>CM033329.1:48898084-49498084 GCA_019359835.1 Pharus latifolius | reverse complement strand
GGATAATTTTGACAACAGCCGTGTTGAATTAACTCCCCCGCGCCCGAAGACCCAGATGATACCTCCTCTCCGGATACTTCCGCCGGCTGGGTACGAGTTTTGGCCCGAAGACGTACTTCGGGACTCTCAGCGTCGCGTCCGGGCGCTGTACCGGGACTTGGCCCGGGAGCTGAGGGAGCGCCTCCGGGAGCTTTAGGCGTAGGTGCCTTAGGCTCGTAGAAAATCCCCCGGGTTAGGACCCGGGTTGTATCGTTTCCGAAACCCACCGGAGGGGGAAGATGTCCTCCGGGTTTGTTGATCAATAAAGCGCATTGTTAAACTTTTTATTGTCTCTATTTTCTTCTTGGATGGTCTGGACGACTCATCTTAACAAGGATGAGCTAAGTTTCTTCGTGGGTGACCCGGGGGCCCCCTGTCCCCCCCCCGCCCACAGCGGGCGGGGGGAGGCCTCCGCGTGCTGTGGGGGAAACAGGGTCCCCGGGGGGAGCATAACCTGTAGAAATATTTTCTAAGTTAGAAAATTGTAAAAACAGGATTTCCGAGGGAGGGACCTTCCGGGGTGCCCGGGGGCACCGGGAGAGGTTCATCCGGCCGCCGGGAGAGCGGGGAACCGGGAACAAGGCGCGAAAGGGGCTCGTGGAAAGTCAATAAGACGTCCGGAGGGGAGCTTCCCGGGAGACTTCGTCCGGTCGCCGTGAGAACGGGGAACCGGGAATAATGTTTCCGGGGGAAAATATATCTGAGAAACCCAATCGTTGTAAAGCAATTGTCCGGTTGCCGCGAGAACGGGGAGCCGGGAATAAGGTCTTCGAGAGATAATCATCCGGTCGCCGTGAGAACGGGGAGCCGGGGATAACGTCGACTCCCGGAGGAGGAAGATTGATCCGGTCAAGCCGCAAGGGGCTGATCTTCCGCTCGCCGTGAGAACGGGGAGCCGGGAATAACGTCGACTCCCGGAGGAGGAAGATAGATCCAATCAAGCCGCAAGGGGCTGATCTTCCGGTCGCCGTGAGAACGGGGAGCCGGGAATAACGTCGACTCCCGGAGGAGGAAGATAATCCAGAAAGCCATTAGACGTCCCGCCGAGGAGAGCGTCTACTCCCGGAGGAGGAAGTGCCCGGAGACGGGTCTTGAGTGTTTGGGTAGGGGACTAATCTCCCAAAGTGACTCGTTACCGCGGCCGCTGGGGACCGGGTTGCCGCTTACACCCTCAGTCCACGAGGGCTGTTCGTAAGCCGCCCTTCAGGAGGGACTTGCTGGGGCAGGGCCCACTTCCTCAAGGGGAGGGCATCCTCGCGGGGAGGGCGTCTTCACGGGGAAGGCATCTTCACGGGGAAGGCATCCTCGCGGGGAGGGCATCAGCACTAGGGGCGGTAAACAAAAACAACCTGCAGTGAGACAGTTGAAGAACAAAGGCTATGCATTGATTAACAAAATATACAAAGCCCCCCTGCGAAGCCGCGAAGGGGGAAAAAGGGAAGCTACAGTGTCCCCCCTCCCCCTCCGTCGTGACCGCCCCGGGGGAGGGGACAGGCCCGCTAGGCTAGACGTAGAACTTGCGAAGTAAACGCAAGTTCCAGGTGTGCTTCAGCTCCTGCTCTTGAAGGTTGGAGAGCTTGTAAGCCCCCGAGCCTAGGACAGCGGAGATCCTGTAGGGGCCCTCCCACTTGGGGGAGAGCTTACCCTGGGCTTGGGGGTCTGTGACGCGCTTGAGGACAAGGTCCCCAAGGCAGAAAGCTCTCTCGCGCACGCGCTGGTTGTATGCGCGCGACATCTCGCGCTCGTAGATGGCGTGGCGGAGGAGCGCTCGATCGCGTTCCTCCTCCACGAGGTCGATTTCCAGCCGCCGGTTGTCTTCGTTGGCCCGGTAGGCTGCGGTCGTGGCTCCGTTCAGGAGCTCGACCCGCAGCGACCGGAAGCCGATCTCTGGGGGGAGGACTGCCTCCGCCCCGTAGACCAGGGAGAAGGGAGCACGCCCTGTGGCCCGGGACGGGGTCGTGCGCATGGAGCAGAGGATGCTAGGGAGCTCCTCTGCCCACGCGCCCCGCTTGGAAGCGGTTTGTTCGAGTCTCCGGCGTAACCCCTGCAGGATTACGCCATTGACCCTCTCGACGGCCCCGTTGCTTTGGGGATGGGCCACTGAGGCGAAGTGGATGATGACCCCCAGGCCTTCGCAGAATTCCCAGAAATAAGCTGAGTCGAATTGGGTCCCGTTGTCCACGGTAATTTCCCGGGGGACACCAAAACGACAAACGACGTTTTTCCAGAAAAACCGCTGAACGGCCCGGGAGGTGATGCTAGCCAAGGGCTCCGCCTCAACCCACTTTGTAAAGTAGTCGACCGCGACCACCGCATACTTGTATCCTCCGGGCGCTGGGGGGAAAGGCCCTAAGAGGTCCATCCCCCAGCGCACGAAGGGCCAAGTGATGGGGATAGTCCGCAGTGCTACAGGGGGGAGATTCGAGCCCTTGGCCATCTTCTGGCATGCTTCGCACGCGGAGACAAGGTCTCGCGCGTCGCGCATGACTGTGGGCCAGTAGAAGCCCTGCCGAAGGGCCTTGGCGGCGATGGCACGCGGGGCTAGGTGAGAACCACAGCTTCCCGCGTGAACGTCTTCCAGGAGTTGAAGTCCCTCCGACCGGGGAAGGCAGCGCAGGAGGGCTGAAGCCCCCCGCTTGTAGAGCCTTCCCTCCAGCAGGAGATATGCCCGGGCTTTGGCCCGAAGGCGCTTAACCTCGGTCTCGTTGGGAGGGTCCCCCTCCCCCTTGATGAAGGAGATGAGGGGGTCCATCCATGACGACGGCCGGACGATCTCGGCGACCTCCGGGACCGGAGGCTCGGGGCCTGTGTCCGGGGAGGCCACCGAGGGCTTCGTGATTGTTTCCAAGAAGGCCCCCTTGGGGAGCGTTTCCCGGGCGCTTGCCGCCCGGGCCAAAGCATCAGCCCGGTCATTCTCCCTTCGCGGGATATGCCGGGCCTCAAGGCCATCGAAGTGTTTCTCCATTTTTCGCACTTCCTGCAAGTAAAGACTTAAATTTGCGTCATGGCACAGGTAAGATTTGTCCATTTGGCAGACAACGAGCTGAGAGTCTCCCTTCACTAGTAGGCGCCGGATCCCCAGGGAGCGTGCAAGGCGCATCCCGAGGAGCAGAGCCTCGTATTCGGCGACGTTGTTGGTTGCGGGGAACTCGAGCCGCGCGGCGTACTCGAGCTCCTTCCCCTCGGGGCTCTGGAGGACTACCCCCGCGCCAGCCCCAGCGAGACACAGCGACCCATCAAACAGCAGGGTCCAATGGTCACTGGGTCGGGGCGGCACAGGGAGATCTTCGTCCCCGGACCCAGAGGCGGGAGTCCATTCTGCGATGAAGTCGGCGAGGACCTGCGACTTGATTGCGGAGCGGCCGGTAAGGGACAGGGAGAAGGGGGCAAGCTCGGCCCCCCACTTCCCAATCCGGCCGGTGGCTTCTTTATTCCACAGTACCTCCCCCAGGGGGAGGGACGACGGAACGGTGATGGGGTGCCCCAGGAAGTAATGCCGGAGCTTCCGGGACGCCATGAGGAGAGCGTAGCAAATCTTCTCCATCTCCGTGTACCGAGTCTTGGCCCCTTCGAGGGCTTCACTGACGTAGTACACGGGACGTTGCTGCCCCCCTTGCTTCTTCACCAAAACCGCGCTGACGGCGACGGGGGTCGCGGCGAGGTAGAGGAGCAAGGGCTCTTCCGGAGACGGACTCACGAGCATTGGAGGGCTCGAGAGGTACTTCTTGAGGTCGTTGAAGGCTTCCTGGGCCTCGGGGGTCCAGCGGAACCCCTCAAGCCCTCGGAGGATCTTGAAGAACTAGAGGCCCCGCTCCCCCGAACGGGAGACGAAGCGGCTGAGCGCGGCCAGGCGGCCGAAGAGCCGCTGGACATCTTTGACGGAGCGCGGCGGGGGCATCTCTAGGAAGGCCCGGATCTTCTCGGGGTTTGCCTCAATGCCCCGCTGGGACACGAGGAAACCCAGGAGCTTCCCCCCGCGCACCCCGAAGGCGCACTTCTCCGGGTTGAGCTTGAGCCCGAACGCGCGGAGGTTGCGGAAGGTCTCTGCGAGGTCGTCGATGTGGGAGGCTGCACGGGGGCTTTTGACGACCGCGTCGTCTACGTAGACTTCGACGTTGCGGCCGACTTGATCTTTGAAGACCAGCGTCATAAGGCGCTGGAAGGTGGCTCCCGCATTCTTGAGCCCGAAAGGCATATGGCGGTAGCAGAAGGTTCCGAGGGGAGTTATAAAACTCGTCTTTTCCTCATCCCCCTCCGCCATCCGGACTTGATGGTATCCCGAGTAGGCGTCTAGGAAGCTCATCAGCTCGCACCCCGCGGTGGAGTCAACGAGCTGGTCGATCCGCGGGAGCGGGAAGTTGTCTTTGGGGCAAGCGCGGTTAAGGTCGGTGAAGTCCACGCACATGCGCCACTTGCCACTTGACTTCTTGACGAGGACGGGGTTTGCGAGCCACTCGGGGTGCAACACTTCCCGGATGAACCCCGCCTCTCGGAGCCGGGCTATCTCCGTCTTGATGGCTTCTTGACGTTCGAGGGAGAGCTTCCTCAACTTCTGCTTGATAGGGGGGTGACCGGGGGTTACCGCGAGCTTGTGTTCAATAACCTCCCGGGCGACGCCCCGCATGTCCGAAGGCTTCCACGCAAAAACATCGGAGTTTTCGCGCAGAAAGGCTGCGAGTTGCGCTGCATGGTCTTGGGGGAGCTCTACCCCGATTTGGACAGTTTGGTCCCTGCTGCCCAGGGACAGCGGGACCTTCCGGAGGCCCCCTTCCGGACGCGGCTTGAGGAGGGGCCTCCCAGGGGACGGCGCAGCGACGTCTACGTCCGGGGGGGGAGCCTCCCCCCCGGGTGTCTTGATCAGGTTGATGCTTCCTATTGTGGCAGCAGCTCGCTCGTATAGAGCACGGGCCATGTCTTGATCCCCCCGGACGTCGATCACGCCATGCGGCCCGGAGATCTTCATGCACAAGTAGTTTTGGTGGGTGGCAGCCCCCAGCCGATTGATCGTAGTCCTCCCCATAATCACATTGTAGGAGGAGGGGAGGTCCACTACGTCGAAGCGGACTAGCTCGGTCCGGTAGTTCTCCGGGGTGCCGAAGGTGATCGGGAGATCTACCTTGCCCACGGGGTGGATCGACTTCCCCGGGACAAACCCTTGCAGAGGCCCCGCCGCTGGTTGCAGGAGCTTCTCATCCACCTGCATTTCCTTGAAGGTTTTGAGGAACAGGACGTCGGCGGAGCTTCCGCCGTCCACGAGGATGCGGGCCAAGTGGCAGTTGTAGATTGTCGCGGAGACAATGAGGGCGTCGTCGTGGGGGAAGCGAACCCCTCACGCGTCTTCCGCCGTAAAGGTGAGGGGGACGTCCGACCACTTGGGCGGCACGGACGCGTGTAGCACCCCCACTACCTTAACTTCTCGCGCGTACTCCTTGCGCTGGCGCTTGGAGTCCCGCCCGGAGGCGGAGCCCCCTACGATGACGTTGATGCGGCGCTGAGAAGTTTGAAAGGGGAAAGCGTCTGAAGGCTCCCCCTCCTGCACCTGCTGCCCCCCCGCGGGAGCGGGAAGGGCCGGAACAGCTGGCCGAGGGGGCAAGGAGGCCGGAGTCCCCCCCCCCCTGCCCGCGCTGGTCGAGGAATGCCGCGAAGTGTTGCAGCAGCTGGTGGCAATCTCGGGTGGCGTGGGTACTGGACCCGTGGAAGCTACACCACGGTCCTTCCCGGCTTCTCCCCGCGGGGCCTTCGCGGCCGCGCGAAGACTGTCCTCCCCCATGGCCTCTCGGCTTGGGAAAGGGGCGGTTGCCCTTCGGGGGGTCGCGCGAGCCGCCTCCGCCCTCGAGGACAAAAGTGTCCCGAGGCCGTGGTTCGCTACGGCCCCCCTGCCTGGGGCGTCTGGGGGGATCCCGGGCCCCCCGCTCGGCGGGGGCAGGAGCCCCCTGGGTCTTCTTCCAGATGTCGTCTTCCTCCGCCCGAGCGTACTTTTCGAGCACGTTGAAGAGTTCGTCGGCGGAAGAGGGGCTGCTCCGGGAGAGCCTTCGGTGGAGCTCCCCCGGGAGGATGCCGCTTTTGCAGGCTTCGATAACCGTAGAGTCGGGGACGTGGGCCACTTTGCTCTTCACCTGGGCAAAGCGCTTGAAAAAGCTTCTGATGGTCTCCCCAGTTCTCTGCCGGACAGTATACAGCTGCGAGGAGTCCAGGGGACGCACGTAGTTCCCCTGGAAGTTGGCACAGAACTCCCGCTTGAGCTACGAGAAAGACTTGATGGAGCCCGCCTTCAGATTGTAAAACCAGGAGCGGGCATTGCCGGTGAGGTAGAGGGGGAAGACGTTGCATTGGACACTCTCGTCCCCCCCCGCTGCAGAGATGGCGGTGGAGTAGATCTGCACGAACTCGTAAGGGTCCGCCTCGCCATTATAATGCTCGATGTGTGGGGGACGATAGGGCCGCGGCCATCGGATGCTGCGGAGTCTTCGACATAGAGGCTGGTTCGCCCCCTGCACTTCCCGGGGGGAGCCCCAGTTACTGTCTTCTTTAACGGGGGACGCCCCCTCGTTATCTGAGTCAGGTAGCGGCCCAAGAGGGCCACCGGAGTGGTGGTGACGACGCTTCTCTTCCGGGCCGGGGCTGATTTCCCGGACGTCCGGGCTTCCCTCCGGGGAGGATGATTCTTCGGCGGGTCTCTTCCCCCGACCGGTGCGAGAGCGAGGCTCCCTGCGACAACGACCGGGGGAAAGCTCTTCCCCGTGGCTGGGAGAATGCATTCGCTCAACCTCCCCCCGGGAGAAGCGGACCTGCTTCGCCGGGGGAGGGAGCTCCTGCACTGTAGCAGCCGGCCCGGAAGCTACCGGGGCCTGCTGGGGGGAGCCCCCTGGGACGGCCCCCGGGACCGGAAAGGGGGGAGCCCCTGCACCATCCGGAACCGGGGAGGGGGCGCCCAGGGCGGCGTTAGGATCCGAAGAGGGGGCCCCCGTGGCAACGACCGGGACCGGAAAGGGGGAAACCCCTGTGACATCCGGAACCAGTGGGGGGTGAGCCCCCTCGCGACGTCCTGGGTTGGGGAGCCAATGCGGGGGGAAATTCGCTGAGGCACGGGAGCTGCTCTGTCGACCGGCCCCGGTGCGGTAAACGCAACGCGGGGGGCGGGACTGGCTCCCGGCGTAGGAATAGCCCCCGGCATGAAATGACCCCCCAGCCCCGGAAGCGAGCCGGGGACGGGGTACCCCCCTGGTGCCACGAAGGGCCCGGGCATGAAATAGCCTCCCGGCACCGGGACAGGCCCGGGTGCCGAGAAGTGTCCGGGAGTATATCCCGCGGGGGGAGGGAACCCCCCAGCGGGATTATACGGGGTAGACAGCCCCCCTGACGCCGGAGGGGCCGCTGGGTATCCCATAAACGGGGGCATGATCCCCGGATACGGGTGCGGCGAAAATGTGGGGGCCGAGGGCTGCGCCAACACACTAAGGAGCTCGTCCATAGAGCGCTGGGCGCGGAGCTGGCCCTCCATGAGAGCCTCCAGCAGGGCATCCTGGGGAGCCGGGGGAGCCGTCGGGGGGAAACTCGTCCCGGCCGAGGTCCCCGCGGCCGCCGGGAGCGACCCGGAGGTGGAGGCACCTAGATTGAGAGGAAAGGTAGGAGGCGGTACCTGGGAAAGGTCGCCTCCGGACGGAGGCGCCGGAACAGCAGCGTCCCGGACGGGTGGCGCCAGGTCACCGGGACCGGCGTCACCGGGAAGGGCGCGGGCCCTTGTTCTCGGAGGAGCCATGGCGATTCGTCACGGGTCCCCACGGACGGCGCCAACTGTCGTGGTATTAAGAATACCCCGGCAGGTTTTGGAGACGATCCTAGCAGAGATTACGCAGCGCGGGTTGACCGGGTGACCGGTCCTCCCCCGCCAGACAAACACAAGAAAAGACACGAGGATTTATACAGGTTCGGGTCCCAGTGGGGGCCCTAGTCCTGTCGACGCGCTCCCGACCGGAGTCGGCTGGGGGAGCTCTCTCCGGGGGAGAGGCTTCCGGAGCACGTCTGTGAGATTAGCTATTCCAAATAATAATGAAGTGATCCTTTACAACAGAGGGGTACAAGGGCTATGTATAGCCCCAAAAAGAAGCAAAAAACCTAAACTACCCCGGGAGCCACCGTCGGATTGAAGGGTAGGACCGTCCTTCTCCCGGTCAAACGTCTTGGATGCTTGACAGGTGGTCGCTGATTCCCGAGGCGTCCCTCGCGTGACCTGCACGTGATAAACAAACAGGGATTTTACCTTTTAGGAGGGCGGCGACGTCCGGGACCTCTTCCGGAGAGCAGGGTCCCGGGAGCCCAAAAGGCGGCGCCCGGGGCAGACACCGGAGGCCACTGTCCCCGGGCACATGGCGGCGCCCGGGACATGCCCGGGGGGCACGGTCCCGGGGGCCAAATGGCGGCGCCCGGGACATGCCCGGGGGGCACGGTCCCGGGGGCCAAATGGCGGCGCCCGGGGCAGGCACCGGCGGCCACTGTCCCCGGGCACATGGCGGCGCCCGGGACATGCCCGGGGGGCACGGTCCCGGGGGCCAAATGGCGGCGCCCGGGGCAGGCACCGGCGGCCACTGTCCCCGGGCAGAGGGCGGCGCCCGGGACGTGCCCGGGGGGCACGGTCCCGGGGGCCAAATGGCGGCGCCCGGGGCAGGCACCGGCGGCCACTGTCCCCGGGCACATGGCGGCGCCCGGGACATGCCTGGGGGGCACGGTCCCGGGGGCCAAATGGCGGCGCCCGGGGCAGGCACCGGGGGCCACTGTCCCCGGGCACATGGCGGCGCCCGGGACATGCCCGGGGGGCACGGTCCCGGGGGCCAAATGGCGGCGCCCGGGACATGCCCCGGAGGCACGGTCCCGGGAGCCTAAAAGGCGGCGCCCGGGGCGGGCACCGGAGGCCACTGTCCCCGGGCAATCATGAACTTACCTGGACTTGACCGCGTGGTGATTTCCCCCAACAATGACATTCTTGACTATAAAGAATACAACTCTATCACTCGTCTGTATCATCTTGCTTGTAAGGCAGAGAGAGAAGTACAAGGACGAAAGTTGAGGCCGAGAGGGAGTTTCGCAGGTGCCCAACTGAAAGCTCCATACAACACATCGAGCCGAGCACCTGCACCGAGTTTCTCCAGCAACAACCGACGTCCTAGTGCTTGTACAATACCCTCACGAGTCACCGAGACGAGTAAGAGTACAGTCGAAGCCCCCACGCAAAGTTCATCATTGGTTGCCTCTACCGGAAGAGCACGAGAAACACAATGCCACCATTGTATGGGATTCGGTCATATCATGCGTGATTGTCCTAGCCAGCGAGCCCTACTCATAAAGGACGATGGTGAGTACACTTCAGCTAGTGATATTGAAGAGGAATATACTATGCTTGCAACTGACCATGTAGGTGAAGGGCAACAAGCTAAATATGAACAATATGGTGCTGAAATTAATGATCGATATTTGAGTATCATTGTGAAGCGTGTGCTTAGTGCACAAATGGAGCGTGCTGAACAGAATCAACGTCACAACTTGTTCCAAACAAAGTTCGTTGTAAAGGACCGATCATGCCGTACGATCATGAATGGAGGAAGTTGCAACAACTTAGCCAGCACGGACATGGTCGAGAAGCTTGGCTTGACCACGAATGAGCACCCTCGCCCTTACTACATTCAATGGTTCAACAACTGTGGTAAGCTGAAGGTAACTCGCATTGTGAGAGTACACTTTTCTATTGGTTCCTATCATGATTATGCTGATTGCGATGTCGTACCTATGCAAGCATGTTCCTTATTGTTAGGTAGACCATGGCAATATGATAGAGATGTTTTGCATCATGGTACCTATTCTCTCATGATTAAACAAAAAAAGATCACTTTGCTACCCATGTCTCCTGAAGCAATTTTAAAGGATGAGTTGGAGAGAGCTAATAGAGAAAAGGAGAATAACAAAGGTGAAAATCAGATCGTCGCTAAACCACTTGCTCAATCAAAAAAGAACGAACCTAGTTCTAACCATGCTGAAATTAAGTTGAAAGGTTCTGTTTTGCTTGCTACCAAATCTGAAATAACTGAGATAGACCCTAATGCATCTGATTGCTATGCTTTAGTTTGCAAAGAAGTTTTGTTTTCACTTGAGGACATGCCTTCTTCCTTGCCTCCTGCTGTTGCTAACATTTTGCAGGAGTTTGCTGATGTATTTCCGAAGGACGTACCACTGGGGCTGCCTCCAATTCGAGGGATTGAGCATCAAATCGATCTAATTCCAGGAGCCTCGTTGCCCAACCGTGCGCTGTATCGAACCAATCCACAAGAGACTGAAGAGATTCAGCGTCAAGTGCAAGACTTACTTGACAAAGGGTACGTACGTGAAAGCCTTAGTCCATGTGCTGTTCCTGTTCTTTTGGTTCCAAAGAAAGATGGATCATGGCGTATGTGTGTTGATTGTAGAGCTATCAATAACATAACAATTTGACATCGTCATCCTATTCCTAGGTTAGATGATATTCTTGATGAATTGAATGGCTCTGTTGTGTTCTCTAAAATCGATTTGCGTAGTGGATATCACCAAATTCGCATGAAATTAGGAGATGAATGGAAAACAGCGTTTAAAACTAAATTCGGATTATATGAGTGGTTAGTGATGCCTTTTGGTTTAACTAATGCACTAAGCACTTTCATGAGATTAATGAATGAGGTTTTGCGTCCTTTCATCAACAAATTTGTGGTGGTATACTTTGATGACATTTTGATCCATAGCAAGTCCTTGGATGAACATCTTGAACATTTGCATGTTGTTTTTAAGGTTTTACGTGATGCATATTTGTTCGGTAACCTTGAGAAGTGCACCTTTTGCACCGATCGAGTTTCGTTTCTTGGTTATGTTGTTACTTCACAGGGCATTGAAGTTGATGAAGCCAAGATCGAAGCTATTCAAAGTTGGCCAATTCCAACAACGGTCACCCAAGTGCGAAGCTTTCTTGGACTTGCTGGGTTCTATAGACACTTTGTCAAGGATTTTAGTACCATTGCTGCACCGTTGCATGAGCTCACAAAGAAAGGAGTTCCCTTTGTTTGGGGTCATGCACAAGAACAATCATTCAACATTTTGAAGGAGAAGCTTACGAACGCACCATTGCTCCAACTTCATGATTTTGGTAAGACTTTTGAACTTGAATGTGATGCCAGTGGTATTGGACTTGGAGGTGTGTTAATTCAAGAAGGTAAACCTGTTGCTTATTTTAGTGAAAATTTAAGTGGACCTAGTCTGAATTATTCAACTTATGATAAAGAATTATGTGCTTTAGTTCGGACTTTGGAGACATGGCAACATTACGTTTGGCCGAAAGAGTTTGTTATCCATTCTGATCATGAATCTTTGAAGCATATTAGAAGCCAAAGTAAATTGAATCGTAGACATGCAAAATGGGTAGAATTCATTGAATCTTTTCCTCATGTTATTAAACACAAGAAAGGGAAGGAGAATGTTATTGCTGATGCTTTGTCTAGACGTCACACTATGTTATCTCAACTTGACTTCAAGATTTTCGGATTAGAAACCATCAAACAGCAATATGCGCATGATGCTGATTTTAAAGATGTATTACTGAATTGTAAAGAAGGAAGAAGCTGGAATAAATTTGTGATAAATGATGGCTTTGTTTATCGAGCTAACAAGCTATGCATTCCTGCTAGCTCTGTTCTTCTTTTGTTGTTACAGGAGGTGCATGGAGGAGGTCTAATGGGACACTTTGGTGTTAAGAAGACGGAAGACATCTTGGCCTTTCACTTCTATTGGCCGAAGATGAGGCGTGACGTCGAGCGCTACGTTGCACGCTGCATTACATGTCAAAAAGCTAAGTCACGACTTAATCCACATGGTTTATATATGCCTCTACCTGTTCCTAGCACACCTTGGGAGGACATTTCTATGGACTTTGTTTTAGGACTGCCTAGAACAAAGAAGGGGAGGGATAGTTTCTTTGTTGTCGTGGATAGATTTTCTAAAATGTCACATTTTATACCTTGTCAAAAGAGCGATGATGCTACAAATGTTACTGATTTATTTTTCAGAGAAATCGTTCGACTACATGGAGTGCCGAATACGATTGTTTCAAATCGTGACGCGAAGTTCTTAAGTAATTTTTGGAGATCTCTATGGATGAAATTGGGGACCAAGTTGCTGTTTTCTACTACATGTCATCCCCAAATCGATGGCCAAACCGAAGTTGTCAACCGCACATTATCCACCATGTTGCGGGCTGTTTTGAAGAACTTGAAGATGTGGGAAGAATGCTTGCCTCACGTGGAGTTTGCTTACAACCGATCGCTGCATTCAACCACAAAGATGTGTCCCTTTCAGGTAGTATATGGGTTTGTTCCTCGCGCTCCTATTGATCTATTACCTTTACCATCTTCGAAAAGGGTAAACATTGATGCTAAACGACGTGTTGAATTGATTCTTAAATTGCATGAAATAACTAAGGAGAATATAGAACGTATGAATGAAAAGTACAAGATTGCTGCTAATCAGGGTAGAAAAGAAATAATTTTTGAACCGGGCGATCTTGTTTGGTTACACATGCGAAAAGAAAGGTTTCCAGAATTAAGAAAATCAAAGTTGCTGCCTAGAGCTGATGGACCTTTTCGAGTGTTAGAGAGGATTAACAATAATGCATACAAGCTTGACTTGCCTGCAGATTTCGGGGTTAGTCCCACCTTTAACATTGCAGATTTGAAGCCATATTTGGGTGAGGAAGATGAGCTTGAGTCGAGGACAACTCAAATGCAAGCAGGGGAAGATGATGAGGACATCACTTCTTCGGATACACGCACACCTCCGCTTGTTTCACAAGGACCAATAACGCGCAGCAAAGCCCGATTGTTGCATTGCCAGGTGAACTCATTCCTAAGTTTATATATATATGGTTTTGAGAATGGTTTACTATCTAATAGTGATAATATTGTGCTTAGGAACCATGGAGAGGACCAGCAAGGACACAAGGACCAACAAGGAGCCCAAGTCGAGTTGGAGTCCGGGATGGATTCGAGTTGGAGTCCGGTTCGGCCATCCAGGAACAGCCTGCCTTCAAACGACCATGACTCCCTCATACGAAGTCCGATTGGGATGTTCTTATAGTCCACGGAGAAGCCCACGACAAGATCTTTCTAATAAATCTAACCTGACGTCCAAATTCCATCTGGATCGCTGGCAATTGACAAAACAAGGTTAGACCAGATTCTAATTGGACCGAGTCGGTGCTGCGTCATCTTTTTGGTTGGGTCAAGTCCTGTGTATTGAGTTCGACTCCAAGTAGGGAAAGAGTCCATGTCGGTTTCAGGTTTCCTTACTTGGCCACCGATCTCTTTTACCTCCTGTATATAATCATACTGAACCATTAGGGTTCTACGGGTTTTGTTTAGTCATAGTCTTTCCTTCGTGAAGCTATTGAGATATTCTTCTTGGTCGACTAGATCAACACCAATATCTGTATTTGGAACCCCAAACTCTTTTTCGTGATTCAATCTATATTTGCAATTTCAGATTGCTTGTTTATTTTGTTCTTGCTTGTTCTTCGATTGCTTGCCAGAATAGATCTTCGTGATCAGGTCGATCGTGCTTCTAGTTCGGTCAATAACAATCCGAAGTTGGTTCAGCGATTGCCAGGGCGTATCAGTCGTATACGGTTGGTAGCCGGATCGTGAGAGTCATCTTCACAAATCTATAGTTCTTGTTCTCATTGAAAGATCAGATCGCCCGCGTCACATCAAGTGTGTCTAACGTTCAACGTATAAAGCCCTCTTCGAAATAAAGAGTTGTGCAATTACTTTGGGTTTCGGTATTTCTGAATAAGATCCCGTTATTCCGCATATTAGAATCTGGGCGAGCCTAGTGCGAAAACCAAGGGTAGGTCTCAAACGGATCAAGTTGGTATCAGAGCAACTTTCCTATCTTGTGGATGGTGAAGACTCGCCAGGGTTACAAAACTTCCGGTGAAACTTCAGGCCATCAATTGACTGTTCCTACAGCTGCGTCTTCGACAATGTCTGACGATACCTCCGTTCAAGCTAACCTAGCCGAACAAGTGGCTAAGCTCTCCACCGACATGGAAACCGTGCTTTCTTGGATTAAGCAGCAGGCCATGATTGTACCTCCTGAAGTAGGGAATGCTATGAGTATGAAGACTGGCGAAGACTTGCGCAGGGCAGACGAAGATGAAGACGAAGGCGACCACAAAACCGACGACCTCGCCAACACCTCCTTAGCTGTCGGATCTTTTAAGGTCGACGCTAAGATTGATATACCCATGTATGATGGGGTGATCGATGCCGAGAAGCTGGATTCTTGGATCGATCAACTTGAGACCAACTTTGACCTGAAAGGGTTGAGTAGCGCTCAAAAGGTGAAGTTCGCACCTTTGAAAATGAAGGACCACGCCAAGACTTGGTGGAAGGCCCTTGTCGCTAGTGGTGAAGCTGAGGACCTTGCGTGGGGTCAATTCAAATGACTTCTGCGATAAGAATTCTATCCGATGGGTTACCTTGGGGAGAGATGGGAGCGTTGGCACAGATTGTACCAACGGCGCGATCAGACCGTCCAAGACTATACTACGGAGTTCCGGAGACAAGCAATGGTCATCGGCATATCGCTATCCGATCCTCAGGTATTTTGGAAATACACATCTGGACTTCATAAATCGATCAGTACTGAGCTAAGTCTGTTCAGCGTCCAAGACATTGTGACCGCAAGCACAACTCTATGGTGATCGAGAAGAAGAACAAGTCCCTTAGCGACAAAAGCACGAAGGAAAGTGCGACCTCGACAAAGAAAAAGCCGAGTCCAAAGAAGAACACTTCAAAATTGGGCACGGGTTCCTTTTGTAAACATTGTCAAGTCACAGAACATACCAAGGACAAATGCTACAAGCTTAATCCAGAACTTCGACCAAAGATAAACGGACCAGGGAAAAGAACAGCCACGGCTACTGCGACTTCAGCCGACGAAGAAGTTGTCCGAGTGAATTCGGTTGATGAGGCTGATACCACCATGTCTCTGATGGCAATGCCAAACGAGAAGGGTTCGGATCCACCGAACGACCATCACCCGATGGAGGACTTGTTAACCATCAACATCCAGGTGAAGCACGAAGTGGTCGCAGCGATATTTGATCCCAGAAGTAAGAAGAATCTGGTCTCCGCTGGACTGGTTCGAGGACTTGGTTTGAAGACAACCCCACACTCGCGACGATATCCGCTGGGTTGGTATACATCCGACGTGAACCAACAGATTACAAGTCAGTGTGTGCTAAAGTTTGCGATCTCTGCACGATATATCGATGAGGTGCAATGCGATGTTGTCCCTATCGATATCTGTCAGGTGATCTTTGAGAGTCCGTATCTGTATGATCAAGACTCTCACTTCCATTGGCGAGCATAAGAGTACGACCTCACCAAAGATGGAGTTAAGTTCATAATCAGTAGAGACATCCACGTCAACACTTTGAACTTGATTACCGCATATCATGCCAAACGAATTGTTAATGCATGTCACAACTATGTGCTTGTCATGATTCGACCCATTGGTCAAGGTGAGGGTACTCGACCAGCGTTGTCGTTGGCGTGCCGACAGGATTCTAGTCGTTTGTCGGGACTGCTGGAGAAATACAGTGATCTGTTCGAGACTACCCAGGGTCGTCCGCCGAAATGTCCAGTCGAACACGAAATTCAGCTTGTGTCCGATGCGACACTGCCCAATCTGAGTATGTATCACAACTTATTATTGGAGAATGAATAGATCAAGAGACAATTTGGTGAGTTGCTAAACGATAGTGCCATTCAACCGAGTAGTTCACCTTGTGGATCTCCTATGGTGTTAGTGCCAAAGAAATATGGGACTTGGCATATGTGCATCGACTACCGAGCACTAGACAAGATCACCATCAAGAACTGGTACCCCCTTCCTCTTATTGACCGCCTGCTAGACCAATTAAAGCATGCTGTTGTCTTCTCCAACTTGGATCTTAAGTCAGGATATCATCAAGTTAGCATCCGAGAGGAGGATACGTGGAAGACCGCGTTTAAAACACGACAAGGTTTGTTCGAATGGCTGGTCATGCCGTTTGGTCTTTGCAACGCCCCGGCAAATTTCATGCGTCTTATGAATGACGTATTGAGACAGTTCATCGACGACTTTGTGATCGTTTACCTCGATGACATACTGGTTTATAGTCGTTCGTGGGATGAGCACCTCATTCATGTCGAAAAGGTGTTCGAACAGCTGCGGCAACATCGACTTCACCTCAACCGTAAGAAGTGCGAGTTCGGCCAACAAACTCTACTTAACCTAGGATTCATGGTCAGCAACGGTACATTGCAAATTGACCCGGATAAGGTAAAAGTGATTCGCGAGTGGCCGCGACCACGAACAGTTACGGACGTGCGTAGTTTTGTGGGAGCATGCCAATACCTTCGGAAGTTCATCCGACACTTCCCGATTGTGGCTTCTCCATTGCATGCATTAACCAAGATCGATCAGAAGTTCGAGTGGACAGGGAAACATGAGGACATGTTTCTCTTGCTGAAGAGGAAGATCAGCGAGGCGCTTGTGTTAGCTTTGCCGAATCTCCAGAAACCATTCGAGCTAGAAATCGATGCCTCAGGTTATGCCATGGGTGCTGTGCTCATGCAAGAAGGTCGACCAGTAGCGTATCACTCCGAGTTATTCAAGGGAGCTCAGAAGAACTACCCGACTTATGTAAGGAGTTATGCGCACTGCATCAGGCCGTGAAACATTGGCGGTGTTACCTCTTGGGTAAAGAGACTGCTGTCCACACCGACCATCGTCCACACCGACCATCTACCGTTGCAATATTTGCAAACTCAGTCCAAGCTATAGCAAGCTCGACACATGAAGTGCAAGTCATATCTGCAACAGTTTAATCACTAATCTAGTGATTAAGTACAAGAAGGGTGTACACAACAAATTGGCGAACATGTTGTCGCGACCACCAATTACGACCCCATGTTTATCAGCTTTCATGCAGATCGAGCCCTCATGTCATGATGACTATGCCACTCTGTACAGTGAACACCCTGATTTTCCAACAGCACTGACTGAGCTTGAAACAGGGAAACCTACGGAGTTCGTTCGTCAAGAAGGACTCTTGTACAAGGGCAATTACTTTGCATATCTCGTGGAGCACCTCGAATTCAATGGTTGCGAGAAGCGCACACATCGAAGATAGCTGGTCACTTTGGGGTTACAAAGACGTTGCAAAATATTCACCAACATGTGTTCTGGTCGCATATGCAGCAGGATGTGGCTAGTTTTGTTCGAGGCTGTGGTCTCTGCAGTATCTCAAAACTGGCAAACCGAAAATTAGGTTTGTACACTCCTTTGCCAGTTCCATCGCGACCATGGGAGAGTATATCCATGGATTTCTTGGGAGGATTGCCGAAGACGCGACGTGGCAACGACTATCTATTCGTGGTTGTTGATCGGTTCTCAAAAATGATTATTCTTATACCTTGGCGAAAGACTATCACAGGAAAAGAAGCAGCTCGGGTATTCTTTCAACACGTTTGGACAAACTTCGGACTGCCGACTTCTATTGTGTCTGATCACGATACGCAGTTCCTTAGTCACTTTTGGCGATCGCTCTGGACGATGATGGACACCAAGCTAAAGAGGAGTACTGCCTTTCATCCGCAAACTGATGGTCAAACCGAGGTGGTAAATCGCACAGTCGTTCATCTTCTAAAAGGATATAACTCGAAGCACCAAAATATCTGGGATGAAAGCATACCGTACCTACAGATTGCTTTTAATCGAGCAGTGCATGGTTCGACTGGAAAGTCACCGTTTGAGGTCTTTTTAGGATTTCTACCACAGAGTCCATTCAACACGGAGTTTTTGATTCCTACCTCAGCACAGAATAGGAAGGAAGCATCTGATCAGGATCGAGCACAAAAGTTCCTGGAAGGTATTCAACGGCTCCATCGAGAAGTCGAACATAACTTGCTGAAAGCTCAACTGAAGTACAAGGCGCGACATGATCGGCACTGAGTTGATACACAATTTCAAGAAGGTGATATGGTATGGTTACATCTGAGTAAGGAGATACTTAATGGTGAAGGTAAGAAGCTCAAACCCATTCGTTATGGTCCTTTTCGGATTTTGCGGAAAGTTGGTAATAATGCTTGCCAGCTCGAGTTACCTCCATACATGGATATTTACTCGGTTGTCAATGTTGAGCACCTCAAACTCTTCGAGCCTTCAATGCTGGATGATGAGCCAGATACCATAGTACCATCTGTTGAAGACTTGGTCTATCAATGAGATGAACTTCAACGTGAAGATGTGATTCTGGAGAAGAAGGTGACTACCACCCGCAGTGACACAAAGGAGACTTTTCGAATCGGTCAGAAAGGTCAACGAGTACGTGCGGCAAAGTGGTACACCAGAGAAGATGGACAAGCCCAATTTCCACATCTCCAGTTTGATCGAGAGGTCGCAACAGGGGTTGGCTCCTTCTAAACAAGGGAGTCATGATTCGGGAGGATCTTTAGGTCGAGTCACATACGGCTTTGCGACCTTAACCGTGTTCGGAAATGTTTCGCGATCGTTCCCTGTTCGGAATTGTAATCCAATCCAAGTATAGATTACTAAGTCTATCCGTTTAGGATTAGTTAGTTATACGAGTCTAATACGTTTAGGTTACTGAGTCTGATACGTATTCATACTATTGGACTATAAATACCTTGTAATAGGTCTAGTTTAGATCATCGAAGAGTCATAGAACTTATTTGAGTTTGACACTTATAATTCCTTCGACGTAGGCAAGTGTGTCTAACGTTCGACGTATAAATCCCTCTTTGAAATAAAGAGTTGTGCAATTACTTTGGGTTTCGGTATTTCCGAATAAGTAACCGTTATTCAGCATATTAGAATCTGGGTGAGCCTAGTGCGAAAACCAAGGCTATGTCTCAAACGGATCAGTCGAGGGGACTCCGGATGTGAATCCCCCGACACGGACGCGCAGCTGCTACGGCGGGCAAGACTGGGGCTCTGTAAGTCTGCTGTTGCAGAGGGGATGCCCTGGTACTGTGTTATCTCCGCATACATTGCCCACATCTCTGCGAACTCCTGCTTGAACTCAGATTGGATCTCCTCCTTGATCCATTCATTGTGGGCTTTGAAGGATCTTTTTCTCCTCTTAGCTGCCTACTCATCATCATCGAAAGCTGCTCTCCAAGGCACAGTGGCACCTAGGCCACGCACGTGGCCCGGGTGCTCCTTATTTCCCAGTGCCGTCATTAGGACATCCCTTTCCCTGCTAGGCATGAAAGAATTTGATGACTCCTGTGCACTCAGCGCTAGCTGCAACAGGAGAACTTAGCAATACAACCCATTGCATGCATGTTCGAGAATAGTAAGTTAGAGATCTTACCAGCCGGTCGTTCACTTCCCTGTCCGCAGTGTTATTCACCGTGATGCTTCCAGAGGAGGTCATCTTCGATCTTGGTCGGCACCAATTGTGACCACGCACTTCTGTTATCACCGCATAAGGAGTGGAGGCTGAAGACTGCGAAGCCTGCTCGTCCTGCTTCCTCCACAGCGTCTTCTTCCCCACATACCCACCGATGCCTAGACTGTGTGGATGGGTATTCTTCGCCTGGTTAGCCTTGGCCTTCTCACTAAGCGCTTGGAACTCAGGTGTGCCCTTCATCTCCACAAACTGTTGACATGCCTCGGGAGTCACAAAAGGGTAGTCATTGAAGGGGGTCTTCGACTGCTTCATATAGTGCTTGACAACATGGCTCTTGAAGCTCTTCTAGGCCCTATTTATTCCCATCAGTGCCACCCGGCGGATGGTGAACCGGCGATCCTCGGGAATGTCAAACGCCACCTGCACTTCTTCCCACAGCTCTTCCTTGCTCTCTCGGGGCACTTCACCCCAGCTGGAGGTGGTGATGGGCACCTGCTCCCTTGCCACTTTGCCGCATAGTGAGTGGTTCTGACCGACTAGTTTCTGCGGAGCTTCCAGTAGCCCATTGTCGAAGTCTATGTGTTGCTTTTCCCGCCAGTCCAGACGCGCACATGTCGTCCGGTCCATGCGTCTCATCGCCAGAGAGGTCGCTCTGACTCCCTGATCGACTCATTTCGTCATGAGACATATGGTTACTAAATTCCAACCTAAAGAAGAAGAGGAGGAGGATAATGACGATGCTGCTGCCTATAATATAGGTCAGGGAGAGGGAGGAGGGGCACCTGAGACTAACCAGAGGAGGAGACTCCTGATAAGGACATAACAACCTTGGATACACGCACGACTACTTTTCTAGATGAAGCTTTACCGAAACAATTACTTGGACCTATAACTATAGCTCAGGAACGACAACTAAACTATCAGGGTGACTCTTTCCTCGGGTTTAATACTTTGGATTTTTAGAATGGATTACAACCTAACTCTTGTGATCTACTTGTGATCAGGATGCGGGAGTAGGGGAAGAGAGGAACTCGACAAGTGCTGCCTCAAGACATCACCTTTCGGTTGATCAAGGAGGGATGCATGGCGCCACAAGTGAAGCCGGACATGGGCTTAGACCAGCAACCACCTGTCCCATACTTTCATCAACGTTTCCACAAGATCCCCGTGTCACTTTGGGCCCAAGGGAAGCTAGAGTTTGAGTAGGGTTTGCGCTGGATTTGGATTCGGACTACTACGACAACACTAAATTCAAATGGCCGTTTAGGATGTTCTTGGACTTCATGGAAAGCTAATGAAGTCTACTTTTCAAAAGATCTAGCCCCATCTCCAAATTCTACCTGAGCTGGCCGCAATAGTCGAAAGAGTCCGCATTCGATCCTGGAAATGGTGCTGCGCCACCTTAACTTGGGCTGATGGGCCTTGTATCAAGTAGAGCCCATTAGGGGCGCATCCCTAGGGTTGTGTACCCCACAAATACTCCCCATAGCCGTCAGAAACAGGCGGGTTTTGCTTAGATTGCATCTACGTGATATTTTGTAGATTCTTTTCGCCTCTGCACCGGACCGACTAGGCCACTGCGTTGGTTTGTGGAACCCCATCTCATGTTCTCCATCTTTATTTGCAATTCCAAATTGGTTCTTCCTTGTTCTTGTGAATTTCTCGATTATTGCAGGAACAATTACCTTCGTGGTAAGGTCGGCCGTGTACGTGCATGGTCGATATCGATGAGACGCGCAGGTGTAGCGATTGCGAGGTGATGATCCGCTGATCGGAAGCCTCAAAATGCCAACGTCGACAAGTTGATTAATCGAACCTACCGGACGATCAAGCCGCTGTTTCATCAGCGCCGGAGGTGGTCGCGCCGGACGGTGGGAGACAAAAGAGAGGCAGTGCCCGTAGCCACCAGGGAGCTAGGGCAAGTGAAGTAAAAAGTCACAAAGTGTGAAAATGAGTGGGACGAAGCTCGCCTTAAACATAATAGAGAGATTATCACAGACGGTCACGAGGACAGAACCATCTCAAATGAGCGTGGTTCAGATTGTAGAGTACTATCATAGACGGTTCTGAACTCAGAACTGTAACACCCTAGTTTTGGGGGTGAAAAGTATTTTACATAAAAATAATGCATGCATGTATCTCTGTAGTAGTAGCCAAATCAGCCAAACCCTGATCTATCCTAATCCCCTAAAGTCCCCAAATTTACCCTGTAGATCCAAATGAAGATCTAATTATCCAGATATAATCTACTAGTTACCTTGAGTATAATAGCCTTCAGGAGCCAGATCAAATTCCAACCCTAACTTCCTGAATTCTAACCTCTTTACCAACTTGATCCGTTTGAGACCTAGTCTTGGTTTTCGCACTAGGCTTGCCCAGATTCTAATATGCGGAATAACGGGATCTTACTCGGAAATACCAAAACTGAAAGGTTGATCGAAAACACAGTTCAAGTAATTGCACAACTCTTTATTTCAAAGAGGGCTTTACACATCGAACATTAGACACACTTGCCTACGTCAAAAGGAACTATAAGCTGAATATATGATCCAAGACTGTAATAATATTCGATGATCTAAACTAGACCTATTACAAGGTATTTATAGTCCAATCGTATGAGTACGTATCAGACTCAGTAACATAAATATATTAGACTCATATAACTAACTAATCCTAAATAGATAAGCTTAGTTATACATATTCGGATCGGATTACAATTCCAAACAGGGAACGAATTCCTTTCCATGGTCGTGAAACCTTTCCGAACACGGTTATGGTCGCGAAGCCATATGCGATCAGGACTTGAAGATCCTCCCGGATCATGACTCCCTTGTTGGGATGGAGCCAACTCATGTTGCGACCTCTCGATCAAACTGGAGATGCGAAAATCAAACTTGTCCATCTTCTCTGGTGTACCACTTTGCCGCACGTACTCGTTGACCTTTCCGACAGATTCAAAAAGTCTCCTTTGTGCCACTGCGGGTGGTAGTCACCTTCTTCCCCAGAATCACATCTTCGCGTAGAGGTTCATCTCGTTGATAGACCAAGTCTTCAACAGATGGTACTATGGTATCTGGCTCATCATCCAGCATTGAAGGCTCAAAAGTTTGAGGTGCTCAACATTGACAACCGAGTAAATATCCATGTATGGAGGTAACTCGAGCTGACAAGCATTATTACCCACTTTCCGCAAAATCCGAAAAGGACCATAACGAATGGGTTTATGTTTCTTACCTTCACCTTTAAGTCTCTCCTTACTTAGATGTAGCCATACCATATCACCTTCTTGAAATTGCGCACCAACTCGGTGCCGATCATGTGGCGCCTTGTACTTGAGTTGAGCTTTCAGCAAGTTTTGTACAACCTCACGATGGAGTCGTTGAATACCTTCCAAGAACTTTTGTGCTCGATCCTGATCAGATGCTTCCTTGCTGTTCTGTGCTGAGGTAGGGATTACAAACTCCATGTCGAAAGGACTCTGTGGTAGAAATCCTAAACAGACCTCAAACGGCGACTTTCTAGTCGAACCATGCACTGCTCGATTAAAAGAAACTGCAAGTATGGTATGCTTTCATCCCAGGTCTTTGGGTGCTTCGAGTTATATCGTCTAAGAGATGAACGACTGAATGATTTACCACCTCGGTTTTACCATCAGTTTGCAGATGAAAAGCAGTACTCCTCTTTAGCTTGGTGTCCATCATCGTCCAGAGCGATCGCCAAAAGTGACTAAGGAACCGGGTATCGCGATCAGACACAATAGAAGTCGGCAGTCCGAACTGTGTCCAAACGTGTTGAAAGAATACCCGAGCTGCTTCCTCTCCCGTGATAGTCTTTCAACAAGGTATAAGAATAATCATTTTGGAGAACCGATCAACGATCACAAATAGATAGTCGTTGCTACATTGGGTCTTAGGCAATCCTCCCAAGAAATCCATGGATATGCTCTCCCATGGTCGCAATGGAACTGGAAAATAGTGTACAAACCTAATTTTCGGTTTGCTGGTTTCGAGATGCTGCAGAGACCACAACCTCGAACAAAACTAGCCACATATTGCTGCATACGCGGCCAGAACACATGTCGGTGAAGATTTTGCAACGTCTTTGTAACCCCAAAGTGACCAGCTACCTTCGATGTGTGCGCTTCTCGCAACCATTGAATTCGAGGTGCTCCACGAGGTATGCAAAGTAAATTACCCTTGTACAAGAGTCCTTCTTGACAAACGAACTCCGTAGGTTTCCCTGTTTCGAGCTCAGACAGTGTTGTTCAAAAATCAGGGTCTTCACTGTACATAGTGGCATAGTCATCATGACATGAGGGCTCGATCTGCATGAACGCTGATAAATAGAGGGTCGTAACTTGTGGTCGCGACAACATATCCGCCAATTTGTTGTGTACGCCCTTCTTGTACTTAATCACCAAATTAAACTGCTGTAAATACGACATCCACTTCATGTGCTGAGCATGCTGTAGCTTGGACTGAGTTTGCAAATATTGCAACGGTTGATGGTCGCTGTGGACAACAGTCTTGTCGTGGTATTGCGAATACCCCGGCAGGTTTTGAGAACGATCCTAGTGAAGGTTACGCGGCGCGGGTTGACCGGATGACCGGTCCTCCCCCGCCGGACAAGCACAAGAAATGACACGAGGATTTATACAGGTTCGGGTCCCGGTGGGGGCCCTAGTCTTGTCGATGCGCTCCCGACTGGAGTCGGCTGGGGAGGCTCTCTCCGGGGTAGAGTACGCCTGTGAGTGTAGCTGTTCCAATAAAAGTGATTCGATCCTTACAACAGAGGGGTACAAGGGCTATTTATAGCCCCGAAAAGAAGCAAAAAGCCTAAACTACCCCGGAAGCCACCGTCGGATTGAAGGGTAGGAACGTCCTTCTCCTGGCCAAACGTCTTGGATGCTTGACAGGTGGTCGCTGATTCTCGAGGCGCTCCTCGCGTGACCTGCACGTGACAAATCAACTCGAGACATTACCTTAAGAAGGGCGATGAGGCTCGGGACATGCACCGGAGGCCAGGTCCCGGGGGCCAAAATGGCGGCGCCCAGGACGGCACCGGACGCCAGGTCCCTGGGGCCAGAAAGACGGCGCCCGGGGAGACAACGGAGGCCAGGTCCCGGGGGCCAGAAAGGCGGCGCCCGGAGAGACACCGGAGGCCAGGCCCCGGGGGCCAAAAATGCGGCGCCCGGAAAGGCACCGGAGGCCAGGTCCCGGGAGCCAAATGGCGGCGCCTGGGACGGCACCGGAGGCCAGGTCCCGGGGGCCAAATGGCGGCTCCCGGGACGGCACTGGAGGCCAGGTCCCGGGCGTCAAATGGCGGCGCCCGGGACGGCACCGGAGGCCAGGCCCTGGGGGCCAAAAGGCGGCGCCCGGGACAGCACCGTAGGCCAGGTCACGGCGGCCAAAAGGCGGCGCCCGGGGTGCCACCGGAGGCCAGGTCCCGGGGGCCAAATGGCGGCGCCCGGGACGGCACCGGAGGCCAGGCCCCGGGGGCCAAAAAGGCGGCGCCCGGGATGGCACCGGAGGCCAGGTCCCGGGGCCAAAAGGCGGCGCCTGGGGAGACACCAGAGGCCAGGTCCCAGGGGCCAAAAGGTGGCGCCCGGGGAGGCACCGGAGGCCAGGTCCCGGGGGCCAAAAGGCGGCGCCCGGGGCGGCTCCGGAGGCCAGGTCCCAGGCGCCAAATGGCGGCGCCCGGGCCGCACCGGAGGCCAGGTCCCGGGGGCAAAAATGCGGCGCCCGGAGAGGCATCGGAGGCCAGGTCCCGGGAACCAAACGGCGACGCCCGGGGGGGTACCGGAGGCGAGGTCCCCGGGCGAATGGCGGCGCCCGGGCCGGCATGGGAGGCCACGTCCTGGGGGCCAAAAGGCGGCGCCCGGGACGGCGCCGGAGCCAGGTCCCGGGAGCCAAAAGGCGGGGCCCTGGACGGCACCGGAGGCCAGGTCCCGGGGGCCAGAAAGGCAGCGCCCGGGGAGGCACAGGAGGCCAGGTCCCCGGGCGAGTGTGACGCAACTTACCTAGACTTAGTCCCGCGGAGATTTCCCCCAACAGCAGCCCCCCATGCCCCCCGGGGACGATGCTCGAGTCCCCGGTGGGCATGGTACATGTCACCAGGAAAATGTCCGGACCAAGCCACCGGAGCCGTGACGCTTCGGTTTCCGTGCCGGACGCTTATGGCGCGCCGTTTCATCATAAATGCGCTCGTGGTTCAAACTAGCGCCTCGATTCGCGCACCCATCCCTTCGTTTCCCGTGCACAGTTTGAACTTCAACAACCCAGATTGGTCCGCGGGGTGCCACGTGGCGCCCATCTGGACCACGGCTCGCCTCTATAAATAGGGCCTTAGGGGGCCCGGTAGCTTCATTCCAAACTCTTCAGCCTAACATTTTTTTCTCTCCCGGAGGCTCTCTCGGTAGCTAGCGCCCGGTAGCAAGCGTCCGGGACTTTTAGCCGTAGCCTCCTGCAAAGTTAGCCACCGAAAACAAACAAACCTGATGGCACCGAAAGGTCGAGCGAAGACGACCGAGGTGCCCCCGGAGGAAATCGCTCCGGACTTCCTCTGGGCGTCCGAGTTTACGGCCGACGCCGAGTCCATGGTCGAGCGCGGCGTCGTCGCGGACGGGGACATCCGAGTCCCCGTGAAGAAAGACGGAGCCCCCCGCCCCAGGCCCGGAGAGATCGTGGACTTCGAGGCCTTCCTGGAGGCGGGGCTCCAGCTCCCGGTGCATCCTATGCTCCGGGAGTTTCTGAAGGAGTTTGGGGTGGCGCTCAACCACCTCACCCCGAACGCGCTCGTCCGGATGGGCCTCTTCATCTGGCTTTACGAGATGGCGACCGGGCGGTAGCCCACCCTTCGCGCCTTCCAGTACTTCTATGAATCGGCGGCGCGGAGCTCCCACCTGGTGAAGGGGGGACCCAAGTCCCCGTTCGGCTCGGTGATGGTACAAATGCTGCCATCCCGGGTGGCCGACTACCCGGCGGCGGCCTCCCGGGACCACTGGGGCGACTGGGTCCGGAGGTGGTTTTACCTCCGGGTCCGGGACGAGGCGGTGCTGTATGCCCCGGAGCCCCTCGCCTACAGCTGATCGTCCACGCCAAAGCCTCCGGTGTGCACGGACGAGGAGTTCGAGCTCCTCGGCAGGGTGGTCCTCTCCAAGAAGACCCGCTCAATGCGGGACGCCGCCGAGGAGATAATGCTCCTCTGGATCTCCCCCTTCTCAGGCGGGGAGAGGGGGATCGGCATGGGCACCGAGCAGCGTCCCCTGGTCAAACCGGTGACGCGACGTAAGCTCCGGGAACCTGTTGCATTATACCTCTTGCAGTCCGGCCGTACCCGGCGACGCGGGAGAAGGCGGAGAACCTCCTCGTCATGCGCCTCGTGGGGGAGGGTCCTCCCCAGAACCTGGTGGCTGAGGCCTACAGGCTGAAGCTTCGGGAGAGGAAGCCACTCCCCAGCCCCGGTTCACACAAGCGGGGGAAGGATGCGGCCGGGGGCTCTAAGCCTAAGAAGGCCAGAGTCCATAAGACCCCCGGCCCGTCGTCGACGCCGGCGAAGCACCGGGACGAGACCCCCAGGACCGAGCGTGCCCGGGTACCGGCCCGGAAGGAAGCAACACCTCCTCCCCCGAAGAGCCCTGCTGTGGCCCGGGGGAAGGAGCCGGCCGCGGACGGGGCGGCCTCCGACTCGGCGAACTATGCCCTGTCGCCGCCATTGGTAGCAGCTCCGCCACCACCCCCGGCCCCCTTTGAGCCGGAGAAGCTAGAGGTGAGGTTCGCGGAGGCCTCGCCTCCACGGATGGAATGGCCCGTGGACGAGGGGGGAGCCCCTCGGTCTAAGAGGTCCCGCCGGAAGTGGGGGCCCCGGGGGCCCTGCCGCCTGGAAAGGGGAAGGGTCTGATGGTCGCCCCCCGACGAGGGACCCCTTCCAGGGCTTCCTCGGCCACTTCCTCGGGGGGCACCTCCGCAACGAGGACGACGACGACCGCCACCCCGACCGAGGTCGCGCCGGGCGCCCAGGTTTGGGAGCCCGCTACCGGCCGCGGCCGGACCAGCGCCGGGCGGGAGACCCCCTTGCTTTCCGCAGGGGAGGTTGAACGCTACGCGGAAGGCCTACAGACCCCGAAGGTCCAGGCCTTCTTTGCGGGAGGGACGCTCCACGACCGCTTCGCGGAGCTCCGGTCTCTCCAAGCCCAGGTATTCACCCGAAGCGATCGTCGCTTTCCTTTAGCTCCTACATCCAAAAATTTTTCTAACTCTGGAGTTTTATAGGGGACGACGATTACCTGGGGCGTCGAGCAGCGTGTCATCCGGCTGCTCAAGGACGCGGAGGACAGGGCCGCCTCCTTCCTGGGCCAGCGGGACGAAGCTCTCCAGGAGCTGGCCCGGGTCCGGGCCCAAGTTCATGTCTCGGAGGCGGTGAATGGCCATCTCCGAGAGGAGGCGAAGGCGAGGAGGGAGGCCTTCCGGGAGCTCGAGGAAGCAAGCGTCCGGGTGGTGGCGGACGCGGGCCGCTCCGTCCGTTCGGCCCTCGAGAGCCTTGGCGTAAGCCTAGGCTCCGGGAGCAGCGTGGAGGTGCCCCCGGCCACACTCTCGGAGGCGGTGCGTTTTCTCAACGCACAGGTCTCCGTGATTCCGGAGGCAGCGGATGCCCGGGCTCGGGGCTGGGCGATTCCCGTCGTTGCGGCCGCGGCCGGGCTCGTCGAGCACCGGGGAGTGGGCGCCCGGGCGATCGGGGGCCGCATCCCGCGGAGCTTCCCCTAGTTCTTCGAGCCATCACGCCGGGAGGTGGAGCAGCTCGCCGGGGGCTTCTACGACCGGATCATCCGGGCGAGATTCCCGGCATCGGCGCCTCCGGCGGTGGACGCTCCGGCCCCGGCCTCGGAGGAAACCCCCCGGGGGGAGGACGCCAATGAACATGTATGAGCCTCCCCCCGGGTCTTAGTTAGGGCCCTTTTATTTTCTTAGGACTTTTGATCCCGGTAGCTTCTTAGAAGAAGCCTTGGACACTTGTACAAAAACATTTTGATTGCAATGAAGTTAGAATTTTTTCTAAGTCTTTGAATTGAATGTATTGTTACCAGGGTTCCTTGGAGGTTGCTCCCGGGTGAAGGTCCGGGAGGGGCTCCCCGGGGGACGCCCAAGCGGCTTTAATCTTGCTTAGCCTTGTCTCCAGGAAGCGCGGCAGGGACAGCGTCCGGGAGCCGATCCGGTTGAGGTGCCGCCCGGAGTGGCACTTGGACAACTTTGACAATCATCGCGCCGAATTGTCCCCTCCGCGCCCGGAGTGGCACTTGGACAACCTCCCCTCCGGATACTCCCACCGGCTGGATACGAGTTCTGGCCCGAAGATGTGCTCCGGGACGCTCGGCGCCACGTGCGAGCATTGTACCGGGACTTGACATGGGAGCTAGCGGAGAGCCTTCGAGAGTATTAGGCATAGGAGCCTTAGGATGTAGAGAATCCCCTGGGTTAGAACCCGGGTTATACCGTTTCCGAAGCCCACCGGAGCGGGAAGATGTCCTCCGGGTTTCATGATGAATAAAGCTGTTGCCGCTTTTGTTCTCTTTTTATTCTTTCTTCTTGGATGGTCCGGACGACTCATCTTAACAAGAATGAGGTAAGTTTGCTCGTGGGCGTTGTCACCCGCACCCGGGGGTTCCTTATCCCCCCCCACCCACAGCGGGCCGGAGGGTAGCTCCGCGCGCTGTGGGGGTAACAAGGCCCCCGGGGTGAAAACAATCTGTAGCATAGGAATTTTTCTAAGTTAGAAAATTTTAAAACGAGGTTTCTAAGGAGAAGACCTTCCGGGAGACAATCGTCCGGTCACCGTGGGAGCGGGGAGCCGGGAATAGGGTCTCTGGGAGGCATTCGTCCGGTCGCCGTGAGGACAGGGAGCCGGGAATAAGGTCGCCGGGGACCAATCGTCCGGTCGCCGTGAGAACGGGGAGCCGGGAATAAGATCGCTGGGGACCAAATATCCAAGAATGTCATTAGACGTCCCACTGGGGAGCGTCGAACGTCGACTCCCGTAGGAGGAAGATAGATCCAAGAAAGACATTAGACGTCCCACAGGGGAGAGAGTCTACTCCCGGAGGAGGAAGTGCCCGAAGACGGGTCTTGAGTGTTTGGGCAGGGGACTAGTCTCCCAAAGTGTCTCGTTACCGCGGCCACTGGGGACCGGGTTGCCGGTTACACCCTCAGTCCACGAGGGCTGATCGGAAGCCGCCCTAGAGGAGGGACTTGCTGGGTCTGGGCCCACTTCCTCATGGGGAGGGCATCCTCGCGGGGAGGGCTTCCTCGCGGGGAGGGCATCCTCGCGGGGAGGGCTTCCTCACGGGGAGGGCATCCTCGCGGGGACGGCATCGCCGCTAGGGGCGGTAATGAGAAGAACCTGCAAAGAGACAGTTGAGTTGAGAAGCAAGACCTATGTATTGCTAGTAAAATGAAGTACAGTGCCTCCCCCTGCGAAGTCGCGAAAGGGGAGGAAAAGTTAAATACAGTGTCCCTCCTGCCCCTCCGGCGTGAACGCCCCGGGGGAGGGGACAGGCCCGTAAGGCTAAACATAGAACTTGCGAAGTAAACGCAAGTTCCACGTGTGCTTCATCTCCTGCTCTTGAAGGTTGGAGAGCTTGTAGGCCCCCGAGCCCAGGACCGCGGAGATCCTGTAGGGGCCCTCCCACTTGGGGGAGAGCTTACCCTGGGCCTGGGGGTCCGTCACGCGCTTGAGGACAAGGTCTCCAAGGCGGAAAGCCCTCTCGCGCACGCGCTGATTGTAAGCGCGTGCCATCTCTTGCTCGTAGATGGCGTGGCGGAGGAGCGCTCGGTCGCGTTCCTCCTCCACGAGGTCGATTTCCAGGCGCTGGTTGGCCTCATTGGCCTGGTACACTGCGGGCGTGGCTCCCTCCAGGAGCTCGACCCGCAGTGACCGGAGGCCGATCTCCAGGGGGAGGACTGCCTCCGCCCCGTAGACCAGGGAGAAGGGAGTACGCCCCGTCGCCCGGGACGGGGTCGTGCGCATGGAGCAGAGGATGCTAGGGAGCTCCTCTGCCCATGCACCCCGCTTAGAAGCAGTTTGCTCGAGTCTCCGGCGCAACCCCTGCAGGATCACGCCGTTGACCCTCTCAACAGCCCCATTGCTCCGGGGATGGGCCACTGAGGCGAAGTGGATGACGAGCCCCAGGCCTTCGCAGAATTCCCAGAAATAAGCCGAGTCGAATTGAGTCCCGTTGTCCACGGTGATTTCCCGGGGGACACCAAAACGACATACGACATTTTTCCAGAAAAACCGCTGAACGGCCCGGGACGTGATGCTGGCCAAAGGCTCCGCCTCAACCCACTTTGTAAAATAGTCGACTGCGACTACCGCATACTTGTATCCTCCGGGCGCTGGGGGGAAGGGCCCTAAGAGGTCCATCCCCCAGCGCACGAAGGGCCAAGTGATGGGGATTGTCTGCAGCGCTATAGGGGGGAGGTTCGAGCCCTAGGCCATCTTCTGGCATGCCTCACACGCAGAGACAAGGTCTCGCGCGTCGCGCATGACCATGGGCCAGTAGAAGCCCTGCCGGAGGGCCTTGGCCGCGATGGCACGCGGGGCTAGGTGAGAACCACAGCTCCCCGCGTGGATGTCTTCGAGAAGTTGAAGTCCTTCCGGCCGGGGGAGGTAGCGCAGGAGGGCGGAAGCCCTCCGCTTGTAAAGCCTCCCCTCCAGCTGGAGATATGCCCGAGCTTTAGCCCGGAGGCGTTTAGCCTCTGTCTCACTAGGAGGGTCCCCCTCCCCATTGATGAAGGAGATGAGGGGGTCCATCCAAGACGGAGTCCGGGTGATCTCGGCGACCTCCGGGACATGAGGCTCATCGCCCGTGTCCGGGGAGGCCACCGAGGGTTTCGTGATGATTTCCAAGAAAGCCCCCATGGGGAGCGATTCCCGGGCGCTTGCCGCCCGGGCCAAGGCGTCGGCCCGGTCATTGTCCCTCCGCGGGATATGCCGGGCCTCGAGGCCGTCGAAATGCCTCTCCATCTTCCGCACTTCCTGCAAATAAAGACTTAAGTTTGCGTCATGGCACACGTAAGACTTGTCCATTTCGTAAACTACGAGCTGAGAATCTCCCTTGACTAGGAGGCACCAGATCCCCAGGGAGCGCGCAAGGCGCATCCCGAGGAGCAAAGGCTCGACGACGTTGTTGGTTGCGGGGAACTCGAGCCACGCGGCGTACTCGAGTTCCTTCCCCTCGGGGCTCCGGAGGACTACTCCCGCACCAGCCCCGGCGAGACACAGCGACCCATCGAACATTAGAGTCCAATGGTCACTGCGTCGGGGCGGCACAGGGGGGTCTTCATCCCCGGACCCAGAGGCGGGAGTCCACTCTGCGACGAAGTCGGCGAGGACCTGCGACTTGATGGGGGAGCGGCTGGTAAGGGACAGCGAGAAGGGGGGGAGCTCGGCCCCCCACTTCCCAATCCGGCCGGTGGCTTCTTTGTTCCGCAATATCTCCCCCAGGGGGAGGGACGACGGGACGGTGATGGGGTGCCCCAGGAAGTAATGCCGAAGCTTGCGGGACGCCATGAGGAGGGCGTAGCAGTCTTTCTCCATCTCTGTGTACCAAGTTTTGGGCCCTTGGAGGGCCTCACTCACGTAGTACACGGGACGCTGTTGCCCCCCTTGCTCCTTCACCAAGACCGCGCTGATGGCGACGGGGGTCGCGGCAAGGTAGAGGAGCAAGGGCTCTTCTGGAGACGGACTCACGAGCATTGGAGGGCTCGTGAGGTACTTCTTGAGGTCGTTGAAGGCTTCCTGGGCCTCGGGGGTCCAGCGGAACCCCTCGAGCCCCCGGAGGATCTTGAAGAACTGGAGGCCCCGCTCTCCCGACCGCGAAATGAAACGGCTGAGTGCGGCTAGGCGGCCGGAGAGCCGCTGGACGTCCTTGACGGAGCGCGGCGGGGGCATGTCTAGGAATGCCCAGATCTTCTCGGGATTTGCCTCTATGCCCCGCTGGGACACGAGGAAACCTAGGAGTTTCCCCCCACGCACCCCAAAGGCACACTTCTCTGGGTTAAGTTTGAGCCTGAACGCGCAGAGGTTGCGGAAGGTTTCAGCCAGGTCGTCGATGTGGGAGGCTGCGCGGGGACTCTTGACGACCGCGCCGTCTACGTAGACTTCGACGTTGCGGCCTACTTGATCTTTGAAAACCAGCGTCATGAGGCGCTGGAAGGTTGCCCCCGCGTTCTTGAGCCCGAAGGGCATATGGACGTAGCAGAAGGTTCCGAGGGGAGTTATGAAACTCGTCTTTTCCTCGTCCCCTTCCGCCATCCGGACTTGATGGTAGCGCGAATAGGCGTCTAGGAAGCTCATGAGCTCGCACCCCGCAGTGGAGTCGACGAGCTGATCAATCCGCGGGAGTGGGAAATTGTCTTTGGGACAGGCGCGGTTAAGGTCGGTGAAGTCCACGCACATCCATCACCTGCCGGTTGATTTCTTGACGAGGACGGGGTTCGCGAGCCACTCGGGGTGCAGGACCTCCCGAATGAACCGCGCCTCTCGGAGCTGGGTGATCTCCACCTTGATTGCCTCTTGGCGCTCGAGGGAGAGTTTCCGCAGCTTCTGTTTGACCGGGGGGTGACTGGGGGCCACTGCGAGCTTGTGCTCAATGACCTCCCGGGCGACGTCCCGCATGTCCGAAGGCTTCCACGCAAAAACATTGGAGTTTTCGCGCAGAAAAGCCGCAAGTTGCGGGAGCGGGAAGGGCCGGAACAGCTGACCGAGGGGGCAAGGAGGCCGGAGTCCCCCCCCCTTGCCCGCGCTGGTCAAGGAACGCCGCGAAGTGTTGCAGCAGCTGGTGCCAATCTCGGGTAGCGTGGGTACTGGACCCGTGGAAGCTGCACCACAGTCCTTCCCGACTCCTCCCCCATGACCTTTCGGTCTGGGAAAGGGGCGGCTGGCCCTCGGGGGGTTGCCCGAGCCGCCTCCGCCCTCGAGGACAAAGGTGTCCCGAGGCCGTGGCTCGCTACGCCCCCCCTGTCTGGGGCATTTTTGGGGATTCCTGGCCCCCCGGTCGACGGGGGCGGGAGCCCCCTGGGCCTTCTTCCAGATGTCCTCTTCCTCCGCCCAAGCGTACTTTTCGAGTACATTGAAGAGCTCATCGGCCGAAGAGGGGCAGCTCCGGGAGAGTCTTCGGTGGAGGTCCCCTGGGAGGATGCCGCTTTTGCAGGCTTCGATGACTGTAGAGTCCGGGACGTGGGCCACTTTGGTTTTCACTTGGGCAAAGCGCTTGAAGAAGCTTCTGATGGTTTCCCCGGTCCTCTGACGGACAGTGTACAGCTGCGAGGAGTCCAGGGGACGCACGTAGTTCCCCTGGAAGTTTGCACAGAACTCCCGCTTGAGCTGCGAGAAAGACTTGATGGAGCCCGCCTTCAGGTTGTAGAACCAGGAGCGGGCGATGCCGGTGAGGTAGAGGGGGAAGACATTGCATTGTACCGTCTCGTCCCCCCCGGCCGTGGAGATGGCAGTGGAGTAGACATGCACAAATTCGTAAGGGTCTGCCTCACCGTTATAGTGCTCGATGTGAGGAGGGCGGTAAGGCCCCGGCCACCGGATGCTACGGAGTCTTCGGCACAGGGGCTGGTTAGCCCCCTGCACCTCCCAGGGAGAGTCCCGGTCGCTGTCTTCTTTCACGGGACCTTCGTTGTCTGAGTCTGGAAGCGGTCCGAGAGGTCCGCTAGAGTGGCGGTGGCGACGCTTCTCTTCTGGACCGGGGCTGAGTTCCAGGACGTCCGGGCTATTCTCCGGAGAGGTTGGCTCTTCAGCGGGTCTCTTCCCCCGACCGATGCGAGAGCGAGGCTCCCCATGCCGGCGGCCGGGGAGTTCTTCCCCGCGCTCTGGTGAATGCATTCGCTCGACCTCCGCCCGGGCGAAACGGACCTGTCCCGCTGAGGGAGGGAGCTGATGCACTGTAGCTACTGGCCCGAAGGCTTCCGGGGCCAGCTGGGGGGAGCCCCCTGGGAAGACCCCCGGGACCGGAAAGGGGGAAGCCCCTGTATTATCCGGAATCGGGGAGGGGGCGCCCATGGCGACGCTTGGAACCGAAGTGGAGGCGGCCCCAGTGGCAACAACCGGAACCGGAAAGGGGGAAGCCCCTGTAACATCCGGAACCGGCGAGGAGGGAACCCCCGCGGCGACATCCGGAACCGGGGAGCCCATGTGGGGGGAAGTCCGCTGCGGCGCGGGAGCTGCTTTGTCGACCGCCCCCGGTGTGGTAAACGCGACGCGGGGGGCGGGACTGGCTCCCGGCGTAGGGAAAACCCCCGGCATGAACTGGGCTCCCGTCCCCAGGAATAGGCCAGGGACGGGGTACCCCCCTGGTGCCACGAAGGGCCCTGGCATGAAGTAGCCTCCCGGCACCGGGACGGGCCCGGATGCCGGGAAGGGTCCGGACGCGTATCCCGCAGGGGGAGGGAACCCCCCGGCAGGATCATACGGGGCGGACAGACCCCCAGAGGCCGGAGGGGCCGCCAGGTAACCCATAAACGGGGGCATAGTCCCCGGATATGGGTGCGACGCAAACGTGGGGGCCGGAGGTCGTGCCAACACACTGAGCAGCTCATCCATTGAGCGCTGGGCGCGGAGCTGGCCCTCCACTAGAGCCTCAAGCAGGGCGTCCCGGGGAGCCGGGTGATCGATCGGGGGGAGGCTAGTCCCGGCCGAGGTCCCCGCGGTCACCGGGAACGACCTGGAGGTGGAAGCACCTAAGTTAAGAGGGAAGGAGGGAGGCGGTACCTGGGCCTGACAGCCTCTGGGCGGAAGCGCCGGGACAGCAGTGTCCCGGACGGGCGGTGCCGGGTCTCCGAGACCGGCGTCACCGGGAAGGGTGCGAGCCCTTGTTCTTGGGGCAGCCATGGCGTCTTGTCACGAGTCCCCACGGTCGGCGCCAACTGTCGTGGTATTGCGAATACCCCGGCAGGTTTTGAGAATGATCCTAGCGAAGGTTACGCAGCGCGGGTTGACCAGATGACCGGTCCTCCCCCGCCGGACAAGCACAAGAAATGACACAAGGATTTATACAGGTTCGGGTCCCGGTGGGGGCCCTAGTCCTGTCGACGTGCTCCCGACCGGAGTCGGCTGGGGAGGCTCTCTCCGGGGGAGAGGCTTCCGGAGCACGCCTGTGAGTGTAGCTATTCCAATAAAAGTGATTCGATCCTTACAACAGAGGGGTACAAGGGCTATTTATAGCCCCGAAAAGAAGCAAAAACCCTAAACTACCCCGGAAGCCACCGTCGAATTGAAGGGTAGGAACGTCCTTCTCCCGGCCAAACGTCTTGGATGCTTGACAGGTGGTCGCTGATTCCCGAGGCAATCCTCTCGTGACCTGCACGTGACAAATCAACTCGAGACTTTACCTTTAGAAGGGCGATGAGGCCCGGGACATGCACCGGAGGCCAGGTCCCGGGGGCCAAAATGGCGGCGCCCAAGACGGCACCGGAGGCTAGGTCCCGGGGGCCAGAAAGGCGGCTCCCGGGGAGACACCGGAGGCCAGGTCCCGGGGGCCAGAAAGGCGGCGCCCGGAGAGACACCGGAGGCTAGGCCCCGGGGGCCAAAAAGGCGGCGCCCGGGACGGCACCGGAGGCCAGGTCCCAGGAGCCAAATAGCGGCGCCCGGGGGGGCACCGGAGGGGAGGTCCCCGGGCGAGTGGCGACGCTCGGGACGGCACCGGAGGCCAGGTCCCGCGGGCCAAACGGCGGCGCCCGGGACGGCACCGGAGGCCAGGTCTCGGGAGCCAAATGGCGGCGCCCGGGACGGCATCGGAGGCCAGGTCCCGGGCCCCAAAAGGCGGCGCCCGGGACGGCACCGGAGGCCAGGTCCCGGGGGACAAAAGGCGGCGCCCGGGACGGCACCGGAGGCCAGGTCCCGGGCGTCAAATGGCGGCGCTTGGACGGGACTGGGGGACAGGCCCCGGGGGCCAAAAGGCGCCGCCCGGGACGGCACCGCAGGCCAGGTCCCGGGGGCCAAAAGGCGGCGCCCGGGGCGGCACCGGAGGCCAGGTCCTGGGTGCCAAATGGCGGTGCCCGGGACGGCACCGAAGGCCAGGCCCCAGAGGCCAAAAAGGCGGCGCCCGGGACGGCACTGGAGGCCAGGTCCCGGGGGCCAAAAGGCGGCACCTGGGGAGGCACCGGACGCCAGGTCCCGAGGGCCAAAAGGCGGCGCCCGGGAGGCACCGGAGGCCAGGTCCCAGGGGCCAAATGGCGGCGCCCGGGGCGGCACCGGAGGCCAGGTCCCGGGCGCCAAATGGCGGCACCCCGGACGGCACCGGAGGCCAGGTCCCGGGGGCCAAAATGCGGCGCCCGGGGAGGCACCGGAGGCCAGGTGCCGAGAGCCCAATGGCGGCGCCCGGGGCGGCACCGGAGGCCAGGTCCCGGGGGCCAAAAGACGGCGCCCGGGGAGGCACTGGAGGCCAGGTCCCGGGAGCCAAATGGCGGCGCCAGGGGGGGTACCGGAGGCGAGGTCCCCGGGCGAATGGCGGCGCCCGGGACGGCACGGGAGGCCAGGTCCCGGGGGCCAAAAGGCGGCGCCCGGGACGGCGCCTGAGGCCAGGTCCCGGGAGCCAAAAGGTGGCGCCTGGGATGGCACCGGAGGCCAGGTCCCAGGGGCCAGAAAGGCGGCGCCCGGGGAGGCACAGGAGGCCAGGTCCCCGGGCGAGTGTGTCGCAACTTACCTCGACTTAGTCCAGCGGAGATTTCCCCCAACAAGTCTCTTTACCCAATAGATAACACCGCCAATGTTTCACGGCTTGATGCAGTGCACACAACTCTTTGTCATAAGTCGGGTAGTTCTTTTGAGCTCCCTGGAATAACTCGGAGTGATATTCCATTGGTCGACCTTCTTGCATGAGCGCTGTGCCCATGGCATAACCTGAGTCATCATTTTCTAACTCAAATGGTTTCTGGAGATTCGGCAAAGCTAACACAGGCGCCTCGCTGATCTTCCTCTTCATCAAGAGAAAGGTGTCCTCATGTTTCCCTGCCCACTCGAACTTCTGTTCGATCCTAGTTAATGCATGCAATGGAGAAGCCACAATCAAGAAGTGTCGGATGAGCTTCCGAAGATATTACCATACTCCCAAAAAACTGCGCATGTCCGTAACTATTCGCGGTCACGGTCACTTGCGAATCACAGTTACCTTATCCGGGTCGATTTGCAACGTACCGTTGTCGACCATGAATCCTAGCTAAAGTTAAGTTTGCTTGCCGAACTCGCACTTCTTATGGTTGAGGCGAAGTCGATGTTGCCAAAGCTGTTCGGACACCTTTTCGACATGAATGAGGTGCTCATCCCACGAATGACTATAAACCATTATGTCGTCGAGGTAAACGATCACAAAGTCGATGATGAACTGTCTCAATACGTCATTCATCAGACGCATGAAAGTTGCCGGGGCGTTGCAGAGACCAAAAGGCATGACCAGTCATTCGAACAGACCTTGTCGTGTTTTGAACGCAGTTTTCCACGTATCCTCCTCACGAATGCTGACTTGATGATATCCTAACTTAAGATCCAACTTGGAGAAGACAACGACATGCTTCAATTGGTCTAGCAGGTCATCAATATGAGGAAGGGGGTACCGGTTCTTGATGGTGATCTTGTTCAGTGCTCGGTACTTGATGCACATACGCCAAGTCCCATCTTTCCTTGGCACTAACACCACAGGAGATCCACAAGGTGAACTATTCGATCGAATGACACCATCGTTCAGCAACTCACCAAGTTGTCTTTTGATCTCTTCATTCTCCAATACTGAGTTGCGATACAACTCAGATTGGGTACTGTCGCATCGGACACAAGCTGAATTTCGTGCTCGAATCAAGACAACTGCCCAATCGAGTATGTATCGCAACTCAGTATTGGAGACCTACCCAGGGTCATCCGCCGAAACGTCCAGTCGAGCACGAAATTCAGAAGTTCATCCGAAATGATGTGCGCAGTTTTTTGGGAGCATGCCAATATCTTCAGAAGTTCATCCGACACTTCTCGATTGTGGCTTCTCCATTGCATGCATTAATCAGGATCGATCAGAAGTTCGAGTGGGCAGGGAAACATGAGGACACGTTTCTCTTGCTGAAGAGGAAGATCAGCGAGGTGCCTGTAGGATCAAGGATGCCGACTAGGGGGGGTGAAATGGAGGCTTTTAAAAACTTCAATTTAAAACATATTCTAACAAATAAAGAAATCAAGAACAAAAAACAATAATATGAGAAAGAGAAATAGAAGACGAACACAACTATTTTTACCGAGGTCTCAGACACTCGCCCAGTCTTCCCTAATCCTCGTTGAAGCACTCAAGTGAATGAGTCTTGCTTCAATATCCACGAAGGATATTTCTCACTAATGGTTGCTCCTTGTCCACTCTGGAAAGGCGAGCACCAATACCTTTTACAAACTTGCCGAGCCTCTCTGCCAATCTCCGTACGGAAAAGGTCAACAGCCACGCCACCAAACCATCTAGGTGAGGGCGTTCGCCAAGAGTAATGACTAGCAAGGTCTTCTCTAGACCACCAAACACGCACCGAGAAACTCTAAGTATGCAGAGATGATGCGAACTGAAAACTCAGCAGATCTCAAAAGCTCACGACTTGATCAAAGATCAAGATTTTAAACTCTAAAAGAATGCTCAAGTGTATATGAGAGAAGTGGGCTACTTGTTGTTAGAAACAATAGCTCAAAGCCTCTATTTATAGGCTTGATCTGGGAGGATCTTCAAGTCCTGATAGCATACGGATTCGTGACCAAGTCCTGATAGCATACGGATTCGTGACCAAGTCCTGATCACATACGGATTCGCGACCATGTCCTGATCGCATACGGTTTCGCAACCTTAACCGTGTTCGAAAAGGTTTCGCGACCATGGATTGGTTCGTGACAATGAAAAGGAATTTGTTCTCTATTCGGAATTGTAATCCAATCAGAACATATATAACTAAGCTTATCTGTTTAGGATTAGTTAGTTAGTTATATGAGTCTAATATGTTTAGGTTATTAAGTCTAATACGTACTCATACGATTGGACTATAAATACCTTGTAATAGGTCTAGTTTAGATCATCGAAGAGTCATAGAATTTATTTGAGTTTTAGACACTTATAATTCCTTCGACGTAGGAAAGTGTGTCAAACGTTCGACGTGTAATCCCTCTTTGAAATAAAGAGTTGTGCAATTACTTTGGGTTTCGGTATTTCCGAATAAGATCCTGTTATTCCGCATATTAGAATATGGGCGAGCCTAGTGCGAAAACCAAGGCTAGGTCTCAAACGGATCAAGTTGGTATCAGAGCAACTTTCCTATCCTGTGGATGGTGAAGACTCGCCAGGGTTACAAAACCTCCAGCAAAACTCCAGGCGATCAATTGACGATTCCTACAGCCGCGTCTCCGACAATGTCTGACGATACCTCCGTTCAAGCTAACCTAGCCGAACAAGTGACTAAGCTCTCCACCGACATGGACACCGTGCTTGCTTGGATTAAGCAGCAGGCCATGATAGTACCTCCTGAAGTAGGGAAGGTTATGGGTGTGAAGACTGGTGAAGACTTGCGCAGGACAGATGAAAATGAAGACGAAGGCGACCACAAGACCAACGACCTCGCCAACACCTCCTTAGCTGTCGGATCTTTTAAGGTTAACGCTAAGATTGAAATACCCATATATGATGGGGAGATCGATGCCGAGAAGTTAGATTCATGGCTCGATCAGCTTGAGACCTACTTTGACCTGAAAGGGTTTAGTAGCGCTCAAAAGGTCAAATTTGCACCTTTGAAGAGGAAGGACCACACCAAGACATGGTGGAAGGCCCTTGTCGCTAGTGGTGAAGCTGACGACCTTGCGTGGGGTCAATTCAAACGGCTTCTACACAAGAATTCTATCCGATCGGTTACCTTGAGGAGAGATGGGAGCATTGGCACATATTGTACCAACGGCGTCACCTGACCGTCCAAGACTATACGACAGAGTTTCGGCGACAAGCAATGGTCATCGGCATCTTACTGTCCGATCCTCAGGTATTTCGGAAGTACACATCTGGACTTTAGAAATCGATCAATACTGAGCTAAGTCTGTTCAGAGTTCAAGACATCTCGACCACGAGCACGACTGCTTTGGCGATTGAGAAGAAGAATAAGACCCGCAACGACAAGAACTTGAGGGAGATTTCAACCACGACGAGCTCCGGAGAGGGTGCCCACGATACGGGTAACACTTGTGAGCATTGTCATGTTGCTGGGCACACAAAAGAGAAGTGTTATAAACTTCATCTTGAACTACGACCAGAAAGAAAAAGGAGGGATGAACCAAGCACACGAACAGCTATGGTTACTTCTATTCCGCTCGCAGAGGAAATTATCCAGTTGGATTTGGTTGAAAATGCAGACACGACCTTGTCTCTAATGGCAATGCTGAAGGGGAAAGGTTCGGGTTCATCAATTCACCACAACCCGATAGAGGAATTGTTCACTCTTAACATATAGGTGAAGCACGAGGTGGTCGCAGCCATCTTCGACCCCAGAAGCCAAAAAAATTTGGTCTCCTCCGGGCTGGTTCGACGACTTGGTTTGCAGACGACTCATCATCCTCGACCATATCCTCTGGGAAGGTTCACTTCCGACGTGAATCAGCAAATCAAGAGTCAATGCACTCTAAAGTTTGCAATATCTACTCGTTACATCGACGAGGTTCAATGCGATGTCATCCCCATCGATATTTGCCAAGTGATTTTTGGAAGTCCGTTCTTGTACGATCATGATGCCCATTACCACTGAAGAGCTCAAGAATACGACCTCACAAAGGATGGGATGAAATTTATCATCAGCAAAAATGACCACGTCGACACCAAGAACTTGATGATAGCAAATCAGGTGAAACGGATTGTCAATGCATGCTCAAATCGTGTGTTGAGCGTGATGTGTCCAATTAGCCAAGAGGATTGTGCTGCATCGAGTATGGAAAGTGTTGGTTGTTTAGCAAGCTTTCCAGAAGAACACAGGTATATAGTCGATCACCACAACGACTAGTCGAAAATGACATGCAACTTGTCTCTACGGCCCCACTATTCAAACTTTGCAATCCTAGCTTTGGGATCGGTGATGGTATCAACCTCAACAAGGGGACACTACTACAGAAATGCTTTTCACTATCGGTTAAAAATCCACTCTACTATCGGTTCTCTTACCGATAGTGGTCGGCACGATAATAGAGGAGCAGAACACTTCTATCAATTCAAAAACCGTTAGTAAAACATCTACATTCCCAACGTTCACTAATCGCTATCGACTATTTCTTCTATCGGCTCAAATTTAAACCGATAGTATTATATACATTTTTTCTATCGGCTCGTATATAAACCGATAGTATTGTTTAGGCTTTTTCTATCGGCTAGGATCTAAACCGATAGTAATGTTAATGTTTTTTTCTATCGGGTATTATCTAAACCGATAGTATTGTCTGAACACAGTTAGTACGGGAAACTTTCTTCTATCGGTTATATTATATAACCGATAGTATTCTGTAGACACGTTTAGTACTGAAAACTTTATTCTATCGGTTTCTGCATATGAACCGATAGTAATATAATATTTATTCTATCGGTTGTAGTATATAACCGATAGTAATTTGTAGACACGTTTAGTACTGAAAACTTTATTCTGTCGGTTGTTGCATATGAACCGATAGTAATGTAATATTTATTCTATCGGTTTTAGTATATAACCGATAGTAATATTAGTTTTTCCTATCGGTTATGTACTGGCACGATTAGTACTGAAATCATGCACATATACATACAGTTATACAGAGATACATTGGATCATTCACAAATACACCAATATTTAGAAATATTCAGCAATATTCACATATTGATCAATTTGTTCACAAATACACTAATTCAGCAATATTCACATATTCACATATTGTTCACAAATTGGACAGATTGAATTTATGCACATATTGATCGAGTTTATTCACAAATACATCAATGAATCTATTCACATATTGAGTTTATTCACAAATACAGCAATCAACACATTCAATATATATTCACAAATACAGCAATCAACCCAAGTCAGTTACTATCGATCGTTGATAGCCACTTCTTCCATGACATATTGAGCCCAAATTGTTCGCAGCTCCTTCAATTGAGGCAACTCATATTGCTCTTTCAACATGGCGCTCTGCATATATGCGTGTATGAAGTTAGGATCGTACGTCACATCCAATTAATGTTCGACTTTGAGTCAGGAAAAATGGTTACCTTAGGGAATTGGGCAAAGTTTCTCCTGATCAGGTCATACATGAATCTCATGACATAGAAGCCACATTCCCACGATTGTGGCTGCTGATAGCACTGGAAAAATTGCATATGCAAAGACATAAACCCACATTAACTCGAAAGAACTAATTAAGCTTAAATTAAAAGACTCATCATGAGTACTTCCATCCGTATTAATTACCTCATATTCTTTCCAAGAAATTGTTGTGCCCTTCGACGCGTCATGCCTCCCTCCAGCACTAGCATAATTTTTGAAAGCCCTGTATTTAATTTAGCATTGCCGATTAATATGTTATTATTAATTAGCTAGTCAGAGAAAAATTTAAGACAACTATGTTACTTACGCGTCTATGTGCCTTGTGAGGGTGAAAACATGCGCCACCTTGTCGCTCATCGAATCGAGGTAATAGACCTCATTCATCCATGGGCAAATGACGGCGAGGACCCAGTGGCCCCTACATTGCATATATAAGCGAACCGTTTCATACATATGTTAGGCGTAACATACAAGAATGAGTTAAATTAGTAGGAAATGCACTAACCTTTGGTGGTACGGCGCAAGGATGAACTCTCGGTCCTGCTGCGCTAGTAGTGCCCTTGATATGTATTCCTCCGCATGTGCTTGGTCGTGCTCTAGCATCATGAGGCTTATTTTCTCTGGGTCGAGGAAACCCACCTTGTCACATGCTCTCATCGACGCCAGCCTATACATGCACCTGGATGCAAAGTAGACATTAGTAAGTAGTTCATACAAAAAGTGATTAGATTTATGAAACAAACTGTGATAACTTCAGACAACAGCAAACTCACAGGACTCCAGTCCGTATGATGGACATATCAAGCTCCCGCCAGTTGAGGAGGTCGAACAAATCCTCGTGGGCCACCGATATGCTCCCGGGCTCACGATGAAAATGGGCTGGCCTGAAGTGAACCAAGAAGTTGATGTGGCGCCTAGACCGGGTCAGGTACCACTCGTGGAGACTTCTGGTTATTTGATCCATATTACGCAGAAGATACTCCAACACGAGTGGGGACCCGTTCTTGAACGTACCAAGCTGGCTTTGTTTGGCCTTGCCCTTGCCTTTGGGCGGGGAGCGAGGGTATACCTTCGAAGGTTGGGGTGTGGTGCCGTCGGCCTCATTTGATGGCGAAGGGTTTGAGGCCGTCGGAGGAGGCATGGGGGCCGAAGGAGTTCGCTCATGCGTTGTGGCAGGGGTGGTGTCCTCAGGAAGTGAGCTGGTATCCATCGTCCACTTTAAGTACAAACGCTTAAATTAGATTTTGCAAATTGAGTATATTAACTGAGTTGTAAGCTAGAATGGCTAGGGTTTACCTCCTGTAGTCTAACACCCTTCTTGGACCACTGTATGTACGAGCCCAATGCCTCGCCAAAATTTCAGATGAAAATTAGAAAATGAGAAATAATTAACAGAAAATTCAGTTTAAGGTATTTACTATCGGTTCTGAATAAGAAACCGATAGTGGACTACACTGTATGACAAATAGCTAGTGATTTTCATCAATTCTGTCATTCTCATAGCTATCAAGTTTGTAGTTCATGAATTTTACTCTAGGTTTATACTTGTAATCCATTGAACGGGATATGAACCATTGCATACAAAATTAAGCAATACACGCGAGCGATTTGGTCAAGAACACTTACAGTCGATCATGGAGTGGCTGGAGGCGGTGGCGCAATGCAGTGCCGGAGGCTGTGGAGAACCAGATTCTGATCGGCAATGGTGGCGCAGAGGAGCGAAGAAGCGAACGTTGGCGAATCTAGGGTTTTCCACGCGAGTATTTGGAAATTGGAATGTGATCAGTTGCACTGGAGGGAAAATCGTGCAAGGTTATAACCTAATAAATGAATATTTACTATCGCTTCATAACCACAAAACCGACAGTAAAAACATGTAAGTTAGGGTTTTCAGTATGGGAACTTTTCACTATTGGTTTTATTATACCAAACCGATAGTAAACTAAGAAACAGGGGCTCATAACACAGTATAAATCACTATCGGTTGTAAACACTAAACCGATAGTAAACTAAGAACAGGGGCTCATGACACATTATAAATCACTATCGGTTATGAACTATAAACCGATAGTATATTTTAATTTCATATCGGTTTCACAGTTATAATTGATAGTAAAATACAATGTTATTGACCCTAAAGGATTTCCCTTAGAAGAATTACAGAAGATCTCAGTACATCATTTTGCATTGTATTTTACTATCGGTTTTATGAAAATAAACCGATAGTATATGTTAATTTCATATCGGTTTGGAGGTGGAAACCGATAGTAGAATACTGTTAAATTGATCTATAGGTATTTCCTGAGAACAATTACAGATGGGTCTCAGTACATCATTTTGCACTTGTAAAGACACCTGAAACCCCATGCAAATGACTTCCAATAATTTTGAAATAAATTAACAGTAAAGACCACTCATGGAATGAAAATTTGCAGTTTTCATATATATTCGTGAAAAGAATCAATTATTGCTCAAATCAAGTATATACTCCAATTGAAATGAAAATTTACAGAAATGATTCTCAATGCATCACGTATGTTTTCCCAAAGAATTTTTGAAAAATGATTTGAAGAATTCTTCAATTAAAGATCCAAGTAATATACGTCACTTACATATTGCAAATTAGTCAAGAATGGTTGTCCACCCATAATCCTTCTTCGTGGTCGTCTCGCAGGTAACTTGTTTCGTCAATATCTTCGGTAGGGACAGATTGAAGGATTCCATCTAAAAATGGAGGTAGTTCGTCGAACTGATCGTACCCTTCTTCAACCACAACGTCTTCGACCCCAACAATACGTATCTTACTGTGAAGGACAACGTGCAACTTTGGGTTGGCCGGGTCAACAATGTAGAACACCTGTGTGGCTTGCTCAGCAAGTATAAATGGATCATCTTTGTGTGCGACTCTACTGAGATCGATGAGAGTAAACCCATAATTGTCGACTTTAACACCTCGAGGGATTTCGACCCATTGGCATCGAAACAGAGGAATCTTAAGTAATACATAATCGAGCTCCCATATTTCCTCAATAACACCGTAATATGAGTCGAGTGCCCTTACTGCCCTGGCATCCTCCGAAATAGCAAGTAGCGTCACTCCACTACATTGCATAGTACTCTTCTCGTCCTGAGTTCTTGTGTAAAATAAATAGCCGTTGATGTCATACCCCTGCCAAGTCCCTACAGTAAATCTAGGCCCTCTGGCCAACTATGTAACATCTTCATCTACATTGCCCTCAGAAGCTTGCAGGACTCTATTTTCGATCCACCCAGCAAACTTCCTATTATGTTCTCTGGTGACCCAAATCTCTGGCTTCGAGGAATTCTATTTCCGTAACATTTCCTTGTGCTCGTGTATGTATGGCTCCACCCCCGTCATGTGCTGTAAAACCCAAAAATGGGCTTTTGCATACAGATCACTAGAGGGGACGACTGCTTTAAATCCAATCGTTCCAATGCCCTGAAGCCTGCCCTCATGCCGGGACGTAGGAACGCCAATTGGGTCAACCCCGGCCATATAGTTGGTGCAAAATTCGATCACCTCCTCGGCGGCATAACCTTCAATGATACTGCCCTCAGGCCGATGTCGATTCCTTACATATCCCTTCAAGATACCCATAAATCTCTCAAATGGATACATGTAGCGCAGGAACACGGGTCCACAAAACTTAATTTCTCTGACAAGGTAAACAATTAGATGGACCATAACATCAAAAAAGGATGGAGGGAAATACATCTCCAGCTGACAAAGAGTGGTAGTCACATCGCGTTGCAAATCGTCCAGTCCATCCATATCAATTACCTGCAAGGACACAGTTGCAGCAAATATTCAGATCCAAAAAATCTGACAAGCTCCACGAATGGAGCTAATTAACTTGCTAGGAGTACACGCTTACGTACCTTGCCAGATATTGTGTTGAAGAAATAATATAGCTTTGTAATTGTCTCTCTGACTTTGACTAGGACAATGCCTCTGATAGCAATGGGAAGCATTTGTGACATCAGTACATGACAATCATGGGACTTCATACCAACCAGTTTCAAGTCTTTCATGGACACAAGTTTTTTCAAGTTCGCAGAATACCCGCATGGAACTTTGACACCATGTAGGCACTGACAGAGTTCTGTTTTTTCTCTTTTTGACAAAGTATAGCAGGCCGGGGGGAGGTATGTCCGCTTTCCCTTCTCCAACGGTGCAAGCTCAGTCCTTATGCCCATGTCGAGCATGTCACGGTGAACGTTGATGCCATCTTTCGTCTTTCCTGGAATGTTCAACAACAAACCAATCAAACTGTCACAAACATTTTTCTCTACGTGCATGACATCAATGCAATGTCGAACTTGTAAGTGCTCCCAATATGGCAAATCCCAAAGAATCGATCTCTTCTTCCAAACATTTTTTCCTGGAGGTTTAGAACATTTACCGAACTCAACTTTGATGTCCTTCACGGGCAAGTAAAGCTCCTTACCAGTCACAAACACTGGGGCTGATCCTTTCTCAGGCTTCCCATTGAATGACTTCCTTTTCTTACGGTAGGCGTGATGCATCGGAAGGAATCTGCGGTGACCCATGTACACTATTTTTCTGCAGTTCGATAACCACATACTTTCAGTTTCATCCAGGCAAATAGGACAAGCCTTGCCTCCTTTCGTACTATACCCCGACAAATTTCCATAGGCCGGGAAATCATTTATGGTGCAAAATATCATGGCCCGCAACATGAAATTCTCTCGCTTATGTGCATCCCACACCCGCACCCCTTCGCTCCACAATTTATGTAAGTCCTCGACTAACGGTGATAGAAACACGTCAATATCATTCCCGGGTTGTCTGGGTCCTGAAATTAGTAACGACATCATGATGTACTTGCTCTTCATACATAACCAAGGAGGAGGATTGTAGATGCATAAAAGAACCGGCCAAGTGCTATGTGACTGCTCATATTTCCGTGTGGATTCATACCATCCGTACTCAGCTCAAACCTTATATTCCTCACTTCGCCGCCAAACTCACCGAATGTTCTGTTAATGTTTCTCCATTGAATGGAATCAGCTGGATGTCTTAGTTTTCCGTCTTGTTTCCGACCTTCAACATGCCAACGCAAGTACTTCGCATCTTTCGAATTTGCAAACAGCCGTTTCAATCTGGGAATCACAGGCAAATACCACATAGTTTTGGCCGGAGGCCCTTTCTTTACCTCATCACATCCATTGTGATAAATTCTGTCCCCATGCTTATACCACGATGCACCGCATCTTGGACAAACATGCAAATCCTCGTACTCGTTACGGTATAGAACACAATCATTTGGGCATGCATGTATTCTTTCGATTTCCATTCCCAACGGACACAATAGTTTTTTGGCCTGGTAAACCGATCTTGGCAACTCATTTCCCTCTGGAAGCATGTCCGCTAACAGATCCAATAGCGCCGTGAAACTCTTATCGCTCCAACCTTTGCTTGCCTTCAAGTTATATAATCTCAACACAGAAGACAACTTTGTAAATGTTTCACATCCGGGGAACAAAGGCTTCTCAGAATCAACAATTAATTTCTCAAATTTAGCTAAATCATTTTCGCTGTAGTCTTCTTCTACATCACGTAACATTTCATCTAAATTGTCGTCATCTACATGGACTTCCGAATGAACATTACCAATGTTCTGATCATGATCATCATTACTGCAATCCACTTCCGGGTGCTGCTGAGTGGTAGTGGTGCTCGTTTCCTCAATATCTTCACCATGCCATATCCAACGGATATAGCGTGCGTTAAAACCACGACGAATCAAATGACTCCTAATCTGATCAGAGTTGCCGAACCTTTTTAAGTTCATACAATCTATACAAGAACAATGCATATCTTTCTCTCCCTTCTTCGCCTTTTCTTGCTCAGCAAATTTAATAAACCCATTCACACCCTCCAAATACTCAACAGTAGTACGTTTTATTCCATACATCCAATATTCTCGGTCCATCTACAATTATTTCGCAAAATTGACAAATTCAAATAAATAATTAATGACTCAGGGCATGCATATATGCATGAAACATAATTAGCTAGGCCATATGTGTGTACATGAGCTGCTTAATTACATTAAATGGATTTGTATAAATGAAACCCTAATTAACTTGATGTATGCATTAATTGGAAGAGCCAGCTAGCTAGCTGCTTAAATTCAGCAAGCTATAGCTAGCTAGCCAACCTAGCCTTCTAGCTAGTTTGGAGATACATGTATCTAGTTTATTGAATTGCAACTAGAGAGAGAGAGAGGGAGAGTGCATGTGAAAGAGTGATCGAGAGAGAGAGAGAGAGGTGATGAGAAGATGACAATACCGAGGGGGATGGAAATATGATCAACCTCTCAGCTAGCTTCTCCTAATCACTCTAGCTTGGAGTTGTGCGCGGCTGAAATGATTCCAACATGTAGAGCGCAGAGCAGGGGTCGACCTAATTAAGTTGTCCAATTTTACTATCGGTTCAAAAACACAAACCGATAGTAAAATAAGGTCCCCACTGTCATAACCATTAGTGTATATGAAGTCATTTTACTATTAGTTTGTTTCATATAACTGATAGTACTATGTAATATATTGTATCGGTTAGTACAGTAATAACCGATAGTAAAAAGTCAGTAATTTCACTATCAGTTACGCGAGAAAAACCGATAGTACTATGTAATATATTATATCGGTTGGTACAGTACGAACCGGTAGTATAAAGTGAGTAATTTTACTATCAGTTAAAAATGGAAAACCGATAGTACTGTTTTAATATATTATATCGGTTGGTACAGTAATAACTGATAGTATAAAGCGCACAATTTTACTATCAGTTAAAAGTGGAAAACCGATAGTACTATTTAATATATTATATCAGTTTGTACAGTAATGACCGATAGTAAAAAGTATTTGCATTTCACTAACGTTGAACTAGTGTGTAACCGATAGTAAATTGCCACTTTTCCGCCGCTGTCGTCCTATTCTATCGATTTTTTCCAGATTGCTTATAACCGTTAGAAAATATGGGTTAGTGGAATGCACTTCTGTAGTAGTGGGAAGGCTATCCGCGAGTGGCCAAGGCCACAATCCATGACGGAGGTGCCAAGCTCCATGAGCGCCTATCCATACATTCAATCCGACGATTGTAGTATTGATCATCATATGTTCGTTCCAAAACTCCCAGTCGTTCTCTACATCTTCACAGTTGGTCACCAACGGGTGTTGGCTCCTTCTCAACAGGGGAATCATGATCCGGGAGGATCTCAGGTCGAGTTCGCAACGGATTCGCGACCACGAAAAGGTTTGCGACTTTGGAAAGGTTTGCGACCTTGGGAAGGATTCAAACTCTTTGAGCCTTCAATGCTGGATGATGAGCCAGATACCATAGTATCATCTGTTGAAGACTTGGTCTCTCAACGAGACGAACCTCTACGTGAAGATGTGATTTTGGAGAAGAAGGTGACTACCACCCGCAGTGACACAAAGGAGACTTTTCGAATCGGTCGGAAAGGTCAACAAGTACGTGCGGCAAAGTGGTACACTAGAGAAAATGGACAAGCCCAATTTGCACATCTCCAGTTTGATCAAGAGGTCGCAACAGGGGTTGGCACCTTCTTAACAAGGGACTCGTGATCCGGAAGGATATTCAAGTCCTCATCGCATACAGATTCGCGACCAAGTCCTCATCGCATACGAATTCGCGACCATGTCCTGATTGCATACGGCTTCGCGACCAAGTCCTGATCGCATACGGCTTTGCGACCTTAACAGTGTTTGGAAAGGTTTCGCGACCATGGATTGGTTGGTGACCATGAAAAGGAATTTGTTCTCTGCTCAGAATTGTAATCCGATCCAAATATATATAACTAAGCTTATCTATTTAGGATTAGTTAGTTAGTTATATGAGTCTAATACGTTTAGGTTATTAAGTTTGATACGTTCTCATACGATTGGACTATAAATACCTTGTAATAGGTCTAGTTTAGATCATCGCAGAGTCATAGAACTTATTTGAGTTTTAGACACTTATAATTCCTTCGATGTAGGAAAGTGTGTCTAACGTTCGACGTGTAAGCCCTCTTTGAAATAAAGAGTTGTACAATTACTTTGGGTTTCGGTATTTCCGAATAAGATCCCGTTATTCCGTACATTAGAATCTGGGCGAGCCTAGTGCGAAAACCAAGGCTAGGTCTCAAACGGATCAAGTTGGTATCAGAGCAACTTTCCTATACTATGGATGGTGAAGACTCGCCAAGGTTACAAAACCTCCGGCGAAACTCCAGGCGATCAATTGACGGTTCCTACAGCCGCGTCTCCGACAATGTCTGACGATACCTCCGTTCAAGCTAACATAGCCGAACAAGTGGCTAAGCTCTCCACCGACATGGACACCGTGCTTGCTTGGATTAAGCTGCAGGCCATGATAGTACCTCCTGAAGTAGAGAAGGTTATGGGTGTGAAGACTGGTGAAGACTTGCGTAGGACAGACGAAAATGAAGACGAAGGCGAGCACAAGACCGACGACCTCGCCAACACCTCCTTAGCTGTCGGATCTTTCAAGGTCGACGCTAAGATTGAAATACCCATATATGATGGGGAAATCGATGCCTAGAAGTTATATTCATGGCTCGATCAGCTTGATACCTACTTTGACCTGAAAGGGTTTAGTAGCTCTCAAAAGGTCAAATTTGCACCTTTGAAGATGAAGGACCACGCCAAGACATGGTGGAAGCCCCTTGTCGCTAGTGGTGAAGCTAACGACCTTGCGTGGGGTCAATTCAAACAGCTTCTGCGACAAGAATTCTATCCGATGGGTTACCTTGAGGAGAGATGGGAGCGTGGGCACAGATTGTACCAACGGCGCGACCAGACCGTCTAAGACTATACGACAGAGTTTCGGCGACAAGCAATGGTCATCGGCATCTTACTGTCCGATCCTCAGGTATTTCGGAAGTACACATCTGGACTTCAGAAATCGATCAGTACTGAGCTAAGTCTGTTCGGAGTTCAAGAAATCTCGACCACGAGCACGACTGCTTTGGCGATTGAGAAGAAGAATAAGACCCGCAACGACAAGAACTTGAGGCAGATTTCAACCACGACGAGCTCCAGAGAGGGTACCCACGATACGGGTAACACTTGTGAGCATTGTTATGTTGCTGGGCACACAAAAGAGTAGTGTTATAAACTTCATCCTGAACTACGACCAGAAAGAAAAAGGAGGGATGAGCCAAGCACACGAACAACTATGGTTACTTCTATTCCGCTCGCAGAGGAAATTATCCAGTTGGATTCGGTTGAAAAGGCGGACACGACCTTGTCTCTAATGGCAATGCCGAAGGGGAAACGTTCGGGTTCATCAATTGACCACAACCCAACAGAGGAATTGTTCATTGTTAACATACGGGTGAAGCACGAGGTGGTCGCAGCCATCTTCGATCCCGGCAGCCAAAAGAATTTGGTCTCCTCCGGGCTGGTCCGACGACTTGGTTTGCAGACGACTCATCATCCTCGACCATATCCTCTGGGATGGTTCACTTCTGACGTGAATCAGCAAATCAAGAGTCAGTGTACTCTAAAGTTTGCAATATCTGCTCGTTACATCGACGAGGTTCAATGCATGTTATCCCCATCGATATTTGCCAAGTGATTTTTGGAAGTCCGTTCTTGTACGATCGTGACGCCCATTACCACCGAATAGCTCAAGAATACGACGTCACAAAGGATGGGACGAAATTTACCATCAGCCAAAATGACCACGACGACACGAAGTACTTGATGATAAAAAATCAGGTGAAACGGATTGTCAATGCATGCTCAAAGTGTGTGTTGAGCGTGATGCGTCCAATTAGCCAAGAGTATTGTGTTGCATTGAGTATGAATAAGATCCCGTTATTCCGCATATTAGAATCTGGGCGTGCCAAGTGCGAAAATCAAGGCTAGGTCTCAAACAGATCAAGGCTCAACAAACAAAATAACCGTTAGAGCTCGAGCTGAAAATCAGCAACTCAAACTGACAATCAGTTCACCATACTGACAGACAGTTTAGGTTACAACTAGAAAGAAGTAAAATCCGGAGATAAATCAGCTAGCCGTTTGAGGTTGAAAATGGAAACAAAATAGTGCAAACTGACAGTCAGTATATCACACTGACAGTCAGTCTCAAACTCAACGGCTGACAAAATTTACGGATAAAACTTTGCTGGTCGAATATGGAAACTTACAACTCAAACTGACAGTCAGTATCACAAACTGACAGTCAGTCTCGACCACAAAATTGACCAGATCAAATAGGAACTCAAATAAAATAGCTCATGGTCGAAATACAAACTGACAGTCAGTATGGACAAACTGACAGTCTGTATAGGTCAAAAACTTTTGGCATAAAAAACACACTCTCTGGACAACTGTCAATTTAAACAGACTGACCTTCAAACTGACAGTCAGCATAGCAAACTGATAGTCAATATGGATAAAAATAGCTATAACTTTGGATCCAGAGGTTCGATTCAAGAGTTTAATAGCTCGTTTGAAATATAATTTAAAGGGCTATCTTTTTGTCAACAAAAGAAAAAGCCAGATCTTCCTAGATCTTTCTAGAAAATGGTAAAACTCTTCTACTGTAAAAAACACAACTGAAAATCTAAATCTTTCAAAACCAAATCCAACCGAAATGATGCAATGCAGTGACCTAGGTTTCTCGGTTTATGCTGGAAATGTAAAGAGGACTTTGCCACCCCTCTTTATAGTACGGTTAAATCTAAAAATAAATTTTCCTAAACCGATCAATCTCCAAACACCGAGATCGATAAAAATAAAAACTCAATTCTTACCTCAGGTCCTTCACAACTTTATTTTTGCGATTTGCGTCTCATCTTACAACTTGTGCTTTATGCGTTGGGGTCATCTTGATCTTTTTGTACATCATTCCAACGAGTCGCTGTATCGAGTATCTCAAAAACACGATCAATCCAAAAACACTTTGTTTTCATTAATCATCAAAATTAGGTCAGGCATAACAGCCAAGATGCAACAATCTCCCCATTTTTGATGATTGATGACAACAAGTGTTCGATACAAAAAAATAATAAATGAATAACTCCCCCTGAGTGTATGCATCACATATGATATGTATAATTACAGATATAAGTTCAGAGCATAAATTCAGAGCATACATCAAAAGCCAAAACATCATACATATATATCACAATCCACACAAATATCAGAACATAGACAGATATCAGAACATCACACATATATAAATATAAACCATCATATCCACATAAGAGATCTCAGAATAATCATCATCCAGACATCATATATAAAAGGTCAATATCCATATATCAAAATCATCCAACATAACAATATCCATTAGCATCCACAAAACATAAAGTCATAAAATATTCTCCCCCTTTGGCATCAAGCACAAAAAGGGAGCTAATACAATAAATAGAGCCTAAGGCTCATCATCATCAAAGAAGCCGAGGACTGCTGTATCTCCGGAGCCAGCGGGAGATCCAGTCGGGTCAACAGCTGGGGACATTGGAGGTGTAGCAACTAGAGCTGCGGAGGCCGATGCAGCAAGAGCCGGAGAAGCAGGATCGGAAGCTGATCCCTGTGAGGAAGATGTTGGGCGGGCCCTCTTGTGAGGGACAGATGTGCCTGACCCAGGACAGCGAGCTAGAATCTCCTCCTACTGGGCAAGAAGCCAAAGGAGGATCTGATGGTGCTCTGCCTGGGTGTGCAGAATCTGCTGCTGCACCTGGATCACCTGATCAAGCTGAGATGCGGAGGAGGATCTGGTGCCTCTCTCTGCAGCAAGTGCTGGATCAAACTCCTGAACTAGAGCCTCGTCCTCTGACTCCCCCGCAGCATCATCATCAGATGCGGGAGAATTAGGGCCAGCAGCAACCGCAGGCCGGGCACCGAGACGATGATTTGCCTAACCAGGAGGGTAGAACTGGAGAGGATGGCGGGGCCGCGGGAGCTCAGAATCGACTACCCGGATATGAAGAAGCACCACCATGATGCATGGAGCATACACCAGCTGGCGGCGTGGGGCAAGAAGGACGTGCTGAATCTCACTAATGATGAGATCAGCAACGTCGAAGGGCTTTTCCTGGAAGATGGAGATAAGAACGAGGAGGGCAAGATAGGTAACTCTAGCCCTATCTCCGGTCATAGGAACTAGAGTGAGACGAAGAATTCGGAGGGCGAGGTCAACATCACGGCACAAGCCAGCAATGTGACGAAATTGGAAGGGGTCAGAGTAAAGCATGGCCACCTCCCGATGCTCGAGATCAGGAAGGGTATGGAGCTGACGCCCAGAGGTAGGGTGAACCAGTCCAAGCGCGTCCTCTATCTGCTCCTTCCTGACAGTATAGACATGGAGGCCTGTCATGAAGGTGATGAAGTCGCGCTGAGGAGAGATGAAGATAGTGGAATAGAACTGACGAATGGGCTCATCAGCCCAGTGGAGGAAGGAATCGGCGACAAGATCGCGGATCCCGACAGAGGCAAAGGAATCTGCCAGGGCGACAATGCCTGTGCGAGACGCGATCGTCTGCCAGGAGAGGGAGCGATGGGCGAAAATGGGGACGCGGCTATAGACACTAGTGAAGAGGTCGAGCTGCAGGTCTGTGAAAAAGGTGAGAACACTGCAGGTGTCGGGACCAGAGGGACGCGGCAACAGATAAGGATTTGTGGAACACAGGGTACGGAGGTGACTCGCTTGCCATCGGGAATAATCCACGGGCATGCGCTCAGGCGGAGGCCACGAGCGGGACTCAGTCGGCTGACCTGATGAACGGCTACTATTTGCAGCGTTCTTCTGTCGAGCAACGCCACGAGAGGATCCCGGCTGATCAGACATGGTGAAACGAAAAGCAGAGGAGAGAAAACAGAGGACCTGAATAGAGGAGGTTGAATAGAGGAGGTGCCGGTGAATCGTTGGATCAACGACGACGGCGAACAAAGGCACTGCAATGTGCGGCACTACGAGGCACGGTGGTGGCGACGAAGGGGTGCAGCGCCGGCGAGAGGAATCGGCGAGGAAGCGGCAAGACAGTGGCGACGGTGGCGAGATTTGGCGAAGAACGTGCGGCAGCGGTGAAGTGGAGGCTAGGGGAGGCACGGCAAGGCTACTGCACGGTGGAGCGTCGGTGGGGCACGGCGAGGAGGCACCGGCGACGAGAGAGGCAGCGGCGGCGAAAGGGAGGAGGCGAAGAGACACAAAGAAAGAAATAGGGTTTTACGGTTCGGGGGCCCACAACTAACAGTCATTTTAATATACTGATAGTCAGTGCCAAAACCAAAAACTTGAGATTGATAGTCAGTTCACAGAACTGAGTTTTGAAACAGACAGTTTGTGTATGAGATTGACAGTCAGTGTAGGTCACGGACTTTGACTGGGAGCTACGACCAAAATTGAAGCTCATAACTGACTGTCAGTCTGGTCAATGACTTCGACCAGAGGCTACGATCAGGCTCTTGAACAAAGGAACTGACAGTCAATTTGTCGTACTGATTGTCAGTTTGGACAATTTCTACCAGAAGGAGGATTTGACCAGAGAGGGAATAAAATATATTTTAATATATTTTAATACACTTATCACATCAACTAGCATTAGATATATCAATAATATTTAATTCACCTCTGAGAAAACAAAATCTAGTTTCATCTTGGGGTTTGGTGAAAATATCTGCTAGTTGCATGTCTGTTCTGATATAACTTACATCAATATATCCTTTTGCCACATGATCTCTTATAAAATGGTGCCGTATTTCAATATATTTAGTTCTAGAATGTTGAACAGGATTATTAGCAATTTTAATGGCACTTTCATTATCACACAAGAGTGGCACTTTTTCAAATTTAATTCCGTAATCCAGAAATGTCTGCTTCATCCACAAAATTTGAGCACAACAACTGCCTGCAGACACATATGACTGCCTTATGAACTTCAGCGATGGAGAGAGCTACAGAGTTATGTTTCCTAGATGACTATGATAGTAAAGATCTCCCCAACAGCTGATAGCTTCCAGATATACTTTTTCTATCAATCTTACACCTAGCATAATCAGAATCCGAATATCCAATTAATTCAAAATTTGCATTTTTTGGATACCAAAGACCTAGGTTGGGATAGCATTTCAAATACCTAAGGATTCTTTTAATAGCAATTAAATGACATTCCTTAGGATCTGACTGAAATCTAGCACATAAGCACACACTAAACATGATATCAGGCCTAGATGCAGTAAGATATAACAAGCTACCGATCATAGACCTATTAAGTTTAGAATCAACCGATTTGCCGTTGTTGTCCATATCCAGATGTCCATTTGTCACCATAGGAGTTTTGATTGCATTAGCATCTTCCATCCCAAAGCGCTTGAGCAAGTTCTTCACGTACTTCGTTTGACTCACGAACATACCGTTCTTGAGTTGCTTGATTTTAAGTCCAAGGAAGAAGCTTAGCTCGCCAATCATTGACATCTCGAATTCCCTAGACATCATTTCTCCAAACTCATGAAAAAAGTATTCATTAGTCAATCGAGAGATAATGTCATCAACATATATCTGACATATGAACAAATCATTTTCAATCATTTTTGTGAAGAGACTTGTGTCAACCTTCCCAATTTTGAAACCTTTCGATAAAAAAAAGTCTCTAAGTCGCTCATACCAAGCTCGGGGAGCTTGGTTGAGACCATAGAGAGTTTTAGATAGTTTAAACACATGGTTTGGAAATTTAGAATCTTCGAAACCGGGAGGTTATTCAACAAAGACTAGTTCAGATATCTCACCATTTAAGAAAGCACTTTTTACATCCATTTGAAATAACTTAATATTAAAACTAGATGCATATGCTTCAAGTCTTGCTACAGGTGCAAAAGTTTCACCAAAGTCTAAACCTTCGGCTTGAGAAAAACCTTGTGCAACAGGACGAGCTTTGTTTCTAACAACTAAAGCATTTTCATCTTGCTTATTTCTGAAAACCCATTTTGTTCCAATTACATTATGATCCTCGGGTCTTTCAACTAAAGTCCAAACTTTATTCCTAGAAAAATTATTTAGTTCATCATGCATAGCATTAACCCAATCAGGATCATTAAGAGCTTCATCTACATGTTTAGGTTGTAGAGAAGATACAAAATAATGATGTTCACAAAATGAAGCGATGCGAGAGCGAGTTTGAACACCCTTACTAACATCACCCAATATTTGATCTAGAGGGTGATCCTTGGTGATGGTCTGGTGCTGTCTTGGTGCTTCATCTTGTGCGGCTTCTTCTTGACTTGTTTCTGGAGGATCAATTTGAGGTGATGATACATTTTAATCATCATTCTCAATGTTCTCATCATCTTCTTGATCATCTTCTCTTGGTTTGATATCTCCAATGGTAATGTTCTTCATGGCTTCTTGAAGATCTTCACCTGAAACTTCATAAGAGACTTGCTCCTTTTGTGAGCCATTAGTTTCATCAAATTCTATGTCACAAGATTCTTCAATGCAACTCGTATTTTTGTTAAAAACGCGATAAGCTTTGCTAGTGGTGGAGTATCCGACTAGAAAGCCTTCATCTACTCTTCTTTGAAATTTGCCACCAAAATTTCTTTTCTTAAGGATATAACATTTGCAACCAAAAACTCAAAAATAAGAAATGTTTGGCTTACGCCCAATAAGAAGTTCATAAGGAGTTAAATTCAGAAGAGGATGCAAATAAAGCCGATTAATAGAATAGCAAGCAGTATGCACAGCTTCAGCCCAAAAGAGTGTAGGAGTGTCATACTCACTTAGCATTGTTCTTGCCATTTCTAATAATGTTCAATTTTTCCTTTCTACAACTCCATTTTGCTGTGGAGTGTAGGAAGTAGAAAATTCATGTTTGATTTCGAGTGAGTCACAAAAATCAAATAAGGTTGAATTAACGAATTCTCCACCATGATCACTACGGATTTTCTTGATGGAAAGTTTGAATTCAGTCGAAACACGTTTTGCAAAACTTTTGAAAACATCGGGGGTTTCAGATTTTTGAGAAATAAAGAAAACCCAAGTATAGCGAGTAAAATCATCAACAATCACAAAACCATAGTTGTTGCCCCTGATACTTTGGAACTCAGAAGGTCCAAATAAAACCATATGCAAGAGTTCCAATGGTTTGCAAGTTGAAAGAACATGCTTAATTGGATGCGAAGTAGATACTTGCTTGCCAGCTTGACAAGCGCTACAGGGTTTATACGTTTCAAAATTCACATCTTTTAAGCCAACAATCAAATCACATTTCAAAAGCTTTTTCAATTGATGCATTCCAATATGTGCGAGTCTCCTATGCCATAACCAACCCTTTGAGGTTTGAGAGACAAGGCATGTTGAAAGAGATGGATCTCTTAAGTGAAAATCAACCAGATAAAGATTTCCAAAACGAAAGCTTTTAAAGATTAAGGAATTATCTTTTAAACTTTCAACTAAAACCTCTTTGGGATAAAAATGTGCAACGAAATCCAAAATCACAAATTTGTGCAACGGAAAGCAAATTAAAATTCAAAGATTCAACAAGAAAAACAATTGAGATTAAGAGATCATTTGATATTGCAATTTTACCCAAGCCTACAACATTTCCTTGACGATTAACACCAAAGGTGATCTTTTGGTTTTCACTTGAGTTGTCTTCTAATGAGGTGAACAACTTCTTGTTACCGGTCATGTGTTCGGAGCATCCGCTATCAAGCACCCAATGTTTTCCGCCAGTCTTGTAGTTCACCTGCATAAACAAAAGAATCAAGTCTTTTTAGGTACCCAAACTTTTTTGGGTCCTTCGATGTTAGCAATCAAAACTTTGGGCACCCAAATTGATTTCTTCCTTTTATTTAGCATGGGTGAACCAACATACTTTGCTATAGCATATCCTTTCTTCGACCATTGAAGCATGTAGCAAGTATCAAAGTAGTTTGGAGTCATTAGAGGACATGCTTCATGCGAATGACCAGTTTCATGGAATTTAAAACAAAATGAGTTGCATGCTTTTATGAAAACAATTTTTGTATTTGGTTTCTTTCCTTTCTTCGGAAAGTATCCAAGTCCTTCCTTTCTAAATGAACATTTTTGTTTGCTAAGAATAAGATCTAGAGATACTTTTCCTTTGTAGCAGTTTTCTAAACCTTTTCCAAGTTTTTCAACTTGTGCCTTAAGTTCATTATTTTTATTCAAAATTGTTTCATTTGAAGCATATGGCATATCAAGAGAACTAGTAGGAATAGCATGAGAAGGAATCTCATCTAAATCACATGAAATGCCTACATCTACCTTAGATGGAGCATTAGTAATATCTTTGATAAGCAAGCTTTCATATGAATCTTTTAGTTCTGAGTATTGAGTGCGTAAAGAAGAATATTCTTCTTTAAGCGCTCTATACTTCTTTTTAGTGAGTCCAAAAACTTCATTCAACTCAATAATCATTTCAACAAGTTCATCATACGAAGGGTCATTAGGATGTACCTTTTCATCACCCTTACCCATAAGACAAAGGGATGACCCAGTTGAAATGTTGCCGAGAGCTAGTCCAGCTAGCTTCTTGGAGCAATCTCCTTCATCGTTGGAGTTGGAGTCGGAGTCGGAGCTCTCACCTCCGGACATCCATTCTCCGAAGCATGCTTCCTTGGTTGCGTCATTGTTCTTCTTGAAGAACTTCTTCTTCTTGTTCGAAGTTTTGTTCTTGTTCGGACATCTTGATGCTATGTGTCCTTTTTCGTGACATCTGTAGCATATAATGTTATTGAAGTTTGTTTGCTTTGGCCCCTTTGGTCGAGTGTCGATGTTGATACCCTTCTTGTGCAACCTGCAAAGAAGTTTTTGAGTATTCTTTACTATGAGAGCTAGGTCTTCGTCAGAGGAACCATCGCTTGAGTCATTCTTGGAGCTGGCTTTGAAAGCCAACGCCTTCTTCTTCGTCTCCGAAGGTTCTGCCACTTCCTTCTTCTCTTTTCGATGCATCTCAAGGGTGATGAGGTTCCCATAGAGATCAGTAGGCGTGCTGGTCGACAGATCGGAGTTGGTGAGTACCGTGACCAGAGTGTCGAAGCTTTCTGGAAGCGCCCTGAGCATCTTTCTTACAATATCAAGGTCAGTAAAAACAACTCCTAGCCCCTTGAGTTCATTCACAATATTGTTCAACTGAGTGAACATGGAATCCACGAACTCGGTTGACGACATTGTGAATGTCTCATATCATTGCATTACCATGAGCAACTTTGCCTCTTTGACTTTAGTTGTGCCCTCGTAGATTTCTTCGAGGGTGGTCCAAACCTTGTGCGTGGTCGTAAGATTACTCACACGGTTGATCTCATTTAAGGACAAACCGGCAAAGAGTGCATTTTTTGCACGGGCATTTAAATGTAGATTTCTCCTGTCGTCATCGGAGTGACTTGCCGGATCATCCGGAGGAGTAAAACCATGTTTAACGATGTCCCATACATCAAGCCCCATGGCCTCTAGGAATACTGACATGTGCACTTTCCAGTAGGGATAGTTAGTCCCATCAAAGATAGGCGCACAACCGGTATGACCGAGAGAAAAACCCTCATTAGATGTCATCCTCTCTCTAGGCGGTAAAGCCTAATTAATTGAGAGACCTTGCTCTGATATCACGTGTAGGATCAAGGATACCGACTAGAGGGGGGTGAATAGGAGGCTTTTAAAAACTTCAATTTAAAACAAAATCTAACAAATAAAGAAATCAAGAACAAATAACAATAATATGAGAAAGAGAAATAGAAGACGAATACAACGATTTTTACCGAGGTCTCAGAGACTCGGCCATTCTCCCCTAATCCTCGTTGAAGCACTCAAGTGAATGAGTCTTGCTTCAATATCCATGAAGGATATTTCTCACTAATGGTTGCTCCTTGTCCACTCCAGAAAGGCGAGCACCAATGTCTTTTACAAATTTGCCGAGCCTCTCTACCAATCTCCGAATGGAAGAGGTCAACGACCACGCCACCAAACTGTCTAGGTGAGGGCGTTCACCAAGAGTAATGAGCAGCAAGATCTTCTCTAGACCACCAAACACGCACCGAGAAACTCTAAGTATGCAGAGATGATGTGAACTGAAAACTCGGCGGATCTCAAAAGCTCACGACTTGATCAAAGATCAAGAGTTTAAATTCTAAAAGAATGCTAAAGTGTATATTAGAGAAGAGGGCTGCTTGTTAGAAACAATAGCTCAAAGCCTCTATTTATAGGCTCAACAAACAAAACAACCGTTAGAGCTCGAGCTGAAAATCAGCAACACAAACTGATAGTCAGTTCACCATACTGACAGTCAGTTTAGGTTATGACCATAAAGAAGTAAAATCCGGAGATAAATCAGTTAGCCGTTTGAGGTGGAAAAAGGAAACAAAATAGTGCAAATTGACAGTCAATATATCACACTGACAGTCAGTCTCAAACTCAACGGCCGACAAAATTTACGGATAAAACTTTGCTGGTCGAATATGGAAACTTACAGCTCAAACTGACAGTCAGTATCACAAACTGACAGTCACTCTCGACCACAAAATCGACCAGATCAAATAGAAACTCAAATAAAACAGCTCGTGTTTGAAATACAAACTGACAGTTAGTATACGTCAAAAGCTTTTGGCACAAAAAACACACTCACTGGACAACTGCCAGTTTAAACAGACTGACATTCAAACTGGCAGTCAGCATGGATAAAACTAGTTATAATGTTTAATATAGAGGTTCGATTCAAGAATTTAATAGCTCGTTTGAAAGATAATTTAAAGGGCTATATTTTTGTTAACAGAAGCAACAAACATATCTGCCTAGATCTTTCTAGAAAATACCAAAACTCTTCTGCTGTAAAAAATGCAACTGAAAATCTAAATCTTTCAAAACCAAATCCAACCGAAATGATGCAATGTAGTGACCTAGGTTTCTCGGTTTATGTTGGAAATGTAAAGAGGACTTTGCAACCCCTCTTTATAGTATGGTTAAATCTAGAAACAAATTTTCCTAAACCGATCAATCTCCAAACAACGAGATCGATAAAAATAAAAACTCAATTCTTACCTCAGGTCCTTCGCAACTTTATTTTTGTGATTTGCGTCTCATCTTATGACTTGTGCTTTATACGTTGGGGTCATCTTGATATTTTCGTACTTCATTCCAACGAGTTGCTGTATCGAGTATCTCAAAAACACGATCAGTCCAAAAACACTTTTTTTTATTAATCATCACAATTAGGTCAGGCATAACAGCCTAGATGCAACAACGCCTATGTTAGGTTTGCCGAATCTCCAGAAACCATTCGAGTTAGAAACCGATGCCTCAGGTTATGCCATGGGCACTGTGCTCATGCAAGAAGGTCGACCAGTGGCATATCACTCTGAGTTATTCCAAGGAGCACAGAAGAACTACCTGACTTATGACAAAGAGTTGTGTGCACTGTATCAGGCCGTGAAACATTGGCGATGTTATCTATTGGGTAAAGAGACTATTGTCCACACCGACCATCAACCGTTGCAATATTTGCAAACTCAGTCCAAGATACAGCATGCTCGGCACATGAAGTGGAAGTTGTATTTGCAGCAGTTTAATTTCATGATTAAGTACAAGAAGGGCGTACACAACAAATTGGTGGATATGTTGTCGCGACCACCAGTTACGACCCTCTGTTTATCAGTGTTCATGCAGATCGAGCCCTCATATCATAATGACTATGCCACTATGTACAGTGAAGACTCTGATTTTCAAACAACACTGTCTTAGCTCGAAACAGGACTCTTGTACAAAGGCAATTTACTTTCCATACCACGTGGAGCACCTCGAATTCAATGGTTGCAAGAAGCGCACACATCGAAGGTAGCTGGTCACTTTGGGGTTACAAAGACATTGCAAAATTTTCACCGACATGTGTTCTGGCCGCGTATGCAACAAGATGTGGCTAGTTTTGTTCGAGGTTGTGGTCTCTGCAGCATCTCGAAACTGACAAATCAAAAATTAGGTTTGTACACTCCTTTGCCAGTTCCATCGCAACCATGGGAGAGCATATCCATGGATTTCTTGAGAGGATATGGCAACGACTATCTATTCGTGATCGTTGATCGGTTCTCCAAAATGATTATACTTATACATTGTCGAAAGACTATCACGGGAAAAGAAGCAGCTCAGGTATTCTTTCAACACGTTTGGACACACTTCGGACTGCCGACTTCTATTGTGTCTGATCACGATACCTAGTTTTTTAGACACTTTTGGCGATCGCTCTGGATGATGATGGACACCAAGCTAAAGAGGAGTATTGCTTTTCATCTGCAAACTGTTGGTCAAACCGAGGTGGTAAATCGCATAGTCGATCATCTCTTGAGAGGATATAACTCGAAGCACCCAAAGTCCTGGGATGAAAGCATACCGTACCTGCAGTTTGCTTTTAATTGAGCAGTGCATGGTTCGACTGGAAAGTCGCCGTTTGAGGTCTGTTTGGGATTTCTACCACAGAGTCCATTTGACATGGAGTTTGTAATCCCTACCTCAGCACAGAATAGCAAGGAAGCATCTGATCAGGATCGAGCACAAAAGTTCCTCGAAGGTATTCAACGACTCCATCGTGAGGTTGAACAGAACTTGCTGAAAGCTCAACTCAAGTACAAGGCGCGACATGATCGGCACCGAGTTGATGCACAATTCCAAGAAGGTGATATGATATGGTTACATCTAAGTAAGGAGAGACTTAAAGGTGAAGGTAGGAAACTCAAACCCATAAGTTATGGTCCTTTTCGGATTTTGTGGAAAGTGGGTAATAATGCTTGTCAGCTCGAGTTACCTCCATACATGGATATTTACTCGGTTGTCAATGTTGAGCACCTCAAAATTTTGATCCTTCAATGCTGGATGATGAGCCAGATACCGTAGTACCATCTGTTGAAGACTTGGTCTATCAGCGAGACGAACATCTACGCGAAGATGTGATTCTGGAGAAGAAGGTGACTACCACCCGCAGTGGCACAAAAGAGACATTTTGAATCTATCGGAAAGGTCAACGAGTACGTGCGGCGAAGTGGTACACCAAAGAAGATGGACAAGCTTTATTTCTGCATCTCCGGTTTGATCGAGAGGTCACAACAGGGGTTGGCTTCTTCTCAACAAGAAAGTCATGATCCAGGAGGATCTTCAAGTCCTGATTGCATACGGCTTCGCGACCATAACCGTGTTCGGAAAGGTTTCGCGACCATGGGTTGGTTCGCGACCATGGAAAGGAATCTATTCCCTGTTTGGAATTGTAATTCGATCCGAATATGTATAACTAAGCTTATCTGTTTAGGATTAGTTAGTTATATGAGTCTAATATGTTTAGGTTTCTGAGTCTGATACGTACCATACGATTGGACTATAAATACCTTGTGATAGGTCTAGTTTAGATCATCGAATATTATTACAGCCTTGGATCATATATCCAGCTTATAGGTCCTTCGACGTAGGCAAGTGTGTTTAATGTTCAACGTGTAAAGCCCTCTTTGAAATAAAGTGTTGTGCAATTACTTGAACTGTGTTTTTGATCAACCTTTGGGTTTCGGTATTTTTGAGTAAGATCCTGTTATTCCACATATTAGAATCTGGGCAAGCCTAGTGCGAAAACGAAGGCTAGGTCTCAAACGGATCACTTTCTGTCTTCGAAAATAGTAATCTGGAATTACCCTAAGTACCCCAGATTTCAGCAAGGAGAATAACTTGATTTATACCCTATCCAGACACAAGTGTCGTTTGATTTATGTTCCAAGATACGTTAGCACCTTTCACCAAAAAGTTGGCAGCCTAATTTCATCGTTTAAGTCTTTTTCGCGAATCAGTCCAAATTTTATCGCAAAACAGTCCTTTTCCTCATACCTGAAAGCCCAAAAAGGCTAAAAGCCACAAGTCAACTCCAAATTTGAATTGGATTCAGGGAACACCTCCTAAATGCTATTCAACACAAAATACCCTTTGACCGAAACATCAAAATCTCACTCCAAACCCTAGAATTTCAGATTCGACAAAACTCAGATTTAAAATACCCTAAAATACCTTATTTTCGGATTATACCAAATCTCACCAAATCTTGTCGAATTTCACCAAATTTTCTGCTAGATAAGTATAAGGAATAAAGTTACACTCATTTGTGAAATCAGATCTCAGTTTAACCACCTCTAAACCAGAAATCAGAAATTGGCCAAGATTTCAAATAAGAATCCTTGCAATTTGGTCCCTCGTTCGACCAGAAGTGCTATGAACGACCAGGAGCGCCCGCGACCACGACTGCTGCACTGTTGCACCAAGAGCCTCGTCGCTGGTGAAGCCTAGCCAGTGCCACCTTCGCCATTGCGTCCCTGCCACATGTGCACACGTCGTTCGCCACCGTCGAGCAGCCGCGCCAGCACCAGCCAGATCATCTTCTCCCGCGCGCGCACGCCATCGCCAGCAGCAACGGCAGAAGCTTTGTGCCACATCATAGGCATGCCGGGAGGAGCCTTCACTTCGCCGTTGCATCAATCAGGACAGCGCAGCGCCAGCAGAAAAGCTGTCACGGCCGCTGGATCACGTCGCTTCGCCACTGCCACGCTTCGTCGAGTCACTTCACCGGTCACTCCAGCCACTCCAATTTCCAAGAGTTTCCAGCCGTTGCGACCATCTCTTGTGTCTATTTAAGCCCGCCCCCCCCCCCCCCAGCTCACTACAAAAATTCCACACCAAACGAAACCAGTTAAGTCACCGGTTCACCATCTTCGTCTTCTTCTCCGGCTAGCTTAGCACAGAGGCTCACGGTGCCAGCTTCAACCACTACGCCATTTGCCAAATTAACACCACCAGTGAGTGTATCCCCTCTCCCTTATCTGGTGGTAGCATTTAATTGAGTTACTTTGCATCACGTCGTCGGTGATTACCATAATTGCCAGAACCCCTGTACCGGCAATGCCAGTGATCAGTGAGCTAAGCTAGACAAGCCTGTAAGCTCAGAACCATCAATTGAACTCGAATCGAAGCTTTCCCAATTTTTGAGCTTCACCAGTCGCCGGCTCTCGTCGCCAGGTCACGTCGACGATGCTCTGGTCAAATCGACCACACCAATAGCTTCCTCATATCTCTCTACCACTCTCCAAGCAAGGAAATAAGTTCAAACCCCCTGTATCAAAACCCCCCAATTCCAGTGTCATCTTCTCCGGCGCCGGCCACCGGAAAACTGTTCCCTGCCATTGCAACCCTAGCCACTTTGTCTACTATGTGTGCCTTGACCCCTTGAACATTTTTGTCTTCTAGCCCGACACCTCAATTGGCCCAGATCAAAAGGAGTAGCTATGCCAAAGTCTTGTCCAGAAACTGTTTTGAACAGTGTGGCCACGGTGTTTCCTCACCTCCATTCATCACCATCCAGCCACCTCAACCCTTGAAACCTCAGCCATTGTGTTCCTGTTACTTGTGCCTACATCCTAGACATAGTTAGCACAGAAATTGGAGCCTTGACTCACAGTTTCTGCTAAACCCTAGTTTTTGACACTGTCAGCGCTATGACAGTGCATGTCAGCCAGTGGCATTAGCCCTGTTCACCCTCTTCTGGCTGTACATTTTGAAAATAACTTTGTCCATTAGATTTTTGGAGTTGTGATCTACATTTTATTCTACTGCCACAACTTGAGATGAGCCCTCTAGAATCTATTGAACCTATGTCGATGCCTTGAACCGAATGTCGACCTAAAGACGTTCGCCGTTTTTGAGCGAACCCGTCGCGGAAAAAATGTCATTTTGATGCTCTGGAACCTTATAAACCCCTAACACCCATCCTTAGCCATAATCTCAAAAGATTTAACCCTAACCAGCTTTCAGATCTCCATATCTCAGTATCGCCGAAGTACTTTCTCATTGCATATCGCATGTAGTGTAATTATAAGTATTGAAATGGTTGTGGTGTCTGTTTGCTTGTTTGATCTTCGTCAGAACAAGAACCTGAGTTTGAGGACTTCGCTCAAGACCCAACCTCGACAGCAACTTCCTACGACCCAGAAGGCAAGTCAAAATTTGATCATCTTGAACCTATATATTATGTGTTGCTATACTATGCCTTGTTTATATGTTAATAATGCATGTGGTGAGAAAAGAATGATTGAGATATGAAATGGCAGTACCAGGCTGGATGCCTGTGAAATGTGAAGTAATGAATTAGTGAGCCATGAACTAATATATACATGTATTTATTTATATTCATGAAATAAAACCCCTAGCCGTGACTAGAGCTTTTGGTATGGAATGGTGGAAGCACTGGAGGTGCTTGGTAGCACTGGATGTGCATGGGTTGTGGTATGATCTGGTCGCTAGCATATAAGGACTAGAACCTTGTGTTGTGCGTCTAGTGGCATGAACAACGTGCCGACCGCAAGCCTGGTATGTGACAGGCCTGAACAAGCAGTTATGTGGATCCCACATGAAACCCCTGCATGAGATGGAAAGTGATGCACAATTTACACGGAGTGCGGCTCCTACACCTATCACTGAATGTGATTTTGCACACTGACCCAATAATGGGAAGATGCTTGGGGGTGGTAGGGGGTACCTGCCACAACTGTGGTTCGCGAGAGATCCACAGGGTCAGGGGTGAATTGTGGGTGAAGCGTAATATAAGTTCTTGTTATCTCCACCTTGCCACTCACATTATGAAGTGAGTTTTTGGTCTAATCATCTTGATAGGATGGGCATGAAAGTGGAATATCTTGCGGGTAAATCGGTACCTCTCTGCAGAGATAAAAATGTATTCGAATACTCTGAGCTCCCGGCTTTTTAGGAGTCTGCTGCGGTGGATTAAATCCACGGGGTGTGACACAAGTTTGTTTTCTAAATAAAATTTGATAAGTCATGATTACCCAAATGACATGTGTTGTCATGATAAGGGGTGCTGCCATGGGTTGTGGTGTGTCGACGTGTCACGGTAGTACCATAATTTAGTGAACATGAATAGCGATGCTATTCTATGAAAAGTGTTGCCATGAATATGATCATGAGATGTGAAAAGCAAGAAAGAAAAGTATTTCGAAAACCTACCCCTCTTTCCCTTATTAGCATTGATTCATATCATCACTACTATATGTACCTCTACTCTTATCTATGACTTGCTGAGTATGTAAGTACTCACCCTTGCAACATTTCGACAAATAGATGAAGTAACCCATGACCAAGAAGGCTACTGATACTGGCCTAGACCGTCTCGCAAGAGAACGAGGACGATGCAGTAAGGCGACTATTCAGTCGTTCTTTCCATAGGGACTAGAGAAGCAAAACGTGAATAACTAAACTAGATTGATGGCAATTGAAATAGACTAGAGAAAGAGAGAAAATGTCAGAAGGAAGAAAAGAGAGAAAGAAAGAGGTGAAAAGCTCACAAGCCAACTATCGAGCGGTGCTAGCTTTGTACGCATGTGTCGCGCCCCGCACAGGGTACCACGACTACTCCCGTGGAGACCTAGCTCGCTGCAGCTGGCCTCATACATACATACCACTGACTTCCCAGGATAAGTCAAGCACAGGAGTTCATTGCAGCAGAGTAACTTACAAAATATCATTGATAAACAGTACGGCCTGCTGGCCTGATACAACAATAGTAATACAATGCCTTCACGGCACAAATGGTCTAATTAAAACAAAAGACAACTACTCGGCGGAAGCTAGGCGAAACCCCCACAGTTGTAAGAAGTTGACAGCAGAACAGCACACTTCAGGGTTCTGGTAGAACTGGCTTTCTTCCTTCTGGATCCACGAAATCTTCCAACCCTTCGTCTTGGTATTGTAGCACTCCATCTATTGTTGATAAGTTGCAAGGGTGAGCACTTACGTACTCAGCAAGTCATAGGTAAGAGTAGGGATACGTATAGTAGAGATGACATGACCCTATGCTATTGAGGGAAAAGAGGTGAGAAGGTTTTTCCATAAATACTTTTCTTCCAAGCTTTTCAAATCTCATGCTCATGGCAGCATTTCATATACTTAGGACACAATCCACATGCCTCTTAGATATCACATGATCACTAAATTATGGTACTACCGCGACACGTCAACACATGACAGCCCAAGGCAGCACCCCTTATCATGACAACACATGTCATTTGGGTAATCTTGACTTAACAAATTTTAATTTATAAAACAATACTTGTGTCACACCCCGTGGATTTAATCCACCGCGGCATACTCCTAAAACTCGGGAGCACAAAGTATTCGAATACATTTTTAACTCTGCAGAGGGGTACCAATTTACCCGCAAGATATATCCACCTTCATGCCCTTCCTATCACAAGGATTGGACCCCTGACTCACTTCATACTGTGAGTGGCAAGGTGGAGATAACAAGAACTTTTGCCATGTTTCACACACAGTTCACCCCAGACCCCGTGGTTTTCTTCACACAAACTACAGTTGTGGCAGGGTTACATAACCCCCACTAATTGGCATCTTCCCCTCAGGGTCAGCGTGCATGATCACATCCTGTGATATGTGTTGGAGCGCACCCCGTGTTTAATCGTGAGTTTGTCATATAGGGGTTTCGTGTGTGATCCACATACTACTTGTTCAGGCCTGTCCCATACCAGGCTTGCGGTCGGCACGTTAATCATGCCACTAGACGCACAACACAAGGTTCTAGGTCCTTATATGCCAGTGACCAGATCATACCACAACCATGCACCTTCAGTGCCTGCACATCCAGTGCAGCCAAGCACCTCCAGTGCTACCACCATTCCATACCAAAATACTGGTCACGGCTAGGGGTTTTATTTCATGAATATAAATATACATAATATATTAGTTCATGGCTCATTATTTGGTCAATCACATTTCACAGGCATCAGCCTGATGCTGCCATTTCATAATTCAACTATTCTCAATCTTTCTCATGCAATATTATTATTTTATAATCAAGGCATATTCTAGCAATTCATAAAATATAGGTGCAAGATGTTCAAGAATATGACTTGCCTTCCGCGTCGTAAGAAACAGCAGTTGATGTCGGGTCTGCGACGAAGTCTTCGAACTCGGACTCTTGCTCTGAACAAGGATCAAACAAGCAAACATGCATTACAATCAATCCTACTCTTACTATTCCACTATATGCGATAATGCAAGGAGAAACACTTAGGCGATACAAGATTTGAGAGTTCTGAGAAACGATTAGGGTTAAACTATGGAACTAGGGTTAGGATTAGTTGTCAAGGGTTTACAAGGTTCCAAATGTTCCAAAATATCAGAATGATATCAAGGCTGCGGCTGGTTCGCTCAAAAACAGCGAACGTCTTTAGGTTGACATTCGGTTCAAGGCATCGACATAGGGTCGATGGATGATAGAGGGCTCAACTCAAGTTGTGACAGTAGAATAAAATGTAGATCACAACCTCAGGAGTCTAAGGGACAAGGTTATGTTCAGTTTGCATACCCAGAAGGGGTCAAACCGGCCCAATGCCATTGGCTGACATAGGCTAACAATGCCCAAGAATGGCATTGACATGATTTGAATAGTTCCCAGTGGCCAAAATGGGTTTTGATTCAAGCATATGGTGCACAAAGTAGTGAGGCAACTGTTTGACAAGGTAGTTTTTGGTTTGCATGACCAGAGGTGGGTGAACAAGGCTAATGCCACTGACTGGCATGTTTGACATAGAGTTGACACGGCCAGAAACTAGGGTTTGCCATAACTTTTGATCTAGGGCTCCAAATGATGCACCACTTTGTCTGGTCGTTAGGCATTTGTATCAGGAACAAATGTCTCAACAGGGTCTAGGGCAGGAGATGGCCGGAAAGTGATGAAAATCGGCAAGAAGTTGACTGTCCTGGAGCACATGCAACATAAACAGTGCAGTAACTAGGGCATAGCTATATCTCAAAATCTAGGCCAAATTGGAGGTCGTGATAGAAGACAAAGTTGCTCAGAATGGTCCAAAACATCTAAATGGCAAAGTGGCTAGGGCTGGATCGGCTGGATTTGGAAGATACTACCTGGAGAAAAGATGAACTCAAATCTGATTTGGGCATTTCTGATTTAAAGTGATTGAACTCAATTCCTTGCTTGTGTATGGTCCTCAGGGTACTAGAAATGCATTGGTGAAGTTAGATTAACAGATGGCTCAACAGGGAAGCTAAATCAGTAAGTACAAGTTCATATTCATGGCTGGAAATTGGGGGTTTTTGTTTTACAACGAATTTGTTCAAACCAATAGCTCAGGGGTCTTAAGTGAGCTATTCTAAGCATCTTTCACTACTGGCTCGAAGATCAACTCATTCTGGAATGAAGTTAATTGCTCGCCGGAGCTACTGGAGTAAAACTAAAATTGCCGGCGACTGAGGGTATTTAAACTAAATTCCAAGCTCGAGAAGCATGAGGGGGATGAGGGAAACTCACTGGGGGTATTGGATTGAAGAAGGAAGCAGTGGTTGAAGCTAGCACCAAAGCTCCCTCTGCTGCTCACCGGGGAAGAAGAAGACACAGTGCTGCTGCTGGTTTTCTGGTGTTTTTGAGTGTGGTGAAGTTGGCTAAGTCCCAAGGGGTATAAATAGGCAAAGCTGGAGGTTCTCAATGGTTGGAAAAGCTCGGGGAGTTGTAGCCGGCAAGATGCGACTGGATTGGACTTCACGGCGAAGACAGGCGGCGACACGACTCGGTTCAGCGGCCGTGACGGCTTTTGCAGGTGATGGGAAGGTGAACTGATGGCTGGCCGCGGCGAGTTCTCCACGTGGCTATGCTTTCCTGCAGGAGCCATTGTCGGTGGCATGCAAACGAGAGAAACCAGCTGGTCGCGATCCTCGCTGGAGAAGATCCACAGTGGCCAACGCCGAGCACACACGTGGCAGCAGGCGAAGCAAACAGCAGTGGCGCGCTGGTGGTCGAAGGCTCCCGTGCTCGTGCGCTGTTCCAGGTCGTGGTCGAAGTCCCAGGCGCTGGTCGAGGACAGCAGCTGGTCGGTTGCACTGTTCTGGTCGAACAGGGGCATAAGTGTGAGAGTTTTAGTTGAAATCTGGACTGATTTGTAAATCTGGTTTTAAAGAGGTTTAATTTGAAATTTGATTTCATGGATGAGTATAATATTTGCTGACCAATATGTCGTCGAGATACACGATCACAAAGTCGTCGATGAACGGTCTCAATACGTCATTCATAAGACGCATGAAAGTTGCCGGGGCGTTGCAGAGACCAAACGGCATGACCAGCCATTCGAACAGACCTTGCCATGTTTTGAACGCAGTCTTCCATGTATCCTCCTCTCGGATGCTGACTTGATGATATCCTGACTTAAGATCCAATTTGGAGAAGACAACAGCATGCTTCAATTGGTCTAGCAGGTCATCAATACGAGGAAGGGGGTACCGGTTCTTGATGGTGATCCTGTTCAGTGCTCGATAGTCGATGCACATACGCCAAGTCCCATCTTTCTTTGGTACTAACACCACAGGAGATCCACAAGGTGAACTACTCGGTTGAATGACACCATTGTTCAGCAACTCACCAAGTTGTCTCTTGATCTCTTCATTCTCCAATACTGAGTTGCGACACATACTCATATTGGGCAGTGTCGCATCGGACACAAGCTGAATTTCGTGCTCGACTGGACGTTTCGGCGGACGACCCTGGGTAGTCTCGAACAGATCACTGTATTTCTCCAGCAATCCCGACAAACGACTAGAATCCTCTTGGCACGCCAGCGACAATGCTGGTCGAGTACCCTCACCTTGATCAATGGGTCGAATCATGACAAGCACATACTTGTGACATGCATTAACAATTCGTTTGGCTTGATTTGCGGTAATCAAGTTCGAAGTGTTGACGTGAATGTCTCTACTGATCATGAACTTAACTCCGTCTTTGGTGAGGTCGTACTCTTGCGCTCGCCGATGGAAGTGAGCGTCTCGATCATACAGATACGGACTCCCAAAGATCACTTGACAGATATCGATAGGGACAACATCGCATTGCACCTCATCGATATATCGTGCAGAGATCGCAAACTTCAACACACACTGACTCGTAATCTGTTGGTTCACGTCGGATGTAAACCAACCCAGCGGATATGGTCGCGGGTGTGTGGTTGTCTTCAAACGAAGTCGCCGAACCAGTCCAGCGGAGACCAGATTCTTCTGACTTCCTGGTTCGAATATCGCTGCGACCACTTCGTGCTTCACCTGGATGTTGATGGTGAACAAGTCCTCCGTTAGGTGATGGTCGTTCGGTGAATCGGAACCCTTCTCCTTCGGCATTGCCATCAGAGACAAGGTCGTATCCGCCTCACTAACCGAATTCACTCGGACAACTTCTTCGTCGGGTGAAATCGTAGTAGCCGTGGCTGTTCTTTTCCCTGGTCCGTTTTTCTTTGGTCGAAGTTCAGGATGAAGCTTGTAACATTTGTCCTTGGTATGCCCCGTGACTTGACAATTTTCGCAAAAGGCACCCGTGCCCGACTTTGAAGCATTCTTCTTCGGACTCGGCTTTTCTTTGTCGAGGTCGCATTTTCCTTCGTGCTTTTGTCGCTGCGGGATTTATTCTTCTTCTTGATCGCCATAGCAGTTGTGCTCGCGGTTGCAATGTCTTGGACACCGAACAGACTTAGCTCAGTACTGATCGATTTCTGAAGTCCAGATGTGTACTTCCGAAATACCTGAGGATCGGACAGTGAGATGCCGATGACCATTGCTTGTCGCCGAAACTCCGTCGTATAGTCTTGGACAGTCTGGTCGCGCCGTTGATACAATCTGTGCCAACGTTCCCATCTCTCCTCAAGGTAACCCATTGGATAGAATTCTTGTCGCAGAAGTCGTTTGAATTGACCCCACGCAAGATCGTCAGCTTCACCACTGGTGACAAGGGCCTTCCACCATGTCTTGGCGTGGTCCTTCATCTTCAAAGGTGCAAATTTGACCTTTTGAGCGCTACTGAACCCTTTAAGGTCAAAGTAGGTCTCAAGTTGGTCGATCCAAGAATCCAGCTTCTCGGCATCGATCACCCCATCATATATGGGTATATCAATCTTAGCGTCGACTTTAAAAGATCCGACAGCTAAGGAGGTGTTGGCGAGGTCGTCGGTCTTGTGGTCGCCTTCGTCTTCATCTTCGTCTGCCCTGCGCAAGTCTTCACCAGTCTTCTCACCCATAACCTTCCCTACTTCAGGAGGTACAATCATGGCCTGCTGCTTAATCCAAGCAAGCACGGTTTCCATGTCGGTGGAGAGCTTAGCCACTTTTTCGGCTAGGTTAGCTGGAACGGAGGTATCGTCAAACATTGTCGGAGACGCGGCTGTAGGAACCGTTAATTGATTGCCTGGAATTTCGCCGGAAGTTTTGTAACCCTGGCGAGTCTTCACCATCCACAGGATAGGAAAGTTGCTCTGATACCAACTTGATCCGTTTGAGACCTAGCCTTGGTTTTCGCACTAGGCTGCCCAGATTCTAATATCCGGAATAGCGGGATCTTACTCAGAAATACCGAAACCCAAAGTAATTGCACAACTCTTTATTTCAAAGAGGGCTTTAAACGTCGAACGTTACGCACACTTGCCTACGTCGAAGGAACTATGAGTGTGTAAAACTCAAATAAGTTCTATGACTCTTCGATGATCTAAACTAGACCTATTACAAGGTATTTATAGTCCAATCGTATGAGTACGTATCAGACTTAGTAATCCTAAACGTATAAGACTCATAAAACTAACTTAACTAATCCTAAACAGATAAGCTTAGTTATATATATAGGATTACAATTCCGAACAGGGAACGAATTCCTTTTCCTGGTCGCGAACCAATCCATGGTCGCGAAACCTTTCCGAACACGGTTAAGGTCGCGAAGCCGTATGCGATAAGGATTTGGTCGCGAAGCCACATGCGATCAGGACTTGGAGATCCTCCCGGATCATGACTCCTAGGATTTGGTCGCGAAGCCGCATGCGATCAGGACTTGGAGGTCCTCCCGGATCAATCTCCTTGTGTTCATCGATGTACGGAGACACCTCCGTCATGTGTTGCAAGACCCAAAAATGTGCTTTCGAGTACATTTCGAAATCAAGAGTGATTGCTCTCAGTCCAATAGTTCCAACGCCATCAAGCCTCCCCTCGTGACGACACACAGGAACTCCTATTGCTTCTACCTCGGTGATAATTATCATATTTGTGCATAATTTCTATATGTTTAAACCCCCGATCATGCACATATTAGTTATATACCTTGGTATTTACATAGATTATTCCAAATTTGCTGCCAAATCGACCGGATTATTTGTTTTGCAATTTTTATCACAGGTCAGCGCGAATCGGATGGATTTCTGGCTAGCGATCGCGCCTCATCGACTTATTCCGACCTTCGGTCGATTCCGGATGGAAGTGCGCGTTTCCGCGGACGCGTAGGAACCAACCGCGCCGAAATCGGAGTCTCCGGGGGCCCGGAATCCCAAACTCTAGCCACGAGGTCCCATTTCTAAATTTCCAAAACCTCGAGGGCTTTTCTACAAAAGTGCCAAATTCCCCTTTTTACCTAGCCGCCGGCCGCCTGAGGTATTTGAGCCCGATTTTTATTTTCTTACCTTCTTTTCTGTCTCCCCCAAATCTTCCTCCACACCTCCGTCCACCTTGCCGCCGCCGGCCGCGTCATACGCCGGCGGTGCTCCACCACTCCACGACGCCTCCTCTCACCGGGACCACAGTTTAACACTGACCGAACGTCGCAAGTCTACCACCTCTTTCTCTCTTATTTTCCCCTGACATCTCTCATTCTTTCATCTATTTTAGTTTCTTATTCATTTGATTTAGTTTAGTTCTTCATGTTTTGCTTCTCTAGTCCCTGTGGAAAGAACGACAGAGTACTCACCTTACTGCATCGTCCTTGTTCTATTGCCAGACGGTTTAGGCCGGTATCAATTTTTGGTGCCGTTGCCGGGGACTAGATTGAAAGTGAATGTGTTTGACTAGATTAAATCATTTTGTTTTTGTTTTTCTTTTTGGTTTTTGTTTGCATCTTTTTCCGCCCCTTTTTCCCTCCCGGCTCTTTTATTTCTCGCCCTTCCTTTTGTCCTTTTCTCGTTGATTGATTTTTGCTGATTGAGGATATGGATGGTTCGCAGTCTTTTTGTGATGCATGTGACAATCTCAGTGCTAAACTAGATGATTTGCCTCATCAGATGGATACAGCCCTTCGTGGATTATTTGCTCATATTAGTGTTGCTCCTATATGTTGTATTTGTGATATTCGAGGTCATTCACCCGCCACTTGTCGGCGTGGTCGAGCATCCACTATATATCATCCTGGATGGCCTGCATACCCAAATTCACCATATAGGAACAACCACCCTGTTATCTCATCATCTTTTCCTAGTTATCTTTTGCAGGGTTTTAGGTACGGAGAGCGGCTTCCATGTACATCATATCAGTCTCCGTACTTGGCACATCAGCAGTATTCACAGCAGCCTCCTACATATGAGGATACACCATCTAGACTTGAGGTGTCATTTGAGTGTCATTTGAAAAAGGTGCATGAGTTTCTACATCCGTCTCCACAGTCGCCTCCCGAAATTGAGGATACATCCAAACTAGAGGCACTGATGGAGGGCTTGGTTAAGCAATCTGAGCGACTCATGGCCCAGCATTCAAGGGATGTGGAATTATTGCGGGTTGAGATGCAGGGTGTGCGATCTTGCATAGCTGAGTTCAGAGGATACCGAGATCCAATCCACATACTGCCATCTCAAGTACCCACATTTGAGGCCATCACACCTCCGTTGAGTGTCCTGGAGCCCACCCACGACACCTATCTTGGAGACCCTCATGGAGAGACCACAGTATTGAGCGACGAGCTTCGACCCGATCTTCTTTCTTCGACGTCGCATCAATCACCTCCGCCTCCTATTGATTTGATCATGATTGATGATGATGATGGACAGCTTATTTTCCAAACACCTCTGCGTCCGTTTGGACTATTTTCTTTTGATGATCCATTGGCAGACGGACCAGAGATGGAGAGTGTCAGTTTCGACGTTGCAGACCTTCTGGACTACTCCTTGAGCCACGAGATCAAGAGGGAGACATTTTCATTTGATTTTGAGGGACTTCTTTCTGACATAGGGGTGCCGGTTCATCCTGATCTACCAGACACGACCCCCGTGGAGGTCCTTCCTATCCCAGACTTCACGCCATCCACTATTCAGGTAGATTCGAAACCCCTCTCGTATCATTTTGAGTTGTTTAATTCTGATGAGGCTATTCATATCCCTTTGAGTTTTCATTCATCCCGCATCGACATATGCCATCCTCATGATATGTATAGTCAATCGATCTACGTGATAGGACTTTCGTCAGCTGACTTTCTGGAGGGCCTTGTCCCTACCATACACACGTGCTTGTTTGTTCTCAATCTTATTTTCAGGTTAGCACGTGTGGTTTCTCGACCGCGAGCAGACTTGCTCCGAGTCGACATTCCCTGGGACCCTGGTGGATTCCCATCATGCTGCTTCCGACAGGAGGGTGGACGTGGAGCTTCTACCACGTCCCATGCTTGCCTCTCCTTCACTCGTGCTTCAATGCCATATTCTTTGAGGGTCAAGCTTCCGACCTAAAAGAAGCGCTTCTCGGGAGGCAACCCGAGTGTTTTCTCCTTTTCTTTCTTTCGTTATTTATTTTCCTTTGTTTTTTAGAATTGTTTTTAGTTTTGTTCTTTTCTTTTTCCAGGCTGCTACTATGTCTTCATCCATACATGTGCGTGGGACTTCAACATGCTTCATCGTGACGACATTGCCTTCATCCATACCCGGTGAGCTGTCTCGGACCCCATGTGACTTATTTATGCAAAAATTTACTTTGTGCTTCCACCTCATTCATTTTATCACATCTTGTATGCATCGTGGACTATGCATCATTTAAGCTTGGGGGTATGGGAGTCACCTTGGGCCTTCATTGTTTGCATTTTTGGGTCAAATTTTTTTGCAAATATGGATGAATTGATAGCATTTGTGATTCTTGTGGCCATACTTGTGCTTAAATTCTATATCTGTGTGATTGTTGAGTTGTATGACTATTGTGCTTATTCATGTTGTGATTGTCTTATATCCAGCCTTGTGGGCTTTGTTGTGTATGTTGATATGACCTGCTTTGTTTTGAACTGTTGTACCGTAAGGTAATTCTAGAGAGGTCATGTCAAAATTTTCAAAAAATTCATAGACTTGTGCACTATTGTTGATATTTGGCTTCTAAGAGCCCTTTGCATGTCGTGTTGAGTTTTTTATTGCATGCTGTAGTGGCTCGACAATCAATTGTAGGTTGAATTGTGATTAACCATCTTCTAATGGTACTAAAATTGCTTGCACTTAGTTTTGTTGTGGATATCGTGGAAATTTGAATGTTTATTGATATCTATATTGCCGCATTCTGTCATGTACATTGAATTATCAATTGTGAGCTTAATCTCTACACACATGCTTAGAACACGAGTCTCCTAAACAATCATTTAACCTATGTAAACCAAATTTTTTTAAAAAAATTCACTAATAAGGCTGCAACTGCTTGTTCTCTACCTTGTAGGCACTGCCAACTCTTTGTTTTCTTTTGAATAAAAACTCTTCTGCTTCATTGCTCCTCTGATCCTTGGTATGAAAGCATGGTTCGCACATTTTTTAAATCTAATAAGTGCATAAGCCTTCTTGCTATCTCTTTTGATTCATGAGCATGTTTTCAAAACACTCTAGGGGACAAAGGAGCCTAGAGTGAAGCACGAAGAGATCCACCCTAATAAGTCGAAGGGTAGAGACTTGCATGAGCACCATATTTTGTTTTGAAGAAAAAAAAATTCATAAGGTTGAAATGGCTTACTTGATGTTTATGGAGACCGTAGTTCTCTCATGCCTGTGCATTGTTTATGCTCACCTTGAAATTCTATATACATGCATGGATGTAGGTGGTATGAATAGACATAATCATTCTTATTTCCTCTGTACTCAAAACTAAGCTAGTCATTTGCAATTTCTGTGCAATTATTAGATGGTTGAGCGCTTGAAACATATCTTAGTTTGCCGAGCTTACTATATGATGCATTTTACTCTTTCGCGTCATCTATACTCATGCTTGTCTGTCTGGATTTACATCTTATTGCATTGCTTGAGGACAAGCAAAGACTTAAGCTTGGGGGTATTGATAATTATCATATTTGTGCATAATTTATATATGTTTAAACCCCCGATCATGCACATATTAGTCATATACCTCGGTATTTACATAGATTATTCCAGATTTGCTGCCAAATCGACCGGATTATTTGTTTTGCAATTTTTATCACAGGTCAGCGCGAATCGGATGGATTTCTGGCTAGCGGTCACGCCTCATCGACTTATTCCGACCTTCGGTCGATTCCGGATGGAAGTGCGCATTTCCGCGGACGCGTAGGAACCAATCGCGCCGAAATCGGAGTCTCCGGGGGCCTGGAATCCCAAACTCTAGCCACGAGGTACCATTTCTAAATTTCCAAAACCTCGAGGGCTTTTCTGCAAAAGTGCCAAATTCCCCTTTTTACCTAGCCGCTGGCCAGCAGAGGCATTTGAGCCTGGTTTTTGTCTGTTATCTTTGTTGGGGGAAATCTCCACGCGGTCAAGTCCAGGTAAGTTCACGATTGCCCGGGGACAGTGGACTCCGGTGCCTGCCCCGGGCGCCGCCTTCTAGGCTCCCGGGACCGTGCCTCCGGGGCATGTTCCGGGCGCCGCCATTTGGCCCCCGGGACGGTGCCCCCCGGGCATGTTCCGGGCGCCGCCATTTGGCCCCCGGGACCGTGCCGCCGGGGCATGTTCCGGGCGCTGCCATTTGGCCCCAGGGACCGTGGCCTCCGGTGCCTGCCCCGGGCGCCGCCTGTTAGGCTCCCGGGACCGTGCCTCCGGGGCATGTCCCGGGCGCCGCCTTTTAGCTCCCGGGACCTTGCCCCCCGGGCGGGTCCCGGGCGCCGCCATTTGCCCGGGGACAGTGGCCTCCGGTGCCTGCCCCGGGCGCCGCCTTTTGGCCCCCGGGACCTTGCCCCCCGGGCGGGTCCCGGGCGCCGCCATTTGCCCGGGGACAATGGCCTCCGGTGCCTGCCCCGGGCGCCACCTTTTGGCCCCCGGGACTGTGCCCCCCGGGGCGGGTCCCGGGCGCCGCCATTTGCCCGGGGACAGTGGCCTCCGGTGCCTGCCCCGGGCGCCGCCTGTTAGGCTCCTGGGACCGTGCCTCCGGGGTATGTCCCGGGCGCCGCCTTTTAGCTCCCGGGACCTTGCCCCCCCGGGCGAGTCCCGGGCGCCGCCATTCGCCCGGGGACAGTGGCCCCCGGTGCCTGCCCCGGGCGCCGCCTCCTAGGCTCCCGGGACCCTGCTCTCCGGAAGGGGTCCCGGACGTCACCGCCCTCCTAAAAGGTAAAATCCCTGTTTGTTTATCATGTGCAGGTCACGCGAGGGACGCCTCGGGAATCAGCGACCACCTGTCAAGTATCCAAGACGTTTGACCGGGAGAAGGACGGTCTTACCCTTCAATCCGACGGTGGCTTCCGAGGTAGTTTAGGCTTTTTGCTTCTTTTTGGGGCTATAAATAGCCCTTGTACCCCCCTGTTGTAAAGGATCAGCTTATTATTATTTGGAATAGCTAATCTCACAGGCGTGCTCCGGAAGCCTCTCCCCCGGAGAGAGCCTCCCCAGCCGACTCCGGTCGGGAGCGCGTCGACAGGACTAGGGCCCCCACTGGGACCCGAACCTGTATAAATCCTCGTGTCTTTTCTTGTGTTTGTCCGGCGGGGGAGGACCGGTCGCCCGGTCAACCCGCGCTGCGTAGTCTCCGCTAGGATCGTCTTCAAAACCTGCCGGGGTATTCTTAATACCACGACAGTTGGCACCGACCGTGGGGACCCGTGACGAATCGCCATGGCTCCTCCGAGAACAAGGGCCCGCGCCCTTCCTGGTGACGCCGGTCCCGATGACCTGGCGCCGCCTTTCCGGGACACTGCTGTTCCGGCGCTTCCGTCCGGAGGCGACCATTCCCAGGTACCGCCTCCCACCTTTCCTCTCAATCTAGGTGCCTCCACCTCCGGGTCGCTCCCGGTGGCCGCGGGGACCTCGGCCGGGACGAGTTTCGCCCCCTCGGCTCCCCCGGCTCCACGGGATGCCCTGCTGGAGGCTCTCGTGGAGGGCCAGCTCTGCGCCCAGCGCTCTATGGACGAGCTACTTAGTGTGTTGGCGCGGCCCTCGGCCCCCACATTTTCGTCGCACCCGTATCCGGGGATCATGCCCCCGTTTATGGGATACCCAGCGGCCCCTCCGGCGTCGGGGGGGCTGTCTACCCCGCATGATCCCGCTGGAGGGTTCCCTCCCCCCGCGGGATATACTTCCGGACACTTCTCGGCACCCGAGCCTGTCCCGGTGTCGGGAGGCTATTTCATGCCCGGGCCCTTCGTGGCACCAGGGGGGTACCCCGTCCCCGGCCCGCTTCTGGGGCTGGGAGGTCATTTCATGCCGGGGGTTATTCCTACGCCGGGAGCCAGTCCCGCCCCTCGCGTTGCGTTTACCGCACCGGGGCCGGTCGACAGAGCAGCTTCCGTGCCTCAGCGAATTTCCCCCCGCATTGGCTCCCCAACCCCGGACGTCGCCGAGGGGGCTTACCCCCCACTGGTTCCGGATGTCGCGGGGGCTTCCCCCTCTCCGGTCCCGGTCGTTGCCGCAGGGACCCCTCTTCGGACCCAAACGTCGCCCCGGGCGCCCCCTCCCCGGTTCCGGATGGTGCAGGGGCTCCCCCCTTTTCGGTCCCGGGGGCCGTCACAGGGGGCTCCCCCCAGCAGGCCCCGGTAGCTTCCGGGCCGGCTGCTATAGTGCAGGAGCTCCCTCCCCCGGCGAAGCAGGTCCGCTTCTCCCGGGGGGAGGTCGAGCGAATGCATTCTCCCAGCCGCGGGGAAGAGCTTCCCCCCGGTCGTTGTCGCAGGGAGCCTCGCTTTCGCACCGGTCGGGGGAAGAGACCAGCCGAAGAACCATCCTCCCCGGAGGGAAGCCCGGACGTCCGGGAAATCAGTCCCGGCCCGGAAGAGAAGCGTCGTCACCACCACTCTGGCGGCCCTCTTGGGCCGCTACCTGACTCAGATAACGAGGGGGCGTCCCCCGTTAAAGAAGACAGTGACTGGGGCTCCCCCCGGGAAGTGCAGGGGGCGAACCAGCCTCTGTGTCGAAGACTCCGCACATCGAGCATTATAATGGCGACGCGGACCCTTACGAGTTCGTGCAGATCTACTCCACAGCCATCTCCGCGGCGGGGGGGGACGAGAGCGTCCAATGCAACGTCTTCCCCCTCTACCTCACCGGCATTGCCCGCTCCTGGTTTTACAATCTGAAGGCGGGCTCCATCAAGTCTTTCTCGCAGCTGAAGCGGGAGTTCTGCGCCAACTTTCAGGGAAATTACGTACGTCCCCTGGATTCTTCACAGCTTTACACAGTGCGCCAGAGGACCGGGGAGACCATCAGAAGCTTCTTCAAGCGCTTTGCCCAAGTAAAAAGCAAAGTGGCTCACCTCCCGGACTCCACAGTGATCGAAGCCTGCAAAAGCGGGATCCTCCCGGGGGAACTCCACCGAAGACTCTCTCGAAGCTGCCCCTCTTCCGCCGACGAGCTCTTTAACGTACTCGAAAAGTACGCTCGCGCGGAGGAAGACGACATCTGGAAGAAGACCCAGGGGGCTCCTGCGCCCGCCGAGCGGGGGGCCCGGGATCCCCCCAGGCGCCCCAGGCAGGGGGGCCGTAGCGAACCACGGCCTCGGGACACCTTTGTCCTCGAGGGCGGAGGCGGCTCGCGCGACCCCCCGAAGGGCAACCGCCCCTTTCCCAAGCCGAGAGGCCATGGGGGGGGACAGTCTTCGCGCGGCCGCGAAGGCCCCGCGGGGAGAAGCCGGGAAGGACCGTGGTGCAGCTTCCACGGGTCCAGTACCCACGCCACCCGAGATTGCCACCAGCTGCTGCAGCACTTCGCGGCGTTCCTCGACCAGCGCGGGCAGGGGGGGGGGACTCCGGCCTCCTTGCCCCCTCGGCCAGCTGTTCCGGCCCTTCCCGCTCCCGCGGGGGGGCAGCAGGTGCAGGAGGGGGAGCCTTCAGACGCTCTCCCCTTTCAAACTTCTCAGCGCCACATCAACGTCATCGTAGGGGGCTCCGCCTCCGGGCGGGACTCCAAGCGCCAGCGAAAGGAGTACGCGCGAGAAGTAAAGGTAGTGGGGGTGCTACACGCGTCCGTGCCGCCCAAGTGGTCGGACGTCCCCCTCACCTTTACGGCGGAAGACGCGCGAGGGGTTCGCTTCCCCCATGACGACGCGCTCATTGTCTCCGCGACAATCTACAACTGCCACTTGGCCCGCATCCTCGTGGACGGCGGAAGCTCCGCCGACGTCCTGTTCCTCAAAACCTTCAAGGAAATGCAGGTGGACGAGAAGCTCCTGCAACCAGCGGCAGGGCCTCTGCAAGGGTTTGTCCCGGGGAAGGCGATCCACCCCGTGGGCAAGGTAGATCTCCCGATCACCTTCGGCACCCCGGAGAACTACCGGACCGAGCTAGTCCGCTTCGACGTAGTGGACCTCCCCTCCTCCTACAATGTGATTATGGGGAGGACTACGATCAATCGGCTGGGGGCTGCCACCCACCAAAACTACCTGTGCATGAAGATCCCCGGGCCGCATGGCGTGATCAACGTCCGGGGGGATCAAGACATGGCCCGTGCTCTATACGAGCGAGCTGCTGCCACAATAGGAAGCGTCAACCTGATCAAGGCACCCGGGGGGGAGGCTCCCCCCCCGGACGTAGATGTCGCTGCGCCATCCCCTGGAGACCCCTCCTCAAGCCGCGTCCGGAAGGGGGCCTCCGGAAGGTCCCGCTGTCCCCAGGCAGCAGGGACAAAACTGTCCAAATCGGGGCAGAGCTCCCCCAAGACCATGCAGCGCAACTCGCAGCCTTTCTGCGCGAAAACTCCGATGTTTTTGCGTGGAAGCCTTCGGACATGCGGGGCGTCGCCCAGGAGGTTATTGAACACAAGCTCGCCCTCGAACGTCAAGAAGCCATCAAGACGGAGATAGCCCGGCTCCGAGAGGCGGGGTTCATCCGGGAAGTGTTGCACCCCGAGTGGCTCGCAAACCCCGTCCTCGTCAAGAAATCAAGTGGCAAGTGGCGCATGTGCGTGGACTTCACCGACCTTAACCGCGCCTCCCCCAAAGACAACTTCCCGCTCCCGCGGATCGACCAGCTCGTCGACTCCACCGCGGGGTGCGAGCTGATAAGCTTCCTAGACGCCTACTCGGGATACCATCAAGTCCGGATGGCGGAAGGGGACGAGGAAAAGACGAGTTTTATAACTCCCCTCGGAACCTTCTGCTACCGCCATATGCCCTTCGGGCTCAAGAATGCGGGAGCCACCTTCCAGCGCCTGATGACGCTGGTCTTCAAAGATCAAGTCGGCCGCAACGTCGAAGTCTACGTAGACGACGCGGTCGTCAAGAGCCCCCGTGCAGCCTCCCACATCGACGACCTTGCAGAGACCTTCCGCAACCTCCGCGCGTTCGGGCTCAAGCTCAACCCGGAGAAGTGCGCCTTCGGGGTGCGCGGGGGGAAGCTCCTGGGTTTCCTCGTGTCCCAGCGGGGCATTGAGGCAAACCCCGAGAAGATCCGGGCCTTCCTAGACATGCCCCCACCGCGCTCCGTCAAAGATGTCCAGCGGCTCTCCGGCCGCCTGGCCGCGCTCAGTCGCTTCGTCTCCCGTTCGGGGGAGCGGGGCCTCCAGTTCTTCAAGATCCTCCGAGGGCTCGAGGGGTTCCGCTGGACCCCCGAGGCCCAGGAAGCCTTCAACGACCTCAAGAAGTACCTCTCGAGCCCTCCAATGCTCGTGAGTCCGTCTCCGGAAGAGCCCTTGCTCCTCTACCTCGCCGCGACCCCCGTCGCCGTCAGCGTGGTTTTGGTGAAGGAGCAAGGGGGGCAGCAACGTCCCGTGTACTACGTCAGTGAAGCCCTCCAAGGGGCCAAGACTCGGTACACGGAGATGGAGAAGATTTGCTACGCTCTCCTCATGGCGTCCCGGAAGCTCCGGCACTACTTCCTGGGACACCCCATCACCGTTCCGTCGTCCCTCCCCCTGGGGGAGGTACTGCGGAATAAAGAAGCCACCGGCCGGATTGGGAAGTGGGGGGCCGAGCTTGCCCCCTTCTCCCTGTCCCTTACCGGCCGCTCCGCAATCAAGTCGCAGGTCCTCGCCGACTTCGTCGCAGAATGGACTCCCGCCTCTGGGTCCGGGGACGAAGATCTCCCTGTGCCGCCCCGACGCAGTGACCATTGGACCCTGCTGTTTGATGGGTCGCTGTATCTCTCTGGGGCTGACGCGGGGGTAGTCCTCCGGAGCCCCGAGGGGAAGGAGCTCGAGTACGCCACGCGGCTCGAGTTCCCCGCAACCAACAACGTCGCCGAATACGAGGCTCTGCTCCTCGGGATGCGCCTCGCGCGCTCCCTGGGGATCCGGCGCCTACTAGTGAAGGGAGACTCTCAGCTCGTTGTCTGCCAAATGGACAAATCTTACCTGTGCCATGACGCAAATTTAAGTCTTTACTTGCAGGAAGTACGGAAGATGGAGAAACACTTCGACGGCCTTGAGGCCCGGCATATCCCGCGAAGGGAGAATGACCGGGCTGATGCCTTGGCCCGGGCGGCAAGCGCCCGGGAAACGCTCCCCAAGGGGGCCTTCTTGGAAACAATCACGAAGCCCTCGGTGGCCTCCCCGGACGCAGGCCCCTAGCCTCCGGTCCCGGAGGTCGCCGAGATCGTCCGGCCGTCATCATGGATGGATCCCCTCATCTCCATCATCAAGGTGGAGGGGGACCCTCCCGACGAGACCGAGGCTAAGCGCCTCCGGGCCAAAGCCCGGGCATATCTCCTGCTGGAAGGAAGGCTCTACAAGCGGGGGGCTTCAGCCCTCCTGCGCTGCCTCCCCCGGTCAGAGGGACTTCAACTCCTGGAGGACATTCACGCGGGGAGCTGTGGTTCCCACCTAGCCCCGCGTGCCATCGCCGCCAAGGCCCTTCGACAGGGCTTCTACTGGCCTACAGTCATGCGCGACGCGCGAGACCTTGTCTCCGCGTGCGAAGCATGCCAGAAGATGGCCAAGGGCTCGAATCTCCCCCCTGTAGCGCTGCGGACTATCCCCATCACTTGGCCCTTCGTGCGCTGGGGGATGGACCTCTTAGGGCCCTTCCCCCCAGCGCCCGGAGGATACAAGTATGCGGTAGTCGCGGTCGACTACTTTACAAAGTGGGTTGAGGCGGAGCCCTTGGCTAGCATCACCTCCTGGGCCATTCAGCGGTTTTTCTGGAAAAACGTCGTTTGCCGTTTTGGTGTCCCCCGGGAAATCACCGTGGACAACGGGACCCAATTCGACTCGGCTTATTTCCGGGAATTCTGCGAAGGCCTGGGGATCGTCATCCACTTCGCCTCAGTGGCCCATCCTCAAAGCAACGGGGCCGTCGAGAGGGTCAATGGCGTAATCCTACAGGGGTTACGCCGGAGACTCGAGCAAACCGCTTCCAAGCGGGGCGCGTGGCAGAGGAGCTCCCTAGCATCCTCTGCTCGATGCGCACGACCCCGTCCCGGGCCACAGGGCGTGCTCCCTTCTCTCTGGTCTACAGGGCGGAGGCAGTCCTCCCCCCGGAGATCGGCTTCCGGTCGCTGCGGGTCGAGCTCCTGAACGGAGCCACGACCGCAGCCTACCGGGCCAACGAAGACAACCGGCGGTTGGAAATCGACCTCGTGGAGGAGGAACGTGACCGAGCGCTCCTCCGCCACGCCATCTACGAGCGCGAGATGTCGCGCGCATACAACCAGCGCGTGCGCGAGAGAGCTTTCCGCCTTGGGGACCTTGTCCTCAAGCGCGTCACAGACCCCCAAGCCCAGGGAAAACTCTCCCCCAAGTGGGACGGCCCCTACAGGATCTCCGCTGTTCTAGGCTCGGGGGCCTACAAGCTCTCCAACCCTCAAGAGCAGGAGCTGAAGCACACCTGGAACTTGCGTTTACTTCGCAAGTTCTACGTCTAGCCTTACGGGCCTGTCCCCTCCCCCGGAGCGATCACGCCCGAGGGGTAGGAGGGACACTGTAGCTCCCCTTTCCCCCCCCCCTTCGCGGTTTCGCAGGGGGGGCTTTGTATATTTTGTTAATCAATGCATAGCCTTTGTTCTTCAACTGTCTCATTGCAGGTCTTTCTCGTTACCGCCCCTAGCGGCGATGCCCTCCCCGCGAGGATGCCCTCCCCGCGAGGAAGCCCTCCTTGTGAGGATGCCCTCCCCGCGAGGAAGTGGGCCAGCCCCAACAAGTCCCTACAACGGAGCCTGCACTCCCGTAGGGCGGCTTACGATCAGCCCTCGTGGACTGAGGGTGTAAGCGGCAACCCGGTCGCAGTGGCCGTGGTAACGAGTCACTTTGGGAGACTAGTCCCCTTCCCAAACACTCAAGTCCCGTCTTCGGGCATTTCCTCCTCTGGGAGTCGACGTTATTCCCGGCTCCCCGTTCTCACGGTGACCGGAAGATCAGCCCCTTGTGGCTTGATTGGATCTATCTTCCTCCTCCGGGAGTCGACGTTATTCCCGGCTCCCCGTTCTCACGGCGACCGGAAGATCAGCCCCTTGCGGCTTGATTGGATCTATCTTCCTCCTTCGGGAGTCGACGTTATTCCCGGCTCCCCGTTCTCACGGCGACCGGATGATTATCTCTCGAAGACCTTATTCCCGGCTCCCCGTTCTCACGGCGACCGGACAATTGCTTTACGAAGATATGGATTTCTGATATATTCCCCCCGGAAACATTATTCCCGGTTCCCCGTTCTCACGGCAACCGGACGAAGTCTCCCGGGAAGCTCCCCTCCGGAGGTCTTATTGGCTTTTCATGAGCCCCTTCCGCGCCTTGTTCCCGGTTCCCCGCTCTCCCGGCGGCCGGATGAACCTCTCCCGGTGCCCCCGGGCACCCCGGAAGGTCCCTCCCTCGGAAATACTGTTCCTACAATTTTCTAACTTAGAAAATATTTCTCCTACAGGGTATGCTCCCCCCGGGGACCCTGTTACCCCCACAGCGCGCGGAGGCCTCCTCCCGCCCGCTGTGGGCGGGGGGGGACAGGGGGCCCCCGGGTCACCCACGAAGAAACTTAGCTCATCCTTGTTAAGATGGGTCGTCCAGACCATCCAAGACGAAAATAAAGAGGCGCAATAGAAGGAAACAACAACAACGTGCTTTATTGATCGGGAAACCCGGAGGACATCTTCCCCCTCCGGTGGGTTTCGGAAATGATACAACCCGGGTCCTAACCCGGGGGATTTTCTACGAGCCTAAGGCCCCTACGCCTAAAGCTCCCGGAGGCGCTCCCTCAGCTCCTGGGCCAGGTCCCGGTACAGCGCCCGGACGCGACGCTGAGAGTCCCGAAGTACGTCTTCGGGCCAAAACTCGTACCCAGCCGGCGGAAGTATCCGGAGAGGAGGTATCATCCGGGCCTCCAGGCGCGGGGGAGTTAATTCAGCACGGCTGTTGTCAAAATTATTGAAGTGCCACTCCGGGCGCCACCTCAACCAGACAGGCTCCCGGGCAGTACCCCCGTCGCGCTCCCCGGAGACAAGGCTCAGCAAAATCAAAGCCCCTTGAGCGTCCCCTGGAGAGCCTCTCCCGGACCGTTGCCCGGGAATAACCCCCCGGGTACCCTGGTAACATTTCATTGCAGACTTAGAAAAATTTCAAATATATTTCATTGCAAAATGTTTTTGTACAAGTGCCCGGGGCTTCTCCTAAGAAGCTACCGGAATCAAAATGCCTAACAAAATAAAAAGGGGGTCCTAGCTAAAGACCCGGGGGAGGCTCATACTTTAGCATTGGGGTCCTCCCCCCGGGGAGCTTCCTCCGTGGCCGGGGCAGGGGCATCCGCGGCCGGAGGCGCCGGTGTCGGGAAGCTCGTCCGGATGATCCGGTCGTAGAACCCCTCCGCCAGCAACTCCACCTCCCGGCGCGTTGGCTCGAAGGCCTCCGGGAAGCTCCGGGGGATGCGCCCCCCGATCGCCCGGGCGCCGACCCCACGTAGTCAACGAGCCCCGCAGCGGCCGCGATGACGGGGATCGCCCGACCCCGTGCTCGGACGTCCGCAGCCTCCGGGATGGCGGAGACTTGTGCGTTAAGAAAACGCACAGCCTCCGCGAGAGTCGCCGGGAGCACCTCCGGGCCGCTCCCGGAGCCCAGGCTAACGCCAAGGCTTTCCAGGGCCGAACGAACGGAGCGGCCCGCCTCCGACAGCGCCCGGACGCTGGAGCACTCGAGCTCCCGGAGCGCCTTCTCCCGCACCTTGGCCTCCTCTCGGAGGCGGATGTAGGCGCCCTCCGAAAGGTGCACCTGCGCCCGAGCCCGGGACAGCTCATCAAGAGCTTCGTCCCGCTCCCGGAGGGCCGCCTCCCGCTGCTACACGCAGGCCGCGGCCCGGCTCTCCGCCTCCTTGAGCAGCCGGGTGACCCGCTGCTCAAGGCCCCAGGTAACAGTCTCTACCTACAAAATACATAAAGAGTTAGAAAATTCTCAAGTGCAGGAAAAAAGCCGAGGTGTTGAGAGCTCAGGTTACCTGGGCCCCGAGGGACTCGAGCCCCTCAAAACGCTCGTGGAGCGTTCCTCCTGCTATGAAGGCCTGCACCTTCCGGTTGTGCAAGCCCTCTGCGTAGCGGGCCACCTCCCCCGCGGGAAGTAGGGAGGTATCTTGCCCGGCCCTCCTGTCGCGGCCGGGAGAGGGCCCCCGGACCTCGGAATCCGGGAGCACGGCCGGCGTCGCCGGCGTCTTTGTCGACGAAGTTTCCTCCGAAGACAAAGACGAGGACTGGGCGAGGCCCTCCGCCGGGGGGGGGATCATCGGGCCTTTCCCCGCCCCAGGCCGGAGGGCCCTCGGAGCCTCCTGCTCCGGGGGGACCTCGAAGACTGAGGGGCTCCCCCCCTCCTCATCAACCGGCCAGAGGCACGGAGGCGCCGCCTCCGAAAACCTCACCTCTAGCCTCACGGCGCCAATGCCGCCGGGAGAGGCGAGAGAAGCGTCACTCGAACTGGCGACGGGGCGTAGTCCGCGGAATTGGACCCCGCCCCGCCGGTAACAACCTCCTTCCCCCGGGCCTCGACGGGGGCCTCCGGGGGCGGAGGCGTCGCCTCTGCCCGGGGCGCCGCCCGGGCATGTTCGGCTCCGGGAGCCGCGTCCCGGGCCCTCACCGGCGTCGTCGCCGGCGTCGTCGTCGGGGCGGGGGTCTTTTGGACCCGGGGCCTTTTGGGCTCCGAGCCCCCGGCCGCATCCTTCCCTCGCTTATGAGACCCGGGGGTGGGAAGGGGCTTCCTCTCCGGAAGCCTGAGCCCGTAGGCCTCGGCCACCAGGTTCCGGGGAGGCCCCTCCCCCACGAGGCGCACGATGCGCTCGTGTTCATCGGTGAAGTACCTCCCCAGGAGGTGCTCCGCCTTGTCCCTCGCCGCCGGGTACGGGCGCACTACAAGAGGTAAAAGTTTAGTCAATTTCTCATAAAAAACTGCTAGTACAAAAATGCAGGGGACTTACGCCGCGTCACCGGCTTGACCGGAGGCCGCTGCTCCGGGCCCATGCCGATCCCCCTTCCCCCGTGTGAGAAGGGGGAAAGCCGCAGGAGCGCCAGCTCCTCCGCGGCGTCCCGCATCGAGTGGGCCTTCTTCGTCAACACCACCTTCCCGAGGAGCTCGAACTCCTCCTCCGTCCACACCGGCGGCTTCGGTGCAGATGACCGACTGTAGGTGGGAGGCTCCGGGGCGTAGACCACCGCCTCGTCCCGGACCCGGAGGTAGAACCACCTCCGGAGCAAGTCCCCCCAGTGGTCCCGGGAGGCCGCCGCCGGGTAGTCCGCCACCCGGGAGGGCAGCATTTGGACCATCACCGAGCCGAAGGGGGACTTCGGTCCTCCCTTCACCAGGTGGGAGCTCCGCGCCGCCGGTTCATAGAAGTACCGGAAGGCGCGGAGGGTGGGCTCCCGCCCGGTCGATGTCTCGTAGAGCCATATAAAAAGGCCCATACGGACGAGCGCGTTCGGGGTGAGGTGGTTGAGAGCCACCCCGTACTCTTTGAGAAACTCCCGGAGCATCGGATGCACCGGGAGCCGGAGCCCCGCCTCGAGGAAGGCCTCGAAGGCCACGACCTCTCTGGGCCTGGGGCGGGGGGCTCCGTCCTTCTTTAGGGGGACCCGGATGTCCCCCTCTTCAACGACGCCCTTCTTGACCAGGGACTCCACGTCCGAGGCCGAGAACTCGGAGGCCCAGAGGAAATCCACGGGGATTTCCTCCGAGGGAACCTCCGTGGTCTTCGCTCGACCATTGGGCGCCATTAGGTCAGTTCTTTCTTTTTTGGGTGGCTAAGTTTTCAGGTGGCTAAGTCAACAACTCCCGGACGCTCGCTACCGGAAAAGGGTACCGGAGAAGCTACCGGAAGAGCGCTACCGGGAGAGCTGAAGCTGGAGTTGAAGATTTGGAATGAGCTTCCGGGGCCCCCTAAGGCCCTATTTATAGAGGCTGGCCGTGATCTAGATGCGCGCCACGTGGCCCCCTCGGGGCAATCTGGACCACTGAAATTCAAACCGTGCGCGGGAAACGAAGGGACAGGCGCGTAAATCGAGACGCCGTTTCGAACCGCGCGTGCATTTCTTGCGAGAACGGCGCGGCCATAAAGCGCCCGGCACAGAAACCGAAGCGTCGCCGGGGGTCCGGTGATTTTCGTCCGGAGATTTTCCCGGTACCGTAACCATTCCCTCCGGGGGCTCAAGCTTCGTCCCCGGAGGGCATGGGGGGCTGCTGTTGGGGGAAATCTACACGCGGTCAAGACCAGGTAAGTTCACGATTGCCCGGGGACAGTGGCCTCCGGTGCCTGCCCCGGGCGCCGCCTTTTAGGCTCCCGGGACCGTGCCTCCGGGGCATGTTCCGGGCGCCAACATTTGGCCCCCGGGACCGTGCCCCCCAGGCATGTTCCGGGCGCCGCCATTTGGCCCCCGGGACCGTGGCCTCCGGTGCCTGCCCCGGGCGCTGCCTGTTAGGCTCCCGGGAACGTGCCTCCGGGGCATGTCCCGGGCGCCGCCTTTTAGCTCCCGGGACCCTACCCCCCGGGCGGGTCCCGGGCGCCGCCATTTGCCCGGGGACAGTGGCCTCCGGTGCCTGCCCCGGGCGCCGCCTTTTGGCCCCCGGGACCTTGCCCCCCGGGCGGGTCCTGGGCGCCGCCATTTGCCCGGGGACAGTGGCCTCCGGTGCCTTCCCCGGGCGCCGCCTTTTAGGCTCCCGGGACCGTGCCTCCGGGGCATGTCCCGGGCGCCGCCTTTTAGCTCCCGGGACCTTGCCCCCCGGGCGGGTCCCGGGCGCCGCCATTTGCCCGGGGACAGTGGCCTCCGGTGCCTGCCCCGGGCGCCGCCTTTTGGCCCCCGGGACTTTGCCCCCCGGGCGGGTCCCGGGCGCCGCCATTTGCCCGGGGACAGTGGCCTCCGGTGCCTGCCCCGGGCGCCGCCTATTAGGCTCCCGGGACCGTGCCTCCGGGGCATGTCCCGAGCGCCGCCTTTTAGCTCCCGGGACCTTGCCCCCCCGGGCGAGTCCCGGGCGCCGCCATTCGCCCGGGGACAGTGGCCCCCGGTGCCTGCCCCGGGCGCCGCCTCCTAGGCTCCCGAGACCCTGCTCTCCGGAAGGGGTCCCGGACGTCACCGCCCTCCTAAAAGGTAAAATCCCTGTTTGTTTATCACGTGCAGGTCACGCGAGGGACGCCTCGGGAATCAGCGACCACCTGTCAAGTATCCAAGACGTTTGACCGGGAGAAGGACGGTCTTACCCTTCAATCCGACGGTGGCTTCCGGGGTAGTTTAGGCTTTTTGCTTCTTTTTGGGGCTATAAATAGCCCTTGTACCCCTCTGTTGTAAAGGATCAGCTTACTATTATTTGGAATAGCTAATCACACAGGCGTGCTCCGGAAGCCTCTCCCCCGGAGAGAGCCTCCCCAGCCGACTCCGGTCGGGAGCGCGTCGACAGGACTAGGGCCCCCACTGGGACCCGAACCTGTATAAATCCTCGTGTCTTTTCTTGTGTTTGTCCGGCGGGGGAGGACCGGTCGCCCGGTCAACCCGCGCTGCGTAGTCTCCGCTAGGATCGTCTTCAAAACCTGCCGGGGTATTCTTAATACCACGACAATCTTCTCCTTCTGCCTCCCTCCTCGCGATCCACACCTTCGTCCACCACGCCGGCGACAACCAGGCCGTACGCTGCCGGCGGAACTTCTTCTCTGCCTTCCCCACGGTTCTTCCACACCTCCGTCCATCTCTAAACCAAAACTGACTTCCCCTTCCTCTTTTCTCCTTCCTGCCTCTTCTTCAATTGCTCCTTCCTCATTCCCATTTCACAGCACCATCATAACGACTCCACACACTCAGATCTGGTGCTTGTTCCCCAAATCCACCTCTCCTCTTCTTTTAAATCTCCAGATCCACACCACAAACTCCACCAAATCCATCATTTCAAGCCCCAAATCCACAGCTCAGCCACCGAGCCTTGAGCAGCCCGCGCTGCCGCCTCTGGAGCCGACCTGCGCCACTGAGCACCAGCCGCCTCCATCCTCGGCGCTTCTCCAACGCCTCCCGAGCCGGCGCCGCCGAGCCGCTCCTCTCCTCCTCCATCTCCAGCGCCGTGCCGTCCCCGCGCTCAACGCCGCCTCTACAGTGCCGCCGCCACTGGGCGCCTCCATCCCGCACCGATCTACTCCAGCGCTGCACTCCCGCGTCCCTAAGCCACGCCGCTGCCACTGGAGCCGACCACCACAGCATCGTCTACACCGACCACGCCGCCCTCTTCTTCCCCCACCCCACAGCCGCGCCGCTGCGCCGTCCTCGTGCCGCTGGCCGCCGGCCACGTGCCGTGGGCCGGCCATGGAGACCTCCATCGACTACGATTCTGGTGAAGCCCGAGCTCGACCATTTTGACGCCTTGGGTCGTCATTGGTCTCAACTCCTTCACCCACGACCACTCCCTCAACAACCTCCAGCGAGCAAAAACCGGTGATAAATCCTCTTCCCTTTCTCATAACACTTCACCAGCAATGAGTTGATGAGCTGATGAGGATGAACAGTGCGTGTATGAGATGATGAGTGCCTGTAAAGAATTGAACTGCTTTTAAGCATGTGTGAACTGCTCTTTTAACTTGATAAATTGAATTGTCTTCTGGGTCAACAATAGGTTTTAAATTGTATAGAAATGAATCTCATTTTAGTCTGGCTACGGTGCAATCTATTGTGATGAATTGTTCTATTTGTGAATGAACTTGCATGTCTGATTTAATTGTGCTGATTATTGTGAATTATTGGATGCCACAGCTCAGTCGTAAACCTGCATGATTCTACATGTTGTATTCTGTGAATTTAATTTGTGATGCTGAACTGTGATGAACCAATGATCATTTGCACTGCATACTTGATAAGTTGTTTGGCTCTCTGAACTGCATCTTTAAAATCTGAGTTCTATTCGACACAGTTTTGAATTTGGTTGGGTTTTCTTATGGCTAAATCCTTAAGGTATTGAGTTGTTGAAGCCATTTTCTGGAGAATTGGTTGCAGATTCATCGAAATCATTGTTTTGCATGTCTGTTGAGTCTCTTGTGGTGAACCTTGATATAAATTCTAGTTGCCGTGTTAATTGATTTCAATTCTGAAATAGCTGAGATGTTTGTGTTCTATGTTTATTCGCTGTTGGGGGCGGTTTATGTTATTTCGCTATGTGTTAATTCGTTGATACCGTTGATAGGTGTATGCTTTTCAGTGTTTTCGCTTCTTTATTGCGAGATCACTGAACGATACCTCTTTATCACTTTGTACTCATGATTTCGCGTACAGATTTAACACTGACCGAACATCGCAAGTCTACCACCTCTCTCTTTTATTTTCCTCTGACATCTCTCTTTCTTTCATCTGTTTTAGTTTCTTATTCATTTGATTTAGTTTAGTTCTTCATGTTTTGCTTCTCTAGTCCCTGTGGAAAGAACGACATAGTACTCACCTTACTGCATCGTCCTCGTTCTATTGCGAGACGGTTTAGGCCTGTATCACTCGGCCATGTAACCGACACATAACTCGACAACGTCTTCCACTGCATAACCTTCGAGAAAGCTGCCCTCGTGCCGAGAGCGATTCCTCACGTAGGCCTTAAGTACACACATGTACCTCTCGAATGGATACATATAACATAGGAACACAAGTCCACATATCTTGATTTCTCTGACAAGGTGGACAGTGAGATGAACCATGATATCAAAAAATGACGGACGAAAATACATCTCAAGCTGACAGAGAATTCGAACCACCTTACTCTGCAAAGAATCTAGTCCATTGGGATCAATGACCTTGCAAGAAATTGCATTAAAGAAATAACACAACCTCGTGATCGTCTCTCTGACCTTATGCAGCAGAATACTCTGGATGGCAACAGGAAGCATTTGTGTCATCAACACATGACAATCGTGAGAATTCATACCAAGTAATTTCAAATCACCCATAGACATAAGCTTTTTCATATTTGCGGAGTAACCCAATGGAACTTTAACACCATAGAGACACTCACAAAGTTCTATCCTCTCAGCCTTGCACAAAGTATAGCAGGCAGGGGAAGGTATATACGCATGGCCTCTCTCGTCCTCTCTCGGTGCTAGCTCGGGTCTGATTTTCATTTCGATCATGTCGCGCCGCACGTTGACACAATCCTTTGTCTTCCCCAGAATGTTCAGCAATAGGCCGATTAAATCAAGATTCTCTATGTGCATGATATCAATGCAATGCCCAACCTCTAAATGCTCCCAATACGGTAAGTCCCAAAATATCGATCTTTTCTTCTAAATGTTCTCCGTGCGGGGTTTCAATTACGACCCTTTCCAAACACAACGTCTATGTCCTTCACCCGTGAGTAAACTTCTTTCCCACTCTTAGGCTTCAGGGCTGAACCATTTTGCTTGTGGCCATTGAATTCCCTCTTCCTCTTATGATACACGTCATTCTTTGAAAGAAACCTACAGTGACACATGTACAAAATTTTCTTGCAATTCTTAAACCACACGCTCTCAGTCTCATTTTCGTAGTGGGGACAAGCTTTGGCTCCTTTCATACTAAGGCCCGACAAATTTCCAAGGGCAGGAAAATCGTTGATGGTGCGGAATATCAAAGCACGTAGGATAAAGTTCTCTCGTTTGTATGCGTCCCATACCTACACCCCTTCATTCCACATTGTTAACAAATCCTCTATCAATGGTGCTAGGTATACATCAATATCGTTTCATGGTTGTTTTGGTCCTAAGATAAGTAGAGTTATCTTGATGTACTTGCGCTTCATACACAATCAAGGAGGAAGGTTGTAGATACACAAAAGAACTAACCAAGTGCTATGCCGACTGCTCATGTTACCAAAAGGATTCATTCCATCGGTACTCAACCCAAACCTTAGATTCCTCAACTCCGCTCTGAAGTTAACAGATTCCCTGTCAATGTTTCTCCAATGCGCAGAATCAGCGGGGTGTCTCAGTTTCCATCCTTCTTCCAGTTTTCCGAATGCCAACGAAATAATTTTGCCTCTTTAAGGTTTGCAAACAAACGCTCCAAGCAGGGAATGACGGGCAAATACCACAACACCTTAGCAGGAGGTCCTTGCTTTATTTCATCAGTGCAATCGCCGTCGTTGGTTCGGTCCTTACACTTATAGCAGCATGCGCCGCACACCGGACAAACATGCATACCCTTGTAGTCGTTATGGTAAAGGATGCAATCATTAGGGCATGCGTGCATCCTTTCTACTTCCATTCCCAAGGGACACAATAACTTATTTACTTGGTAGGTGTTTTTTGGCAACTCATTTCCTTCAAGAAGCATGTCCGCTAAAAGATCTAACAGTGCCATGACACTCTTGTCAGTCCAGCTATTACTTGCCTTCAGTTTTAGCAGTTCAAACACGGAGGCCAACTTTGTGTACTTCGGCTTGCAACCAGGGAACGACAGCTTTTCTGAGTCCTCAATCAAGCTCTTGAATTTACCAAACTCTCTTTCACTGTAATTTCCTTCCAGATCACGCAACATGTCTTCTAAATTTTCGTCCTTTGGCATATCCTCATCGAAATCGTTGTTGGGATCCAACATGTCCTGTTCGTCAACCTGAGTGGCACTTGTTTCTGTAGTTTGCTCTTTGCCATGGTGGATCCAACACGTGGACCCCTTTTTGAAACCATGCCGAATCAAGTGGGCGATAATTTGAGATGAGTTGGTGAACATCTTAAGATTCTGGCAGTCTACACAAGGACAGTACATATATCGTGCACCCTTCTTGGCTATGTCTTGCTCAGCAACTTTTTGGAAATCTAAAATACATTTCATGTATTCTTCACTCACATGGTTGTCATTATACATCTAGTCTCGATGGACCATCTGCAATTAAATTCATACAAATGCTAAGTAATAATCTATACGGTTGACACGCAATTAAATTGCTAATCTAGCTAGCTAGTGTTTGTGGCGATAATTAATCTACAAGTTTGCGGGTATTACTTGAACTGCTAGCAATTAATTAGTAAGTAATTGGACACATAGATGAGGTGGGACAAATGAGAGTTACAACTAGGATTTGCTACTCTAGTTTCCCCTCACTCTCGCTCTTTGATCAATCAATGATGATGAAATTAAGTAATGTATGCATTAATTAGGTAAAAAAACCAACCTTGGATATTCAAATTTTTGTCCCCTAATGCTCCCCTTTTGAGATAATGCTCTTCCTTGCCCCAGATCTATTCCAACTGGACAGTACGTGGAGTACAGCTAGCCCGAAATAATGATTTTGTAGCCTGCGGGCTCAATACAGATGGTTGTAGCATCATAACTGTCTGTAACAACAAACTATCTCTGACAGTTTTCATGTCAAAACCGTCTATAATAGCGCTACAATGGAAGCACCAACACTAACTGTTCGAAGCTCAGAACCAATTGTAATACCATACTATTACAGAAGGCTCTGAGGTCAGAACTGTTTGTGATAGAGCAAAACTATCATAAACGGTTTTGAGATAAGAACCATCTATGGTAATTAGAATATCACACATGGTTTTGATCTCAAAACTGACTGTGATAACTTAACATGTTCTCCCGCCAAAGATTGCCGCTCCCACGATCGCACTTAATCACCCCACGATAATCGCTATATGATCCAAATAATTGTTCTGTGATCGCACACAGTGCACATACCTTTCTATGGTCACCAAAAGCTAAAGAAAGAGATAAGATAGCAGTCCAAGGAAGCACCAATACTAACTGTTCGAAGTTCAGAACCATCTGTAATACCATACTATTACAGACAGTTCTGAGGTCAGAACCATCTGTGATAGAGCAGAACTATCACAGACTATTCTGAGATACACAGTGCACATACCTTTCTATGGTCGCCAAAAGCTAAAGGAAGAGAGAAGATAGCAGTCCAAGAACGTGCTGGACATAATCCATTTAGCAAAAATTGGAAAATTGACATAAGAACAAATTTTTCATTAATAGTTTTTCATCACTTACAAAAAAAAAAGTAAAAATACAAAAGGAGGAGGAGTCATGCAGTGGTCTTAGCCATGGTTGCAGCTAGAATAAAGTCAGCTTGATTCACAGCCAGCACGCAGGACTCCTCCAGCGACAAGTTGTCCTTCTTAGGATCAACTAAGTGCGCATCGAGAAGGCTTGCGACCTCCCTCAGCTTTGCGATGGTATCCTTCATATGAGACCTCAGCCAGTGATGGTTATATCCACGGCATGCTTCTCCTCACGAAGAGTCTGCTCCTTCTATCGAAGTAGCATCTTCCTCTCCTTAGCCTTGTCACCATTCGTCTTGAAGCGCTCAATGCGCATGAAAAGATCCTCCAAGTCAAGCCCTCGTTGAGTGTACTTCTCCATAAGGAGCTTGTGCTCCTCCTGGAGGGCCCTCAGCTCAGCCTTCACTTTCGCCAACTCTTCCCTGGCTCCCCTTCCTTGTGCAAATCAACAAGTTACTCGAAGTCAAGACTCTACTGAATAGGGATTAACAATACAGGGTTAAGTCCAAAAAATTTGAGAGTTCTTATCAGGGAGGGCAAGGTTGAGGATGCCATTGACGTAGAGAAGCTAAGGAGTTGAAGAGAGCTAAGGAGTTGAAGAGTCTGAGACTTAGAAAAATTTGTAATGGAGTTGGTAATTCCACAGCTAAGTTATTTATAGAATTTCCAAGGCAACGCTTCGTGTTCCCAGCCTAGGGCGTCGCGCGGATGCCTCGAAGCCTTGATGAACATCGGAACCGAACATGACGAAACACACGATTTAGAATTCAAAGTGCTGGACACTGTTGCGACTATCACAGTCGGTTCTGACCTCAGAACCGTCAATAATAGTATACTATCACAGATGGTTCTGAGATCAGAACCGACTGTGATAGAGCAGAACTATCACAAACAGTTTTGAGATAAGAACCGTGTGTGATAATTAGAATATCACAGCCGGTTCCGAGGTTAAAACTGTCTACTTGACTATCACAGTTGGTTTTAACCTCAGAACTGACTGTGATAACTTAACATGTTCTCCCGGCAGGCCTTCACAAACGATGTTCCATTGAAGAGTTCATAACCGTATGTGATGTGCCATCCTAGATGTATGTTTTTTTGGTAGTGCCAAACGAGTACTATTTACCGTGTCGGTGAACTAAAAACTGGAGTCATCCTCTAAATAAAGGACTAGTCGAGAATGTATCTACGGACCACAGACTAAAGGTCAAACAGTTAGATGGTTATGTACATTCGACCAAATCATATGGTCATGTATATTCGACCATATTGATCAGTTATGACTATTCGACCATACCTAACAATCATGCTTGTTCGACCATGACCTTTGTATACCGTGAACCTTTATTTCCCCATAAATGTTATAATTCTCAGGTGAAGTAAGTGTCAAGAGGATAATTGTGTAGATAATATACGCGTAGCCACACATAATTGCAAACCAATGACCGGCGCACGTCTTACGATCGGCGACCCTTCAATTTCGTAACTGACGACCTTCAACGAGCTATAAAAAGAGAAGGCCGAGGATAGAGAAGAGGGGGAGATAGATCAATTAGGGGCTCGAGAGATTGATTAGAGGAAGCCAACACGACTTGACCAGACCAGGGTACTGGATGATGGAGCCTCATATTGCTTAGAGGATGGGAGATTAGTTTTTAGCTAATTTGAGAACATCTCTTGTTCATCTTTGTAATCCTTCGCACTCTTAGTGAAACCACAACAGGAGTAGGGCTATTACTCAACCTTGAGGGCCCGAACCTGTATAATTCATGTGTCTCCAGTGCATCTACATTTACGATTCTTCCTCTAGTGTTTGTGAGAAGTGCTTCCACATGTGAACTTTTGATCTTGTGTAAGTTCGGCTTGGAATCTTGTTCCAATCGTTGACAGGTGGCACCCACTGTGGGGCTCTGTCAAAGAATTCTTCTCCATCACCAGAGATAATTGTATCTGTAGATCATCATGGAATGTCTGCATGATTCCGAGAATGATTTTGTTCTCGAGGATTGCATCGACATTGACATGGATGATGATACTCTTCTTATGGAAGAAGACGAAATCCCCTCAGAACATTGCGCTGAGGAGAATCTTTCCCAGGACTTGGTTATTCACCAGGAATCAGAGCAAGCAATTCATTCATATTTAGTGAGTATTCCCACAACCGAAGGTGAATATGTGCAACAATCCATCACCTTGACTGATGTAGGTGTTGAAGATCCTGATGTTTCAACATCAGAGATGAAAAGGTCAAATGGTCATCAAGCATTGAGTCTGGAAGATTCTACTCTAGATAGCCTTTATCCTCTTTTCGACTTCGAGCATGATTCCGAAGAAGAGGATATATTTTCCCTATCTAAGGTCGTAGCTCCGCGACAAGTTGCTAGACTTTCTAAGGAAACTCCTGAGCAACGTATTGCCAGGGAGGAAGCAGACCGTAGAAGACAGGAGAATGAAGCTTGCGAGCGATGAGAGGTTGACGTTCACAAAACTACAGAGAAAACTCTGCGTCTTGCACAATCTCACCAACATACCGCCACTTGTGACTTTGGTCTTGGAACATCTCGTCAATGACATCATGATGGTGATAGGCATGAATGGACGCCGCTCTTAGCCCTGGAGTATTCCTCGACAGCTGACGCGACGCTCTGAGAACACCTTTGGCTCCCTGAAAGAGTACTCAAGATCGCATTCGTGCGATCGCAGAAGCACTCTGCAACCCTCCTGCTGGTTTCGCCAATGATGACGGGGTAACATTCGCAAGAGTTCTTGCAGAAAACCACGATGGAGTTGCCTCAGATGTAAATCCTATTGCATCATCGCGCTCGATGACCTATTCCTAAGAAGGGAGTAGTACTCATCATAGCCGAAGGAGTCGTGCTCATGCTCGATCAGCACCAGACCATCGCGGCCAGGACAAGATCTAGAGGATTAATCACTCCAGTGGTCATGCTCATGGTCCAGTATGTTCACGTTTGGGGCCACGACAAGTACCTCATGCCACTTCTTTCCATCGCCATGCTACTGGTCATGACGATCCACAACTGCGTACTTCTTACATAGGCTGCAAAGCTTTTTCGCCCAGGGTACGAGTAGCAGTCTGGCCGCACAAGTTCAAACCTGGCATGATTGAATGGTTCGATGGAACCCAAAATCCATCCAAATTCCTCCAGATCTATGTCACTGCCATCCATGTAGTAGGAGGAGATGAGCTGGTAATGGAAAATTATCTGCCCACGGTGCTCGAAGGTCCGGCCCAGACTTGGCTATTCAATCAGTCGGAAGGATCGATTTACAATTGGGAAATATTGTGCGATGCTATCCTCAACAATTTTCAAAATTGTTATGAGAATCCCCAGCAAGGAAGATGATCTTCATCTACTTCGCCTGACTTTGACCAAAACCCTCTGGCAATTTGTCAAGAGATTTGTGGGAGTAAGGAATACTATTCCCAACATCTCTAAAAGTTCGACTATCAGAGGCTTCAATCATGGCGTTTGATACCGTAGATTTACAGAGGATTTGAACATCCATCCACCACGATTAGTGCCAAAACTCTTCGAGACGGCTGATCGACATTACGACGTAGCTGAAGCTGTCGAATGGAATAGAATGGTAGACAAGGGTGGTTTACCCCCTCACCCTGTTCTTATCATAGACAAGAAAGATGGTGGAGAATGCGAAACGACGGAGTACTGTACTGTGTAAGTGGAGAATTCGAAACGATAGAGTATTGTACTAGAATTCAAAGCGGCAAAGTACTATGCTAGAATTTGAAGTGACAGGACTACCGTGTTATAATCTCCTCATTTCAAATTTGGGGGCTAGCTGAATGTGATTTGTGTATAACTTTTAGTGATCGAACACTACCATTAAGAGAGAAACAAATGGACTTCCTTCCTAGGGTCATAAGACATTTCAGGAAGAGATAATAAGGAAATCAAAGGCATTCTAGACTTCATTTGACCCTTAAAAATGTTTATCCTATAAGTACGATCACTAATTCTTTTGCTCGTAACACTAACCTTCTGGTCGAAAGGACTCTATTACCTACAACAACTTTGGTCGTAGATATGAGGTCATAGCAAGTACACAACCAAACGAGTACTATTTACCTTGTCGGTGAACCAAAAACTGGAGTCATCGTCTAGATAAAGGACTAGTCGAGAATGTATCTACAGACCACAGACTAAAGTTCCAATAGTTAGATGCTTATGTACATTAAACCAGACCAGATGGTTACATGTATTCGACCATACTTAACGGTCATGCTCATTCGACCATGAACTTTGGATACCGTGAACCTTTATTTCACCATAAATGTTATAATTCCCCGGTGAAGTAACCGTCAAGAGGATAATTGCACAGATAATATACGCGTAACCACACATAATTGCAAATCAATGACCAGCGGACGTCTTACGCCCAGCGACCCTCCAATTTCGTAACTGACAACCTTCAACGAAGAGGGGAAGATAGATCGATCGGGGGATTGAGAGATCGATTAGAGGAAGCCAATATGACCTAACTAGAGCAGGGTATAGGATGATGGAGCCTCATATTACTTAGAGGATAGGAGAAAAGTTTTTACTAATTCGAGAACATCCCTTGTTCTTCTTTGTAATCCTTTGCACTTTTAGTGAAACCACAACAGGAGTAAGGCTAGTACTCAACCTTCAGGGCCCAAACCTATATAATTCCTATTTCTTTGGTGCATCTACATTTACTATTCTTCCTCAGGTATTTATGAGAAGTGCTTCCCCATGTGAACTTTTGATCTTGTGTAAGTTCGGCTTGCAACCTTGTTCCAATCGTCGACAACGGGTATGCGGCATTCTTTCAAATCCCAATTCATCCCGACGATCATGATAAGATGACGTTTAAATGTCCTTTTGGTACTTTTGCTTACCGGCAAATTCCGTTTGGGTTATATAACGCGCCTGCAACCTTTCAAAGGTGTATGATGGCTACCTTTTCAGATTTAATTGTAGAAATAATGGAAGTTTTCATGAATGATTTTAGCATTTATGGTTCCTCTTTCGATGGCTATCTACATAATCTTTCTCGAGTCTTATGCAGGTGCGAAGAACTTAACCTTATGCTTAATTGAAAAAGTGCCAATTCATGGTTCAAGAAGGCGTGGTAATTGGCCACGTGATTTCTGAATAAGGGATTGCAGTCGACAAGGCATAGATCGAGGTCATAGCAAGTCTTCCATCACCAACCAATGTGAAGGGCATACGCAGTTTCTTGGGACATGTAAGTTTTTACCGTCGTTTCATTAAATATTTTTCAAAAACTGCTAAACCTCTCACTCAATTGCTTGGTAAAGATGTGCCTTTTGATTTTGATGAAAAATGTCTTGATGCCTTTAGTCAACTGAAATATGCATTAACTACCGCTCCCATCATACAACCTCCAAATAGGAATGAACCCTTTAAATTGATATGTGATGCTAGTGATTATGCAATTGGCGCTGTTCTAGGGTAAAGAACAAATAAAGTTTTACATGCTATATATTATGTAAGCAAAACTTTGGATGATGCTCAGAGTAATTACACTACAACTGACCAAAAATTGCTTGTTGTAGTATATGCCAAGATAAATTTTGTCCATAATTGAATGGTTCAAAAGTTGTTGTGCATACTGATCATGCTGCTCTTAAGTATCTTTTGACCAAGACAGAAACCAAGCAACGACGGATCTTACTACTGTAGGAATTTGATTTGAAAATCAAAGATAAGAAAGGTGCTGAGAACATCGTCGCTGATCATCTTTCATGACTCTTCACCGACACCACCGACGTTCACATCAAAGTTGGTTTACTCAACAAGCACTTTTACTCGATTCAACAAGAACCATGGTATGTTGATTACGTAGATTATTTATTTAACCATGAACTTACTCCAGGGTTGACACATAGACAACGCAAGTGCTTCCTCCATGACATCCGACACTACTACTGGGATGATCCGAAACTTTTCAGAAAGGGAGTTGACAACATCTTTCGACAATGTGTGCCCGACCACGAGATCCAAAGAGTTTGTGAACATTGCCATTCATCTCCATGTGGTTGACACACCGGAGCATCAAAAACAGTGGCAAAAGTATTGCAATCAGGTTTGTTTTGGCCTTCTTTATTTAAATATGCTTATAACTTTGTGCAAAAATGCGATGCTTGCCATGTTCTGGAAATTTGAGTAAAAGTCTTGAAATACCCTTAACCAACATTTTTGAAATTAAACATTTTGATGTATGGGGAGTATATTATATGGGGTCTTTCCCGTCTTCTATGGGCAACTCCAACATCTTAGTTGCGGTTGATTATGTTCTAAAGTGGGTAGAAGCTATTGCAACACCAACAAATGAATCAAAACATGTGATGAAGCTTTCCAGAATAGCCATCTTTCCCCGATTTGGTGTACGACGAGCAGTAATTAGTTATGGCGGTGCGCCTTTCACTAATTACCAATTGTAGAAATTGTTGATGAAATATGGGGTGATTCATAAAGCTGCTCTTGCATATCACCCTCAAACAAGTGGACAGGTTGACGTCTCGAACAGAGAAATCAGGATGATCTTACAAAAGGTGGTGGTGACAGAGATTATTACCCAAGTTATCTACTTGTGCCTTTTCGTGGTCACTCGCGACCATAGAGAGAGATCATGTGATAGTCCAAGATCTTCAAGACATAAACCGGCCCATCTTGTCGACCAAACATGAAGGCCCATCACGGATGACCATTACAATAGCGCAGTATCTGAGATTTCAATGTTTGTGGCTGCGAATTCTGTGATCACAATATCTATGGTCGCAAGTTCGTAGTCGGACATATTACACTACCCATAGTCACTCTGGTCGCAGAGACAGAGTAATCCCCAATACATAGTCACAACTAGTACGGGATCAAACAATAAGTGAGTTATCTTTAAACTTCTTTACAAGAGGAGATCGATCGTGGTTTCATTATCCTTACATGATAGTGAATTAAGGCAAATATTAAACCTGGAAGTGCCTTTAAATCAAGAAAGGAAGGTTTGGTCGCGACTTATCTTACCAATCGCGGTATATGGTTATGTGGTTATGCTATCATGTTTGATAGACCATAACTGCTCTCTAACTAATACATTCCGTTATTCCCAGGGTAATATAAGTCTCTCTTCACTGACAAGATAACTGTTTAGAAGGATGAACATGCAGTTATATATAACCATCACATCATAACCGGCAGATAGCAATAGCTTGCAACCACCAAGCGTCACTCTGATTGAGCAACCAATGCCTTTTGGCGAATAAAGAAAGGGCTTGGAGCTTTTATAGGGGGACAAGAGATCAAGTAAGAGAAAATGTTAGAGGAGATAAGAAAGAGATTGTTAAACTCTAATATATACACTTTGTAACCCATCATTCTGATACAGAAAATCCAATAGGAGTATGGCTATTAGTTAGACTACAAGGGCCACACATCGTGTCTGATCTCATGTCCACGGTGATGTTCTTTGGTGACTGACAGATATTGTCCCCCTTCAAAATAACACAAATTTTTGTAAGCTTTGCTTGGGACATTGTCCCTATCGTCGACAACTGGCACCATCACGTACGGATTGGGCGCTCAAACTTCCTGATGTTCTTTGGGCATATCGCACTGTATTCAAAACTTCGCTAGGTATGACAACTTACAAAATTGTATTTGGTAAGAATTGCCATTTGCCTGTTGAATTGTCACGTAGTGCGTTATGGGCATTAAAAGAAAGCAGGGCGAAGGTGAATCATTGAATTGCATGAACTGGAGGAGCTTCGGAACAACTCCTATGAAACTGCCTTGATTTACAAAGACAATATGAAGAAGTGGCACGACAAACGGATTCTCAACCATGAGTTCAAACCAAGTGATTTGATTTTATTATTCAATACACAGTTGAAATTGTTTCCCAAAAAATTGAAATCACAATGGACTAGGGCATACGTGATAGAAAAAGTCTTCCCGTATGATGTTATAGAGCTTCGAGCGCAAGACGGCACTACTTTTAAAGTAAACACGCATAGTATCAAGCTATACAATGCGGGAGGCTAGGTAAGTATGCTGAACTCGGTCGATTCTTTTAATTCTATATATTTCTAAACGGCTGAAAACATTCCATCGAGCGAGACATTAAACCAGCAATAGCCAGGAGGCAACACAATATACTAACATGTAGTTCTCTCTTGTATGAACATAGTGGCGTAAGAATCACTCAATTCCGACATCGTTTAACCTCCCAAAACCACTTTTTCATAAACTAGGATTGACTCGACCAGTGCTGACCAATGAAACAACAAAAATTTTCCAAAATCAGTCAAACCGAGTATGACCAGTGGCTCGACCAGTGTTGGGCTCTGTTGGGTCAATTTCAAAAAAACAAAATTTTTCTTTTTCAACAAAACCGATCACGACTAGTGCTGGGCTCGATTTGATCATTTTCAAAAATATCAAAATTTCTTTTTCAACAGAGTCTAGCATGACCAATAGCACGACCCATGCCTTGGTCGAGCACGCCTAGTACTTGTGGTCGTACCTTGTCGGTTCGACCAATTGTTTGAAATCGATTTTCAGTAGAGCCAAGCACGACCCAGAGAACAACCCATGCCTTTGGCCGAGCACGACCCGTCCCCATCACTACTACAGAAATGCAATCCACTAAACCCTATCTTCTAATGGTTATACGCAATCTGAAAGAAAACTGTGTGTACAAAGTCCGTAGTGGATATGAACTTTTTTGCTAACGGTTAGGTTCTGGGAAACCGTTAGTGAAAACCACATTATTCATTCTAGTGGTTATTATATTATGAACCATTAGAAGAGAGAAAATTATACTAACGGTTTGTTTTTTGTTACTGTTAGTAAAATCACCTTATTTATTCTAACATTTATTATTGTATGAACCGTTAGAAGAGAGAAAATTGTACTAACGGTTGTGTTTTGTAACTGTTAGTAAAACCACATTATTTATTCTAATGGTTATTACTATATGAACCGTTAGAAGAGAGAAAATTGTACTAACGGTTGTGTTTTGGAACCGTTAGTAAAAGTTCCACAAATTAATTAACCCACTCGACCCTTGCTCTGCATCGTCAATCTCTTTGTTAATTTTTTTCCATTCCACGCTCCAAGCTAGAGTGATCTGGGAAAGCTTGTTGGAAGGAAGTTAATTCGATCCCTCTCAGTAATGTAAACTTCTCATCACCTCTCTCTCTCTCTACTTGCAATTAAACTAGCTGTAGCTCCAAGCTAGGAGGTTAGCTAGCTAGCTATAGCTTGCTAATGTTAAGATAGGAATGATATATGGCTGAAGAAAATAAGCTAGCTGGCTGGCTCTTACAATTAATGCATCAAGTTAGGATTTCATATATGAATTGTAAGTAGTTGTATACATATAGCCTAATTGACCATGTTTCATGCATGCATGTCTGAGTCATTAATTATTTTTTTTCAATTTGTCAATTTTGTGAATTAATTGTAGATGGACCTAGAATATTTGATGTATGGAATAAAACGTACTACTCTTGAGTATTTGGAGGGTGTGAATGGGTTTTTTAAATTTGTTGAGCAAGAAAAAGCAAAGAAGGGACATAAAGATATGCATTGTCTTTGTATAGATTGTATGAACTTAAAGAGGTTCATCAACTCTGATCAGATTAAGAGTCATTTGATTCATCGTGGTTTTAACGCATGATATACCCGTTGGATATGGTGATGCGACAGTGGCCCGATCTTCCGATAGGTTATACTTTGTGGAACGGAGACGTTCGTGTTCCAAGGCTTCCAATCAGCGGGGATTGAGTCCTTGCAATCGCTACACCCACACACCTGTTGTTATCAACCGTGCTCACACCCAGATGACCTTACCACAAAGGTTAATTCCTACACGCAGTAGAGGAACCGAGCAAGAACAGGATGCAAAGCAATCTGAAATTTCAGAACGAACAACTGAGATTATCTTTCACCAAATCAGGTCTTTCGACACTACTCCGATGAACAATTGTATCTCACGCAGCGGGAACCAAAAGAACAGGAACAACACAAGGAGTAAGGCTTTGTCGCACATACCCACGGTCCAAAAGCTCTTGGACTTGTTGTTGAATTTCCTTAGTCTCCTCTGGATTGGTCCTATATGCATTACGGTTTGGCAACGTCACTCCTGGGATCAAGTCAATTTGATGCTCAATACCTCGAATAGGTGGTTGTCCCGGGGGCACCTCAGCGGGGAACACATCGTCATACTCCTGCAAAAGGTTAGTAACAGCAGGTGGAAAAGAGACAGGCATATCATCAAATGAAAACAAGGTCTCTTAACATATCAAAGCAAAGCATGACGGTTCAGCAAGATCATATTTTGTAGCAAGCAAAACACCACCCGTCAATTTAATTCCCTCAGTCTTAGAATCAGGTACATTCTTATCTTTCTTATGCGGAAAAACAGTTTTAGCTACTTGCTGATTTTCAGATTCTGCGGTGTTCTCTCTCTTCACATTTTCAAGTCTTTCCCTATCAAAATGCACAATTTCAGATGGAGTCATGGGAAGCAAGGTTATTTTCTTTCCTTTGTGCATGAAAGTGTACCAATTATTTCTACCATGATGAGTTGCATTAGTGTCATATTCCCAAGGTCGGCCTAATAAAAGTGAACATGCTTGCATAGGCACTACATCAAAATCAGCAACATCATGGTATGAACCAATGAAAAATGGTAGTCTTACAGTTTGCGTTACCTTAACCTTACCGCTGTTGTTGAACCATTGAACATGATATGGTTGGGGATGTGGTTGTGTGGTCAAGCCAAGCTTCTTGACCAGATCAGAACTCACCAAGTTGTTGCAGCTCCCACCATCAATGATTGTTCGGACGCGCCGGTCATTGACGACGAGGAACATTTGAGTGGTGGTGTTTTGCTTGCTACAAAATATGATCTTGCTGAACCGTCGTGCTTTTCTTTGATATGTAAAGAGACCTTGTTTTCATTTGATGATATGCCTGTCTCTTTTCCACCTGCTGTTACTAACCTTTTGCAGGAGTATGACGATGTGTTCCCCACTGAGGTGCCCCCGGGACTACCACCTATTCGAGGTATTGAGCATCAAATTGACTTGATCCCGGGAGCGACGTTGCCAAACCGTAATGCATATAGGACCAATCCAGAGGAGACTAAGGAAATTCAACGACAAGTCCAAGAGCTTTTGGACCGTGGGTACGTGCGACAAAGCCTTAGTCCTTGTGTTGTTCCTGTTTTTTTGGTTCCCGCTGCGTGAGATACAATTGTCCATAGTGTTGATCAGCGAGGGTGTCACTTTGCGCCAATACGGGTCGGGAATCAAGTCTACAGCGAGCTGGAGTCCGGGTCGGCCACGGCGGAGCAGCCTGTCTTCAAACGGGCGTAGAAGATGCATACGAACTCCTTTTGGAGCTTTCAAGTACATTACGGAGAAGCCCTCGACGAGTCCTTTCCAACGGATCTGCTCCCACGTCTAAAATCCTTGTGAGTCAATCACAATCGTCGAAACAAGTGGAAACCAGATTCTGTTGGGCCGTACGGTGCTGCGTCACCTGTCTATTGGGCCTCGGCCCGTGTATCCCGCGTGGGGGGGTGCGCCCCAAACCCTAGACGCCACCCCTCTCGCATATTAAAACCTCATAGCCGTCATTGTTAGACTCGGGTTTTGCTTAGAATTTTCTGCTGTCGCAGTTCGCCGTCTTTCGGTTTGTGGAACCCCGACACTTCGTGATCTTAATACATACTTGCAATTCGAGATTGTTTCTTCTGTGTTCTTGCACGTGTTCTTTGATTCGCTTGCAGAAACAGGCCTTTGTGGCTAGGTCAACCGCGCCTCGGTACGGTTGATAACAAACGGAGCAGTGGTGTAGCGATTGCAGGCCTAGATTGGTTCTGGTCGAAAGTCGGATCGTCAACGTCGAGTCTCCACCAATCGAACTATCCCCTACCTGTCGAAAGATTGGGACCCCGTTCCTCATCAAGTGGTATCAGAGCTCCGGTTGTCCGTCAAGTATCTCGTATCCCATCTGTTCATTGTTCATCGTTTTACCCATCGTCCAGAAAAAAAAGCCAAAAAAAAAATTAGGTCATAGTCTTCCGCTGTCCAAACCACTTCGAGCCTTCGCAATCTTTACTTTCAGTTAGCGTTGCTGAGTTTGTGTCCTTAGTTCATCGTTTGGTTGCTGGTTTAGATTGTGTTCGTAGTTCTGTCCATCACCTCCCCGTTGCATCGTCCGTCCTACCACCGCCAGACATCCAGAAAACCAAATCGAGTCCTACTCGGTTTGCCCCCGCTAGCCGCCTTGTGTTACTGTCCAGCTTCGCAAACCCTAGATAGGTCGCAAACCGCCTTGTGTCAAATGCCCTGCATCGCTAGCCTCCCCTTTGTTCATCCCGCCAACCCACCGTCATGTTCCCTACTTGCGAAACCGAAAGTTCGCATTGCCCAGAAACCCTGATCCGGAGCACCTTCACTAAAACGGCCATAACTTTTGCATCCGAACTCCGTTTGAGCTCCATGACAACTCGTTTCGAACCTAACAAAAAGTTACACTTGAATTTCACCAACCTTATTTGTTTCGGCAAAATTTCGGAGGCCAAAATCCCTCTGGAAGATAGAGTATTCGGCTCCAGAAGTTTTAGCACGGTTTTCAGAGCAAGCACTAGAATTTATATCGGCCACCCCTTACCTCCAAATTGAGGGGAACCTACTTTGTTTCCATATTTCTGTGTTGCTGAACTTGAAAAAAATATCAGAAAAATCAAACAAAAATAAAAAAAAAATTTATCAAAAAGAGGCAGCGCACAGAAAAGAGCCGCGCAGTGAAAAAAAATCCGGAGGTTCGTACTTGCCATACTTGCTATTTTTGGGATCAGAGTTGCTTCAATATTGATTGTCCTTGCTATCATCTTGCTGTTTCCATTTGTTACCTTGTTGTCTTTGCTTGCTTGAACAGTTCTAGGGGCACATTTAGGCCAGCAACACTAGTGGGTTCTTTGGACACTTATTCAACTTAGCATTATGATTTCACTTATTGCTAACCTTTGCTACAATAACTGCCTTCCAAGCTCCACATACTTTCTATCAGAATAAGATTCAACCTTGCAATCGTTACACTTAAGCTCGTCACGATATCACGAACCAGCCACCGGTTGTACCTTCTGGAGCGTTGGTAAGAACCTTGCAAGAGCGTGGTAAGACGCTTGAGAAGGTGTGAATCCACTTGTCTGAACCTGGTAGTTTGTAGGGATAATACTTCTTGTGTTTCTTCTACTTTCTACTAATCATGGCAGGATCTGATAAAGAGGACAACGAGTGTGTCCTTCATGCTGAGCTGAAAACCATGATGGAAGAGATAACCAAAGGTATTGAAAGATTGGAACGACATGTTGCCCAGCTTGATGACAGGGTTCAGGTGATCGAGAACCGCCCACCTGCTGTCCAACAACAGCACAATGATGCAGCCCAGGAGCACGATGATGATGTAGAGGGACATGTGGCACCTCGCAATGAACCCGCTATGTGACATGCGGCACATGACTTAGAGCACTTCAACTGAAATCGTCAAGGTATGAGAGGTAACAATGGTAATAATAACTATCGCAATGATGATCCATTTACTAAAGTTAAGTTTACTGTACCTTCTTTTTTTGGTACATATGATGCTGAGGTGTATTTAGATTGGGAAATGGAGATTGAACAAAAATTTAACTCCCATCTTGTTCCTAAAATTCATAGAGTTAGACAAGCCACTAGTGAGTTCAAGGATTTTGCTATAATTTGGTGGAATGAAATAGTAAAGTCTAACATACATCCTGGTACTTGGCATGATCTGAAGAGACAAATGCGCGCTAGATTTGTGCCTGCTTCCTTTAAACGTGATTTGTGTAAAAAATTGCAACGCTTAGATCAAGGTAACAAATCGGGAGAGGAGTACTACCAAGAGCTTCAAATAGGAATGTTGCGTTGTGAGGTAGAGGAAACCGAGGAGGATAAAATGGCTCGTTTCTATGCGGGGTTAAGGCATGATATACCAAATATTATTGATTACAAGGACTATCATGATGTCAATAGATTGTTCCAGCTTGCTGTTTTGGCAGAAAAAGAATTGCAGGGACGACAACAGCGGCCACGGAGCAACTTTGGTAGTACCTTCACCCCAAGACAGGCGTCAACCAAATCAGAGCCACCTCCTGCTGTTCGGTCTACTGCCTCCTCGACCAGTAGGGCGCGTTCAGTAGCAACGTTACCACCGCGACGTACACCTGAGGTAAGCAAAACTTCTAATGTGCAGGCACTAGCAAAGTCGTCTTCATCTATTGCCTCCACGGGACGTACAATAGGTATCATATGCCACCGTTGCAAGGGGATGGGCCATGTCATGAAGGACTGCCCAAGTCAGCGAGCTTACATTGCGACAGACGATGGTGGGTACGTTAGTGCTTCTGATGTTGAAGATAAATATGCTCTTGCAGCTAACCTTGCAGGTAATGTTGATGACGAATCCTAACATGATGATGATGGGGAAGCTTTGGGTACGGTAGCCACACAAGAATACTGGACCATCATTGTCCAGCGGGTCCTTAGTACTCAAATGAAGCAAGCCGAGCGAGCCCAACGCCACAACTTGTTTCAAATGTTCCTCGTCGTCAACGACCGGCGCGTCCGAACAATCATTGATGGTGGGAGCTGCAACAACTTGGTGACTTCTGATCTGGTCAAGAAGCTTGGCTTGACCACACAACCACATCCCCAACCATATCATGTTCAATGGTTCAACAACAGCGGTAAGGTTAAGGTAACGCAAACCGCAAGAGTACCATTTTTCATTGGTTCATATTATGATGTTGCTGATTTTGATGTAGTGCCTATGCAAGCATGTCCACTTTTATTAGGTCGACCTTGGGAATATGACACTAACGCAACTCATCATGGTAGAAATAATTAGTACACTTTCATGCACAAAGGAAACAAAATAACCTTGCTTCCCATGACTCCATCTGAAATTGTGCATTTTGATAGGGAAAGACTTGAAAATAAGAAGAAAGAGAACACCACAGAATCTGAAAATCAGCAAGTAGCTAAAACTGTTTTTCCGCATAAGAAAGATAAGAATGTACCTGCTTCTAAGACTGAGGGAATTAAATTGACGGGTGGTGTTTTGCTTGCTACAAAATATGATCTTGCTGAACCGTCATGCTTTTCTTTGATATGTAAAGAGACCTTGTTTTCATTTGATGATATGCCTGTCTCTTTTCCACCTGCTGTAACTAACCTTTTGCAGGTGTATGACGATGTGTTCCCCGCTGAGGTGCCCCCGGGACTACCACCTATTCGAGGTATTGAGCATCAAATTGACTTGATCCCGAGAGCAACGTTGCCAAACCGTAATGCATATAGGACCAATCCAGAGGAGACTAAGGAAATTCAACGACAAGTCCAAGAGCTTTTGGACCGTGGGTACGTGCGACAAAGCCTTAGTCCTTGTGTTATTCCTATTCTTTTGGTTCCCGTCTTGGCGCAAAGTGACACCCTCGCTGATCAACACCATGATTCCTGAGCACAAGCACAATATTATTAGGTAGTAACTCGCCCTTGTCAATATTCTCTCGTGCACTAAGAAACGAGCCCACCTGGTGATTTAGTTGATGTGCACGTGCCCTTGTTATTGGTCCTTGCACAACGGGTGTTGGAAGAATGGACGCATCGTTAGGAGTGATGTCCTCATCATTGGTGGTGGAGTGTATGGATCTGTTATAAGCAAACTCAATATGAGGTAAACACTCCTCCCACATCATCAAATTCTGCTTTAGAATAGCCCTCAACATAGTTAACAACGTGCGATTGACAATTTCCGTTTGACCATCAGTTTGGGGGTGACATGTAGTAGAGAACAGCAGCTTCATGCCCTAATTGTTCCATAAGATTCTCCAAAAATAACTCAAGAACTTCACGTCACGATCTGAAATGATGGTGATGGGTACGCCATGCAAACGAACAATCTTCTTGAAAAACAAATCAGCGACGTTTGTAGCATCATCGCTCTTATGGCAAGGTATAAATGTGCCATCTTTGAAAATCTATCAACCACAAAAAATATACTATCCCTCCCCATTTTGGTCCTAGGCAGTCCTAAAACAAAATCTATTGAAATATCCTCCCAAGGAACGCTAGGAGCAGTAAGAGGCATATAAAGACCATGTGGGTTTAAGCGAGACTTAGCTTTATTGCAAGTGGTGCAGCGTGACACGTAGCGCTCGATGTTGCGCCTCATCTTAGGCCAAAAGAAGTGTGTGGCCAGAATATCTGCCGTCTTCTTAGCTCCAAAATGGCCGATCAAACCACCTCCATGCGCTTCCTACAAAAACAAGAGACGAACGGAACTAGCTGGAACGCATAACTGGTTATCATGATAAAGTAACCCATCATTCAGCACATACTTATTCCATGTTCTTCCTTCTCTACAATTTATGAAAGAATCTTTAAACTCCAAATCAGTAGCATATATTTCTTTTATTGCTTCAAATCAAAAAATCTTATGAACAAGTTGTGATAATAAAGTATACCTCCTAGACAACGCATCAGCAATTACATTGTCTTTACCTTTCTTGTGCTTAATGATATATGGAAATGATTCGATGAACTCAACCCATTTAGCATGCCGTTTATTTAGTTTAGCTTGACTTCTAATATATTTCAAAGATTCATGATCAGAATGAATAACAAATTCCATGGGCCAAAGATAGTGTTGCCATGTTTCTAACACACACACTAAAGCATACAATTCTTTATCATAAGTTGAATAACTTAAAGCAGGCCCATTCAGTTTCTCACTAAAATATGCAACGGGTTTACCTTCTTTTAGCAGCACACCACCTATTCCAATTCAGCTAGCGTCACATTCTAACTTAATAGTCTTACCGAAATCTAGAAGTTGGAGTAGCGGTGCATGTGTAAGCGTCTCTTTCAGCACATTAAAAGCATAGTCTTGTGCTGGTCCCCAATGGAAAGGGACGGCTTTCTTTGTCAACTCGTTTAGCGGTGCCGCAATGGTGCTGAAATCCTTCACAAAACGCCGACAGAACCCTGCAAGACCGTGAAAACTCCTCACTTGTGTGACTATCTCAGGGGTCGGCCAACTCTTGATCGCTTCAATCTTGGCTTCATCTACCTCAATTCCTTGCGGTGTAACAAAATAGCCAAGAAAAGAGACTCGATCCGTGCAAAAGGTGCACTTTTCAAAGTTACCAAATAAACGTGCATCGCGTAATGCATTAAAAAAGCACGTAAATGTCCTAAGTGATCATCATGAGACTTGCTATAAATCAGAATATCATCGAAATATACCAGCACAAATCTACCAACAAAAGCACGTAAAACTTCGTTCATTAATCGCATGAAAGTGCTAGGTGCATTAATTAAACAAAAAGGCATTACTAACCACTCATATAACCCGAACTTAGTTTTAAATGCGATTTTCCATTTATCTCCTAGTTTCATTCTAATTTGGTGGTAACAACTACGCAAGTCAACGTTACAAAAAATTATAGAACCATTTAACTCTTCAAGCATGTCATCTAATCTATGAATAGGATGACGATACCTTATTGTGATATTATTAATGGCTCAACAATCAACACACATTCGCCAACTATCGTCTTTCTTAGGGACCAAAATAACAGTAACGGCACAAGGACTAATGCTTTTTCGTACGTACCCTTGGTCTGATAATTCTTGGACATGGCACTGAACTTCCTTAGTCTCTTCGGGGTTGGTTCGGTAAGGCGCACAGTCTGGCAAAGTCGCTCCCGGAATCAAGTCAATTTGATGCTCAATACCTCTCATAGGTGGTAGCCCCAGGGGAATCTCATTAGGAATACATCCTCATACTCCTGCAAAAGGTTAGTGACCACAGGAGGCAAAGTGCTAGGCAATTTTTCAAGGGAGAAATAGCCCTCTTTGCAAATCAAAGCATAACATACGGAAGTAGACACATCAAGCTCAAGTAAATCAGATTTCATAGCAAGCATGTTAGCACCTTTCAATTTAATTCCCGCCCTCTTAACACCAGGTTCTTTCTTATCCTTTTTAGGTGGGAAACTTCTTTAGCTACAATCTAATTTTAAGTTTTAGTACCCTTTTCTTTACGTTCTTTTCCTGCTCTTTATACTTCATCTTTCAAAATTGCAGTAGGGGTCATTGGAATTAATTCAACGGTTATTTTCTTATGTGTAAAAGTGTATTTATTGCTTCTACCATGGTGTAAAGCATCAGTATCATATTGCCAAGGCCTACCAAAAAGCAAAGAACAAGCTTGCATAGGCACTACACCAAAATTTGCATGATCATAGTAGGTACCAATCGAAAAATGCACTCTCAGAATTTTATTTACCTTCAACTTACCGCAAGCCCGCGGGTGCTGCTGCATGGTCAAGCCAAGCTTCTCGACCAACTCCGTGCTAGCAAGGTTGTTGCAACTCCCTGCATCGATGATGACACGACATGATCTTTCCTTCACAATGAATTTCGATTGGAACAAGATGTGGTGCTGATTTTGTTCCGCTCTCTCCATTTGAGCAATAAGTACTCGTTGCGCTACAATGCTCATATACCTCTCGGACGCTTCAGCTCCAAATCTGTCCACTCCAACATCATCGCTATCTGTCTCATGTCTGGCACCCGCAGGGTTACCCACAACAAGAGCCCAATCTTCCTCCTTAATATCACTAGCACTAGTATACTCACCGTCGTCTTTTGCAAAGTGGACTCTTTGATTTGGACAGTCCTTCATGACATAGCCCCACCCCTTCCAACGGTAGCACTGTGTGTCACAGGTCCTACCTGTAGAAGCCATTGATGAAGCGCTCTTCACCGGTGCTTGCACCGTCGCTGATTTGCTTGCTGTGGGAGCACGTGACGGTAGAGTAGGATCAGCGGGATGTGCACGGGAAGTAGATGAAGTAGAACATCCAGTAGAGGGTGTAGGTGGCGCCCTCGGTGTAGGTTTGGACCGAGCTGAAGTAGAGCTTCCAAAAAGACCTCCCCGTGATTGAGTTTGTCATCCCTGTACTACCCTTTCAGCTTTGCAAGCAAGATGAAACAAACGAGTGATATTATGATAATCCTTATACTCTAATATGTCCCGGATTTCACGATATAAACCCCCAAAAAATCTAGACATTTTTGCATCCTCATCCTCTTGCACTTTTGATACTAGCCTAAACCATCTCGCAAGAGAACGAGGACGATGCAATAAGGCGAGTATTCAGTCGTTCTTTCCACAGGGACTAGAGAAGCAAAACGTGTAGAACTGGACTAAATCGTTGAATAATAAACCAAATTGGACGAGAGAAAGAGGGAGAAAATGTCAGAGGAAATAAAGAGAAAGGTGGTCGCACCAAGACCATCGATCGATGCTAAGCCTGTATGCATATCCGTGAAAACGAGCGATGGAATTGTAATCATCTAGTAGTCTCGTGAGAGGGAGACGAAAACGACTTGAGCAATTGCATCCATCGACGATATCAGCGAACATGGAACAAACACCAATCACCTGCAACTCCTCTCGACCATAAAGAAAAGAACTCAGAGAAACAACCCCACAATCTGCACGCATAAAGACCTAAAGTCTTAGACATTGATGTCAGCCTCAAAATACCAAGATACCAAAGACACAGAAGGCAAGAGCAGCAGTTAAACAGTAGCTATTTGCAACAACCCTACACTGGAGTGGAGTAACACAGAGAAGGATTCACATATCAATAAGCTTGACTCACCGGAGACAAAATTCGACATTCACAATCAGTTGGAGGCAAAGAATTAAACATATATAATTCAGAAATCAGTGAAATTAGGGTGTTGATCAATACAAGTCATCACATAAGACTCAGAACTAAGGCATTCAAAACAATGCAATCAATCACAAGGTAGAAATTAATTCAACATAGTTTCAATTTATCAATCTATAGGAACCATTCATCTTCAAAGTTAGCATTTGATCCTGAAAAGGAGTTTCAATCCCAGAATTGCATTAACAAGATCACAGAGACCAGTTCATTAGTACTCTCACAAATCAACACAAGTTAACACTAAATTACAAGCAATGGCTGATAGCCCAGGTGTATTCGGAAGATACAACCTGTTAGGAAGGTTTAATATCGTATGTGATATAGTCATGCTCATTTCATACATTCAAGAGTTCATTTCCAGTGCATTGTTCTTCCAGATTGAGAAGCAGAGCAACAAAAACTTCATTCAATTTACGACATTCAATCAATACAAGAGATGAAGCAATGAGCTAGGGATGAGATCGTTAACCAGTTTGATGGAGTATTGGGGAAGACGCTGGTGACATAGCAGATCGTCGGAGAAGGTGGAGCAGAAGCCGATGAAGCTGCAGTGGCCTTCGGAGAAGCTGGTCGAAGAAGTGGTCGAGGAGGATGCGGCCATGGTCGATGTCGTGGGCTGCAGTGGTCATCGTCGTCGCCGGCTGGAGCTGCCCGAGGTCGCCGTCGAGGACGAGGTCGAGGACGATGTCTCAGATCCGGCGGGGACGAGACGGCGGCACATGCGCGGGATCAGGCGGATCGACGGCGGCTCCAGCGGCATGTGGTGGATCCGTTGGCGGCATGCGCGGCGTGGCGCAGGGCGGGATCAGCGGATCCTCCGGTGGCGCAGGCTCGGTGCTGGACCAGCGGTGGCTCGGCGTGGGCGCTCGTGCGGGAGGCGCAGCGGAGAGGCGGCGCGAGGCGAGATTGGTGGCGTCTCGTGGTGGCGGTGCGAATCTGGCGGCGCGGGAGGCGCGATCAGCGGCACAATGGTGTGGTTGATGGAGGTTGCCGTCGGAGCAGATTTGGCGGTGGAGGTGGCGTAGATCTGGGTAGCAGCACGGGATCAAGAGCGGCGCCGGCGCGTGGCAGGGTGAGGAAGGAGCGGCGTGTCGCTGGAGAGCGCGATCGGGAGGAGAGGCAGAGAAATCGAGAGAGGAGGTGCGGCGGCACGTGATGGTGGATCTGGCGCGAGAGTGGAGCAGTGGAGATAGGGAGGAACGGAGAGGAAGAAGAAGGGAGGAAAAAGAAAGAGGAAGGAAGGAAGAGGAAAAGAGAAGAAGAATAAAAGTGGGAGGAGCTGAAACAGATAGGAAGAAGAGGGAAAGAAAAGGGGAGCCTGCGGTGAGAACGAATGGGAGAGATAGAGACAAAACGAGGTGAGAGAGGATGAACGGGAGAAGATCGGAGGCTCATCGGATGGAGAGAAGAGGAAGAAAGGGAGAGGTAGAAATGGGGAAGGAGATCGGTGGTTTACCGACGGCGTGGACTTGGCCGGCGGCAGCAAGCTCGCCAGGCTTGGAGAGAAGAACATTGGGGGAGAGAATTTGGGTATGTTCCAGGCCAAATCAAAATGATAGCTCGGGCTAGGGTTTTTTAATTGTTTTGAATATTTGACAGAAAGGCCCTCGGGTGTTTAGGAAATTACAATGGCATCCTTCCGAGCTAGGGTTTGGAATTTTTTTGTGTCTTGACCGATTTGCAATTAGGGGCGTGGATTTTTAGGGTATTGCAGTTAGGTCCTAGGCTGTTAGGTTTAGCTGCTCTAGACTCCCGGGGACTCTAATTTTGACGCGGTTAGCTCCTACTTGTTCGTAACGACGCGTACTTCTGTACGGAATCATCCGTTCACTAGATCTAGTTGATGAAGCTCATCCATTCAGCCATAAATTACTCGAATTGCGTCGACCTGCGATTAAAATAAACAAAACACACAGTCAAGGTCGAACGACAACTAATACAAATATATTTGAGTATTTGATGTTTTTTATAACTAAAATGAGCATGAATGAGGGGAAATATCTAGAAAATATGCACAAATATGAGAATTATCGAATTTACAACGCAACATAGCAATTTGTAACTCCTCATAATACTCTTCTACGGACTTATTACATTATTTCAAGCACTACCAGTTATTCAATAAATGTCTAACATAATATGAGGGTACAAATGTAGCTCACATTAATTCTTTCCAAGCACGCCAAGTGGTAGGGACATTAACCGTATGTTTAATTTCATGCCACCAATAAAATGCAAAGTTAGTAAATTCACTAGTGGCAAGTCTAATTCTATGTTCTTCCAGCACTTCAAAACATGAGAATTTTTGATTTGCGATTAACTCCCATTCTAAATATTCATCCGGATTATAACGACCCACAAAAGATGGCATGGTATATTTAACTTTAGAAAATGCGTCATTAACATTACCATGATGTCGAATACCATTACCATTGCTACCTCCCATAACATAACGATTGTGGTGAAGATGATGGCGTAGCCGTGCATCCCGTTCAGTAGCACGATCAAATAGAATCCGACACTCTCTACACCTTCAACATCCTCTATGTTGCCGTTGAGGGATGCTTCTTCATCTCCATGGCAACAAGGTTTCCCACCCTTCGACCTCCGTTAGGAGGGCCAAGACTGCAGGTGGAGGTGGCTGCCTCTCAAAGTGCTCCATTCTTGTGACGAGGTTGGTGATGCTCCGCTCGATTCGCTCCATCCTATGCTCACTGTCTTGAGCAAGCTTGGTGAGGTTTGCGTCAATGCCTCTCAATGCACTTTGATGATCCTCCACATACTTCATGACCTCAATTCTTGTCACACACTTGTCTCCATCCGGATCTCCAGTCCTCGATCCTGTCATGTTAGTAGAAGAAAAGAGAAAGCACAGTGTATATATTCTTCCTATCAACAACTAGGTGGTGGACAAGGATTAAAAGTCACTCTCGCTCAAGCTTCTTACCAAGCTCTTGCAAGTTTCGTACCAACTGTGATAGGCGAGGCAATCCGGCGGGCTGGTTCGTGACAACTTGTGATAGTGATGGAGCTTGCGATTGCAAAGTAAATCTGTAACTGAGTTGGAAGAAAGTGGAGTTCGGAAGGCTAGGTATGAGTAGCAAGGATTAAACAATCAATTAATCTTAGAATTGCATAGAACTGAATTTTTGTTCGTATCTAGCACTTAGCCTAAGTTGCTGATCAAGCAAGGATGGAAAATAGGCTCACGGAAGTATATCGCAATGGATACAAGTGGTAGAAACGAAAAAAAAACTCAAAGATAAGGAATATGGAACTTTGAAAAACACGAGATCACAGCAAATTTGGAAACTACAGATTTCTATCTGCATGACAGCACATCGGTATTTTGGCCGTATCTTTTTGTCAGATACTTCTTTTTCAATGATTTTCTTTTTTTCTGTTTTCTGAAGGCTTTTACCACAACTTTTCTTCTAGGCCAACTCTCTGAAAACCGACAGAAAAATTGGCACAAAATTCACAAGTGCACGCGGTTGCAGATCTGAAAACAGCAAGCACCTCGGATTGCGAAGTGCATAACATTTTACTCAAAAAGGATGTGAAAATTTACATAGAGTTGGAAAATTGAGTTATGAATGTTCTCTCTTTGGTTTCACTCAAAAAGGATCATGGAATCAAATGGTATGGCATTTTTGGTGGTGGCAGCAGGAAAGGGATTTTTTTTCGGCCGAGATTGGAAATTAGGGTTTGGGTTGTTGGATGGGTTGTTGGCGTGGGGACTTTTCTTTTTGATCAAAAAGGATCAAATCTATGACTAGTAACTAGACAACGCTAGAACAGACACAAACTCAATTTGACAAACCAAAATTAACAAATCGAAAGGCACAAACGGGTTTGGACAGGGGAAAACAAATATTTTTGGGAAGCTTTTTTTTTGGACTCTAGGTGATGGAAAATAGCGAAAAAACAAAAGGAAAAAGCGGTGATACCTAACCGGCAAGTGTGGCTCTGATAACAAATGATGCGACAGCGGCCCGATCTTCCGATAGGTTCTACTTTACGAAACAAAGACGTTCTCGTTCCAAGGCTTCAAATTAGCGGGAATTGAGTCCTTGTAATCGCTACACCCACGCACCTGTCATTATCAACCGTGCTCACAACCGGATGACCTTACCACGAAGGTTAATTCCAGCACGCAGTAGAAGAAACGAGCAAGAATAAGATGCAAAGCAATCTGAAATTTGCCTTGGTGAAGAATTACATCCGAAGCTTGCCTTGGTGAAGAATTACATCCTTGCTGGTACATCCCATGATTCCTAAGTACAAGAACATCATCACTAGGTAGTAACCTGTCCTCCAAAGCATAAGTATGTAACCCTCGGAACGAACTCACCTGGTAATTTAACTATCTTGCACATGCCCTTGTAATTGGTCCTTGCATAGGAGGTGATGGAATTGAAGTAGTGTGTGTATCCGCTATAGTGATGTCCTCATCATATGGCATAGCAAAGATCTTGAGGAAATGAGCACCGCTTCCAATCAGCAGAACCATCATCATAACTTTGATAATGTTCATTCAGATGTGCATGTAGATGATGACTATTCAGATGAAATGTTACATGATGTAGAAGAAGATTACAATGAAAACGACTTTGTTAAATTTGAGAAATTGATTGTTGATTCTGAGAAGCCTTTGTTCCCTGGATGTGCAAAATTTACAAAGTTGTCTTCTGTGTTGAGATTATATAACTTGAAGGCAAGAAACGGTTGGAGCAATAAGAGTTTCATGGCACTATTAGATCTTTTAGTGGACATGCTTCCAGAGGGAAATGAGTCTCCCTGATCGGTTTATCAGGCCAAAAAACTATTGTGCCCGTTGGGAATGAATATCGAATGAATACATGCATGCCCAAATAATTGTGTGCTGTACCGTAACGAGTATGAGGATTTGCATGTTTGTCCCAAATGCGGTGCATGCGGTATAAGTGTAGGCACCGAATTTATCACAATCAATGTTACGAGGTAAAGAAAGGGTCTCCGACCAAAATTGTGTGGTATTTGCCTATGATTTCTACATTGAAACGGCTATTTGCAAATCGGAAAGATGCGAAGTACTTGTGTTGGCATGTTGAAGGCCGGAAACAAGACGGCAAACTAAGACATCCAACTGATTCCATTCAATGGAGAAACATTAACAGAACATTTGGTGAGTTTGGCGGTGAAGTGAGGAATATAAGGTCTGGGCTGAGTATAGATGGTATGAATCCACACGGAAATATGAGCAGTCGGCATAGCACTTGGCTGGTTCTTTTATGCATCTACAATCTTCCTCCTTGGTTATGTATGAAGCACAAGTACATCATGATGTCGTTACTAACTCAGGACCCAGACAGCTAGGGAATGATATTGATGTGTTTTTACCGCCTTTAATCGAGGACTTACAGAAATTGTGGAGTGAAGGGGTGCAGGTGTGGGATGCAAAGCGAGAGAATTCCATATTACGGGCCATAATATTTTGCACCATAAATGATTTCTCGGCCTACGAAAATTTGTTGGGGTATAGTACGAAAATAGGCAAGGCGTGTCCTATTTGCCTGGATGAAACTGAGAGCATATGGTTACAGAACTATAGAAAAATAGTGTACATGCGTCACCGCAGGTTTTTTCCGATGCATCACGCCTAACGTAAGAAGAGGAAGTCATTTAATGGGAAGCCTAAGAAAGGATCAGCCCCAGTGTTTGTGACCGGTAAGGAGCTTTACTTGCGCGTGAAGGACATCAATGTTGAGTTCATTAAATGTTCTAAGCCTCCAAAAAAAATGTTTGGAAGAAGAGATCGATTATTTGGAATCTGCCATACTGGGAGCACTTACAAGTTCGACATTGCATTGATGTCATGCATGTAGAGAAAAATGTTGTGACAGTTTGATTGGTTTGTTGTTGAATATTCCGGGAAAGACGAAAGATGGCATCAAACTTCGACGTGACATTCTAGAAACGGGCATAAGGACTGAGCATGCACTATTGGAGAAGGGAAATCGTACATACCTCCCCTCGGCCTACTATACTTTGTCAAAAAAGGAAAAAATAGAACTCTGTCAATGCCTGTATGGTGTCAAAGTTCCATGTGGGTATTCTCCGAACTTGAAAAAACTTGTGTCCGTGAAGGACTTGAAACTGGTTGATATGAAGTCCCATGATTGTCATGTATTGATGTCACAAATGCTTCCCATTGCTATCAAAGGCATTCTCACAGTCAAAGTCAGAGAGACAATTAGAAAGCTATGTTATTCATTCAACGCAATATCTTGCATGGTAAGTGTGTATTCCTACTAAGTTAATTAGCTCCATTCATGGAACTTGCTAGATTTTTTTTATCTGAATATTTGCTGCAACTGTGTCCTTGCAGGTACTTGATCCGGATGGACTGGATGATTTGCAACGCAATGTGACTACAACTCTTTGTTAGCTCGAGATATATTTCCCTCCCTCCTTTTTTGATGTTATGGTCCATCTAATTGTTCACATTGTCAAAGAAATTAAGTTTTGTGGACTCGTGTTCCTACGCTACATGTATCTATTTGAGAGATTTAGGGGTATCTTGAAGGGATATATGTAAGGAATCGTCATCGGCCTGAGGGTAGTATCATTGAAGGGATATATGTAAGGAATTTTACACTAACTATATTGGCGTTCCTAAGTCCTGGCACGAGGGCAGGCTTCAGGGCATTGGAACGATTAGATTCAAACCAGCCGTCTCTTCCAGTGATCTGTATGCAAAAGCACATTTTAGGTTTTAAAACACACGACGGGGGTGGAGTCATACATACATGAGCACAAGGAAATGTTATGGAAACAGAATCCTTCGAAGCCAGAGATTTGGGTCACCAGAGAACATAACAGGAAGTTTGTTGGGTGGATCAAAAATATAGTCCTGTGAGCTTCTGTGGGCTCCGTAAGTGAAGTTGTTACATTGTTTTCTAGAGGGCGAAGATTTACTGCGGGGACTTGGTAGGGGTATGACATCAAGGGCTATTCATTTTACACAAGAACTCAGGATGAGAAGAGTACTATGCAATGTAGTAGAGTGACACTACTTACTATTTCAGAGGATGCCAGGGCAGTAAGGGCACTCAACTCATATTACAGTGTTATTGAAGAAATATGGGAGCTCTATTACATATTATTTAAGATTCCTTTGTTTCGATGCCAATGGGTCGAAATCCCTCGAGGTGTTAAAGTCGACAATTACGGTTTTACTCTCGTCAATCACAATAGAGTCGCACACCAAGATGATCCATTTATACTTGCTGAGCAAGCCACATAGGTATTCTAGATCGTTGACCCACTCAATCCAAAGTTGCACGTTGTCCTTCATAGTAAGAAACATATTGTTGGGGTTGAAGACGTTGTGGATGAAATAGAGTATAATCAGTTTGACGAACTACCTCCATTTTTAGATGGAATTCTTCAATCTGTCCCTACCAAAGATATTGACGAAACAAGTTACCTGCGAGACGATCACGAAGAAGGATTATGGGTTGACAGCCATTCTTGACTATTTTTCAATGTAAGTGATGTATATTACTTGGAGCTTTAATTGAATAATTAATATATATGCTGATCTTAGTGTGAAACTTGTGATTACTGTGGTTATGCACTCAAGCACATGCAATAAATATTTATATATGTCTACTCTAGCTTGTACCTATAAATGCCTATTCATTTTACATGTAATACATGGAACAACACCATATGTTTATATATATATATATATGCTATCTCACTAGTACAGAAAAGCTTTCTTCTATCGGTAAAAAACACCCTTCTACTATCAGTATTTATACCGTTAGAGATAGACACGATAGAACAAGACATGTCATTTTCTAATGGTAAATAACTGATAGAAGAAGTGTACTATTCTACGGCATTTTAGGCGACAACCGGTAGAAAAACCGTTCTAGTCTGACGGTTGTGAAAGAGTTTACCGATAAAAAAATAGTACTCTCTCGGTTGTGTATGTGTTTACCGGCAGGAAAAGTTACACTCTTCTAACGGTAAATTACAAGTGTACCGATAGAAGAAAGGATAGTACTCTCTCTGTTGTGGATGAGTTTACCGGCAGGAAAAGTTACACTCTTCTAATGGTTAATTACGAGTGTACTGATAGAAGAAAGTATAGTACTCTCTCAGTTGTGTATGTGTTTACTGGCAGGAAAAGTTACACTCTTCTAACGGTTAATTACGAGTGTACCAATAGAAAAAATGATAGTACTCTCTCTGTTGTGAATGAATTTACCGATAGAAATACAGTACAGATGCTATACAGTACATTCACATATACATTACATTCTTTACATTCACAATACAGTACATTCACATATATAGTACAGATGCATTACAGTATAGATTGGATACACAATACAGTACAGATGCAAAGAAGGGTAAATTCACATATACATTGAATAGATTGACACATTAGACAGTTATTCACATATATATGAACCAATACAAATTGCAATCCAATATGGACAAATACTAACCAAAAAGACTATATATAAACAATCTATGCACAGAGTACACGAAAAAGAGAAAATTGACAACAAGTGAGCGAAAAGCTTGTCATGGCGGTTGGTTGGGCGCAACTTCCTCCATAACATATTGAGCCCAGATTTGTCGGAGATCTCTAATCTTTGCATTTTTGTATTGGTCTTTGGACATGGCGATCTGCAAGCATGTGTGAATACTGAGTAACTAACTTCTTAATTTTGAACGTGACACCCAATTTTCAAATTTGAGTTAGCTATCGATGCTTACCTGGGGGAATTGGGCAAAGTTTGTCTGCACTAGGTCGTACATGTAGTGCAGCACATAAAACCCGCATTCCCACGGTTGCGGCTGCTGATGGCACTGAGATAATTGCATATGCGAAGACATGTTAGCTATTGTTTCCATAAACTAATTAAGCATAAACAAAAAGTCTCGTGAGTACCTCATATTCTTTCCAAGCTAGTAGGGAGACCTGCGGTGCAACATGCCTCCCTCCAGCGGACACATATTTCTCGAAAGCCCTGCATTTCAGTTAGCATTGTCGGTTAATGTATTATTATTAGCTAGTGAGGTCAAAATTTAAATCAAACATATATGTTACTTACGCCTCCATATTCCCCTTGAGCACATATTCATTCGATAATATGTCACCCATCGAATCGAGGTAGTACACCTCGTTCCTCGACGGACAGATCACAATGAGGATCCAGTGGCCCCTACATTATACATAAAAGAGGACCGCTAGCTCAAAGTATATCTGAGGTATAGCATACAAGATTGAGTTAAATTAGTACGAGATGCACTAACCTTTGGTGGTACGGCACCAGAATGAACTTCCTGTCCAACTGTGCCATCAGCGCCTTGGATATGTAGTGCTCAGCGTGCGCGGCGTCGTGCTCTAGCATCGTGAGGCTTATTTTCTCTGGGTCGAGGAAACCCACCTTGTCACACGCAGCCTCCGATGCTAGCCTGTACACGCACCTGCATGCAAAGGACGACATTAGTATTGCACAGAAAGTTACTACATTTCAAATGAACTACAACAATGCAGAGTTAGCAAACAGAGTTAGAAAACAACAATACATAGGATCAGCAAACTCACAGGACTCCAGTCCGTATGATGGACATATCGAGCTCCCGCCAGTTGTAGAGGTCGAACAGATCCTCATGTGCCACGGATATACTCCAGGGCTCACGGTGGAACTGCCCAGGCCTGTAGGGAACTAAGAAGTTCAGATTGCGCCGAGCTCAGTGTAGGTACCACTCATGGAGGTCTCTGGTTGATCGATTCAATTTTCGCAAAGCTGCCTCCGACACGAGTGGGAACCCGTTCCTGAACCTCTCCGGCTGTCCCTTTCGCCCTTTGCCCTTGCCTTTGCCCTTGCCTTTTGCTGGGGACTTAGCACTTACCTTCGAAGGCAAGGGCGAGGTGATGGCTGCTTTCTTCCGAGGTGAAGGCATGGATGCGCTGGCTGGGGTCGAGGCAGTCTTTGCTGTGCTCAAGTTCACACGAGATCTAGTCTCATGCCCCGAGCTGGGGGCGCAGTCCCCTAGTAGCACGCCGGCAGGCCACTTCAATTAATGAGCAAGTATGTTAGATTTTGCAAGCTGAGTGTACTGAGTAGGATGTAATCTAAAATGTGTAGGATTTACCTGTTGTATTAGAACACACTTCTTGGGCCATTGTAAGTAGGAGCCCACTGCCTCAGTAAGTGTCTGTATTTCCTCTGTTGGGACTGGCAATGGAGAATCGTTGTAGCCCGGCATGGCCATGTCCACCTGTACCTTTGCGAACCCCAACCGAGAGGTACGCAGTGGATCCGGACATCCTCCCCAGACGGATATACGAAGCCGTGTGCAACCACTTCCTGCCCGTCGCCTAGGTGAGTCAGTAGGATGCAGCTCTCCGGCTTCTGCAAATTTGTAACAATTAAAATAGGTTAGCTAAACAACTCTAACAGAATGGGAGTGGCATCAACTTAAGTGCACAGATGAAGGCTTGCAATACCTCAAGTAGATCCACTGGATCCGCAAGGACCTTCGAAGAGCAACTGCTTATCCGACCCCGCGGGGTACCGTCATCCTGGGGATCCGCATCTGCACTCTTGGCCAGCAATGCTTCTCTCAATTGTGCAAACTCTTCCCTCATTTGTGCGACCTCAGACTGCACCTCAAACTGCACCTCAGCCCGTATCTCGGCCCGTACCTCAGCCCATATCTTATCGGAGAGCTCCGCTTACTTTTTCTTCCAGGAGCGGGCCTTCTTCCTCGGTGGAGCTGGATCTGCGAAACCGGCCTTCCACGACACAATGGCTCCCACGGTCCGTGTCCGCCCGAGATGCTCCTTATTTCCTAGAGCCCGGGTGAGGACGTCATTCTCCCTCTGTGGGGTAAACAATCGCTCCATTGCCTCCTTCTCAAAAGATATTTGTTACATTTAAAGGTACCTTGTGAGACAAATACATATATACACTTGTGCGCACACAGTTTACGAGGTTAGCCAACCTACCATTCGGCTCACAACGTCGGCGTCCCCAGGGTTTGCGAACTGTATAGACCCCGTGGACGACACGGACCCTCTCGCCCTCCACCACCGCTTGCACCTCCCATCCTGGATCTCAGAGAGCGGCAACTCAGGGGAGTCGATGACAGAATTTTGCTCGTCTTCCTTCTTCCACTGCTCCTCCTTCCCAGCATAGCCCCGGGATCCGAGCTGATGCGGGTGGTCGTTCCTCTTCTGGATCGCCTTATTCTTCTCGCTAAGGGCCTTGAACTCCTCGGTCCCCTTCTGCTTGGTGAATTCCTCCCATACCTCCTCCGATATGAAGGGGTACTTCTCACAAGAAGATTTTCCCGCAGCTAGGAAGTTACTAACGAGCCAGCACTTAAAGGTTTTCCATGTTCCGTTCATGTCCTTCAAGCAGGCCGTCCTTGGTTTATCGTCGGGGATGTTCCACTTAGCCTGTTTTCAAACAATGCATACAATTAATCACGAGTTAGTTAAACTTTAGTATAAGCCAAGAGAACGTGATTACGAAAGAGTTCAGCGATTTTAGTTAATTTAACCTTCACTTTCGCCCACAACCTATCCCTCTCGTCTGTCGTCACGTCCTTCCAGCTCTGGACGGTGATCTTCACCCTTTCTTTCACCAACAGCCCAACGTAAGCTGCGTACTTCCTGGCATTCTTGCCGATCGGTCTCCCAAATTGGTTGAACTCACAAGAAAGATCCGTGCGTTTGGCCAAACGGCCCAACGTCATCGCGCCTCGCCCCACCCTCTTGCGCTGGGATGAACCAACTGCATCTTCAGTTACGTTGGGGTTGGCCCTAGTCGAACCACTAGTACCATCCGATCAAGACGACGACATGTCTTTCCCTACAAAACCATCAACAAACCATCAAAAATTTAATGGAAACACAAACCAAATTATTTTACAAAGAAAAAGGACCTATTTTAAATATTTTTTCTATCAGTAAGCACAGAAACTACTAATAGAAGATAAGATTCTATTTCTGAGCATTTTCATCTACGCATTTTCATATAGGAAGCAGGTAACATATGGCAATTAATTCTTCTTGGAGTTCCATAACTCAGTTCAGGATTGGATACTAATTAGGTCTGCAAAAGGGATGTCTGAAGAAAATAGTACTAAAAGACATGCAAAAATTAATTGCGGAAGTGTTTAGCAATGTTTTCTATCGGTAAACCCATGATATACCGATAGACCATACCAATGTTTTCTATCGGCAAAGATACGAGATACCGATAGAACATAACAATGTTCTCTGTGTTATGGAATATTGTTGATAAGCCGCCATTCACTGGCATCATATAGTCTTGGTTTAAGTCAACATTCTCCATGATTTCATATACTAATATTCATGGGCCAGCATTATTATTTCACACATAACAATCTTTTCTATTGGTAAACACATGAGCTGCCGACAGAACATAACAATTTTTTCTATCGGCAAATATAGGAGATACCGATAGAAGATGTGTAAGAACACCTCCAATGATCCATTTGAGACCTAGACTTGGTTTTCGCACTAGGCTCACCCAGATTCTAATATGCGGAATAACGGATCTTATACCCGAAACCCAAAGTAATTGCACAACTCTTTATTTCAAAGAGGGCTTACACGTCGAACGTTAGACACACTTGTCTACGTCGAAGGAATTTTAAGTGTCTAAAACTCAAATAAGTTCTATGACTCTTCGATTGAATTCGATGATCTAAACTAGACCTATTACAAGGTATTTATAGTCCAATCGTATGAGTATATATCATACTTAGAGACCTAAACGTATTATACTCATATAACTAATCCTAAACACATAAGCTTAGTCATACACATTTGGATCGGATTACAATTCCGAACAGGGAACGAATTCCTTTTCCTGGTCGCGAACCAATCCATGGTCGCCGACTCATCCAGGTCGCGAATCCTTTCCAAACATGGTTAAGGTCGCGAAGCCGTATGCGATCAAGACTTGGTCGCGAAGCCGCATGCGATCAGGACTTGGAGATCCTCCCGGATCATGACTCCCATGTTGAGAAGGAGCCAACCCCTGTTGCGACCTCTCGATCAAACTGGAGATGCGGAAATTGGGCTTGTCCATCTTCTTTGGTGTACCACTTTGCCGCACGTGCTAGTTGATCTTTCCGACCGATTCGAAAAGTCTCCTTGGTGCCACTGCGGGTGGTAGTCACCTTCTTTTCCAGAATCACATCTTCACGTAGAGGTTTGTCTCGTTGATAGACCAAGTCTTCAACATATGGTACTACAGTATCTGGCTCATCATCCAGCATTGAAGGCTCAAAGAGTTTGAGGTGCTCAACATTAACAACCGAGTAGATATCCATGTATGGAGGTAACTCGAGCTGACAAGCATTATTACCCACTTTCCGCAAAATCCGAAAAGGACCATAACGAATGGGTTTGAGTTTCTTACCTTCACCTTTAAGTCTCTCCTTACTCAGATGTAACCATACAATATCACCTTCTTGAAATTGCGCATCAACTCGGTGCCGATCATGTCGCGCCTTGTACTTGAGTTGAGCTTTCAGCAAGTTCTGTTCAACCTCACGATGGAGTCGTTGAATACCTTCCAGGAATTTTTGGGCTCGATCCTGATCAGATGCTTCCTTGCTGTTCTGTGCTGAGGTAGGGATCACAAACTCCATGTCGAATGGACTCTGTGGTAGAAACCCCAAACAAACCTCAAACAGGGACTTTCCAGTCGAACCATGCACTGCTCGATTAAAAGCAAACTACAGGTATGGTATGCTTTCATCCCAAGTTTTCGGGTGCTTCGAGTTATATCCTCTCAAGAGATGAACGACTGTGCGATTTACCACCTCGGTTTGACCATCAGTTTACAGATGAAAAGCAGTACTCCTCTTTAGCTTGGTGTCCATCATCGTCCAGAGCGATCGCCAAAAGTGACTAAGGAACCGGGTATCGCTATCAGACACAATAGAAGTCGGCAGTCCAAAGTGTGTCCAAACATGTTGAAAGAATACCCGAGCGGCGTCTTCTCCCGTGATAATCTTCCGACAAGGTATAAGAACAATCATTTTGGAGAACCGATCAACGACCACGAATAGATAGTCATTGCCACGTCGGGTCTTAGGCAATCCTCCCAAGAAATCCATGGATATGCTCTCCCATGGTCGCGATGGAACTGGCAAAGGAGTGTACAAATCTAATTTTCGGTTTTCCGGTTTCGAGATGCTGTAGAGACCCCAGCCTCGAACAAACCTAGCCACATCTTGCTGCATACGCGGCCAGAACACATGTCGGTGAAGATTTTGCAACGTCTTTGTAACCCCAAAGTGACCAGCTACCTTCGATGTGTGCGCTTCTTGCATCCATTGAGTTCGAGGTGCTCCACGAGGTATGCAAAGTAAAGTGCCCTTGTACAAGAGTCCCTCTCGACGAACGAACTCCGTAGGCTTCCCTGTTTCGAGCTCAGTCAGTACTGTTTGAAAATCAGGGTCTTCACTGTACATAGTGGCATAGTCATCATGACATGAAGGCTTGATCTGCATGAACGCTGATAAGCAGAGGGTCGTAACTGGTGGTCGCGACAACATGTCCGCCAATTTATTCTGTACGCCCTTTTTGTACTTAATCACCAGATTGAACTGCTGCAGATACGACATCCACTTCATGTTCCTAGCTTGCTGTAGCTTTGGACTGAGTTTGCAAATATTGCAATGGTTGATGGTCGGTGTGGACAACAGTCTCTTTCCCCAAGAGATAACACCGCCAATGTTTCACGGCCTGATGCAGTGCGCATAACTCCTTATCATAAGTCGGGTAGTTCTTCTGAGCTCCCTGGAATAACTCGGAGTGATATGCCACTGGTCGACCTTCTTGCATGAGCACTGCGCCCATCGCATAACCTGAAGCATCGGTTTCTAGCTCGAACGGTTTCTGGAGATTTGGCAAAGCTAACACAGGCGCCTCGCTGATCTTCCTTTTCAGCAAGAGAAACGTGTCCTCATGTTTCCCTGTCCACTCGAACTTCTGATCGATCCTGGTTAATGCATGCAATGGAGAAGCCATAATCGAGAAGTGTCGGATGAACTTCCGAAGATATTGGCATGCTCCCACAAAACTACGCACATCCGTAACTGTTTGCGGTCGCGGCCATTCGCGAATCACTTTTACCTTGTCTTGGTCGATTTGCAACGTACTGTTGCCGACCAGGAATCCAAGGTAAAGTAGAGTTTGCTGGCCGAACTCGTACTTCTTACGGTTGAGGCGAAGTCGATGTTGCCGAAGCTGATCGAACACCTTTTCAACATGAATGAGTTGCTCATCCCACGAACGACTATAAACCAATATGTCGTCGAGGTACACGATCACAAAGTCGTCGATGAACTGTCTCAATACGTCATTTATAAGACGCATGAAAGTGGCCGGGGCGTTGCAGAGACTGAACGGCATGACCAGCCATTCGAACAGACCTTGTCATGTTTTGACGCGGTCTTCCACGTATCCTCCTCTCGGATGCTGACTTGATGATATCCAGACTTAAGATCCAACTTGGAGAGGACAACAGCATGGTTCAATTGATCTAGCAGGTCATCAATACAAGGAAGGGGGTTCTGGTTCTTGATGGTGATCTTGTTCAGTGCTCGATAGTCGATGCACATGCGCCAAGTCCCATCTTTTTTTGGTACTAACACCACAGGAGATCCACAAGGTGAACTACTTAGTTGAATGACACCATCGTTCAGTAACTCACCAAGTTGTCTCTTGATCTCTTCATTCTCCAATACTGAGTTGCGATACATACTCAGATTGGGCAGTGTCGCATCGGACACAAGCTGAATTTCGTGCTCGACTGGACGTTTCGGCGGACGACCCTGGTAGTCTCGAACAGATCACTGTATTTCTCCAACAGTCTCGACAAACGACCAGAATCCTCTCGGCACGCCAACGACAATGCTGGTCGAGTACCCTCACTTTGTCCAATGGGTCGAATCATGACAAGCACATACTTGTGGCATGCATTAACAATTCGTTTGGCTTGATTTGCGGTAATCAAGTTCGAAGTGTTGACGTGGATGTATTTACTGATCACGAACTTAACTCTGTCTTTGGTGAGGTCGTACTCTTGCGCTCGTCGATGGAAATGAGCGTCTCGATCATACAGATACGGACTCCCAAATATCACCTGACAGATATCGATAGGGACAACATCACATTGCACCTCATCGATATATCGTGCAGAGATTGCAAATTTGAACACACACTGACTCGTAATCTGTTGATTCACGTCGGATGTAAACCAACCCAGTGGATATGGTCGCGGGTGTGTGGTTGTCTTCAAACCAAGTCGCCGAACCAGTCCAGCGGAGACCAGATTCTTCTGACCTCCTAGATCGAATATCGCTGCGACCACTTCGTGCTTCACCTGGATGTTGATGGTGAACAAGTCCTCTGTTGGGTGATGGTCGTTTGGTGGATCCGTACCCTTCTCCTTCGGCATTGCCATCAGAGACAAGGTCGTATCCGCCTCATTAACCGAGTTCACTCAGACAACTTCTTCGTCGGGTGAAGTCGCAGTAGCCGTGGCTGTTCTTTTCCCTGGTCCATTTTTTTTTGGTCGAAGTTCAGGATGAAGCTTGTAGCATTTGTCCTTGGTATGTCCCGCGACTTGACAATGTTCGGAAAAAGCACCCGTGCCCGATTTGGAAGCGTTCCTCTTCGGACTCAGCTTTTTCTTTGTTGAGGTCGCACTTTCCTTCGTACTTTTGTCGCTGCGGGATTTGTTCTTCTTCTCGATCACCATAGCAGTTGTGCTTGTGGTCGCGATGTCTTGGACGCCGAACAGACTTAGCTCAGTACTGATCGATTTCTGAAGTACAGATGTGTACTTCCTAAATACCTGAGGGTCGGATAGTGAGATGCCAATGACCATTGCTTGTCACCGAAACTCTGTTGTATAGTCTTGGACGGTCTGGTCGTGCCGTTGGTACAATCTGTGCCAACGCTCCCATCTCTCCTCAAGGTAACCCATCGGATAGAATTCTTGTCGCAGAAGTCGTTTGAATTGACCCCACGCAAGGTCGTCAGCTTCACCACTGGTGACAACGGCCTTCCACCATGTCTTGGCGTGGTCCTTCATCTTCAAAGGTGCAAATTTGACCTTTTGAGCGCTACTGAACCCTTTCAGGTCAAAGTAGGTCTCAAGTTTATCGATCCAAGAATCCAGCTTCTTGGCATCGATCACCCCATCATATATGGGTATATCAATCTTAGCATCGACCTTAAAAGATCCGACAGCTAAGGGGGTGTTGGCGAGGTCGTCGGTCTTGTGGTTGCCTTCGTCTTCATCTTCGTCTACCCTGCGCAAGTCTTCACCAGTCTTCGCACCTATACCCTTCCTTACTTCAGGAGGTACAATCATGGCCTGCTGCTTAATCCAAGCAAGCACGGTTTCCATGTCGGTGGAGAGCTTAGCCACTTGTTCGGCTAGGTTATCTTGAACGGAGGTATCGCCAGACATTGTCGGAGACGCGGCTGTAGGAACCGTCAATTGATCGCCTGGAGTTTCGCCGGAGGTTTTGTAACCCTGGCGAGTCTTTACCATCCATAGGATAGGAAAGTTTCTCTGATACCAACTTGATCCGTTTGAGACCTAGCCTTGGTTTTCGCACTAGGCTCGCCCAGATTCTAATATGCGGAATAACGGATCTTATACCCGAAACCCAAAGTAATTGCACAACTCTTTATTTCAAAGAGGGCTTACACGTCGAATGTTAGACACACTTGTCTACGTTGAAGGAATTATAAGTGTCTAAAACTCAAATAAGTTCTATGACTTTTCGATTGAATTCGATGATCTAAACTAGACCTATTACAAGGTATTTATAGTCCAATCGTATGAGTACGTATCAGACTTAGAGACCTAAACGTATTAGACTCATATAACTAATCCTAAACAGATAAGCTTAGTCATACACATTCGGATCTGATTACAATTCCGAACAGGGAACGAATTCCTTTTCCTGGTCGCGAACCAATCCATGGTCACGGACTCATCCAGGTCGTGGATCCTTTCCAAACACGGTTAAGGTCGCGAAGCCGTATGCGATCAGGACTTGATCGCGAAGCCGCATGCAATCAAGACTTGGAGATCCTCCCGGATCATCCAACATATAAAGTGCATTACATGACAGTTGGATACAATTAATCACACATACAGCAATATAGAGAAGTTAAAATCTCAAAATAGCTTCATTACAGCACTGGAAGATATTATGTCAACCCTAATTTAAATTAACATTGCCTGCGGAATTTACATAATCCAACACAATAGGGAACCCTAGTTTAATTCCAAAACTTGAAGAATTAGTACGTACAAAACACTAAGATCAAATAGGGAAGATGCTGGAAAATGAACGACTAATTAGTGTATTTTATGGCGATCAGTTGGGGTGATGGATAGGCGGTGTAGAACGCAGCGGCGGCCGGCGAAGGACGAAAATATGGACCGGTGGCAGTGGCGAACCAGTATCCAGGCGGCGATCGTCGTGTGGGAGTGAGGAAGTAAGTGGTCATTGCGGAGGTTGTGGTTTTCGCGCTCGAAGAGACGCAGTGCTATAAGTTGGAACGGTTCGACTGGAGGGAAACTCAAGGGCCATGTGTAATAAAGTAGTGAATGCCCTTTTTTATTTGTACAAACAACAAAATACTATCAGACCAATGGATTTATTCTAACGGTACAAAAAAATAATACCGATAGAACAAGTAAATTTTTCCAGAGTAATATTTGAAGTAGTGGATGCCCTTTTCTATCGGTACAAACAACAAAATACTGTCAGACTAATGGTTTTATTCTAACGGTATAACAAAATAATACCTATAGAACAAGTAAATTTTTACCAGAGTAATATTTGAAGTAGTGGATGCCCTTTTCTATCGGTACAAACAACAAAATACCGTCAGACTAATGGTTTTATTCTAACGGTATAACAAAATAATACCGATAGAACAAGTAAATATTTCCCAGAGTAATATTTGAAGTGGGGAGGGCATTGGAAAATGATGTTTCAGGGAATGGGATTTTTGAAGAGCTTAATTTTTGAAGAAGCAAGAGGCTGCAATGAGATTTTGGCAAGAAAATTTGAAGGGAAGAATTAAGTTCTTACAGGATAAAGGTACTGTACATGGTAGAACTCATGCTGTGGAGTAAAATTGAGATATATTAATGCTGTGAACTAGCTTATCATTAAGTTCTAAGAAAAATGTATTGCCTGATGTATTAATCATAAGTTCCTTATCTTGATGCACAACTTGTGGGCTGTTTGCTTGGCATTTTTCCCTGAAATAGAAAATAATCATCAATGGTTCTCAACCCATAATCCTTCTTCGTGATCATCTCACAGATACGTTGTTTCGTCAATATCTTCAGTAGGGATAGATTGAATGTCCTCTAAAAACGGAGGTATTTCGTCGAATTGGTTATACTCCTCTTCGTCGACAACGTCTTCGACCCCAACAATACGTCTCTTGCTGTGGAGGACAACGTGCAAGTTTAGATTGGCCGGGTCAACAATGTAGAATACCTGTGTGGCTTGCTTTGCAAGTATGAATGGATCGTCTTGGTGTCCCACTCTATCAAGATCGACGAGAGTAAACCCGTAACTGTCAACTTTAACACCTCGAGGGATTTCGACCCATCGGCATCGAAACAAGGGAATCTTAAATAATCCGTAATCGAGCTCCCATATTTCATCAATAGCACCATAATATGAGTTCAGCGCCCTTACTGACCTGGCATTCTCAAAAATAGCAAAAAGTGTGACTCCACTACATTGCGTGCTACTTTTGGCGTCTTAAGCTCTTGTCTAAACTGAATACCCATTGATGTCGTACCCCTGCCAAGTCCCTATAGTGAATCTTGGCCCTCTCGCCAACCATGTCACAGTTTCACTTATGGAGCCCTCGGTAGCTCGCGTGACTTTTTCTTGGATCCACCCAGCAAATTTCCTATTATGTTATCTGGTGACCCAAATCTCTGACTTCAAAGGATTCTGTGACCGTAACATTACCTTGTGTTCGTGTACGTATGGCTCGACCTTCGTCATGTGTTGTAAGACCTAAAAATGTGATTTTGCGTACACATCACAGGCGAGGACGATAGCTTTGAATTCAATCGTTCCGATGCCCTGAAGCCTACCCTCGTGTTGGGACCTAGGAACGCCAATTGGGTCAACCCTGGCCATATAATCTGTGCAAAATTCAATCACCTCCTCGGTGCCATTACCTTCCATGATACTCCCCTCGGGTCGACGACAAGTCCTTACGTATCTCTTCAATACACCCATAAATCTCTCAAATGGATACATGTAGCGCAGGCACACATGTCTATAAAACTTAATTTCTCTGAGAAGGTGAACAATCAGATGGACCATAACATCAAAAAAGGATGGAGGGAAATACATCTCGAGCTGACAAAGAGTTGTAACCACGTCACGTTGCAAAGCGTCCAGTCCATCCGGATCAATTACCTACGAGGACATAGTTGCGCCAAATATTCATATCAGAAAAATCTTCTAATTAAGCTCCACAAATGGAGCTAATTAACTTATAGTACGAGTGCACGTACTTACCTTGCAAGATATTGCGTTGAAGAAATAACATAGATTTGTGATTGTCTCTCTGACTTTAACTGGGAGAATACCTTTGATAGCAATGGGAAGCATTCGTGACATCAGCACATGACAGTCGTGGGACATCGTGCCAACCAGTTTTAGGTCCTTCATGGACACAAGTTTTTTCAAGTTCGCGGAATACCCACATGGAACTTTAACACCGTGCAGGCACCGACAGAGTTCTGTTTTTTCGCTTTTGGACAACGTATAGCAGACCGGGGGGAGGTATGTACGCTTTACCTTCTCCAAAGGTGCAAGCTCAGTCCTTATCCCCATTTCCACCATGTCACGACAAGCTTTCACACCATCCTTTGTCTTTCCCGGAATGTTCAACAACAAACCAATCAAACTATCACAGATATTTTTCTCTACATGCATGACGTCAATGCAATGTCGAACTTGTAAGAGCTAGCAATACGATAGATCCCAAAGAATCAATCTCTTCTTCCAAACATTTTTTTCTCGAGGTTTAGAAGACTTACTGAACTCAGCTTTGACGTCCTTCACGCGCGAGTAAATCTCCTTACCGGTCAGAAACACTGGAGCTGATCCCTTCTTAGGCTTCCCGTTAAATGATTTCCTCTTCTTACAGTACATGTGATGCACCAGAAGAAACATGCGGTGACCCATGTACACTGTTTTCTGGCAGTTTCACAACCACATGCTCTCAGTTTCATCTAGGCAAATAGGGCAAGCCTTGGCTCCTTTCGTACTATACCCCGAGAAATTGCCGTAGGCCGGAAAATCATTTATGGTGCAAAATATCAAGGCCCGCAAGATGAAATTCTCTTTCTTGTATGCATCCCACACCTGCACCCCCTCGCTCCACAATTTCTATAAGTCCTCGATTAATGGCGCTAGAAACATGTCAATATCATTTTTGGGTTTTCTGGGTCCTGAGATTAGTAACGCCATCATGATGTACTTGCGCTTCATGCATAACCAAGGAGGAAGATTGCAGATGCATAAAAGAACCGGCCAAGTGCTATGCCGACTGCTCATATTACCATGTGGGTTCATACCATCTGTACTCAGCCCGAGCCTTATATTCCTAACTTCGCCGCCGAACTCAGCAAATGTTCTGTTGATGTTTCTCCATTGAATAGAATCAGCTAGGTGTCTCAGTTTTTCATCTTGTTTCCGGCCTTTAGCATGCCAACGCAAGTGCTTCGCGACTTTCGGATTTGCAAACAGCCGCTTCAATCTAGGTATCACAGTCAAGTACCACACAGTTTTTGCCGAAGGTCCTTTCTTTACCTCGTGACGTTCACTGTCAATCCGGTCCCTACGTGTATACCTCGATGCGCTGCATCTTGGAAAATCATGCAAACTAGAGTACTCGTTACAGTACAACACACAATCATTTGGGCATGCGTGTATTCTTTCGATTTCCATTCCCAAAGGACACAACAGTTTTTTGGCTTGGTAAGTAGATCTTGGCAACTCATTTCCCTCTGGAAGCATGTCCGCTAGAAGATCTAATAGTGCCGTGAAACTCTTATCGCTCCAACCGTTGCCTGCCTTCAAGTTATATAATCTCAGCACAGAAGAGAGTTTTGTAAATTTTGCACATCCAGGGAACAGAGGCTTCTTAGAGTCTGCAATAAGTTTCTCAAATTCACAGAAGTCGTTTTCGTTGTAATCTTCCTCTACATCATGTAACATCTCATCTAGATTGTCATCATCATCTACGTGCACAACGGAATGGACATTATCAAAATTTGGATGATCATCGATATTATTGTAATCCACATCTAAGTCCTGCTGATTGGTAGTAGTGGTGCTTGTTTCCTCAAGATCTTCGCCATGCCATATCCAACGGGTGTATCGCGCGTTAAAACCACGACGAATCAAATGACTCTTAATTTGATCAGAGTTGCTAAACCTCTTCAAGTTCATACAATTTGTACAAGGACAAAGCATATCTTTCTCTCCCTTCCTCGCCTTTTGTTGCTCAGCAAATTTAATAAACTCATTCACACCATCCAAATATTCAAGAGTAGTACGTTTTATAGCATACATCCAATATTTTCTGTCCATCTACAATTAACAAAATTTAACGAGTCAGCCATGCATGAAACCTGTCCGATTAAGTTATGTATATGTACATGTACAGCCTCTTACAACTGATGTGTTAAACCCTAGCCTGACGAAATTAGCACTAATTAACCTAGCTAACTACACAATACAAGCTAGTGAGCTCCTAAAACATGAGGCATTTCCAGCTAGCTAGCTCCCAAGCTTGGAGCTACAAGCTTGGAGCTACACAATACAGCTAGCTTGCAAGTAGAGAGGGAGGGAGATCTAGAGGGAGAGAGAGATAAGTGATGACAATTAAGCTACCTTAAAGAGAGGGGTGCAATCAACTTCCTTCCAACTTGCCTTGATCACCCTAGCAGTGTAGCTGCGAACGTGGAACTTTCATCACAAACAGAGGGACACAGAGTGCAACAGAACAAAACAGCAGCTCAGCAATGGTCGAGGGGGGTTTTACTTATACTGGACCTATTTCTAACGGTAAATACATGAAATGCCCATTAGACTAAGTGCGGGTAATTTTGTACTCACATCTTCTATTGGTACAAACACACATATACCATTAGAACAGGTACTGGTGCATTGCTGAACAGGTACAGGTGTTGTTCTATCCGTAAATATGTGTACTTACCGTTCGAAGAGGTACTGTACATTGATGAAACAAAACCAAACTGGGAAATGCATGACACAGCAATCTAAGTGCATAGATGCACACCAGTCTTCACATTCAAGTGCATGCCTGAGGCACCAGTTCTCACATTCAAGTTGAGTGTACATGTGTTGTTCTATCGGTAAATATGTGTAGTTACCGTTAGAAGAGGTACTGGTACATGGCTGAAACAAAACCAATTGGGTAATGTATGACACAAAAATCTGGGTAATGCATGACACAGCAAATACATGTATTGTTCTATCGGTAAATATGTGTATTTACCGTTAGAAGAGGTACTGGTACATGGTTGAAACAAAACCAAACTGGCTAATGCATGACACAGCAATCTAAGTGCACATATGCACACCAGTCCTCACATTCAAGTGCATGCCTGAGGCACCAGTTCTCACATTCAAGTTGAGTGTACATGTGTTGTTCTATTAGTAAATATGTGTATTTACCGTTAGAAGAGGTACTGGTACATGGCTGAAACAAAACCAAACTGTGTAATGCATGACACAGCAATCTGGGTAATGCATGACACAGCAAATACATGTGTTGTTCTATCGGTAAATATGTGTATGTACCATTAGAAGAGGTACTGGTACATGGCTGAAACAAAACCAAACTGGGTAATGCATGACACAGCAATCTAAGTGCACAGATGCACACCAGTCCTCACATTCAAGTGCTTGCCTGAGGCACCAGTTCTCACATTCAAGTTGAGTGTACATGTGTTGCTCTATCGGTAAATATGTGTATTTACTGTTAGAAGAGGTACTGGTACATGGCTAAAACAAAACCAAACTGAGTAATGCATGACACAGCAATCTGGGTAATGCTTGACACAGCAAATACATGTGTTGTTCTATCGGTAAATATGTGTATTTACCGTTAGAAGAAATACTGGTACATGGCTGAAACAAAACCAAACTAGGTAATGCATGACACAGCAATCTAAGTGCACAGATGCACACCAGTCCTCACATTCAAGTGCATGCCTGAGGCACCAGTTCTCACATTCAAGTTGAGTTTACATGTGTTGTTCTATCGGTAAATATGTGTATTTACCGTTAGAAGAGGTACTGGTACATGGCTGAAACAAAACCAAACTGGGTAATGCATGACGCTCGTCACACCAGTTCTCACATCCAAAGAATCATCATATCTAAACACAATGTAACATCAAACAGATCTTAACTGGAAGATAAAGAAATATTTCAGGAGATGCTAATTTGTAGATTAACTAGGAGACACAAAAATACTTTTCTTAGGTACTTGGTACTTCATCTTGCCAAAAAAAATTAAAAATCTCTACTTACATGAGATCTTGGTTTGCCTCCATTCCTTTAAGAAAATGCAAGAGGAAACATAAAAAATGAGTACTATTTAAACTCATTCTAGTTAATATGGCTGAAAACAAAAGCAAGCTGATTCATGTATGACACAACAATTTAGGTACAAACATACACATGCCAGTTCACAAATTCAAGTGCATGTCTGAAACAGCAGTACAAATACACACCTACCTACCAATACAATTAAATACACAAATACTCCCATGTACGCATTCAAGTTCATGTCCCAAATAGCAATACATGATACACAAATATACAACAATATACAAATACAACAATTCACACATTCGATGTATATTAGAAAAGTTACGTATGAAATTAACAACATATCATCACGAGGATCCAGTGGCCCATACATTTTACATAAAAGAGAACCTTTGCAAGTTGCGACAATGCAACTACCGACTGCAAGTTAGACCTGATACATCACAAATCCATTCATCCAAAACAGCAAATGTCTGAACCACATTGCACTTAACCATAGGAGTTCAGTTCAAAGACGCCAGAGGAGCTAGAACGCCGTCGAGTTACATTTGTATTGGTGATTTCCTCGGACTCAGACTCTATCAACTCAACTCAGCTCCATTAACAAAAAGAACCTACCTTGCAAGATGTTGTTCTGTGTAATGATGGTGTAGAATGGCTGTGCAAATGACAACAATTCTTCTTCTCCAAGCAGGTAAGCATCTGGCGACAAGCTGGTGCATGCAAAAAAATGGCTAAAACACCGATACAAATGTAAGATGCTTTCTATAGGTCCTGATTTGAGAAACACGCTGGGCTTAAAGATCTTCTCGACCGAGCCAACCAAGATCTCGCCCTTCACGTCCTTCCAGCTCTCGACGATGATCTTCACCGTTTCTTTCCAGCTCTCAATGGTGATCTTCACCATTTCTTTCGCCAACAAGCCAACGTAGGCAGCGTATTGCGATGAAGAACCATGAAATATGTTGCCCCTCATGAGCATCATCCAAGGACCTGCACATATCATAGATAGGCATTCTAGAGCAAATTAAGATTGTTTACTGTTTCCTACATGACTCCCTATCTAAGACTACCAACTGAAGGTTAGGTTGTGCTTCGTCATAGTAACATCAACTTGCAACTGGAGATCAAGATATTACATTTCTACTTTCATCAGAAGAAATTACCTTGCCAATATACATATATTAATTATTTAATGAACTTTTTACATGCACTTGATCATTGAGCAAGCTAGTTGGCATTTGACTATGTTATTGGCATTGAACAACCTACAGAGAAGATCAAGATATTTGTGTATCTCATGATATTAGTAAATATCTTGACATGAATGATCTTTCAATTTCAACTTCAATTTCATGATCTTTCAATTTCAATTTCAATTACGAATATCTTTCAATTTCAATTTTATGATCTTTCAATTTCAATTATTACTAAGTCCAAGTTGGCATTGAGCAACCTACTGAGAGATGAAGATATTACATTTGTACTCTTATTGGCATTTCACTATGTTAGATAGCATTTGTATTGCAAATATATCCTGATAATTTTCTCCATTTGATAGGATCAGCAAGCAATTGAACATTATCTGTCCCACAGTGATATTATTTAGTTGTTTTAATTAAAAACAGGAACAAGACACCGTACATAATCATATTGAAAAGAAGACACATCAAAATGAAGGATACAAAAATTGCAGAATAATTACCATAATCGGATTTGAATAATCTAACAATATTGCCAAAATTTTACATACCTTGCTTGCCATGCCGAAATCTAGTGGGCGTCGATGGAGGTGCGGAGGTGCAGCGGTCACCGGTAGAGGTGCGTCGGCTGTCCATGGAGCTTACGGGTTAGGGCTACGAGCGCCCGATGAACTGTACGAATGAAAGAGACACACCCGGGTATTTATAGTACTAGATCAATTCTATCGGTACACAACCGCCTATCGTAGTAATTTGAGATCTCTTCTAACGGTATAAACATACATTACCGATAGAATAAAACTATTTGTAGAAGGCGAATGGTTCTATCGGCACACTACATCCTACTGATAGGAATTTTTGGAGATATTCTGTCGGTATAAACATACATTACCGATAGAATAAAACTATTTATAGAAGGAGAATAGTTCTATCGGCACACTACATCCTACTGATAGGAATTTTTGTACATATTCTGTCGGTATAGACATACATTACCGATAGAATAAGACTAGTTGTAGAAGGCGAACAGTTCTAAGATATTTGTGCTATCTTCTAACGGTATAAACATACACTACAGATAGAATAAAAATATTTGAAGACGAACAGTTCTAAGGAATTTGTCATATATTCTAACGGTATAAACATACAGTATCAATAGAATAAAACTATTTGTAGCAGACAAACTATTCTATCGATACACAATAGGATACCGATAGGAATTTGTGATATATTCTAACGGTATATAAATACTGTACCGATAGAATAAAACTATTTGTAGAAGTCGACCAGTTCTAACGGTACACAACATCCTCCCGTCAGTACTTATGCATCTCTTCTAACGGTAAATATGTTCATCACCGCTAGAGTAAATCATTCTGCTTCTTCTAACGGTAAGTTTCTGATCCGTTGAGACCTAGCCTTGGTTTTCGCACTAGGCTCGCCCAGATTCTAATATGCGGAATAACGGGATCTTATACCGAAACCCAAAGTAATCGCACAACTCTTTATTTCAAAGAGAGCTTTACACATCGAACGTTAGACACACTTGTCTAAGTCGAAGGAACTATAAGCACTAGTACAGAAATGCAGTCTACTAACCCCTATCTTCTATCGGTTATTAGCGAAACAGCACAAAACCGATAGAAAATGTGCCTCGCGGGCAAAAAAGCCCGACGGATGTATTTTCCCTATCGGTTTCTAAGAAACTTACCGATAGAATAAATAGTATGATTTACTCTAGCGGTGATGAACATATTTGCCGTTAGAAGAGATGCATAAGTACTGACGGAAGAATGTTGTGCGCCGATAGGACTGGTCGACTTCAACAACTAGACTTATTCTATCGCTACTGTATGAATATACTGACAGAATATATTAAAAGTTCCTATCGGCAATATGTAGTTCGCCGATAGAATAGTTGACCTTCTACAAATATTTTTATTCTATCGGTAATGGATTCTTTTACCGTTAGAATATATAGAAAATTGCTTAGAACTGTTCGTCTTCTAAAAGTTTTATTCTATCGGTAATGCATGTTTATACCGGTAGAATATTGCACAAAATATCTTAGAACTGTTGGCCTTCTACACTAGTAATATTCTATCGGTAGTGTACGTACAGACCGATAGAGTATGTACAAAAATTCCTATCGGTAATATTTGTTGTGCCGATAGAACCATTCGGCTTCTACAGATGTTTTTATTACTAACGGTATTCTCTTTTCTTACCGATAGAAAATATATAATTTTATAAATACACGGGTATGTCTCTTTCATTCTCACAGTTCATCTGGGCTCGTAGTCCTAACCCGTAAGCTCCATGGACGGCCGGCGCACCTCTACAGGGGACCGCTGCACCTCCGCACCTCCATCGACGCCCTCTAGACGTCGGCATCCCAAGGAAGGTACGTAAAATTTCTGCAATATTGTTAGATTATTCTAATCCGATTATGGCAATAATTCTGCTTATTTTGTATCCTTCATTTTGATGTGTCTTCTTTTCAATATGATTATGATCTGTTCAGGTCCTTGGATGATGCTCGTGAGGGGCAACGTATTTCACGGTTCTTCATCGCAGTACGCTGCCTACGTTGGCTTGTTGGCGAAAGAAAAGGTGAAGATCACCGTCGAGAGCTGGAAGGACGTGAAGGGCGAGATCTTGGTTGGCTCGGTCGAGAAGATGCTTAAGCCCGGCGTGTTTCTCAAATCAGGACCTATAGAAAGCATCTTACATGTTTTTGCATGCACCAGCTTGTGGCCAGATGCTTACCTGCTTGGAGAAGAAGAATTGTTGTTATTTGCACAGCCATTCTACACCATCACTACACAGAACAACATCTTGGAAGGTAGGTTCTTTTTGTTAATGGAGTTGAGTTGAGTTGAGTTGAGTTGATCGAGTTTGAGTCCGAGGAAATCACCATTACGTACAAATGTATGTCGACGGCAGTTCCAGCTCCTCGGGCGTCTTCGAACTGAACTCCTATGGTTAAGTCCAATGTGGTTCAGACATTTGCTGTTTTGGATGAATGGATTTGTGATGTATCAGGTCTAACTTGTAGTCGGTAGTTGCATTGTGGCAACCTGCAAAGGTTCCCTTTTATGTAAAATGCATGTATGGGCCACTGGGTCCTCGTCGTGATCTGTTGTTAATTTCAGACGTGGCTTTTGTAATATACATCGAATGTGTGAATTGTTGTATTTGTATATTGTTGTATATTTGTGTATCATGTATTGCTAATTGGGACATGAACTTGAATGTGCAGGGAGCATTTGTGTATTTAATTGTATTGGTAGGTAGGTGTGTATTTGTACTGCTGTTTCAGACATGCACTTCAATTTGTGAACTGGCATGTGTATGTTTGTACCTGAATTTGTATTGGTGAACTGGCATGTGTATGTTTGTACCTGAATTTGTGAACTGGCATGTGTAATTTCTTTGGCAAGATGAAGTCCCAACTACCTACGAAAAGTATTTTTGTGTCTCCTAGTTAATCCACAAATTAGCATTTCTTGCTTTATCTTCTAGTTAAGATCCGTTTGATGTAAGATCTGTTTGATGTTACATTGATATGATTCCTTGAATGTGAGAAATGGCATGTGCATGTTTGTCCCAGTTTGGTAACAGTACCTCCTCTAACGGTAAGTACACATATTTACCGATAGGAAAACATATATATTTGTTCAGTCATGCATATTCTAACGGTAAATACACATATTTACCGATAGGAAGCACATATATTTGTTCAGTCACGCATATTCTAACAGAAATGCACATATTTACCGATAGAAAAATACATATATTTGTTCAGTCATGCATATTCTAACGGTAAATACACATATTTACCGATAGGAAACACATATATTTGTTTAGTCATGCATATTCTAACGGTAAATGTACATATTTACCGATAGAAAAATACATATATTTGTTCAGTCATGCATATTCTAACGGTAAATACACATATTTACCGATAGGAAGCACATATATTTGTTTAGTCATGCATATTCTAACGGTAAATGCACATATTTACCGATAGAAAAATACATATATTTGCTTAGTAATGTATATTCTCTAACGGTATGTGTGTGTTTTTACCGATAGAATATGTGAGCGGCAAATTACCTAAGTTAGTCTGACGGTTATTTCATGTATTTACCGTTAGAAAAATGTCCATTATAAGGAAAACCCCAGTCGACCATTGCTGAGCTGCTCTTTAATTTGTTCTGTTGCACTCTGTGTCCCTCTGTTTGTGACGAAAGTTCCAGCTACACTGCTAGGGTGATCAGCGCAGGCTGGAGGGAAGTTGATTGCGCCCCTCTCTTTAAGGTATGCTTAATCGTCGACACCTATTTCTCTCTCCCTCTAGATCTCACTTCCTCTCTACTTGCAAGCTAGCTGTATTGTGTAGTTTCAAGTTTGTAGCTCTAAGCTTGGGAGCTTGGTAGCTGGAAATGCGTCATGTTTTAGGAGCTAACTAGCTTGTATTGTGTAGTTAGCTAGGTTAATGAGTGTTAATTTCGTCAGGCTAGGGTTCAACACATGTATCTGTTGTAAGAGGCTGTACATGTACATATACATAACTTAATCGGGTAGGTTTCATGCATGGCTTACTCGTTAAATTTTGTTAATTGTAGATGGACAGGAAATATTGGATGTATGGAATAAAACGTACTACTCTTGAATATTTGGATGGTGTGAATGAGTTTATTAAATTTGCTGAGCAACAAAAGGAGAGGAAGGGAGAGAAAAATATGCTCTGTCCTTGTACAGATTGTATGAACTTGAAGAGGTTTAGCAACTCTGATCAAATTAAGAGTCATTTGATTCATCGTGGTTTTAACGCGCGATACACCCGTTGGATATGGCATGGCGAAGATCTTGAGGAAACAAGCACCACTACTACCAATCAGCACGACTCGGATGTGGATTGCAATAATATCGATGATCATCACAATTTTGGTAATGTTAATTCCGATGTGCACGTAGATGATGATGATGACAATCTAGATGAGATGTTACGTGATGTAGAGGAAGATTACAACGAAAATGACTTCTGTGAATTTGAGAAACTGATTGCTGACTCTGAGAAGCCTCTGTTCCCTGGATGTGCAACATTTACAAAACTGTCTTCTGTGCTGAGATTATATAACTTGAAGGCAGGAAACGGTTGGAGTGATAAGAGTTTCACAGCACTATTAGATCTTCTAGCGGACATGCTTCCAGAGGGAAATGAGTTGCCAAGATCTACTTACCAAGCCAAAAAACTGTTGTGTCCGTTGGGAATGGAAATCGAAAGAATACACGCATGCCCAAATGATTGTGTGTTGTACCGTAACGAGTACTCCAGTTTGCATGTTTGTCCAAGATGCGGCGCATCGAGGTATACGCGTAGGGACCGGATTGACAGTGAACGTCACGAGGTAAGGAAAGGGCCCCCGGCAAAAACTGTGTGGTACTTGCCTGTGATACCTAGATTGAAGCGGCTGTGTGCAAATCCGAAAGTCGCGAAGCACTTGCGTTGGCATGCTGAAGCCCGGAAACAAGACGGAAAACTGAGACACCCAGCTGATTCTATTCAATGGAGAAACATCAACAGAACATTTGCTGAGTTCGGCGGCGAACTTAGGAATGTAAGGTTCGGGCTGAGTACAGATGGTATGAACCCACATGGTAATATGAGCAGCCGGCACAGCACTTGGCCGGTTCTTTTATGCATCTACAATCTTCCTCCTTGGTTATGCATGAAGCGCAAGTACATTACTAATCTCAGGACCCAGACAACCCGGAAATGATATTGACGTGTTTCTAGCACCTTTAATCGAGGACTTACAGAAATTGTGGAGCGAGGGTGTGCAGGTGTGGGATACATACAAGAAAGAGAATTTCATCTTGTGGGCCCTAATATTTTGCACCATAAATGATTTTCCTGCCTACGGTAATTTGTCGGGGTATAGTACGAAAGGAGCCAAGGCTTGCCCTATTTGCCTAGATGAAACTGAGAGCATCTGGCTACGAAACTGCCGGAAAACAGTGTACATGGGTCACCGCAGGTTTCTTCCGGTGCATCACACGTACCGTAAGAAGAGGAAATCATTTAACGGGAAGCCTGAGAAGGGATCAGCTCCAGTGTTTCTGACCGGTAAGGAGATTTACTCACGCGTGAACGACATCAAAGTTGAGTTCGGTAAGCATTCTAAACCTCAAGAAAAAAATGTTTGGAAGAAGAGATCGATTCTCTGGGATCTACCGTACTGGGAGCACTTACAAGTTCGACATTGCATTGACGTCATGCATGTAGAGAAAAATGTCTGTGACAGTTTGATTGGTTTGTTGTTGAACATTCCGGGAAAGACAAAGGATGGTGTGAAAGCTCGTCGTGACATGGTGGAAATGGGGATAAGGACTGAGCTTGCACCTTTAGAGAATGGAAAGCGTACATACCTCCCCCCTGCCTGCTACACGTTGTCCAAGAGCGAAAAAACAGAACTCTGTCGGTGCCTGCACGGTGTTAAAGTTCCATGTGGGTACTCCGCGAACTTGAAAAAACTTGTGTCTATGAAGGACCTAAGACTGGTTGGCATGAAGTCCCACGACTGTCATGTCTTGATGTCACAGATGCTTCCCATTGCTATCAGAGGCATTCTCCCAGTTAAAGTCAGAGAGACAATCACAAACCTATGTTATTTCTTCAACGCAATATCTTCCAAGGTAAGTACGTGCACTCGTACTATAAGTTCACTACCTCCATTTGTGGAGCTTAATGAGAAGATTTTTCTGATATGAATATTTGGCGCAACTGTGTCCTCGTAGGTAATTGATCCCGATGGACTGGACGCTTTGCAACGCGACGTGGTTACAACTCTTTGTCAGCTCGAGATGTATTTCCCTCCATCCTTTTTTGATGTTATGGTCCATCTGATTGTTCACCTTATCAGAGAAATTAAGTTTTGTGGACCTGTGTGCCTGCGCTACATGTATCCATTTGAGAGATTTATGGGTGTATTGAAGGGATACGTAAGGACTCGTCGTCGACCCGAGGGGAGTATCATGGAAGGTTATGCCGCCGAGGAGGTGATTGAATTTTGCACAGATTATATGGCCGGGGTTGACCCAATTGGTGTTCCTAGGTCCCGACATGAGGGTAGGCTTGAGGGAATTGGAACGATTGGATTCAAAGCTATCGTCCCCGCTCGTGATGTGTACGCAAAATCACATTTTTGGGTCTTACAACACATGACGGAGGTCGAGCCATACATACACGAGCACAAGGTAATGTTACGGTCACAGAATCCTTCGAAGTCAGACGTTTGGGTAAGCAGAGAACATAACAGGAAATTTGCTGAGTGGATCCAAGAAAGAGTCACGCGAGCTGCCGAGGGCTCCGTAAGTGAAACTGTGACATGGTTGGCTAGAGGCCCAAGATTCACTGTAGGGACTTGGCAGGGGTACGACATCAATGGGTATTCATTTTACACAAGAGCTCAAGACGCCAAGAGTAGCACGCAATGTAGCGGAGTGACACTGTTTGCTATTTCCGAGGATGCCAGGTCAGTAAGGGCGCTGAACTCATATTACGGTGTTATTGACAAAATATGGGAGCTCGATTACGGATTACTTAAGATTCCCCTGTTTCGATGCCAATGGGTCGAAATCCCTCGAGGTGTTCAAGTTGACAGTTACGGGTTTACTCTCGTCAATCTTGGTAGAGTCGGACACCAAGACGATCCATTCATACTTGCAAAGCAAGCCACACAGGTATTCTACATCGTTGACCCGGCCAATCCAAACTTGCATGTTGTCCTCCACAGCAAGAGACGTATTGTTGGGGTCGAAGATGTTGTCGACGAAGAGGAGTATGACCAATTCGATGAAATACCTCCATTTTTAGAGGACATTCAATCTATCCGTACTGAAGATATCGACGAAACAACGTATCTGCGAGATGACCACGAAGAAGGATTATGGGTTGAGAACCATTGATGATTAATTTCTATTTCAGGGATAAATGCCAAGCAAACAACCCACAAGTTCTGCAGCAAGGTGAGGAACTTATCATTAATACATCAGGCAGTACATTTTTCTTTAGAATTTAATGATAAGCTAGTTCACAGCATTAATACATCTCAATTTTACTCCACAGCATGAGTTCTAACATGTACAGTACCTTTATCCTGTAAATATTTAATTCTTCCCTTCAAATAGCACTTGCAAAAATCTCATCGCAGCCTCTTCAAAAATCCCTTTTTTCTGACGGTATTTTGTTATTTATACCGATAGAGAAGGACATCTTCTCTCAGGCACTTCAAAACGTTTTCTATCGGTATTGTTCTATTTTACCGTTAGAATAAATTCATTTGTCTCACGGTATTTGTTGTCTGACGGATTTTCCTGTTTTTACCGATAGAAGAATACTCTGCCGCTTCGAATTCTCAACCGTGTGGCCATGCGTCGCCTTGGAAACTCTATAAGTACCTCGCCATGCGTCGCGGTATTTTGTTGTTTTTCTAATTCTCGAACGGTTGGACTCCTCATCTTCTCTTTCACAATGGCAACCTCCATGGGATCGTCATCCACGGCCTCCCCGGTAAGAACTCTAAATCTCCTCGGTTTACCCCTGTATTGTTAATCCATGTTCAGTTCATTCTTGACCTGTTGATTTGCACAGGGAATGGTAGCCGTGGAAGACACTGCCAAAGTGAAGGCTGACCTGAGGGCCCTCCAGGAGGAGCACAAGCTCCTTACAGACAAGCACACTCAGCTACGGCTTGACCTTGACGATCTCTTCCAGCGCATTAAGCGCATGAAGACGGATGGTGACAATGCTAGGGCGAGGACGAGGCGTCTTCGCGAGGAGAAGAAAGCCGCGGATATGACCATTGCTGGCTGCGGTTTGACTATGAAGGATACCATAGCGAAGCTGACGGAGGTTGCAGGCCTTCTTGACGCGGTAGTAGTTGATCCTAGGGACAACTTGTCGCTAGAGGAGTCCTGCGTCCTGGCTGCAAGTCTAACTGACTCTATTCTACATGCAGCCAGGGCTAAGACCACCCCTTGACCTAGCATTTTGGGTTTTATTTTTTATGTAAGTGATAAAACAACAATGAATGAACAATTTCTTTTTATGTCAATTTTCCAATTTTCCGGCTATCTTCCCTCTTTCTTTAACATTCTGCAGCTTTCAACCACGGTCTGTTTGATGTTAAATTGTGTACCTTTTCATAACTCTGACGGTATTTTGTTGTTTTTACCGATAGAAAAAGGGCACACAAATCTCAAGCACTTAATCAAAAAAATTTTCTGGGGAAAATTGGGCTCACGGGATTTTTTTGTTTATACCGATAGAAAAGGGCACCTTTTCATTACTCTCACGGTATTTTGTTGTTTTTACCGATAGAAAAATGGCACCGAATCTCAAGCACTTTAAAAAAATTTTCTGTGGAAAATTGGTCTCACGGGATTTTATTGTTTATACCGATAGAAAAATGCAATCACTAATTCGAATATTTTTCCGGGAAATTTACTTTTTCTATCGGTATTATTTTGTTGTTTCGATAGAAAATTACATAAGTCTATCGGTATCATTTTGTTATACCGATAGAAAAGTTCCTCCGCTACTTTATTTCTCGTACACGGCCCTTTAGTTTCCCTCCACTCGAACAGTTCCACCTTAGAGCACTGCGTCTCTTTGAGAGCGAAGAAAACCCCAACCTCCGCCGTGAGCACTCACTTCCTCTCTCCCACACGACGATCGCCGGCTGGACACTGGTTCGTCACTGCCATCGGTTCTTATTTTCGTCCTTCGCCCGCCGCTGCTGAGTTCTACACCGCCTCTGCATCACCAGAACTGATCACCGCCGTAAATACCCTAATTCGTCGTTCTATTTCCAGCATCTTCTTTATTTGATCCTAGTGTTTTGCACGTACTAATTCTTGGAGTTTTGCAATTACACTAGGGTTCCCTATTGTGTTGGCTTATGTACATTCCGCAGGCAATGTTGATTTTAATTAGGGTTTACATAATATGTTCCAGTGCTGTAATGAACCTGTTTTGAGATTTTAACTTCTCTATACTGCTGTATGTGTGATCAATTGTATCCAACTGCCATGTAATGCAGATTATATGTTGGAGGTGTTCTTACACATATTCTATCGGGAGCTCATGTGTTTACCGATAGAAAATTTTCTGCACAAGTAGTAAAACTTAATTTGGATCTGGAAGGACATGAGCCATGCAATGTACTAGTTTGGTTGGGAATTTTTACTCACTTCGTATGAATATATGGCAATGTGGATGGGTCTTCGATGTATATGTTTCAAATGCCTATATACATGACTTTTCCCAACCTAATAGCTGTGAAGTCCTGATGACTCACATACAGGCTAGGCTAAAGATTATGCACAGTAGCACTTAGATGCTTGTGTGCATATTTACGTGTGAAATAATAATGCTGGCCCATGAATATTAATTAGTGTAGCAAATCATCGAGAATGTTATGTGATGACAGTGAATGGTGGCTTGTCAACAAAATTCCATATGTAGAGAACATTGTTATGTTCTATCGGTATCTCACGTGTTTGCCGATAGAAAAATTGTCTTGTGTGGAGGTAATTGTTATGGTCTATCGGCAGCTCATGTGTTTACCGATAGAAAATATTTCTGAAGAGTTCAGTAAGTAATTTATGCATGCCTTTCTTTTTGTATTATTTTCCCTTTTGCCGCCCTAGTTAGTCTCCAGTCCTGGGCTGAGTTATGGAAGTCCAAGGCGAATTAATTGCCATATATATGGTTTGTTGAAGGTTTTGTAGGGGAAGACATGTCGTCGTCTTCATCGGATGGTACTAGTGGTTCGACTAGGGCCAACCCCATCGTAACTACTGAAGATGGGGCTGTTACATCCCAGCGCAAGAGGGTGGGGCGAGGCGCGACGACGTTGGGGAGTTTGGCCAAACGCACTGATCTTTCTTGTGAGTTCAACCAATTTGGGAGGCCGATTGGAAAGAATGCTGGGAGGTACGCGGCCTACGTTGGGCTGTTGGCGAAAGAAAGGGTGAAGATCACCGTCCAGAGCTGGAAGGACGTGACGGCGGACGAGAGGGATAGGTTGTGGGCGGAAGTGAAGGTTAAATGAACTGAAATCGCTGAACTCTTTCGTAATCACGTTCTCTTGGCTTATACTAAAGTTTAACTAACTCGTGATTAATTGTATGCATTTTTCGGAAACAGGCTAAGTGGAACATCCCCGACGATACACCTAGGACTGCCTGCTTGAAGGACATGAACGGAACATGGAAAACCTTTAAGAGCTGGCTCGTCAGTAACTTCCTAGCTGCGGGGAAATCTCCTTGCGAGAAGTACCCCTTCATATCGGAGGAGGTATGGGAGGAATTCACCAAGCAGAAGGGGACTGAGGAGTTCAAGGCCCTTAGCGAGAAGAATAGGGCGATCCAGAAGAGGAACGACCACCCGCATCGGCTCGGATCCCGGGGCTATGCGGGGAAGGAGGAACAGTGGAAGAAGGAAGACGAACAAAATCCTGTCATGGACACCCCTGAGTTGCCGCTCTCCGAGATCAGGGATGAGAGGTGCAAGCGATGGTGGAGGGGGAGGGGGTCCGTGTCGTCCACGGGGTCTGTGCAGTTCGCAACCCCTGGGGACGCCGACGTTGTGAGGCGAATGGTAAGTTGGCTAACCTCGTAAACTGTGTGCGCACAAGTGTATATAAGGCAATTTGTCTCACAAGGTACCTTCAAATGTAACAGATCTCTTTTGAGAAGGACGCAGCGGAGGGATTGTTTACCCCACAGAGGGAGAACGACATCCTCACCCGAGCTCTAGGAAATAAGGAGCATCCCGGGCGGACACGGGCCGTGGGAGCCATTGTGTCGTGGAAGGCCGGTTTCGTAGATCCGGCTCCACCGAGGAAGAAGGCCCGCACCTGGAAGGAAAAGGAAGCTGACCTCTCCGATAAGATACGGGCTGAGGTACGGGAGGAGATACGGGCGGAGATGCGGGCTGAGATACGGGCTGAGGTACAGTCTGAGGTGCAGACCGAGGTCGCACAAATGAGGGAAGAGTTTGCACGGTTGAGAGAAACATTGCTGGCCAAGAGTTTAGATGCGGATCCCCAGGACGACGGTACCCCGCGGGGTCGGATAAGCAGTTGCGCTTCGAAGGTACTCGCGGATCCAGTGGATCTACTTGAGGTACTGCAAGCCTTCATCTGTGCACTTAAGTTGATGCCACTCCCATTCTGTTAGAGTTGTTTCGCTAACCTATTTTAATTGTTACAAATTTGCAGGGGCCGGAGGGCTGCATCCTACAGAATCACGTAGGCGCCGGGCAGGAAGTGGTTGGACACGGTTTCGTATATCCGTCTGGGCCGGATGTCCGGGTCCACTGTGTACCTCTGCGGTTGGGTTTCGCAAAGGTACAGGTGGACATGGCCATGCCGGGCTACAACGATTCTCCGTTGCCAGTCCCAACAGAGGAACTGCAGACACTTGCCGAGGCAGTGGGCTCCTACGTACAGTGGCCCAAGAAGTGTCTTGTAATACAACCGGTAAATCCTACACATTTTAGATTACATCCTACTCAGTACACTCAACTTGCATAATCTAACATACGTGCTCATTAATTGAAGTGGCCTGCCGCGGGGCTACCAGGGGACTGCGCCCCCAGCTCGGGGCATGAGGGCCGATCTCGTGCGAACTTGGACACATCAAAGACGGCCTCGACCCCACCCAGCGCATCCACGCCTCCACCTCGGAAGAAAGCCGCCATCACCTCGCCCTTGCCTTCGAAGGTACGCGCTCAGTCCCCGGCAAAAGGCAAGGGCGGCAAAGGCAAGGGCGGCAAAGGCAAGGGCAAAGGGCGACAGGGACTGCCGCGGACGTTCACGAACGCGCTCCCACTCCTGTCGGAGGCATCTTTGCGGAAATTGGATCGATCAACCAGAGACCTCCACGACTGGTACCTACATCGAGCTCGGCGCAGCCTGAACTTCTTAGTTCCCTACAGGCCTGGGCAGTTCCACCGTGAGCCCGGGACTATATCCGTGGCACACGAGGATCTGTTCGACCTCTACAACTGGCGGGAGCACGATATGTCCATCATACGGACTGGAGTCCTGTGAGTTTGCTGATGCTATGTATTGCTGTTTTCTAACTCTGTTTGCTAACTCTGCATTAATGTTGCAGTTCATTTGAATACTGAGTAACTCTCTGTGAAATTAATATTAATCTCGTCCTTCGCATGCAGGTGCATGTACAGGCTAGCATCGGAGGCTGCGTGTGACAAGGTGGGTTTCCTCGACCCAGAGAAAATAAGCCTCACGATGCTAGAGCAGGACGCCGCGCACGCTGAGCAGTACATATCCAGCGCGCTGATGGCGCAGCAGGACAGGGACTTCATTCTGGTGCCGTACCACCAAAGGTTAATGCATTTCGTACTAATTTAACTCAATCTTGTATGTTACACCTGAGATGTACTTTGAGCTAGCGGTCCTCTTTTACGTACAATGCAGGGGCCACTGGATCCTCATCGTGATCTGTCCGCCGAGGAACGAGGTGTACTACCTCGATTCGATGCGTGACAGATTATCGATGGAATATGTGCTCAAGGGGAATATGGGGGCGTAAGTAACTTATATGTTTGATTTAAATTTTGACCTCAATAGCTAATGATAATACATTAACCGGCAATACTAACTGAAATGCAGGGCTTTTGATAAATATGTGTCCGCTGGAGGGAGGCATGCCGCACCGCAGGGCTCCCTACTAGCTTGGAAAGAATATGAGGTACTCACGAGACTTTTTGTTTATGCTTAATTAGTTTATGGAAACAATATATAGCTAACATGTATTCGCATATGCAATTATCTCAGTGCCATCAGCAGCCGCAATCGTGGGAATGCGGGTTTTATGTGCTGCGCTACATGTACGACCTACTGCAGACAAACTTTTCCCGATTCCCCCAGGTAAGCATCGATAGCTAACTCAAATTTCAAAAATGGGTGTCACGTTCTAAATTAGGACCGAAGTTAGTTACTCAGTATGCACACATGCTTGCAGATCGCCATGTCGAAAGACCAATATGAAAATGCAAAGATTATATATCTTCGACAAATCTGGGCACAATATGTCATGGAGGAAGTAGCACCCAACCATCCAGCATGACAATTTTCTCCTTTTGGTGTACTCTGCATAGACTGTTCATATACATGTGAATAAATATATATATGTGAATAAATGTCCACATTGGATTGCAATCTGTATTTGTCCATACATATGTGAATAAATGTGAATAACTGCCTAATGTGTGAATTTGTTCTGTGAATTTACCTTGCATCTGTACTGTATTGTGTATCCAATCTATACTGTATTGCATCTGTACTGTATATATGAATGTACTGTATTGTGATGCAAATAAAGTACTGTATATGTGATTGCTCTATCGGTAAATTCATCAACAACCGAGAGACTACTGTCCTTTTTTCTATCGGTACAATCAAAATTAACCGTTAGAAGAGTTTGACCTTTCCTGCCGGTGAACTCATACATATCCGATAGAGTACTAAGCTTTTTTCTGTCGGTAATCTTGTAGTTAACCGTTAGAATAGTGGTACTTTTCAATCGCTATTGACGAGTTTTCTATCGGTAAACTTGTAATATGCCGATAGAATAGTGTGAGTTTTCCTGTCGGTAAACTTATAATTAGCCGTTAGAATAGTGGTACTTTTCAATCCGCTAGTGACGAGTTTTCTATCGGTATACTCCTAATATGCCGATAGAGTACTAAGCTTTTTTCTGTCGGTAATCTTGTAGTTAACCGTTAGAATAGTGGTACTTTTCAATCCGCTAGCGACGAGTTTTCTATCGGTACACTCCTAATATGCCGATAGAGTACTAAGCTTTTTTCTGTCGGTAATCTTGTAGTTAACCGTTAGAATAGTGGTACTTTTCGAACTGCTGGACGTAAGAATACGACGGGTTTTCTATCGGTAGATTCATAATATGCCGATAGAATAGTGAACTTCTTCTGTCGGTTATTTACCGATAGAAAATTGCCAGTCTTGTTCTATCGTGTCTATCTCTATCGGTACAAAAACCGATAGTAGAAGGGTTTTTTTTACCGATAGAAGACTGCATTTCTGTACTAGTGAAGTGTCTAAAACTCAAATAAGTTCTATGACTCTTCGATTGTATTCGATGATCTAAACTAGGCCTATTACAAGGTATTTATAGTCCAATCGTATGAGTACGTATCAGACTCAATAACCTAAACGTATTAGACTCATATAACTAATCCTAAACAGATAAGCTTAGTTATACACATTCAGATTGGATTCAATTCCGAACAAGGAACGAATTCCTTTTCCTGGTCGCGGACCCATCCATGTTCGCGAATCCTTTCTGAACACGGTTAAGGTCGCGAAGCCGTATGCGATCAGGACTTGGTCGCGAAGCCGCATGCGATCAGGACTTGGAGATCCTCCCAGATCATGACTCCCTTGTTGAGAAGGAGCCAACCCCTGGTGTGACCTCTCGATCAAACTGGAGATGTGGAAATTGGGCTTGTCCATCTTCTTTGGTGTACCACTTTGCCGCACGTGCTCGTTGATCTCTCCGACTGATTCGAAAAGTCTCCTTGGTGCCACTGCGGGCGGTAGTCACCTTCTTCTCCAGAATCACATCTTCACGTAGAGGTTCGTCTCGTTGATAGACCAAGTCTTCAACAGATGGTACTATAGTATCTGGCTCATCATCCAGCATTGAAGGCTCAAAGAGTTTGAGGTGCTCAACATTAACAACCAAGTAGATATCCATGTATGGAGGTAACTCGAGCTGACAAGTATTATTACCTACTTTCCGCAAAATCTGAAAGGACCATAATGAATGGGTTTGAGTTTCTTACCTTCACTTTTAAGTCTCTCCTTACTCAGATGTAACCATACCATATCACCTTCTTGAAATTGCACATCAACTCGGTGCCGATCATGTCGCGCCTTGTACTTGAGTTGAGCTTTCAGCAAGTTATGTTCAACCTCACGATGGAGTCGTTGAATACCTTCCAGGAACTTTTGTGCTCGGTCCTGATCAGATGCTTCCTTGCTGTTCTGTGCTGAGGTAGGGATCACAAACTCCATGTCGAATGGACTCTGGGGTAGAAATCCTAAACAGACCTCAAACGGGGACTTTCCAGTCGAACCATGCACTACTCGATTAAAAGCAAATTGCAGGTATGGTATGCTTTCATCCCAGGTCTTCGGGTGCTTCGAGTTATATCCTCTCAAGAGATGAACGACTGTGCGATTTACCACCTCGGTTTGACCATCATTTTGCGGATGAAAAGCAGTACTCTTCTTTAGCTTGGTGTCCATCATCGTCTAGAGCGATCGCCAAAAGTGACTAAGGAACCGGGTATCGCGATCAGACACAATAGAAGTCGGCAGTCCGAAGTGTGTCCAAATGTGTTGAAAGAATACCCGAGCTGCCTCTTCTCCCGTGATAATCTTCCGACAAGGTATAAGAACAATCATTTTGGAGAACCGATCAACGACCACGAATAGATAGTCATTGCCACGTCGGGTCTTAGGCAATCCTCCCAAGAAATCCATGGATATGCTCTCCCATGGTCGTGATGGAACTGGTAAAGGATTGTACAAACCTAATTTTCGGTTTGCCGGTTTCGAGATGCTGCAGAGACCGCAGCCTCGAAGAAACCTAGCCACATCTTGCTGCATACGCGGCCAGAACACATGTTGGTGAAGATTTTGCAACGTCTTTGTAACCCCAAAGTGACCAGCTACCTTCGATGTGTGCGCTTCTTCCATCCATTGAGTTCGAGGTGCTCCACGAGGTATGCAAAGTAAATTGCCCTTGTACAAGAGTCCTTCTCGACGAACGAACTCTGTAGGGTTCCCTATTTCGACCTCAGTCAGTGCTGTTTGAAAATCAGGGTCTTCACTATACATAGTGACATAGTCATCATGACATGAGGGCTCGATCTGCATGAATGCTGATAAACAGAGGGTCATAACTGGTGGTCGCGACAACATGTCCGCTAATTTGTTGTGTATGCCCTTCTTGTACTTAATCACCAGATTAAACTGCTGCAGATTCCACTTCATGTGCCGAGCTTGCTGTAGCTTGGACTGAGTTTGCAAATATTGCAATGGTTGATGGTCGGTGTGGACAACCGTCTCTTTCCCCAAGAGATAACACCGCCAATGTTTCACGGCCTGATGCAGTGCGCATAACTCCTTATCATAAGTCGGGTAGTTCTTCTGAGCTCCCTGGAATAACTCGGAGTGATATGCCACTGGTCGACCTTCTTGCATGAGCACTGCGCCCATCGCATAACCTGAAGCATCGGTTTCTAGCTCGAACGGTTTCTGGAGATTTGGCAAAGCTAACACAGGCGCCTCGCTGATCTTCCTTTTCAGGAAGAGAAACGTGTCCTCATGTTTCCCTGTCCACTCGAACTTCTGATCGATCCTGGTTAATGCATGCAATGGAGAAGCCACAATTGAGAAGTGTCGGATGAACTTCCGAAGATATTGGCATGCTCCCACAAAACTACGCACATCCGTAACTGTTCGCGGTCGTGGCTATTCGCGAATCACTTTTACCTTGTCTGGGTCGATTTGCAACGTACCGTTGCCGACCAGGAATCCAAGGTAAAGTATAGTTTGCTGGCCGAACTCGCACTTCTTACGGTTGAGGCGAAGTCGATATTGCCGAAGCTGATCGAACACCTTTTTGACATGAATGAGGTGCTCATCCCACGAACGACTGTAAACCAATATGTCATCGAGGTACACGATCACAAAGTCGTCAATGAACTGTCTCAATACGTCATTCATAAGACGCATGAAAGTTGTCGGGGCGTTGCAGAGACCAAACGGCATGACCAGCCATTCGAACAGACCTTGTCGTGTTTTGAATGCGGTCTTCCACGTATCCTCCTCTCGGATGCTGACTTGATGATATCCTGACTTAAGATCCAACTTGGAGAAGACAACAGCATGCTTCAATTGGTCCAGCAGGTCATCAATACGAGGAAGGGGGTACCGGTTCTTGATGGTGATCTTGTTCAGTGCTCAATAGTCGATGCACATACGCCAAGTCCCATCTTTCTTTGGTACTAACACCACAGGAGATCCACAAGGTGAACTACTTGGTTGAATGACACCATCGTTCAGCAACTTACCAAGTTGTCTCTTGATCTCTTCATTCTCCAATACTGAGTTGCGATACATACTCAGATTTGGCAGTGTCGCATCGGACACAAGCTGAATTTCGTGCTCGACTGGTCGTTTCGGCAGACGACCCTGGGTAGTCTCGAACAGATCATTGTATTTCTCCAACAGTCCCGACAAACGACCAGAATTCTCTCGACACGCCAAGCGACAATGCTAGTCGAGTACCCCCACTTTGACCAATGGATCGAATCATGACAAGCACATACTTGTGACATGCATTAACAATCCGTTTGGCTTGATTTGCGGTAATCAAGTTCGAAGTGTTAACGTGGATGTCTCTACTGATCACAAACTTAACTCCGTCTTTGGTGAGGTCGTACTCTTGCGCTTGCCGATGGAAATGAGCGTCTCGATCATACAGATACAGACTCCCAAATATCACCTGACAGATATCGATAGAGACAACATCGCATTGCACCTCATCGATATATCGTGCAGAGATCGCAAATTTCAACACACACTGACTTGTAATCTGTTGATTCACGTCGGATGTAAACCAACCCAGCGGATATGGTCGCGGGTGTGTGGTTGTCTTCAAACCAAGTCGCCAAAGCAGTCCAGTGGAGACCAGATTCTTCTGACTTCCTGGATCGAATATCACTGCGACCACTTCGTGCTTCACTTGGACGTTGATGGTGAACAAGTCCTCTGTTGGGTGATGGTCGTTTGGTGGATCCGAACCCTTCTCCTTCGGCATTGCCATCAGAGACAAGGTCGTATCCGCCTCATTAACCGAGTTCACTCGGACAACTTCTTCGTCGGGTGAAGTCGCAGTAGCCGTGGCTGTTCTTTTCCCTGGTCCGTTTTTCTTTGGTCGAAGTTCAGGATGAAGCTTCTAGCTTTTGTCCTTGGTATGTCCCGCGACTTGACAATGTTCGCAAAAGGCACCCATGCCCGATTTTGAAGCGTTCTTCTTCAGACTCTGCTTTTTCTTTGTCGAGTTCGCACTTTCCTTCATGCTTTTGTCGCTGCGGGATTTGTTCTTCTTCTCGATCGCCATAGCAGTTGTGCTTGCGGTCGCGATGTCTTGGACGCCGAACAGACTTAGCTCAGTACTGATCGATTTCTGAAGTCCAGATGTGTATTTCCGAAATACCTGAGGGTCGGATAGTGAGATGCCAATGACCATTGCTTGTCGCCGAAAATCTGTTGTATAGTCTTGGACGGTCTGGTCGCGCCGTTGGTACAATCTATGCCAACGCTCCCATCTCTCCTCAAGGTAACCCATCGGATAGAATTCTTGTCGCAGAAATCGTTTGAATTGACCCCATGCAAGGTCGTCAGCTTCATCACTAGCGAACAAGGGCCTTCCACCATGTCTTGGTGTGGTCCTTCATCTTCAAAGGTGCAAACTTCACCTTTTGAGCGCTACTGAACCCTTTCAGGTCAAAGTAGGTCTCAAGTTGATCGATCCAAGAATCCAGCTTCTCGGCATCGATCACCCCATCATATATGGGTATATCAATCTTAGCGTCTGACGAGGATTGACACCCGGGTCATTTCTAATAAACTTTTGATTCAAGACAAGTTCGAACCAGACATGTACCTGGTGATGCGAACTCAAGCTATTCTGAGGGGCATCACCATGAGGTTGCAAGCTTTACGCGATTAGGTCGCAAGCTTTACGCGATCAGGTCGCAGCTTTACGCGGTCAGACCGTAAGCCTTGCGTGGTCAGAAGTCCGTAAGCCTTCCGCGGTCAGAAGTTCGTAAGCTATACGCGAACTACACATTCGGGATATTGCGCGGTCAGCCAATATCCCGCGGTCAGAACATCTGTCGATCAGGATACTTGGGATCTATCTATTTCGGTTGCCCGTACAACAGGATATTCTAAGTATCCCGAAGATTCCTACACGTGGAGAATCAACCGTCAGAAGGTTAACACATATAGTTATCCATGAATAACACGTGTTTAACCTGCGTGGAGGTTAAGAGCAGTTCCAAAAAACCGCATCCAACCGTCCATGCAACCGTTTGATGCAGTTTCCTCTACATGGCACCCTTTCAAACAGTAGAAAAGGATGGCACGGAACATCAATGGAAAGGGGGAAGAAAATCATCCAAGTTAGCCAAGTCTACGGCACACCTCATATAGCATTTTAATAAGCCTTCTTTGGCTTATCTTTGTACACTCTTACAGGAAAAATCCTCGCCTGTGAGGACTTTTTCCTCCATTTGTAAACCTTTTACCACACTTAGTGAAATCTCAACAGGACGTAGGGCTTTTACTCCCACCATCGAGGGCCCGAACCTGTCTAAACTCTCTGTGCTCCTGTTCACTATTGTTCAGCATACCTTCCCAAAGGGTCATCTTGAAAGGTCTCACAGTTATAAATTCTGCATAAGTTCGGCTGAGGACTCCGAGTCCGAATCGTCGACAGCTGGCGCCCACCGTGGGGCCTTTCTCAAGGCGTCCTAATTGAAATTCGGAGGTTCGCCGAAACATGGCTGGAGCATATGATTCCGAGAACGATTTTGATCTCGAGGATTATGCCCATATACCCATGCCTTCTCCAAGCGATCCTGTTCCGATGGAAGAGGTCGAAGGCCAGAATCTTCCACAGGTTGAATCATCTCCCCAAGTCATGTTAATCGACCAGGAGGTAACTGGCACAAGGTTAGAACCCGCAGAGGTTCTTAATGTGCTAGGCGATGAATCCGGCCCGTCATACGATCCCGCTGAGGGAAAATATGATGGTGACCCTGAAGTTAGCCCAGGAAGGTTCGACCCTGATAACCTCCACCGTCTCTTTGATTTCGAGTCTGACTCGGAACAAACCGAGATGTTCTCCCCATCGACGACCTCTCTCCCTAGGCAGTTTGCTGCGTTGTCAGAGGAAACTCCCGATCAACAGGCTGCCAGGGAAGAACAAGATCGCAAACAGAAGGAGGAACAAGATCTCGAGCAACAGAACAACGAACTACGCAGAACTGCCCTAGAGGCTCTTCAAGATGCGCAGGCTAGTTACGATACTGCCCCGAGTTCTTCTCGACGGTCGCGTGGTCGTAGACGTGACCAGACTCCTTCCTTACCACCGGAGCATTTCCCAGTGGACGAAGAAACAATAACACCTGGTGCCCCTAGGAGAAGTACCCATGGTCGGCTGCGATCTATCGCGGAGGTCATGCATAATTTTCCTCCTACAGTCACGGATGCGCAGAGACCGGCCTTTTTCAGGATCCTGGTGGAAAGATTGGACGAGGTCGCATCCGAGGCGACCCCAACAGCTTCTTCCCGCTCAGTGACACACCCCCGTGAACGAGATGGTCCTCATTTTGGCTCTGGCCGACGAAGTTACCCGCCACCTTTACCGTCCCGACAGGACAAATATCGGCGAATGCAGGACTCTCGTAGTAGGGATCGAGTTCCCGTTCACTCTCGTTTGGGACCCCGAGTAACCTCGCCATTAAGTGAGTTTGCTCGAAACCCGACCGAAAGTCGCAGGACGGTTCACGGTCCTTACGTTGGTTGCAAAGCTTTCTCGCCTGGCCTACGAGCAGTCGTTTGGCCCGATAAGTTTCGACCAGGGGCCATTGAGAGGTTTGATGGAACTCAAAACCCATCTGAGTTCCTTCAGATCTATATTACTGCCATCCAAGCAGCAGGAGGCGATGACAAGGTCATGGCCAACTACCTGCCAACAGTCCTCGTAGGACCGGCTAGAACCTGGTTGTTCAATCAGCCTGAGGGTTCTATCTATAATTGGGAAATGCTATGCGATGCCATCCTCAGCAATTTCCAAAACTGTTACCAAAAGCCGGGTAAGGAGGACGACTTGCATAGACTGCGGCAAACTTCGACCGAAACGCTTCGACAGTTTGTCTAGAGGTTTGTCGGGGTAAGAAATACCATCCCAAACATATCTGATGGCTCCGTAATCAGGGCATTTAAGCATGCCGTTCGATACCGGAGATTCACTGAAGACTTGCTCATCCACCCTCCTCGATCAGTGGCCGATCTGTTCGATATGGCTGATCGATACTCCGATGCAGCCGAGGCAGTCGAATGGAACCGAATGGTTGACAAGGGGGACCTACCGCCCCAACCAGGCTTCAAGGACGCCAAGAAAGAAGATTCAAGCAAAAAGCCGGAGTCTTCACCGGGTGGGAAGTCAAAAAAGTCGAAGAGTAACCGCTCTGGACAGTACCGTGAGGTCGCGGTCGCGGAGAAACCACCTTCGACCAAAGGTAATAAGTCTTCTTTTAAAAGTAAAACTGCTTCTGGTGGCCGGGATTCCGACCAGCCAGAAAAATCAACTAATCCGCAGGAAGGCAAAAGGTGGTGTCCACTCCACAATTCCGCAGGCCACGATCTCAAAAACTGCAGGAGTTGGTTGAAACAGCTGGATGATTTCTACCAAGGAGCTGGGCCAATGCCAACCTTACCGCCTAAAGAGCAGGCGTGCGGGGTTAGAGACGTTGATGGAGACGAAGAAATGGCTTACCAGGTACCTCAAAATCACGTTAATGTCATTTTCGGAGGTTCCTCCTCTTTCTTTTCCAAAAGGCAGTTTAAAACCTTTTGCCGAGAGGTTAACCAAATGGAGACATCCCTTGGTGAACCTCAATATCCCCGTTGGTCGGATATACCTTTGACGTTCGATCGCGCTGACTGTCCTGTGGGGCTAACTCGACCATTGAGGCTACCTCTGGTTATTACCCCAATCATCAGTAACGCGAGAGTCGAAAGGGTCCTGATTGACGGGGGAAGTTCCCTTGATCTTTTATTGGTCAAGACACTCGACGAGATGCAAATTCCTTGTTCGAAGATCAAGCCCATAATCCATCCGTTTTATGGGATAATCCCAGGCCCCTCGATGATGCCATTGGGACAAGTGGTCCTCCCGGTCACTCTGGGAGAACCAGATAATTTCCGAACAGAATTGGTTACTTTCGATGTAATCGATTGTGATTCAGCTTATAATGCAATCTTTGGCAGGCCGACTCTTGCTAAGTTCATGATGGCAATGCAGTATGCTTATCAGTGCGGGAAATTGCCTAGCCCCAAAGGTGTCATTTCGGTCCGAGGTAGTCGCAACATGGCGCTCACGTGCGACCGGCTATCTTTGGAGATGGTCGATCAACTTCCCCTCCGGGACGTTCAGGTAGCCACTGTCGCCACCGATGCGATCAGGGCTGCTCCTCGACCAGATGAGAAACTCAAACAAGTTCCCTTGTACCCAGATGACCCATCCAAGACAATTGGGGTTGGGTCAGCCCTGGATGACAAATAGGAACTCGACCTCGTTGCTTTCCTCCGGGCTAACGCAGATGTGTTTGCGTGGAAACCGTCCGACATGCCCGGTGTCCCAAGGGAAGTAATTGAGCACAGGTTAGCAATTCGACCTGGACAACGACCAATAAAGCAAAAGCTCAGGCGTTTTGCCACCGACCGACAGGAAGCCATCCGAGAAGAGTTAGACAAACTCTTACAAGCCGGGTTTATCCGCGAAGTGAATCACCTGGACTGGCTCGGCAATCCGGACATGGTCCGCAAGTCAAATGGCAAGTGGCGGATGTGCGTCGACTATACTAGCCTCAACAGTGCCTGTCCGAAGGATGACTTTCCCCTTCCCCGCATCGACCAGCTGGTTGACTCCACTGCGGGTTGCGAACTGATGAGTTTTCTGGATGCCTACTCAGGATATCACTAAATTAGCATGGCAGAAGACGATGAAGAGAAAACTGCCTTCATCACCCCGTTCGGCACATACTGCTACGTCAGAATGCCGTTCGGTCTCAAGAACGCTGGTTCCACGTACCAGCGCTTGATGCCAAAGACCTTTCTTTCCCAGATAGGGCATAATCTCGAAGCATATGTAGACGATTTGGTTGTAAAAAGCACCAAAAGATTGTCTCATTTGGGCGATCTTGTTGAAACCTTCTGTAACTTGAATCGCTTTGGAATAAAATTGAACCCGGAGAAATGTTCTTTCGGGGTTTCTTTAGGAAAGCTTCTTGGTTTCCTTGTGTGTTCCAGGGTATTGAGGTTAATCCTAAGAAAATCAGAGCTATTGAACAAATGAGGTCGCCCTCGACCATGAAGGATGTTCAACGCCTGGCTGGTCGCATGGCGGCTTTAAGTCGCTTCATATCGCGATTAGGCGAAAGGGGACTACCTTTCTTTAAAGCCTTGCGGAAACATCATAACTTCACGTGGTCCGACGAGGCCGAAAAAGCGTTTCAGGTGGTAAAAACATATCTTTCCAGTCCGCCGGTATTGGTGTCTCCTGAAAAGGAAGAACCATTACTTCTGTATTTGGCGGCCACCCCACACGCGGTCAGCGCAGTTCTGATCGCGGAAAGGGAAGGAGTACACAGACCCATCTACTATGTGAGCGAAGTACTTCATGGTCCTAAGGAGCGCTACCCTGAGGTCCAGAAGATACTTTACGCGCTACTGATGGCTTCCCGTAAGCTACGACATTACTTTCAAGCACACAAGATCACAGTACCCTCCTCTTTTCCTTTAGGGGATATTGTCCGAAATCCAGAAAAATCTGGTCGAATCGCCAAATGGGCGGTCGAATTCGGTGCCTTCGAGATCCATTTCACCCCTCGCACGGTAGTTAAGTCTCAGGTTTTGGCCGACTTTGTGGTCGAATGGATCAACCCTGAGCCACCCGTGCAGTTGGCAAAGGAACTGGAGTACCCCGATTATTGGACAATGTACTTTGACGGCTCCCGTAGTTTTCAACACTCGGGGGCTGGAGTGGTCTTAGTTATGCCTCAGGGCGAACAGCTTAAGTATGTTATTCAACTACACTTTGTTGCCACCAACAATGCAGCAGAGTATGAAGGTCTTCTTGCAGGGCTCCGGGCAGCAAAATTCCTCGAAGTCCGTTGATTAGTGGTGAGGGGGGACTCACAGCTAGTCGTAAACCAGGTAAACAAGGAGTACAGCATCTCCGATGAGACAATGGCTCATTACCTGGGGGAAGTGACGAGATTGGAAAAACACTTCAGTCACTTCGAAGTCCAATACGTCCCGCGAAAGGACAATATTCTCGCAGACCAATTATCCAAAATTGGATCCTCACGCTCATCCGCTCCGGCAGGAGTGTTCATTGAACACTTGGACCATCCTTCGATCATGACTTCGGTCGAGGATGATCCGGAAATAGCCTTCGTTGCCAACCTCGGTCAGGAACAAGATTGGACTCATCCATTGATGGTCTATCTTGAACATGGGACCCTACCCGAGGACGAAACCAAAAGCGATCGATTAATTCGAAAGGCGCGTCTGTACAAACTCATAGATGGGGTTATGTACAGAAAGGGTACTCAAGGAGTATTCATGCGCTGCATATCTCAGGAGGAAGGAAAATCCCTCTTGAAAGAAATACATGACGGTGTATGCGGTGCACACGCGTCATACCGAACACTGGTCGGAAAAATTTTTCGACAGGGATTCTACTGGCCTTCGGCACTCGATGATGCCAAGTTTATGGTCAAGATGTGTCCACAGTGTCAGTTTCATGCAAGACAGGTTCATCAACCTGCTTATGCATTGCAAACTATTCCTCTCGCATGGCCCTTCGCGATCTGGGGAATGGACATCGTCGGTCCTATGCCACAAGCGGTCAATGGGTACAAGTTTCTGTTCGTAGCCATTGACACGTTCACAAAGTGGATTGAGGCCGAACCAGTACGAAATATTACTGCATCAGCTGCACAAAAGTTCTTTCACAAGAACATTGTGGCACGATTTGGTGTTCCAAACCGTCTCATCACAGACAACGGTTCTTAGTTCGCTAGCGGTCTCTTCCTAGACTACTGCGATCAGATTGGGACTAAGGTGTGCTTTGCTTCCGTGGCACATCCACAAAGCAATGGTGCCGTAGAACGGGCCAATGGGCAAGTATTGCAAGGCATCAAAAAACGTGTTTTTGATCGCCTCAAGACCCGCTCGGGGGCTTGGGCAGACGAGCTCTGTACTGTTCTATGGGAACTACGGACTACCTCTAGTCGAGCCACCGGTGAGACACCCTTCCATTTGGTCTATGGGGCCGAGGCTGTGTTGCCTATGGAAGTCAGTATTGGATCTGTTCGCACGAATCAATTCGAACAGGTCAACCAATCCGAACAGCGATCGCAAGATCTCATCCTCCTGGAAGAACGGCGTGATCGCGCCCTGATCAAGTCCGCGGTATACTTGCAGGCTCTACGCAAGTATCACAGTAAAAAGGTGCGACCACGTGATCTCAACGTGGGCGACTTGGTTTTACGAAAAATTCAAGACCAGTCTAACCGCAATAAATTCTCCCCAAAGTGGGAAGGACCATACACTGTCGTCTCAGTGCCGCGGCTAGGGTCTGCGCGGTTAGCCATGGAGGATGGTCGGATTTTGTCCAATACTTGGAACATCGATCAACTTCGCAACTTTTACGTGTAAGTATTCCAATCACTTTTTCCCTGTTCAATTAGCATCTTTTCATAAAAAGCATGTCTTGTTTTCATACAATGAGTGTTTTCTTTAAGCCCAAATTATACAAATTCGACCTGGGGCTGATCGCCGGCGGTTAGGTTACTACAGCATTTTTTAACCGGATTCGCTGGTCGATCTCATGATCACTTCCAGATAAGTCGCTCCTAAATAAGCCGTTTCTCAACGCACACGGGACTATCTGGCTAGTCTTCGGTCATCTGGGTGGCTACCAGTTTGCAATAAGGTTAAAATGTTACTTTAATCTTGACCATTGGCTTGAAGCGCATATCCCTGGACATCATACTTATGTTTTCCCCTCTGCTTAAAATACTAAGGCTCCAGTATTCACAAAACAGAGGCAGGGGCTAGAGGAATATACTTATAGTATGAAACTTATGATGTGAATATGCACTTTCTTTTGAAAAAAAAAAATATATAGTTTTACATACATTGCATTGTAATTACAATTGTTTGGTTACAAAAATAAGGATCATTCGATCCCCAGCTCAGTCAGGAGTTCATCTACTAGGGGCTGGACTTCCTCTATGACTGCATCGAGCAGCTCTTCACTCTCGACCTCAACCGGACCCACCAATGCGTTCAGATCTGCATCTGGGCCATGGTGAAGTCGAACCCGGCTGAGTACGGCTGCTGCGGCTGATCGAACCCTTGTTCTGATCGCCTCTTCGCGTCGCCGTGTATCTCCAGGGAGATACTCAAGCAGTGAATCTGCCTGGGCAGTAAGCAGCGATGTCCAGTTATTTATACTGAGGTTGTCTTGCCTCAGTTCTACCACATCGGTCTTCAAAAGATCAGCCACGGCCTTTAGTTTTTCAAAGATCCGGAGGCTCAGTTCTTTGATTGCCTGATCGGTGTGGCGAATCGAGGATTCAAGAATCTCCTTGTCTCGACTGAGCTGCGTAATTCGACCTGCTTGCGCTGTACAGAGAGAGAAGATTATTCGCATATTATGGATTCAAGTTTTCCTAGTCAGGAATCGGCTTACCAGCATTCTCTGATCGAAGTCTGTTGAGTTTAGTTTCTTGTTTCTTAAGCATTGAGACTGAACCGGCCACCTCCTTCTTCAAGAATGCAACCTCTCTGCAACAAAATCAAGGCAGTCATAACCAAGATATACCCATGTTAACCAGAGGGTAATGGTACTCACCTGCGCAAGCTATCGCGTTCTTTTTGAATGGCTTCTGTACTAGCCATCACAACACGCGAATGGCTTGTTAGCCAGGACAATCCCTGTGGCGCCAAAGAAGAAGGTCAAAGGTGTCATAAGTATAATTCAGGCACGGAAGCAAAGTCTTATTATACCTTCATAAACTTCTGTAAAACGGCATCATTCAGTTCAGCGGGAATCCTCGCTAGAGCCTCCGACGTGCTCACTACAGGGATAGTTGGCGGGAGTGCCGGCCGGACGCCACCCCCAGAGACTACTGGTTGTGACCCGATCCCTGTACTTGTTTCACCTCCCGCGGTCCGGACGACTTCCTGAACTGCGGGAGCAGAGCGCTCTTCATTAGAGGCTCCCTCATCAGCCCTAATTTCAACCTCCCCAGTGGCGGTTGAAGGGTTAGGCGCTGTCTTCTTTTGCCTAACAGGAAGAATGGGTCAGGCAACTTTTATTTAAGATTACTGTCAAGTAAGAGCTCTTACCTTATTTGAAATCCCATTCGTTCCTGGGACTTCTGGGAAAATTCCCCTTGCGAAGGAGAGCCGTCTCCGGTTCTCACCTTCCTTATGGTAAACAAGGCAGCACCCCCCTGGAAATGTCATGTTATAGGCATATTCTTAGGGAACAGGTAAAAACACATGAAAAGATCTTTACCTGGGCCACCGGGCTAACTGGTGGGGCTGCATCTGAAGGCCTTGGCGATTCCAGAGTTGCTGGAACCATCATAGCTGGCCTTTGTTCATCCACCTCCTCCTCTGTCCGCAGAGGAGGAGGATTTTCCTCCCTGGAACCCCCAGTGGTCCCAGGAGGAAGCTCTCCTCCCTGTATATACATTAACTTGACAAATGTGCAGAAAAAGTCATAGAAGGAACGGCCGAAAAAGATTCCTTACCTTGGTCGTCCCTTCGACCAGGGAAGCAGAGATAATTGACCCTGAAACCTCGGGGGCTTCAGGAATTGGAGGGTTACCCGCGACCACAAGATTTTCGGTGGTCGCAGGATCTTCCACGACCACCTCCTCGGTAGTAGTGGTCTCTGCAGGGCGGCTTGGGGCATCGCTGGATGGAAGATCCGCGATCTTCCTCCTTCGAAGGATCAGAGGAACGTCATCCTCTTCCTCCTCGCTCCCCTCTCCCTGTACGACGAAGAAGTGATTCCATGTCGCGCCTAAAAAAGTAGCAGGAATGCGATATCTTACCGCAGTTTTGCTTGCGGGACGAGGAATGCTTCGTGAAGACCCCTCCCCAGGGTTTAGCTTGGTCTTCTTAGGGGCAGGACTCTTTGTCCTGGGTCTCTGAGAGACCTTCTTCACATTCCTCGCCGTCGGCTTCTTCGGAGAGCCGACATTTTCACTTGGGAACGTCGCATCCGCAAACCTCCCTAGGAGCTGGTTCGCAGTCCATTACAAGGGATTAGCACTGGACACACACAAGACCTGCAGAGCCAAAGCTGAACAAGGAAATTACCTTTCGGCGCTCCTGTCTGAGGTCATCACCCGCGTGAATCAAGCTCTGCGGGCGAGGTGATTCCTTAGGGCCCTCTACATCGGAATTGTAGGTCCTAAGGAGGGAGTTGGTCCGCCTTTCAATCTCGGATGAAGGCAGGACTGTTCCCAAACTCAAGTCAGAATTTGTACAATTCAAAAAGGAGAAAGTTCAGCACCAAAGAAATAAATACCTTGACTGTAGTCCAGGGTGCTATCACCCATGGACTTAATCTCCCACGCCGGATGAGCCCTTTCACGCAGAGGACTCACCCGGTTCTTCACGAAGTCTCGAATGATATCTCGAGCCGTCAATCCTTCATTGACCAAGTGAAGAATCACCTCGGCATGCTTCGAAAGCTCCGAGTTCATCGCCGGAGGAATGTCTAACTCGCTCGACTTATCCGGTCGCGAGTTTTCAAACCATAAACTGCTTTCGGATGGTGGAGAGCAGTAGAACCACCTTTGGTGCCACCCATGCACAGAATCTCGTAGGGGTGGGGAGGGATACTCCTTTTTATCCCTCAGCCGGAAGTAGATGCATCCGGCGGCGTTGGTACTCTTTGACCACGCCGAAAAGTAAAATCGTCGGAAAAGATCCACGCTGGGATATATTCCGACGAAGGCTTCACAAAGGTGCTGGAATACTGCAAGGATCAGCATCGCGTTGGGGTGGAGGTTGATTAGTTCCCACCCGTAATGTTCAAGGACATCCTTAAGGAACCGACTCTCAGGGAATCGGAACCCGCAACGCAAATACTCCTCAAAAACCATCAACTCGCCTTCTTGGACAGTTGGGGTTTCTTGGTCCTTCTCCGCAGGTCGCCAGTTAATGAGCAGCCGCGGAGAAAGGATCTCCTCCTTCTCTAATGCCATCAGGCTCTCCTCAGAATGGTGAATGGATCTGCTCCAGGACGCCATCTTTGGTGTAGAATCAAAGGGGAAGCTGGCGATTTGGGGAAGATGAAGGCTGAAGAAAATGAGGGTTTTGAGCGGCGGGAATAATAAGGGTTTTTAGCTGTGTGGCTTCTTTGAGAAGACATCTGCTCTTTTATAGACCCAAGGCGACGCATTAATGAGTAAACGGCTCATTTCAAACGCTCCATTGAATGCTTTATTCATTTCCCATAATGGATACTGTCTCTGATGGACCCGATAAAGTACTCAGGCGTCGGATCTGAAACAAAAAGGCTTCTTTGTTTTGGAAACTGAAAGCGTAGAAGGACTGAAAAATTTTCAGTACTTTTCAGAGGACGTTTTTCCTTTTTATACTTTGAACATTTTATTCAAAAAAATCATGTAACCCAATTTTTAACGTACTGAAGTGTTTCTAATTGGGTTATGGTTTTATCGAAATCGTGTTTTAGGCTGAAACTTCGATTCTAATCGAAGTGACATCCTGACCGAGTCCCAACTTTGGTCGAACCTTAGTTCTGACCGCGGCTTTGAAACTGATCGCAGAATCAGGGCAGGTTGCTGTGCTTTTTTCTTAAAAGTGATTTTGATCGCAGAACTAAAATTTCCTGTGTATGAATGGTCGCGAACGTAAAGTTCATGGCTATATTTTCGCACAGAAGATGTGGAGAACATTTCATGAGAAATAAAGAACTTTTTATTTCTTACATTCTTACATACAAAAGGGAAGCAGTCGATCAAAACATCGACTTGCTCCGAAAGAAGTTTACAAAGTTCCCCAAGGGACATGTTGTTGTCAGTAGGATCTACACTGACAACCCCCAGGGAACTAGCAACTACCCTAAGTCTATCTATATCGTCCCTAACAACAGACGCACTATTGTCCCTAATCAAGTCAGAGAGTTCTCGCTGTTGCTGAGCGAAGTCCCTCTCTTGACGAAAATGGTGCGCCTCTTCTCGGGATCGATCAAGACATTCTGCTAAACGCAGAATCTTCGAGGCCATCTCCTTGGTTTTCTTCTCCAGGGCATTCTTCTCTTCCAGAAGGGTCTGTCCGGAAGGAAGAGATGGAGCAGCAGAAGGCTGATCGCTGGGGCCTCCTACCTCCTACATTTTTGCAAAAGTTAGTCATACTAACTAAAATTATCAGCAAAAAAGGGAGAAGAATTGTTACCTGTCCCGGTGCATAACCCGTTGATACACCCATCTTGGGAGGAAGATCATCATATGGTGGAAGAGCAACCTCCCCAGAAGAAGATTGCTTCGCCAACTCAATATGGCAATCATCTGATCGAGGGATAGTCACCGCTTGCCGACCAGGATGTTGATCACCCAAAAGGATGGGGGAATTGGATGTGAAGGGATCTTTTCCTAAGGATAAAGGCCTAACTTGCCGAGAGGCATGAACGGAGAGGGTCAAAGGAACTGAAGGAAGAAAGAAACTCGCTACGTTTTTTACCTTTGTTCCACTGGAAGATCCTTCGTCAACCTTGGGTTTCTTCCTTAAGGGAGACAGGACTTCATTCATTTGAGACCCTTGTTCGACAATTTCCCCTTCATCGCTCTCAATCTCGATGATTTCATGATCTGCCATTGGGAGGGGTATGTGAAAAGGAAGGAGGCAGGATAACAAGAAAAAGACTTAGACGTGAGAGGGAAATTGTAGATCTTTACATGTCCAGGGGTCTGGTATTTATAGCCGCCTGGGTGACAGTTTGCATTCCAGACGCCTCGGGTTTTGCTAAAACATTTACAATTTTACCTCGAGATAAAAACAATTCTACGGCGCTATCATTGCCCGTCACGTAATGTCAGAACTCGTCTTGAAAAACCAACCGTTTTCACTTAGTGCGCCACTAAGTGGAGAAGTTGAAGGGCCGGGTTAAAAATCCAATGCACAGTTTTTAAATTCGAAATAAACACGTCTCTTCGTTTTCTTCGAATTTGGGGGCTAGCTGACGAGGATTGACACCCGGGTCATTTCTAATAAACTTTTGATTCAAGACAAGTTCGAACCAGACATGTACCTGGTGATGCGAACTCAAGCTATTCTGAGGGGCATCACCATGAGGTCGCAAGCTTTATGCGATCAGGTCGCAGCTTTACGCGGTCAGACCGTAAGCCTTGCGCGGTCAGAAGTCCGTAAGCCTTCCGCGGTCAGAATTTCGTAAGCTATACGCGAACTACACATTCGGGATATTGCGCGGTCAGCCAATATCCCGCGGTCAGAACATCTGTCGATCAGGATACTTGGGATCTATCTATTTCGGTTGCCCGTACAACAGGATATTCTAGGTATCCCGAAGATTCCTACATGTGGAGAATCAACCGTCAGAAGGTTAACACATACAGTTATCCATGAATAACACGTGTTTAACCTGCGTGGAGGTTAAGAGTAGTTCCAAAAAACCGCATCCAACCGTCCATGCAACCGTTTGATGCAGTTTCCTCTACATGGCACCCTTTCAAACAGTACAAAAGGATGGCATGGAACATCAATGGAAAGGGGGAAGAAAATCATCCAAGTTAGCCAAGTCTACGGCACACCTAATATAGCATTTTAATAAGCCTTCTTTGGCTTATCTTTGTACACTCTTACAGGAAAAATCCTCGCCTGTGAGGACTTTTTCCTCCATTTGTAAACCTTTTACCACACTTAGTGAAATCTCAACAGGACCTAGGGCTTTTACTCCCACCATCGAGGGCCCGAACCTGTCTAAACTCTCTGTGCTCCAGTTCACTATTGTTCAGCATACCTTCCCGAAGGGTCATCTTGAAAGGTCTCACAGTTATAAATTCTGCATAAGTTCGGCTGAGGACTCCGAGTCCGAATCGTCGACAGCGTCGACCTTAAAAGATCCGATAGCTAAGGAGGTGTTGGCGAGGTCGTCGGTCTTGTGGTTGCCTTCGTCTTCATCTTCGTCTGCCCTGTGCAAGTCTTCACCAGTCTTCACACCCATCCCCTTCCCTACTTCAGGAGGTAGAATCATGGCCTGCTGCTTAATCCAAGCAAGCACGGTTTCCATGTTGGTGGAGAGCTTAGCCACTTGTTCGGCTAGGTTAGCTTGAACAGAGATATCGTCAGACATTGTCGGAGACGCGGCTGTAAGAACCGTCAATTGATCGCCTGGAGTTTCGCCGGAGGTTTTGTAACCCTGGCAAGTCTTCACCATCCACAGGATAGGAAAGTTGCTCTGATACCAACTTGATCCGTTTGAGACCTAGCCTTGGTTTTCGCACTAGGCTCACCCAGATTCTAATATGCGGAATAACGGGATCTTATACCGAAACCCAAAGTAATCACACAACTCTTTATTTCAAAGAGGGCTTTACACATCGAACGTTAGACACACTTGTCTAAGTCGAAGGAACTATAAGTGTCTAAAACTCAAATAAGTTCTATGACTCTTCGATTGTATTCGATGATCTAAACTAGGCCTATTACAAGGTATTTATAGTCCAATCGTATGAGTACGTATCAGACTCAATAACCTAAACGTATTAGACTCATATAACTAATCCTAAACAGATAAGCTTAGTTATACACATTCAGATCGGATTACAATTCCGAACAAGGAACGAATTCCTTTTCCTGCTCGCGGACCCATCCATGTTCGCGAATCCTTTCCCAACACGGTTAAGGTCGCGAAGCCGTATGCGATCAGGACTTGGTCCCGAAGCCGCATGCGATCAGGACTTGGAGATCCTCCCGGATCTGTTTCTTACAAACCGATAGGAAAAATACCTCTCTTATGCCTTTTATGACCGCGAGGCATCTATTCTAACGGTTTTCTACTAAATCGCTAATAACCGATAGAAAAAAGGGGTTAGTAGAGTACATTTCTGTACTAGTGTCTCTAACTATTCTCATGAAAAACCGTTAGTACTAGTCACATGAAAGAATAATATTCCAACCCTTCGACCTAGATTTCACAAAGTCTATGCTAACGGGTGGATCGTATGCACCGTTAATGCATTGTATTCTATCTGTTAAAATGATAAAGAACCAAGGAGAAGAAATTGTGTTTTACTAACGGTTCATATTTTCAAACCGTTAGAAAAAGTGTCCCCACCTCTCTTCTAGCGGTTACTACTAAAGAACTGTTAGAAGAAATTGGGCTCATCACTTCTAGCGGTTATTACTATGGAACTGATAGAAGAAATGCCATTGTACTAAAGATTCGTGGTGTTCAACCGTTAGAATAAGTTCACTCTAAAAAACCTAGAATTTTCCTTCCAGTCGAACCAAACACATTTCCAATTCTAGCCTCGTTGCTGTCCACTTTTTCACTCCTGGACCACCATCACCACCAGGATTTTGGTTCTCCACCTCCGCCGGCAGCTGCATTGCGCCATCACCGACCACTCCATGAACTGTAAGTGTTTTTGAGCAACTCGTGCCGTAGAGTTATCCTAGCCTATCCCTAGTTCATGGTTTTGAGTCCAGGACGAATAGCAAGCCTCACAAAATGATTATTATTTGTTCCCTCCCTCTAGACTAGAAAAAGATCAAGTTCTCCTGTTTATTTTCCTTGTGCATGATAATGGTAGAGTTAGCTCTTTGATCAGAAATTTTGGATGTTTCCTTATGTAATGGTCGGAGTAAGATCAAGTTACTATGTATGTATGTATGTATGTAGTTAGTTTGCAGCTTTATTCCCTACTGTTACTAACTAGTAACTTCCACTGTTCCAATAGCTAGGGTAGTATATACATAATAATGTTAATTAACATCACAAGTAGATAAAAAAAAGAGGGATAGATAAGATCTTTTACTCCATTTCATTATTGAGGTATTGTTACATTTCCAAAAAAAAATCTTTTCTAAAAATTTTGTGCTAGACAACTAATTTTAGCTCTCTAGATTCATCCTTTTCATTCTTCTCTTTCCCTTTGTTATCTTTGAAATTTTAACACTAGTTTTTCTTGTTATTCCTATGTCGTGAAGATTCAGCCTTGCTTCGTATCAGGCTCTCTCTCCTCTTTATTGTTAAAAAATATTTTTTATAGAGTTTATGTGCTCGAAAACTAGATTTAGCTCTCTGGATGGTCACGATTCATCTCTTTCCGTTGTTCTCTTTGAAATTTTGAGCAAGATTTTCAAAAGACATTTTTTTGAGACAGACAGATCAATGACCTACCAGGTGATTCTTCTGTGTTGATCTTGTCATTGTTACTTCCATGACCTCAGCTTTAGTTCCACTTTAGGAAATGGCATGACTTATATAAACAAAGCTTTAAGTTAGTTAAATAAGTTATCACTAGTTGACCTATGCAAAGTTTCTGCATATATACAGATGCCACTTGCAGCTTTGTAGCTACTTGTTTATCAAAGACACAAGGTTATTGTCTTGCTGCTTCCTCTCTCTCTCTCTCTATATATATATATATACATTTCAATATATATTGTTTTTATGTGTATGCATGTGCAGAGGTATCCACACAAATCTGAAGAGCCCATAGACATATATACATGTACTACTGTACTGCATGCACAATCTAGCTGTTTATATAGTAGTATGTTGCCATGTACATGTGATTCCTAAACTTAGTATTGTTTCCTACATTCCAACTTGCAATGCAGCACACACAAAAAAAAAGCTAGAAATTGAGTTTAAGGCTAAGTATGTGACTTCTAATTTAGCTATTGCTTTTAGTTTGCAAACTGCCCTGCAAAGGGCATACTTCAATTTACAAGTTGTTTGTGCTATTTGTATATGAACTAGGAGTTTGCCTACTAGTTGCTGTTGATTCTTTTAAAAGTATGTCAGTTGATAACTTTTTAGAGAGAGGAGCTAACTAGTGGCTATTGTGCAAAGATTTTAGTTTATTTCGAGTAATATAGTACCAAAAAGAGTTAGTGATTTAGATATGATATTTACGACTCCACAACCAGCACACCTGAAGGGTTGTGAATCCATATGGAGTGCATGCTCATGCTGGAACTCAATGGGGGAGGAATTTAGGTTCAGGCCAAGGCACAACTATCATTTTTTCAAATAGAATTAATGAAATATAGTTGTTCTCTTTGAGAGTTGGAATATATTGAATGATAAAGTGGTTGACAGAAACTGAAGAAAAAACCAATGTTTAACTAGAATATGAGTGAGCTTACATGGTTCTCTACATATCTTGAATTAGAGGATACATCTTTGCCTTGGTTGCAAAGAAAATATTTGATGATTAAATTCTTATTAAAACTTGTATGCAATTTGAAATGAATTCAGGTAATAGGTGGTAGTTCATGAATTGCTCCTCATAAGGACAAATACTATGTCAAATGTGACCACTTAAGTTGTTTAATCTTATATGTACTATACCATTTACTAGTAATGTCATTGCCATTCCATTTTAGTTATGAACTTTTTCATGTAAACTCTTTCTTCATATCAATTGATTGTTTGTTCATGGAATTTTAGGCAAAGCCATGTCGGCATCTTCCTCTTCTGATACTAGTGATTCGACGAGGGGCAACGTAGCTGATGTTGCTACGTCCCAGTGCAAGAGGAAGGCGTGAGGAGCGACGATGTTGTGCCATTTGTCTAAACCCATGGATCTTTTCTATGAGTTCAGCCAGTTTGGGAGACCGATCGGAAAGAACGCAGGGTAGTATGCTGCCTATGTTGGTTTGTTGGCGAAGGAAAGGGTGAAGATCACTGTCCAGAGCTGGAAGGACGTGAAGGCCGACGAGAGGGATAGGCTGTAGGCAGAAGTGAAGGTAAAATTAATCAAAATCCCTGAACTATTGAGTAATCACAATCCCTTGGCTTATCCTGAAGATTAAGTTAGTCCTACTTGTATGCACCGTTTGAAAACAGGCCAAGTGGAACATCCCCGACGATGGATCCAAGATGGCTTGCTTGAAGGACATCAATAACACATGAAAAACTTTCAAGAGCTTCCTCATCAGTGCCTTCCTCGCTAAAGGCAAATCTCCATGCGAGAAGTGCCCCCTCATAAAGGAGGAGCTATGGGAGCAGTTCACCCAGCAGAAGGGGACCCCTGAGTTCAAGGTATGTATGATTCCTTTGCTTGGTCACACCGTTGTATGGAGTAAACAACAGTGCATTAATTTTCTTGTTTCTACTACAAATGCCCTTAGCGAGAAGAACAAGGAAATCCTGAGGAGGAACGACCAGCCGCATCGGCTCGGATCTTGTGGCTATGCGGGGAAGGAGGAGCATCGGCTCGGATCTCTGAGATCTGCCATGCAAGCACTGGTGGCTGGCCAAAGGAACCATGTCATCCGTGGGGTCTGTGGAGTTCCCAAACCTTAAGGACGTCGAGGTCGTGCAGCGAATCGTAGGTTGGCTAACTTCCTCATTTTTGTCTTTTTCTTCATTAACTATAAAACCTAAAATTCTCGCATTTATTGGTACTGCACTATTCATTCTGGTTCGTAATGTCTTTTTACTTATTATTTATGTAAAAACAATTAGCCAAAATGATTAATTGGAACTCCAATTAATCATTGAAGAAATTAAAAAGAGATTAAATAAAAGTCCAAGTCTTAAATGAAAGAATCTGGTTGGACTCATAAAGTGTGGTAGAAAAAACTATGATCAATCGTTTGTGCACAAGTTTGTATATATTTTTTGCTCACAATATAGCTTTGAATGTAACAGATCTCTTGATCGAAGGAGGCGAGCGAGGGATTGTTTACTCCCCAGAGGGAGAACGACATCCTAACCCGGGCTCTAAGGAATAAGGAGCATCCAAGGCGGATGCGGACCGTGGGGGTTCTGGTGGCATGGAAGGATGTCTTTGAGGAGCCTGGGCCTCAGAGGAAGAAGGCCCACAACTGGAAGGAAAAGGAATCGGAGCTGGCCGAGATGATATGGTCAGATGTGACTGCACAATTCATGGTCAAGTTTTCTTAAATGAATGAGAAATACGAACGCCTCAGCCGAATTGTGCAATCCAAGGGTATAGATCCAGCTGCCGAGGTCAACACTGCTAGGCCAAGCAGTTGCACCTCGAAGGTTCACATGGATCTAGTGGACACGCTTGAGCTATTGCAAGCCTTTAACTATATATGCACTTTAGTCGTCACCCATTGGAATTATTTCACTAACCTGTTATAATTGTTGTAAATATGCAGAAGCCGGAGAGCTGTAGCCTACTGATCTGCATAGGCGACGACCCTTTAATGGTTGCACATGGGGTCGTTTATCCGTCCTGGGAGCATGTCCGGATCCACTGCATACCTCTGAAGCCTGGGTTTGCAAAGGTACAAGTGGACATGGCCCTCCCGGGCTACAGCTCTTTTCTGTTGCCCGTCCCAACGGAGGAAATGCGGACAATTGCTGAGGCATTGGGCTCGTACATACAGTGGCCCAAGAAGGATGTTAAACTACAAGAGGTAAACCCTACCCATTGTAGCTTACAACTCAGTTAATATACTCAACTTGCAAAACCTAACATACGTGTTCGTAACTTAAAGTGGACAATGGATGCCAGTGCACTTCCTGAGGATGGTCAGATGTGACTGCACAATTCATGGCCATGTTCTCTCAAATGAACAAGAAGTACAAATGCCTCAATCGAATTGTGCAATCCAAGGGTATAGATCTAGCTGCCGAGGTTGACACTGCTAGGCCGAGCAGTTGCGCCTCAAAGGTTCGCGTGGATCTAGTGGACCTTCTTGAGGTATTGCAAGCCTTGAACTATATATGCACTTCAGTTGATGCCACTCTCGTTCCATTAGAATTATTTCGCTAACCTGTTATAATTGTTCCAAAGTTGCAGAAACTGGAGAGTTGTAGCCTACTGATTTGCATAGGCGACGACCTTGCAGTGGTTGCACATGGGGTCATATATCCGTCTTGGGAGGATGTCCTGATCCACTGCATACCTCTGAAGCCTGGGTTTGCAAAGGTACCGGTGGACATGGTCTCCCAGGCTACAGTGCTTTTCTGTTGCCCGTCCCAAGGAGGAAATGTGGACAATTGCTGAGGCATTGGGCTCGTACATATAGTGGCCCAAGAAGGGTGTCAAACTACAAGAGGTAAACCCTACCCATTGTAGCTTACAACTCAGTTAATGTATTCAACTTGCAAAATCTAACATGCGTGTTCGTAACCTAAAGTGGACGATGGATGCCAGCGCACTTCCTGAGGACCCCACCCCTAGCACAGCACTTGACCGAGCTCCTTCAGCCCCCATGCCTCCTCCGATGGCTTCAACCCCAGCCAAAGGACGCACGCCTCCTCGAATAGCCCCTTCACCATCAAATGAAGCCAGTGGCACATCGCCCCAACCTTTGAAGGTATGCACTCATTCCCCGACCAAAGGCAAGGGCAAAGGGAAGGGGAAACAAAGCCAGCTGGGCACGTTCAAGAACGGGTTCCCACTCGTGTCGGAGTTCCTTCTGTGCAATATGGATCAGACAACTAGAAGTCTCCACGAGTGGTACCGGACTTGGTCTCGGTGCCACTTGAACTTCTTAGTTCACTTCAGGCCAGGACATTTTAATCGTGAGGCCGGGAGCATATCCATGGCCCATGAGGATTTGTTGGACCTCTTCAACTGGCGGGAACATGATATGTCCATCATACGGACTGGAGTCCTGTGAGTTTGCTGATCCTATATGTTGTCGTAGTTCATTTAATAAATCTAATCACCTTGTATGCAATACTTACTAATGTCTACTTTGCATGCAGGTGCATGTACAAGCTGGCGTCGATGAGGGCATGTGACAGGGTGGGTTTCCTTGATCCAGAGAAAATAAGCCTCACGATGATAGAGTAGGACCCAGCACATGCGGAGCAATACATATCAGGGGCACTACTGGCGCATTAGGACCGGGAGTTCATTCTTGTGGCGTACCACCAAAGGTTAGTGCATTTCCTACTAATTTAACTCATTCTTGTATGTTACGCCTAACATATACATGAAACATCTCTCTTTTATGTACAATGTAGGGGCCACTGGGTCCTCATCATCATTTGCCCATGGAGGAATGAGGTGTACTACCTCGATTCGATGAGCGACAGGGTGGCACATGCTTTCACCCTCACGTGGCACATAGACGCGTAAGTAACACAGTTGATTGAAATTTTGATCTGACTAGCTAATTAATGATAACATATTAACTGGCAATGCTAAATTAAATGCAGGGCTTTCAAAAATTATGTTACCTCTGGAGGGAGCAATGACTTGTCGAAGGACACAATAATTTCTTGGAAAGAATATGAGGTAATTAATAAGGATGAAACTACTCATGATGAGTCTTTTAATTTATGCTTAATTAGTTCTTTCGAGTTAATGTGGGTTTATGTCTACACATATACAATTATCCTAGTGCCATCAGCAGCCACAATCGTGGGAATGTGGGTTCTATGTCATGAGGTTTTGATATGATCTGATCAAGACAGACTTTGCCCAATTCTCTAAGGTAAGCATTTTTCCTAACTCAAAGTCGAGCATTGGATGTGATGTGCATTCCTAACTTCATACATGCATGTAGAGCGCCATGTCGAAAGACAAATATGAGCCACCTCAGATAAAGGAGTTGCGACAAATTTGGGCTCAATATGTGATGGATGAAGTGGCTACCAATGATCGATCGTAAATGACTTTTGTAATATACATTGAATGTGTGAATTGGTGTATGTGTGTATTTGTATTGGTGTATTTGTGAATAGATTCAGTCTGTGATAATTAAATTTAATATGTTCAATGTATATATCTCTGTATTGGTGTATTTGTGAATAAATTCAATCTGTGAATAATTAAATTCAATCTGTTCAATGTGTGTATCTCTGTATTGGTGTATTTGTGAATGTACCTTTTTAATTTGTATCTATAGCTTCTAATGGTTCGAATGTACCTTTTTAATTGGTGCATGTAGCTTCTTGTAACATATTGTAACGGTTACTAACTTAGAACCAATAGAATAATAATACTAATGGTTTGTTTTGTCAAACCATTAGAACAAGGCTTCCTAACTTCTAGCCGTTACTACTAGAGAAACATTAGAAGAAATTGTGCTAGTGCTAACGGTTTAGTTTATTTAACCGTTAGAATAAGGCTCCCTCCAATCGAACCATTACCAGCTCTCTTCTAGCAGTTAATAATCTGGAACCATTAGAAGAAATTTTATAATACTAATGGTTGCGATTAGTGAACCGAGAAGTAAGCTATTCTAACGGTTCCCTAATATAGAACTGTTAGAATATAGTTATTGTACTGACGGTTTTCTAACCGTTAGAGTAGTGCTAGGCTTATTCTATCGTGCCGATCACTAGTGGTATCAGAATCATTAGTGCAAAGCATTTCTATAGTACTGCATGGTCGCGCCAGGCTTGGTTTCCTCTGCTTTTGGACAGTTTGTGCTGAAACTCATTTCTTTTGCGTTTTTCTTCTCACATACCTCAATAACTCCTACCTACCCCCTTATATAAAACCCCTCATCTTCTCCAAATAGACACAACACCATTGTTGAGCTCCCAAACTCCTCAAAAGCTCCACAAACAAGCACTAGATCTACTCATCCAACCATTAAAACTTCATTCCGACTCCTCGCACCTCAACACCCCCAGATCTGAAGTTTCTACGCTAATGACAATGCTTCGATGCAACATTAAGAAGATCACAAAGCAACAACGCGGTATGTCTCCACAAACCTTCTTTGATCCCAATTTCCTGAGCATCTATTGTACTAACCCTGATTATCTTACTCATTTTATGCACTTGAAAAAGAGAACCTTATGGCGTACTAGATTTTTGGATGTTCATACCATTAGGTCTCTAGGAATAGAAGATGATGCACTACGCCTAATTCATAATGTGGGTTGGGATACGCTTGTATGTGTACCAGTTCCAACTTTTTGCGATTTCATTTGGGAGATTCTAGTCTACATTGAGCAAAATACCATACATGTTCCTCCTACACTACTACAGAAATGCAGTCTACTAATCCCTACTTCTAACAGTTTTACGGAATTTGGAAGAGAATCGTTAGTGTACATGGTGCGCAGTGGAGAAGGGCCTTTGTACTAATAGTTGTGTTGTGAGAAACCGTTAGTAAAAATCACATGGTTTTTTCTAATGGTTATGAATATATTACCTATTAGAAGAAATATATTTATACTAACGGTTATATATTTGGAACCAATAGAATAGATTTTATTTTATTCTAATGGTTCTTAATATATTAACCATTAGAACAAACATACTTATAGTAACGGTTCTTATTTGGGAACCGTTAGAATAGATTTTGTTTTATTCTAACTGATAGATATACATAAACGTTAGAAAAATTATGCTATCTTCTAACTGTTCTAGTGATGCAACCGTGAGTAAATGTTCAACTATAAGTCAATCCCACTCAACCATTGCTGTTTTGTTCTATTCCATGCTCTCTCTCTGTTTCCTTATGTTCGACATTGCAAGCTAGCGTGATCAGGGCAATTAAGTTGGAAGGGAAGTTCAATCCATCTCTCTAATGTAAGCTTCTCATCACCTCTTTCTCTCTCTACTTTGCAAGCAAGCTGTAGCTCCAAGCTAGGAAGCCAGCTAAGTAGTTGGCTAGCTCTTACAATGCATTATGATTTATGAGCTCACTAGCTTTCATTGTGTACTTAGGTTACTCAACGACATCAAGTGAGGGTTTTTCATATATTAGTTGTAAGTAGTTATACATGCATATATATAGCTTAATTGGCCAAGTTTCATGCATGCCTGACTGATCATTATTTTTTGCAATTGTCAATTTTGTGAATTGTAGATGGACCGGGAATACTGGATATATCGAATAAAACATACTATTCTTGAGTATTTGGAGGGTGTGAATGGCTTTATTTAATTTGCTGAGCAAGAAAAGGTGAAGAAGGGAAAAAATATATGCATTGTCCTTGTGAAGATTGTATGAACTTAAAGAGGTTTAGCAACTCTGATCAGATTAAGAGCCATTTGATTCGTCATGGTTTTAATGCACGACATACCCGTTAGATATGGCACAATGAGGATTTTGAGGAAACAAGCACCACTAGCAATCAGTAGGCATGCCCTAGTGTGGATTGCAATAATGATGATCATCAGAATTTTGATAATGTCCATTCCGATGTGGATGTACATGAAGACAATCTAGATGAGATGTTACGTGACGTAGAAGAAGAATACAGCGAAAACAACTTTGGTAAATTTGAGAAATTGATTGTTGATTCTGAGAAGCCTCTATTCCCTGATGTGCAAAATTTACAAATCTGTCTTCTCTGCTGAGATTATATAACTTGAAGGCAAGCAATAGTTGGAGCAATAAGAGGCTCACAGCACTATTAGATCTTCAGCAGACATGCTTCCAGAGGGAAATGAGTTGCCAAGATCAGTTTACCAAGCAAAAAAACTATTGTGTCCATTGGGAATGGAAATCGAAAGAATGCATGCATGCCCGAACAATTGTGTATTGTACCGTAACGAGTATGAGGATTTGCATGTTTGTCCAAGATGTGGTGCTTCGCGGTACAAGCGTAGGGACTAAATTGATAGTGAATGTGATGAGGTAAAAAAAGGACCTCCGGCCAAAACTATGTGGTACTTGCCTGTGATCTCTAGATTGAAATGGCTGTTTGTAAACCCGAAAGATACGAAGTACTTGTGTTGGCATGCTGAAGGCCGGAAACAAGATGGAAAACTGAGACACCGAGCTGATTCTATTCAATGGAGAAACATTAGCAGAATATTTGATGAGTTTTGGCGATGAAGTTAGGAACATAAGGTTTGGGTTGGGTACATATGGTATGAATCCATATGGAAATATGAGCAGTCGGCATAGCACTTGGTCAGTTCTTTTATGCATCTACAATCTTCCTCCTTGGCTCTATATGAAGCGCAAGAACATCATGATGTCGTTACTAATCTCAGGACCCAAACAACTAGGAAATGAAATTGATGTGTTTCTAGCACCTTTAATCGAGGACTTATGGAAATTATGGGGCGAAGGGGTGCAGGTGTGGGATGCATATAAGCAAGAGAATTTCATCATGCGGGCTATGATATTTTGTACCATAAATGATTTCCTGGCCTACAGAAATGTTGAGCTATAGTACAAAAGGAGGCAAGGCTTGCCCAATTGAGTGCATGTGGTTATAGAATTGCAAAAAAACTATGTACATAGGTCATTGCAAGTTTCTTCCAATGCATCACGCCTATCGTAATAAGAGGAAATCATTTAATAGGAAGTGTCCACGATTAGGACTCGGGGGTTCTCCTGTCGAACATATGCAAGAATGAGATGGGTTATAAAGGGAGCCAATCAAACAAGTACCAAGTTATTCAAAGTATCTATGGATCAGGGACACAGGAATTTATCCAAGTTCGGACCATCATAGCTGAGTAATGACCCTACCACCTGTGCATTTGTTTATGTGGGAAAAAGGATTATAGAGAGATTGTTACAAGGTCATTGTGCTAGCTAATCCTATCTGGCTATGTCTAATCTTTTGTTGGACAACAGACTCGCTACACTAGCGTAATTTCAATAATTTTACCCAAAATCCCAAGAAACTTGCAAGGAATAGATCATAGACCAAGAGATTTACCACTAGACACGCGGATGCGACAACGTAGCAGTGGAAGAAGATTCGATGTCGCAACCAGATCGTGACTAGCAGTGTAGCAATAACAGCCGCACCTCTACAGAAGTCCACACATCTGGGGAAGGAGCACCGCGTGTTCATGTGCTAGCACCAGCGCACGCGGCTAGAGTTTTGTGAGATCTATCTCGTGGATGATGGTGGCAGCCAGAATAGATCAGATGATCAGTGCATGCCAACTGCATCACCTTTTATAGGGCCTTGTAGATAAGTCGTACTGAAATGCGAACCCTAATCTTAATGGTAATCCCATTACCAATAGGGGACCCATTTCGGACCCCATCCAAATTAACACTCCAACCCATTAAGTGTGTGACCCAATAGTTTTGTGTATATTTGGACGCGACCGGAAAAAACTTCCCGAATCACAAGTCATAAGCTGTCCCTAGTAAGACATTATGACTACCCGCATGTACATGAAGATCATATCCAACAAACCTATACTGCAGGAAAGTATGTTGGTCTTGCAGAAACAATTAGGGGGTTTCAACTGATCCTTTCAGGAGAATTAGACGGTCCTGAACTGAGCTCACTGCCTTCATGAAGGAAAGGTAATCCAGTTGCTTGAAGCTCTAACATATCATGGATTATCTCTTTGCCTCACAATACCAGATTGAACTCAAGCTGAGAAACGTGTCATCCTTGAATAGCTCAGTCCATTCTTGATCTTGTAATGGACAAAACTTTCCATAGTTGACTCTCAACTATATTCAGCACGACCATGCACTTTCTTAGTCCAATTACATCAAGGGGCCCAGAGATATTTCTCTCAAGATATGAGAGGGGAAAATTCCATCTCGACCATTCACTTTCAACCATATGGTTCATAAAATATTTGTATGTCACCTTTATGACTACTTGGCTAAAAGTAGTGGTTGATGATACCAAGTATGCTAGAGCGCATGTATGAAAATGTGATGATCTCAGGTTTAAAGATAAACTAAAATAATTGTTTGAAGCCAACTGATGACACATAAAAAACTCAACAATGTCTCAAGATGGGTCAATCCAACCAACATGTTCTCCAACATGTGTCCACGACACGGAGTTGATATCTCATATCTATGGTCCGTGAAACTTGACTATCAATCAATGATCGTACTGACTTATCTTGCATGATCATTCCATGTAATGCCAAAAGTCAGGGATGTTTAGAAAAAGTATTACTGATAATCCTGACAATACATATATCATAATAAAGAGTTCCACGAACAAGTCACATACATGTTTGATCAATAAAAGTGATACTTTATTCAAGGAATGCAATAACATTTTATTCGTAACAATTGATAAATATATCATGATACAATCATCCCAATGATTGCCTCTAGGGCATATCTCTATCATCTTTTCTGTAGTTCCTCCTCCTCTCTTGATCCTTCCCCTGAAGACCTTCTTATACTTGCCGAAGAGATTGTTGGTTATCCTTCTGAAGGCACCTCCCATGATCGCTCACAATTGCCTTGAGGTGAGAGCTGCATGTTGTGGGTACGTGGTGGTTGCCATAGATAATGGTTACATGGCAGTTAGGCAGCTTTGAATTGGCGTCGTGGAACTGCCTTACTATCCTAACCTCCTTCGACGGTTACATCGTTGAGGACTTATGATTACCTTGAGAATAATCATAAGGATCAAGGTATGGTTATGATAAAGGGTGATCATGTACCTCTGCGACCACTGTAATGATATCAGACTTTGTATCTATGAGAGGGTCTAGTCATAGGGTGATGTCTCTGTGACCAAAGCATCCGTGGATACAAGACCAAACATGGGCTTTATGGTAATAAGTGTTTGAGATCCATAGAGTTTTATTATAATTTTCACGAAATGGATATGAGTCCTGGGCTATACCCAGAACACTCTTTGATTGCCCAGTACCTCTTTCTTAGGCCTTTCGTGACCATAGAAAGGTGCTTGCGACCATGGTGTGCCCTGCGCGACCATGGAAAGCTATGCGCGACCATGGAGGACTAAGCACGGCTAACAATCCTCGTCAGCTAGCCCCCGAATTAAAACGATAGAGGCCCACTTCAATGGTTGTGTCGCTTAAAATTCTAAACAGTATTCGGCGCTTCTAATCCTCAATAGTGTACTGTGTTGTTTCGAATCCTGACATAGCTTTAAGGATGAAATTTACCTGGAAAGTAGTAGGGAAGATCTCAAGGCTTCTGCGCTGCGCCCTAGACCGGGAACTTGAAGAGTCATCTTGGCAATTCTATAAATAGCCATTCCTTTGTTGTGGAACTTCTAGCTCCTTCACCAATTTTTCTAAGTCTCAAACCTTTCGTCTCCTTAACCTTCTGTTCCAGTGGCATCCCCGAACCAAGAGCGATTCGATGTGGAAGAAGATATAGTCGGAGAAGAGAATGTTGAGGAGCGGGACTCACAGGAGATCAGCATTGCACCATCGTCTCAAGAGGTAATTCTCTCTCAGTAGGTTGGTGTAGATTTTTTCTTGAATGTAGTTTTCTGAGACAATTAGGTTTTTGCAGCCGCTTGATTCCCAGCAGCTTCAAGGAAGCGATCAATCGATGATGTTGAATCATCTAGTGGGCTTTCCTCAAAGAGGATGGTTGGGCCTCCTCTTTGGCTGCACAGACTCATTATAACAGAAGGTGTGAGGCCTCAACCCTCCAGCCACTTGCTGCAAATGTGGCTCAGGTCTCATCCAGGGCCATACGAATTGCCCCTCATGGCTTGAGGTGAAGATTTTTCTTTTTATCTTAACTAAATCGAGCTATCTAGTTAGGAATGAGTTAATCTTGTCTTTAAACGGTTTGTTTAGGATGTCTCCCCTCCTTCTGTACCATCAGCAGAGGAGGATGTGGAAGTGATGGACCTTACCGAAGTCCAGCCCATATCTATCTCCCAGGTAAAGATCCTTAACTCCTTGGACTTCTTTCCTTTATTGTCATTTTTTGCATGCATGACTTTTGGTAGCCGTTCAGGGAGGTGAAGCTGGGGAAGAGGTGGACAAGGTGTTGGCCTCCTTAAGGGAGAAGACTACATTGTGCAACTCCCTCTAGGAGAATAACGAGCGCCTCGAGGAGAAGTACATTCGACGGGGGCTCGATCTGGACTCTCTTCTTTGAGTTGTTGACCGCTACAGGGTGGTCAATGATAGGGCTTGAGAAACCACGAGGCTCGCTCAAGAAGCCGAGAGGCTTGCTCAAGAAGCTATGGGGTTCGCCCACGAAGAGAGAGAAGCCTTGGATTCCATTAACAAAGGCTGTAACCTTGTTGAGGGGGATACCTTTAAGACACTGAAGGTGGTTGCGAACTCTCTTGATGCTGAAGTTATTAAACCTGAGAGGGTTAACTTGACTCTTCAGGAGTCTTGCAATCTGGTCACGGCCCAGGCTGATTCGCTGGTCACCAACATCCCCGAGTCTGCAATGAGGCATAGGGAGAGGCTATGGACCAAAGTCGGTGCCACAATCTCCACTGTCATCTGTAGGCTCAGGCTCCACCACAGCCTAGGCTTAGATCTAGATCCAGTGGTGGGGAATACAATTATTGGCGGACAGGGGCAGTTGGACTTGGTGAGGGCCAAAGTCAAGCCCTTAGTCAATAGATTATTACATGACCTCGACCTCGCCTGATGTATTCTTCTCAGTTGTAAATTTTAGTGAATATTATCGATGAAAGAAATAGTTTTCTACGATCACATAATTTTAACATCATTGATCAATTATGTCCAACATGCCCTTGGACTATTTCTTTATCTCTTTCCTTGGCTTTCTTCGATCGTAGAAAGGTGGATGCGACCACGGAATGTTATGCGCGATCATGCCAAACTCTTGTGGTCATGGGGAGGTCATGTGCAATCATAAGAATGAATAACCTTGTCGGCTAGCCCCTGAAGTCAAAGTGAAAAGGCTTTCTTTTTATTGGAAAAAGGCGTTCTAGGCTCTGAAAAATCGTCTTTTCGGTTCAACTTCTCGCCGAACCCAACAAGAAATTTTGACTGCGCGTGTCAGAGCTGTTGTGATGGGCATTAAAGGAGAAAACCTCATTTCTTTGCTCAGTGTGAACAACAGCTAAGAACCCAAGGGAAGTGGGTTTTTAAACGCCTTGTCCTGAGCCTTGCCTATGCATGCAACTTTCCTTGAAAGTTCCAAAGTTCTTATAGAGTTCTTCGCTTTCCCCTTTGTTTGTGGAACTCTTAGCCTTCATCTTCTTTTACCAAAAGTTAAACCGATGGCATGTTGGATGCGATCTAGTCACCGATCAGAGGAGAGCCTGTTGGCATTGGAAGCTGACCATTACCTCCTAGCCAGGTCACTGATTTCATGGCGTCCTGCTAGGGAGGACAACGAGAGCCCTAAGTCGCAAGACGGCGAGCTGGTGGTGTCCGAGGACTTCCTGCGGTGCGGTTTCCACTTGCCGGAGAGTGACTTCTTGAGGGAGATCCTTGCGCACTACGACCTGGAGTTGGTGAATTTGAATGCCAACTCGATGTTGATCCTCGCCACCTTTCAACATTTGTGCAAGGCGTACATTGGGATTTTTCCTATTGTTGTTTCGTTCTGCCAGTATTACATCTTGGGGAGTCCTAAGGGCACTGCCACACCGGGCTGTGTCTACTTTCGGCTGCGGGAGAAGAAGGACTTTGTCCCTTTCCCACTTTGTGACTCGATTCACAAGTGGTATCAGTGGTGGTTCTAGTGCACCAGCCCAAAAGAGAGCCATCTCTGGTTCACTGATTGGCGGCCAAAGAAGAACAAGGAGAAGGACATTGCTCCGTCCCTTGACGATGAGCATAAGAGGCAAGCCCAGGTACTTAAGAACTTGATGAGCGCGGGCTTGACTGCTTAGGACGTGATCCAAGATTTTGTAAAATTCGGATAAGTCCTTTGACGAAGAGGGACCACCCGACATGGGAGGTCAGGGCGATGGGGACACCACCAGTGAGAATAGCCCTGGTATATTCTTATACCATAAGGATAGTCAGATTGGTAGATGCTGACTCAATTTGTTTTTTCTTACAGGAGTTGTCCTGATTATTGTGATTATTGTTAGCATTGTCTCCCTAAGACATCGAAGTGAGGATAAATTTTTTGCTGAAATAGTTCAGTCTGGTCTAGGAAGGCGACTTGAGTACGCCAAGACCGAATAGCCTAGTTGGGAGCACCGACGAACTTGGGCAGGTGCATCAAGAGGTATGTCTCTTTCGAAAACCCGTGCATATTTTTTTCTTGGACATGATTTACCAAAGGAAGTTCTTTTGGACGTGCATAGCTGTTCACCGGCCACCAACCCAGAAAAGGTTTTCCGATGGCAACATCAAACCTTCTGGAGGTTCCTTGTCAAAGAAACCGAAGAGAGCTCGCCCTGCGACCAAGGACTCAGCTAGGGGAAGATCTTTACGAATAAGCTCCACTTCCTCTTATATAGTGAAGGCTACTGCGGTGGGGGTTTCTACGACAACCCCTCCTGCTGCGATCATGGCAATGGCAGGCGTGCAGGAACTGTCCACAGTTGCGACAAAGGCCGACCCCCATGTCGCAACTAGGAGGATTGTTGTGGTAATATCTTTGATGTTCTGACCTTTCTCTTATACAACTACAATTAATTTTAAGTTTGTACAAGGGGAGGGAGTGACGTGGAGGAGGATGCTCCCCTATTTTTCTCGAGGAGGAAAAAAAGGCTTCTTCAGGTGACTGTGACTCCGAGGCACTGTGCATGCTCTTATCTCCCAAAGGTGTGGCATCGAGTTCCCTCAAAGTCCTAGGTCTCAACATCAAGTACATGTTTACACCTTTCTCTGACCGAGCTACACTGCATAGTGTGTGACACTCAGTTGCATTTGAGGGATGCAAGGTTCTTTCTACTGCTTTGCTGATGCCATCGACCAAGGCTGTGGGCAGAGCAGCGAAAGCGGGGTGCACCGACGGTGCCACTGTGACAGCTGAGGCCATGGTGTCGCAGGCTGTTGATGGGGAACATGATGAGGTGACTAGGCCCACGACTGAGTCTTCAGCCACAAGGATGGATGAACAGGTAACTATCTCTGCTCCTCCCGTGGTCGAGGGAACTGCGCCGCCTCATTTGGAAGAGCACGGTGAGGAGGCAACGGTAGATATATTGGCTCAATCTATTCAGATCCAGCACCCTACTGAAGATTTTCAGCCCTAGCGATGCCGTCTTGATAGGCAAGTTGATCTGAAGATCTTTGTGAAGGGCTTTTGGAGGTAAGTAGAAGACGTTACCTTTAGACTTCCTGTGTTTCCTTTGGGATTGTACTCCTAGTATTTCTTGTTTTACGCAAGATGTGGTTCGCGCATCGGGTTTAGTAGCCAAGCATGTGATGGCCACTCAGACGGAGAACCGCCAATTGAAGTAGTAAGTACTTTGCTCCTGAGCCTAGTCTATTGTGACTATAGTAATACTTGCTGTGGTAGGGAAAATTCTGTTCTGTAGAAGCAAGTGGCTGAAGCTGAAGAAAGGCTCACCAAAACTCTATCCTTTGAAGTCGAGCTAAAGGAGGCCGGGGAAAGGGCTACGACCATCGACCAAGTATCTGAGGAGTAGCGAACCAACATAAAATGTAAGTTCATTTTGCAAAAGAAGTTTTTCTTACTTGGCTACTTTAACTCTTTTTGTTCCTTCCTGTTTCCAGTACTAGAAGAGCAGATTAAGGTAGTGACTGAAGAGAGGGATCAGTACGAGCAAAACTTGATCCAAAGGGGGATAGACCTTGACATGCCTCACAAGATTTGTGAGTGTCACCAAGCATCCAACGACCAGGCCAGAAACATTGCTAAGCTATCTCGCGACGAAAAGGGTGCTTTAGAAACGGTCATCAAGAGCTACAGCAGTGTCGAGTTGGACAATTTTAAGAAATTGAGGATGGCCGTAGACTTGCTAAAAGCAGACATTATCGATCCTGGGAAGGATGACTTAAGCCTTAGTGAGTCCTGCAGATTGGTCGCCACTTAACTTGATTCACTGGTCGAGAGCATTCCTGAGACTGCGAGGAGGTAGAAGGAAGCTTTGAAGTCCAACGTTGGGGCTGAAGCTTCTGCCATCCTTAGCATGTTAAGGCATCACCATGATCTGAATCTGGATCAGAAACCTGTGGGTGGATATGCTACTTTTGACAGTGAGAGTCAACTGGTGCTATAATGGATGACGTGAAACTTCTGGTTGAGAAATTGCTTCAAGATCTTGATCTTACTTGATGCAAAATCTGCAATGACATCTTGTAATAGTAACTTTGTTGAAATGAACATGGAAATGTTTACCTGGTTTTGCGATGACTTTGTACCTTGCAAATACATACAGTTACCAAAGTTTTCGATAATGCAAAACAATATTGTAATGTTAAGTGATTTCCCTGAGTTAATGTCATAGTTATATTTCCCTAGCCCCCTCATGTGATCATGCATACGTTGTTTGGTATCATGATCGCAGGATTGAAATGAACTCATGCCCTGAGTGAGAGAGAACATATGAGGCAGTCTCTTATGCGTGGCATGACGGCTTAAAAAGAGGAGTTGTGTCTATATGCGATCTCATGGTCACAAGAATAAACATTTCTTTAAAATTGAGTAAGCTTTTTGTGAACTAATAACCACTCATGTGATATGTAACATGCTAGTAAGTCCCTTATGCGTTGAGAAACGGCTGAAAAAGAGATGTCTTGACTTGATGTGATCATGAGATCAGTCAGTGAATCCACTTAGGCATGATGATAAAAAATGTTTCTTGTGACTAGCCCCTGGGCGAGGCCCAAGAAAAGGGTAGGGACAAAAGGTAGGAAAATAACTATAACATATAGCAGAAAAATGTATTACTAAATAGAGTTATAATGAAAATAAAAAACTTACACATAAAACTTGCGTAGTTGGTCGATATTCCAAGTGTTAGAGAGAACTCTGCCATCTTCCATAACTAATCGAGCTGATCCGGGTCATGGCATTGAGACCACAGTGTGGGGACCTTCCCACTGAGGAGAGAATTTGTTGCGACCAGACTGGCTTTGGATCTTTCGCAAAACCAAGTCTCCTACGTGAAGGCTATGTGGTCGCACCCTTTTGTTGTGATATTTACGCAAAACTTGTAAATATGCTGCGGACCAAAACATTGCTTGATTACGCATTTCACTTGGATTTGTGGTATCAAAGTTATGTACACGAGGAGAGCCAAGTTGGATTTCAGTTGGCAACATGGCATCGGCACCAAAAACTAGTTGGAAAGGCGTGTCACCTGTTGCTCTACTGGGTGTGGTACGAAGTGCCCATAGAACGAAGTAGAGTTCCTCTACCCAACCCTCGAGGGTAACTTAAGGTGGTCAAAAACACATTTTTTGACCCCTTGTATTATTTGCCTGTTGGCACGTTCAACTGCTCTATTGCTTTGCGAGTGATCGACAGATGCAAAGCAGATTTTTGTCCCGATATTGTCGCAGTAATCTAGAAAATGCCACTAAGGAATTGGCAACTGTTATTTGTGATGAGACGATTTGGAATGCAAAATCGTGTCACAATGTTCTTATTAAAGAACTTCTTTGCCGCCGCGGCGGTTATGGTACGGACGGGTTCAGCCTCGATCCATTTAGTGAACGTATCAATGGCTACGAATAAAAACTTTTATCCATTGACAGCTTGGGGCATTGGCACCAGAATATCTATTCCCCGTACAGTGAATGGCTAAGTCAAGGGAATAGTTTGTAGTGCTTACACCGGCTAATGAATTGGCCGAGCATGAAATTGACACTGCGGGCATGTCTTGACCAAGTGTCGGGCATCACTCAGTGTCATAGGCTAGTAATACCCTTGTCGAAAAGCTTTTTCGACCAGTGTTTGATAGGATGCGTGTGTTCCACACATGCCTCTGTGGATTTCTCTAAGAAGGATTTGTCCTTCTCTTTTAGAGATGCAACGCATGAGTACCCCTTGCGTACTCGCTTTTTACAAGGTCCTTTCAGCTAGTCTGTACAAGCGTGCTTTTCTACTAACTGATCTGCTTCAATTTCGTCCTCAGGCAAGGTCCCATGCGCAAGATAGATCCTCAATGGTTGGATCCAATCGCTTCATTGTCGAGGGCAGCGATGTTAGTCATCGCCTCGGTCATCTCAGTGATCGAGGGATGTTTTAAGTGCTCAATGAACACTCCTGCCAGAGGTGAAGCACCTGAGGATCTATGTTTTGATCTCTACTCTGCAAGAATATTATCTCTTCGCGGAACGAATTGGACTTCAAAAATTCTGAAGTATTTTTTCAATTTCCTCACTTCATCCAGGTAACGAGTCATTGTCTCATCAGAGGTGTTGTACTCCTTGTTTACCTAGTTTATGACTAGCTTTGAGTCTCCTCTCACCACTAGCTGTTGGACTCCAAGGGATTTCGCTACTCGAAGTCCAATTAGAACATCTTCATACTTTGTTTCATTGATGGTAGTAACAAAGTGGAGTTGTATGACATACTAGAGTTGGTCGCCCTGAGGCGTGATTAAGACCACTCCAGCCCCTGAGTTTGAAAAACCACTAGAACCATCGAAGTACATTGTCCAAAGGTCGTTAGTTGACAAATATGCTGGTTCTTTTGGAAGTGGTTCGGATTAGTCCATTCGACCACGAAGTCGGCAAGAATTTGAGACTTGATGGCTACTCGAGCAATGAAATGGAGATCAAATACCCAGAGTTCTACTGCCCATTTCACTACTCGACTAGTCGCTTCCGGATTTGGAGGATGTCCTTAAAGGGAAAGGACGTTGGCATGGAAATCTTGTGCGCTTGAAAGTAATGTCGCAGCTTTCAGAAAGCCATTGAGAGGGCATAGAGTAATTTTTGGACCTCGGGGTAACGATCCTTTGGTCCGTTTTGTAGTTCTCTTACATAATACACTGGTTGTTGCACCCTACCCTTTCTGCGACCAGTATCGCGCTGACCGCGCAAGGGGTTGCGGCTAAGTAAATGAGAAATTGTTCTCCCGTTTGTGGGGAAACTGACACTGGAGCACTCGATAAATATGCTTTCACCTCCTGAAAGGCCCTTTTAGCTTCATCCGACAGGAAACCATTGTGCTTACGTAATACCTCTAAGAAGTATGGTAACCCACATTCTCCTAATTGCTATATGAAACGACTCAATGCCGCCATTTGGCTAGTTAGGTTTTGAACGTCCTTCGTTATCGAAGGGGATCTCATTTGCTCAATGGCCCATATTTTATCTGGATTAACCTCAATGCCTCATGAACAAATAAGGAAACCCAAAAGTTTACCAGAAGAAACTCAAAAAGAACACATTTTGGGATTCAACTTGATTTCATGTTTATTCAAATTACTGAAAGTCTCAGTAGATCATTTACATGATTGGATCCTTTTAAGCTATTTACAACTAGAACATCTATGTAAGCTTCTAAATTACACCCTAATTGAGATATATCTAAAGGTATTCTACATCAAGCGCTGGTACGTGGAACCAACATTCTTGAGCCCGGATGGCATTCTGACGTAGCAGTAGAGGCCAAAGGGTGTGATGAAGGCAACTTTCTCTTCATCTACTTCTGCCTTGCCAATTTGATGGTAGCCTGAGTAAGCATCCAAGAAGCTCATCAGTTCACAACCCTGTGTTGAATCGACCAACTAATCGATGTGAGGAAGGCGAAAGTCATCCCTCGAGCAGGCATTGTTAAGACTGGTGTAATCGACGCACATGTGCCACTTACCATTGGACTTAAGGACCATGACCAGGTTTGCGAGCCATGGGGGATGGTTAACCTCGCGGATGAAACTAGCTTACTGGTGTTTAGTCAACTCAGAACGAATGGCTTCTTGTCAATCAGGAGCAAAGCGTCGAAGCTTTTGCTTTATTGGTCGCTGTCTAGGACGAATTGCTAGCCTGTGCTCGATCAGTTCCCTTGGGACTCTGGGCATGTCGGATGGTTTCCACACAAACACGTTCGTGTTAGCTCAGAGGATAGTAATGAGCGTGAATTCCTATTTGTCATCCAGTGCTGACCCAATTCGAACAATCTTAGATGGATCATCTTGGAAGAGAGGAACTTGTGAGTTTTTCGTCTGGTCCTGGAGTTGCCTTCACCACATCAGGTTCTTTGGTTGCCAACTTGACATCCCATAGGGGGAGCCAGTCGACTAGTTCCAATGAAATGCGATCACAAGTGAGAGCCATATTCTGACAGCCTCTCAATGTGATGACGCCTTTCGGTCCTGGTATTTTGACGCACTGATAAGCGTAGTGTGTTGCCGCCATGAATTTGGCGAGTAAGGGCTTGCAAAAGATAGCGTTGTGGGATGAATCAAAATCAATTACATCAAAAGTAATTAAATCTATTCAAAAAATTAACACTATTTGCCCGATGGGTATCATCGTGGAGCCACTGGTTTAATCTTTGAGCGAGGTATCTACATCTCGTCAAGAGCTTTGGCGAATGATAGGACGAGAGAACTGCCCCCATTGACCAATACTAGTCCCACATTAGCATTGCTAATAATGGGAGAAATGACCGAAGGAAGCTGTCGTGGTTGCGATAACCCTTTGGGGAAATCCTCCCAGCTAAAGGTAAGGGAGGTCTTTGACCAATAAGGAAATTGAAGCTCTCCAAGGGGAGCATCAACATTATTTACCTCACGGCAAACAGCTTTAAATTCACACTTAGAACAATAAGATGAAGACCCACCGAAAATAATGTTAATATGATTATGAGGTACCTGGTATGGCATTACCTCATCACCATCGGCGTCTTTGGTTCCTCGGGATAGTCCTTGTTCTGGTATCATCGGCATGGGTGCAGTACCTCGATAGAAATCTTCCATGCACTTCAACCAGGTGCGACAATTCTTGAGGTTGCATCTAGGAGCGTTGTGTAAAGAACACCATTTCTTGTTTCCCTATGGGCTAGGTTGTTTTTCCGCGCGGTCGCCGATGCGACCATTGGAAGAAGGTTTATCAAATTTGAATGGAACTTTTTTACCTTTTTCTTGTGGTTGCTTGTCGATGACTGCGACCTCACGGAATCAGCCTGCTCCATTTTTCTTGAACTTCTGTGATTTCCACCTGCATAAGATTCAGACTTCTTGCTCGAATCTTCCTTCTTTTTGGCTTTTAGGCTAGGTTGAGGAGGATGGATACTCAAATCCATTCGACAGCATCAACTACGTCGGAATAATGATCAACCATGTCGAAAAGGTGTGACACTAATCACAGGGATGGATACTCAAATCCAACGTCAACTTCTGGTATTGAACATAGTGTTTAAAAGCTTCGATGATTGAAGTATCAAAGATGTTAGGAATGGTTTTCGTCACTCCCGCAAATCTTTTGACAAACTGCTGAAGTGTCTCCATTGAAGTATGGCGCAAGTGATGTAGATCAACCTTTTTGCCAGGCTTCTCATAGCAGTTTTGGAAGTTGTTGAGGATAGCATCGCACAACATCTCCCAATTGTAGATTGATGTTTCTTGTTGGTTCAACAACTAGATCCGTGCTGGAACTTCTAGGACCGTCAGCAAATAATTTAGTTCGTTCCCTCCAGCCGCTTGGACGACAGTGACATATATTTGAAGAAATTCAGTTGGGTTTTCAGTGCCATCAAATCTCTCCATTTTACCAGGCCTAAACTTATCAGGCTAGAATACATTCCGTAGCTCGGGTAAAAACGCTTTACACCCTACGTATGTACTGGTTAGTCATTGATTGTCATGATTATCACCATGGTCGTGGAAGGAATCATCTTGATCAAGCTAACAACGTGGCCCCAAACACAAGTGCACTACTACATGAGTGTAGTCTCGGGAAGTGCTAGTTCGTCTGGTTTTGTCGTGTCGGGTATGTGCTGGGTTACGTCTCTTGTGACTTTGATAGGAACCTTCTTGTCCTTTGGTTGTTGAACGCAATGATGTTGCTGGAGTAATGCCCAAGGCAACTTCATCGAGGTTATCCGCAAGCACCCTTGTGAATATAACTCCATCGTCATTTTCTAGACTAGAGGGAGGATTGCATAAAGCATATGCAATTCTCCGAATATGGTCCTCAGCATTCTTTCTAGGTGCTGGTGGAGTTTCCAGCATGGCCGCCTCACCCGTTAGGTAGTAATCTGGAGACGAGGTTGGCGTGTAGTCACGCCTATGACCACCCAGATGTTGTTGTCGAGATGTTCCCGGGCCAAGGTCGTGGATAGCAGTATCTTGGCGGGTTGGTGCAAGTCGTTGGATATCGTCTACGACCTTGCAGACCTCGGCCTCTTGCTGCTTGCGCGTGTTGTCTTCCGCTTGGTTGCACTCTTGTTCTTCCCTAGCAACAAATTGCTTGGGATTTTCCTCAAAAAGTGCGGTGACTTCTCTCGGAATTGAATTCGTGGACGAAGAAAGCATCTCATCTTTGTCTGAGTTGGACTCAAAATTGAAGAGAGATTTTAAGTTCTCCTGAGAGAAATTCTCTAGGCAGAAGTCAAGATCATCACCTCCCGTATCACCTGGGGTAATAAGCTGTGGCACATACTCACTCTCGGATGTGGTAAAACTCACAGAGGGTAAGCGGATTGCCTTATCTAATTCCTGATCAACAGACGTGACAGGAATCGATGCCGATGCTTCCTTGGGAGAAATTTCAAGGGTAGTTTCATCACAATTGATGGGGACGCTATCTTCATCCATTGCATCTACATGATCCTCGAGATTGAATTCATTCTCGGAATCGTCCAGGCAAGGGAAAGGATCCATGAATATGATGAACCTTGGTGAAAATGACTTCAAGGTCCCATGGTGGGTGCCTGTAACACCCTGGGTTTGGGGTGAAAATCCTTTTCATAAAAATTCATGCATGCATATGTCTCTTCAAGATCAGCAAAATCAGCCTAGTCTTATTCTATCCTAAGCCCTAAAATCTCAAAATCTTCCCTGTGAACCCAAATCAAGATATGACTTTCCAGATTTGATCTACTATTTATCAAGAGAATAAAAACCTTCAGATTCAATTCCATCTCTAACTTCCAGATTTGTCAATTCTTTCTGTTTTCAAAATAGAATTTAATTAAATATCCTAATTACCCTTAATACTCTGAACTCAGATTTAATCACATCTTAACCTAATCCAGACCAGATTATCCTTGGATTATGATCAAGGGTATGCTAATACCTTAATCACAAAATTTGGTAGTAAAATTCTATCATCTAGACCCTTTTTACAAATCAGTCCAAAAAGTATCGCAGATCAGTCATTTTCCTGATTTTCCAAAAACCTGAAAAGGCTAAATGTTGCAAATCAGCTCCAAATTCAAATCTAATTCAGGGAACACCTCCCAAATGTTATTCAATACAAAATCTTCTTCTGTGAGGATATCAAAATCCTATCCTAAATCCCAGAATTTCAATTTTGACAAAATTCAGATTCAAATACCTAAAGACCCTATTGACATTTTCATTCAAAAACTGTTCAAATATCTCAAATCATGTCAAATGACTTTGCCAACTTACTTGCTAAGTTAATTGATCTTCAGCAGCAAAAATCAAATACATTCCTATCTAAGCTTTTTACTGAAATTGCAAATCGGTCCTCAGCTATAAATCAGAAATTGCAATTGGGTCCAAATCCCTGTTCGACCAAGCCGCTCAACGACCAGAACTCCCAGCCCTTTTCGACCACAGCTGCCGGCACAGTGCTTCAACAACAGTTGTGCTTCTTCGCCGTGAACTTCACCGCCGGTTCTCGCCTGTGCCCGTGCTCGTTTGTGCTTGCATGTGCGCACATGTCCACGCCAAAGCCGTCGTCGTGGCAGCACGAGCGACCAGCAACCACTTGCGCGCGACCATCAGCAGCAGCAGCAACAACTTTTGTTAGCAGCATCACGCCACGTCGCCACACCGTGCCAGCCTTGTTGCCTCCATCGCCCAGCACCATGTTCCAAAGTCCCGACCTAGTGCAGCTGCAGAGCCACCTGCTCGTCGTCCCGTCGTTGCCACTGTTTGCTTTGCCAATGCTTCGTCGCCGCTGTTTCTTTTGCACCCGGCCAGTCTCGTCCCCGTGGCAAAGATCATTGATGTTCCCTCCTCGCAAGCTCCGTCCCTGGCCTATTTAAACACCCCACCATCCTGTGCAATTCTCACTTCACCAGAAAATCGACAAAGTCCCAAATTTCCTCATTTCTTCTTCTTCTCCGGTGAGCCGCCGAGGAGGAGCACGATGCCAGATCATTTCACTGCATCAACATCCAAACTAAATCGACCAGTAAGTTCCTCCTGTTCACCTCTTTGTTCTGTAGCATTTAATCGAGCTCCGGTGGACCTCAACGCCGGTGATTGCCGTAATTTGTAAATGCCCTGTTCTAGCAATTGAATCCGCTCCACTCCAAATTGGCCTTCTCTGTAGTAGAATAAATTGATCACACAAACTTCTTGAGCAAGCCTGTTCAATTATAATTTAAATTTGATCTTCAATTGGAGCTTTCCTGTTCTTTGTGCGTTGCCGTGAATGCCTCACGACGCCGGCCTGTTCCACCTCATCTCTGACCAAATTACCTGCACCAACTCGTTTCTTTTCTCTCGTAAATGGTATAGCCGAGCCCGATCATTCTGCATTGCCCTAAATCATCTTTGCCTCTTTTGCCATCTTCTTCAAGTCCGTTGTCTTCTACAGCGAGCCCCAAACCTCAACCACAACCAGATTCTTTGCTCCAGCATGATCAACATCACCCCAGGAGCAAAAGCCCTTGATCAATTTCAAGTTCTATCAATTCCTGTGCTCCGTCACCGTGAGTCGTTTCTGCTATCATCACCCGCGTGCCGTCCAATCGCCGCCGGCCATCGCCGTCATCGCCACCTTGCCTAGTAGATCCGCCTTAGCCTCCTAAGCATATCTCTCCACTACCTCGACCTCTGGTTCTGCCCTAAATCTCAAGTTATAGCTATGCCACAAATTTATCCAGTAGTTGTACTGTGCCGTGTCACCACCGTGTTTCTTCGTCGCCGTTCGTCGCCATCCGGCCATCCCAGTGATTGAAACTACCACCATTGGATTCCTATTGCTTTCGCCTATCTCCTAGACATAGTTGGCAAAGCAATGCTTGAATAAAATTGATCAAATGCTTAAGCCCTACTTTTTGATAGGGCACAGACATTCAGTTCACTGTGCAGAGGGGTCTTTTTGCAAAATCCTTGAACGTCTGAACTTTTCTGTGAAAACCATGTTGTCAATTAAATACCCTGTTCAATTATGCACCCAATGCCTTGATCCAAATCTATTTTGCCCACTGGAAATCTTCTAAATCATGTCAATGCCATTCTTGGACATTGTCAATGTTTGTCAATCTAGGTCAGCCAGTGGCATCAATTCAGTTTGATCACTTCTAGGTGTGCAAATTGAAATCCACTTTGTCTACCAAGTTTGTAGAACCCTGTTCTACATTTCCTACAACTGCCATATCTTGAGAAGAGCTTTCTAAAGCCAACCAAAGCTATGTCAGGTCCTAAACCGAATGTTGATCTGATGAGATTCGCTGTTTTTTATCAAACCAGCCGTGAACCCTATGTCGATTTTGATGTCTCTAAACTCTAGCAACCTCCAGTACTTAATCTTAGCCCAAATTCCTTGAAACCCAAGAATCTCGAACTTAGTTCAGCTTGCAGTCTCAGTCATCTTCAGTATCGTTCAGTTATTCTTTTTAAAGCATATCTGCATGTAGATCATAAAACATTTTAATATAGTTAGTAATCATTGTGTGTTTGTTTGTCGTCGGGCAGATCCAAAAGCTGAGTTCGACGACTTCACTATCGACCCAACACCAATTGCTGATTTTTACGACGCAGAAGGTAAGTCATATTCTTGAACATCTTGAACCTATATTTTAAGAGTTGCTATAATATAACCTTGAATATAAGTAGTATTGCCTGTGAAATGTGAAATGATCAAGTAATGAGCCATGAACTAATATATGTGTATTTATGTATATTCTTGAAATAAAATCCCTAGCCGTGACCAGAGTTTGGTATGGAATGGTGGTGGCACTGGATGTGCGAGCACTGGATGTGCGTGGCTGTGGATGGTCTGGTCACTGGGATATAAGGACTAGAGCCTTGTGTTGTGCGTCTAGTTTCATGACAAATGTACTAACCGCAAGCCTGGTTTGGGACAGGCCTGAACAAGTAAGTATGCAGATCGCACATGAAACCCCTGCATGAGATACGAAGTGCTGCACGATTGGCACGGAGTGCGGCTCCTACACATATCACTGGATGTGATTGCATGCTGACCCAGTAATGGGAAGAGGCATTTGGGGTGGGGGTATAGCCCACCACAACTGTGGTGTGTGTGAAAACCATAGGGTCAGGGGTGAATTGTGAGTGAAACATAACATAAGTTCTTGTTATCTCCACCTTGCCACTCACATTATGCAGTGAGGAAGGGTCTAATCATATTGATAGGATGGGCATGAAAGTTGAATATCTTGCGGGTAAATTGGTACCTCTCTGTAGAGTTAAAAACGTATTCGAATACTCCGAGCTCCCGGGTTTATAGGAGTCTACTGCGGTGGATTAAATCTACTGGGTGTGGCACAAGTATGTTTTCTAAATAAAATTTGATAAGTCAAGATTACCCAAATGACGTGTTGTCATGATAAGGGGTGTTGCTGTGGGCTGTCATGTGTCGACATGTCGTGGTAGTGCTATAAATAGTGAACATGAATAGCTATGCTATGCTATGAAAAATACTGCCATGAGATGAGATATAAAGGAAAAGACTATGTTACAACCATCCACACTTCTTTATTAGCATATGTTCATATCATCACTACTATATGTATCTACTCTTACCTATGACTTGTTGAGTATGTAAGTACTCACCCTTACAACCTACAATCCAATAGATGGAGCGTTCCATGATCAAGATGAAGGCATGGAGAACTTCTTGGAGCCAGAAGGAGTAGAGCCAGTTTCGCCGTAGCCCTGATGTGTGTTGTTCTGCCGTCAACTTCTTGTTGTGGGGGTTCACCTATCTTCCGCCATGTAGATGTTTTATTTTGCTTTAGCTAGACCATGTATGCCATGAAGGCATTGTAATCTCTTTATGTTGTATTAAGGCCAGCAGGTCACACTACTTAAATATTTTGTAAGTTACTCTACTGTGATGTAAACATACTCCTGTGCTTGACTTATCCTGGGAAGTAAATGGTATGCATGTATGGGATCAGCTGCAGTGAGCTGGGTCCCCACGGGAGTAGTCCCCAAGGCGGGGGCGCGACAGCGCCCGCTGTCGACGATTGGAACCCAAGTGTCCTCTTGTCGAACTTATGCAAGAATGAGATGGGTTATGAAGGGAGCCAATCAGACAAGTACCAAAGTATTCAAAGTATCTACGAATCAGAGACACGGTAATTTATCCAGGTTTGGGCCCTCGTAGCTGAGTAGTGACCCTACGTCCTGTGTATTTGTTTACATGGGAAAAAAGATTATAGAGAGATTATTACAAGGTCAGTGTGCTAGCTAATCCTATCTGGCTATGTCTAATCTGTTCTATAGTTCATCCTCCGCTTTTGATCCTTCCCCTCAAGACCTTCTTATACTTGCCGAAGAGATTGTTGGTTATCCTTCTCAACATACATCCCACAATCTCTCACAACTGCCTTGAGGTGATAGCTTCAGGTTGTGGGTACGTGGTGGTTGCTGTAGATCATGGTTATGTGCCAGTTTGGTAGCTTTGACTTGGCGCCGCGGAACTGCGATACAATCCTAAGCTCCTTCAACGGTTACCTCATCGAGGACTTATGATTATCTCAGGAATAATCATGAGGATCAAGGTATGGTTATGATAAAGGGTGATCGCTGTGGGACCCTCATTTGAGGAATCCAGTGGCAACCGCCCAGGTGGGTTGCACTCAGAATGATACATCGCAAGCTCAAAACAACAAGATGCATTATATATCAATACAAATAATTAAAACAAGTACTGATCACAAGGACCAATATTGCAATATCATAGCGCCAAAATGACACAATATAAAGTTGATAAAAAATTAAGGAGTTCTCTTCGACACAAGGGTTGGCACAAAACAAAACAATAACAATGAGCAATGAGACTATGATGGTCTTCATCTTCATTGGTAGCAGCATTGCATGGGGTTCCTCCACATTGGACTCCACTTGGTGAGTGGCCCTCTAGTAAGCTGGATCTTCGGGGATAGTTCCTTCTTCCTCATTGGGTTCAAAACCGTAAGAGTCGGAGTCAATGAATCCTTCCTCTAAATTTGTTTGCAAAAGCAAGGGTGAGCACGTTGTCCACATAGTACTCAACAGGTCTCAATTTAAGAATGCAGGCATATAGATGAGGGGGAATTTCCAAGAGATGGGTTCTTTGGTTTATAAATAAGGATAGAATTAGATTTTCACTCTAAGAGTTTTGAAGAAAGGTTTTGTTTTCAAAAAGCGAAACATTGAAATCCTACGCTAGATTTTTTTTAAGATATTATGCGTGGTCTTTCATGAGTCACCACTTTAATCAATATTATGAAAACCTTTTCCAAAAGCTACTTGTGCTACAATGACGTGGATGGAATCCACCACGCGCAGACCCATGACCTGGGAGCTCAGAGTATCCGATACTTTTTATAACTTTGCAAAGGTATACGACTTTAATCCACCGATCACTTAGCTTTCAAGTCGGTACCTCTCCATGCAACTTTTACGCATGTGACAAGGCCGAGATCACACAACAGTTTGCAATTCTAGCATTAACAATTCCCTGTCCGGTAAATAGACATTTTAGTCCTCATTACCATTTTGGGTACTCCCCACAGCCAATATGTAACACCCTGGGTTTGGGGTGAAAATTCTTTTCTTAAAAAGTCAAGCATGCATATGTCTCTTCTAGATCAGCCAAATCACCCTAGACTCATTCTATCTTCAGCCCCAAAAATCTCAAAATCTTTCCTGTGAACCCAAATCAAGATCTGACTTTCCAGATTTGACCTACTATCTATCCTGAGTATAAAAGCCTTCAGAAGCCAGATTCAATTCCATCTCTAACTCCCAGATCTATCAATCCCTTTTTGATTTTCAAAACAGAAATTAATTAATATCCTAATTACCCTAAGTACTTTGATTTTCAGTAACTCAGTGTAACTTGATTTTAACCCTATCCAGACTCAAGTGTCTTTGGGAATATGATCAAGGGTATGCCAATACCTTAATCCAAAAAGTTGACAGCCAGATTCCATCATCTAGACCCTTTTCTCATATCAGTCCAAGAAGTATCGCAGATAAGTCCTTATCTGATTTTCCAGAAGCCTGAAAAAGCTAAATGTTGCAAATCAACTCCAAATTTGAATCTGTTTCGGAGAACACCTCCCAAATACTATTCAACACAAAATCTCCTTATATGAGTATTTCAAAATCCTATCCTAAATCCCAGAATTTCAAATTTGACAAAGTTTAGATTCTAGATACCCTAATTTACCCTAATATCAATTTCGCTCAAAAACCATTCAAATGTTTCAAGTTTCATCTTCTATTTGTGCCAAATTATCTGTAAAACAAAGTTATGCCAAATTGTGGAATTAGCACCCACTTAAACCTTCCAAATCTCCAGATTTGCAAATCAGTGCAAAGCCAAGAATCAGAAATTGCATTTCAGTCCAGATTCGACCATAGCAGCAACTGTGTTTTCGACCGCAGTTTCGTCGTGCTTGTGCACCGTGTTCACTTGCCACCGGCCAAGCCTCACCTACGCCTGTGCCCGTGCGTGCCTGTGTTTGCATGTGCGCACGTGTCTGCGCTTGCGCCAGCGACCAGCAACAGCACGTGCGCGCGACCAGCAGCAACCGCAGCATCCTTTTGTCAGTAACTTCACACCACGTCTTTTTACCGCACCAGCTCTGTCTCCACCGCTTGAACCGGCCAGCGCCAAGTTCCAATGCTTCGACCAAACACAATTGCAGAGCCGTTGTCGCCGTCGCATCTTAGACACCGTTGTTTCTTCTGTGCCCGGCCAATCTTGTCACCACCGCCAATTCCCTTGCTGCCCCTCCTCGCAAGCTTCACCCCTGGCCTATTTAGCATTTCATATATACAGTTCATTCCATACATGCACAGTACTCAAATATATACAGTTCATCTCATACATGCGCAGAACTTAGAAACATGTACAATAGCATGCATTTCATATATACAGCACAGAACTCAGAAATATGTGCAATTGAGATTGAACAAATAAATGTAATCGGCAATTAAAGTCAGTATGTTAGATGTACTATACTATCTGTACCTATTTCTCAGTTAGATGCCCTTCAGATAATCTCAATTAGTAAGGCCGCACTAATATGAACCTTGCGGGTCCCTAAACTTCCCCTTGGTTGATATGACCTCCGTAAGGAAAAACTCAGCGAGCATCCCTCAGACCATACCAATCCGCCGAGGGTCAATGCTTACCAAAGGGAAGTCGACCCCCTGCAACAAGAGTTGGTACATAAAAAATTAGCTCAATGTAGTTGTAAATTCTGCCGAATCGATACAAAGGGGAGCAGTTGTATACCTCGGGGAAATCTGGCCGGTGAGGGGTGATGATCAGGTCATACATGTGGCGCATCACATAGAACCCACATGTATTATCATCCGGCTGCTGATGGCACTGCCAATTTACAGACCGAGAGTTAGCTAGGGACACGTTATAAAGTAAAACAGATGTCAGTTGAAATTTGTGCCAAAAATTGTAAACACTGAAACTTATCGGCTCGCCGCTCATGTTGTCGCCCTCCCTCGGCAAAGTAGTTCGTGAAAGCCCTGTAGATAGTCAAAATTGACAGTTTGAGGATAGTCAAAATTGATAGTTTGAGGACAGTAAATCTAGATGTAAGACAGGTCCACATGAATATCCTAACCTTTCGAATACATCTCGTGCGCCGCAATACTCATACCCTTTCCTTTGCAATGAATCAAGGTAGAACACCTTTGTTCCTTTTCAGAATAAGTACTAGCAGGATCCAGTGGTAGTTACATGTTACACGTAAAGAATTAATAATTTAATCTATGTTTGGGGGTGTGAATATGGAGACACTAATCTACGGGTGAAGTACTGATGAAAGCACTCACCTCTGGTTGTAGGTTACAAGTATGTACTCCTTGTCAACCTGAGCAAGCAACCCTTTTTGATGTAGTCGACAACGAAGTCTGCGTTGGTCCTAAACATCACCTTAGCGACCATCTGGGGGGCCAAGAAACCGACAGGTTCGCCCTTTAGCTTCGGCATATCTGGTCATGCAGCTGCATGGAAGTAACCAATTAATAAATGACATATATCCGTATATGCACGAACAGGAGTAGGATAGTAGGATACTTACAGCACCCAAGACCATATGATTGACAAGTCGAGCGCATCTTTGTTGAGTAAATTGTGCAGGTCTTTGAAGGCCACCGAGTAGGTCCCGACGTCGTTATGGAACTCTGCCACAGTGTACTTGGCCATGATGTGCGTCGGACACTACGTCCTGGTCTTGTTTGTCCTCTTCATGTACCATCCATGCAGGCTCTGGCATGCTAACCCCATGCTAGAAATTGCGGCATCGGAGGCCATGGGCATCCCCAGAGCGAACGGCATAAGTGCTGGCACACTCTTCTCACTCTCCTTCGCCGGGCTCTTCTTTGCTTTTCCCCTACTAGCCAGCTTCTTGAATGGTTGCCTCCTAGTCGGAGTCAGCTTCGTCATCGGACCCGTTGGTTGGCTTCCCGGAGGGGTCGGCTAGCTAGTAGGCCGAGTGTCGGTGTCCGTCTGTGATGTAAAAACCTACATATAGTAATGGCCACTAACTCCGAGGGCTATTATTACAGTATGAATTATGGAACTGGTGGGGGAATTACCTCATCCATGACGATGTCTTTCTTGGGCCATTGCACGAACGTGTGCACCGCATCCCCGAGAGTGGTAATCTCATCGTTCGGCGGCTTGTCCAACGAAAAACCCTTGCAATGGTCGGAGACACTGTCCACCTGGACCCGTGCAAAACCCTCAGATAGAGGGACACCATGGATTGTGGCCACCGCCGTGCATGGTTGCGCCATCTCACGGCCAGTCTCGATTGGGAAGAGACCGGCCAGCACCATAAGCTTGCAGGAGGAGGGGTTCCTACAAACAGTGCACATTAACATATTGAATTTCACCGCTTTTCACTTTCGAATGAATTAACATAGAAAAACGGTCATTACCTGCAGAAAGTCCACCAGATACTTTGGAGAGGGCTCCGACTGCAAAGACCCCAGCGCGGACGCGCAGCTACTATGGTGGCCAAGATTGGGGCTCGGTAATGCTGCTGCTACAAGGGGGGTGTCAACGATTCGGACTCAGGGTCCTCAGCCGAACTTATGTAGAATTTGTAATTGTGAGACCTTTCAAGATGACCCTTCGGGAAGGTATGCTGAACAATGGTGAACAGGAGCACAGAGAGTTTAGATAGGTTCGGGCCCTCGATGGTGGGAGTAAAAGCCCTACGTCCTGTTAAGATTTCACTAAGTGTGGTAAAAGATTTACAAATGGAGGAAAAAGTCCTCACAGGCGAGGATTTTTCCTGTAAGAGTGTACAAGGATAAGCCAAAGAAGGCTTACTAAAATGCTATATGAGGTGGGCCGTAGACTTGGCTAACTTAAATGATTTTGGATTTCTTGATCTTCCGATCTCTCGGTTGATGTTTCGGATGATCTTTTTGGTTGATCCCTCCTTGATCGATGCTCCATGCCATCCTTTTGTACTGCTTGAAAGGGTGCCATGTGGAGGAAACTGCATCAATCGGTTGCACGGACGGTTGGATGCGGTTTTTTGGAACTGCTCTTAACCTCCACGCAGGTTAAACATGTGTTATTCATGGATAACTGTATGTGTTAACCTTCTGACGGTTGATTCTCCACGTGTAGGAATCTTCGGGATACTTAGAATATCCTGTTGTATGGGCAACCGAATAGATAGATCCCAGGTATCCTGATCGGCAGATGTTCTGACAGCGAGATATTGGCTGACCGCGCAATATCCCGAATGTGTAGTTCGCGTATAGCCTACAAACTTCTGACCGCGCAAGGCTTACGGTCTGGTCGTACGAAACCTGCGACCTGATCGTGTAAAGCTTGCGACCTCATGGTGATGCCCCTCAGAATAGCTTGAGTTCGCATTACCAGATACATGTCTGGTTCGAACTTGTCTTGAACCAAAAGTTTATTAGAAGTGACCCGGGTGTGAATCCTCGTTAGCTAGCCCCCAAATTCGAAGAAAACGAAGAGACGTGTTTATTTCGAATTTAAAAGCCGTGCATTGGATTTTTAACCCGGCCCTTTAACTTCTCCACTTATTGAAAACGGTTGGTTTTTCAAGACGGGTTCTGACATTACGTGACGGGCAATGATGGCGCCGTAGAAATATTTTTATCTCGAGGTAAAATTGTAAATGTCTTAACGAAACCCGAGGTGTCTGGGAGGCGAACTGTCGCCCTGGTGGCTATAAATACCAAACCCCTGGACATGTAAAGATCTACAATTTCCCTCTCACGCCTAAGTCTTTTTCTTGTTATCCTGCCTCCTTCTTTTTCACATACCCCTCCCAATGGCAGATCATGAAATCATCGAGATTGAGAGCGATGAAGGGGAAATTGTCGAACAAAGGCCTCAAACGATTGAAGTCCTGTCCCCTTTAAGGAAGAAACCCAAGGTTGATGAAGGATCTTCCAGTGGAACAAAGGTGAAGAACGTAGCGAGTTTCTTTCTTCCTTCAGTTCCCTTGACCCTTCCCGTTCATGCCTCTCGGCAAGTTAGGCCTTTATCTTTAGAGAAAGATCCCATCACATCCAATTCTCCCATCCTTTTGGGTGATCAACATCCTGGTCGCAAGCGGTGACTATCCCTCGATCAGATGATTGCCATATTGGGTTGGCGAAGCAATCTTCTGATGGGAAGGTTGCTCTTCCACCATATGATGATCTTCTTCCCAAGATGGGTGTATCACCGGGACAGGTAACAATTCTTCTCCCTTTTTGCTGATAATTTGTAGTTAGTATGACTAACTTTTGCAAAATGCAGGAGGTAGGAGGCTCCAGCGATCAGCCTTCTGCTGCTCCATCTCTTCCTTCCGGACAGACCCTTCTGGAATAGAAGAATGCCCTGGAGAAGGAGACCGAGGAGATGGCCTCGAAGATTCTGCGTTTAGCAGAATGCCTTGATCGATCCCGAGAAGAGGCGCACCATTTCCGTCGAGAGAGGGACTTCGCTCAGCAACAGCGAGAACTCTCTGACTTGATTAGGGACAATAGTGCGTCTGTTGTTAGGGACGATATAGATAGACTTAGGGTAGTTGCTAGTTCCCTGGGGGTTGCCAGTGTAAATCCTACTGACAACAACATGTCCCTTGGGGAACTTTGTAAACTTCTTTCGGAACAGGTCGATGCTTTTATCGATCGTATCCCTTTTGTATGTAAAGAATGCAATAAATAAAGTTCCTTTTATTCATATGAACATTCTTCATACCTTCTGTGTGAAATTATGGCCAAAAGCTTAGTCCGCGACCACTCATACACAGGAAATTTCAGTTCTGCGATTAGAATCGCGCTTTAAAAGATCAACATGACCTGTCCTGATGCCGCGATCAGATTTAAGGCCGCGGTTAGAACTGAATTGCGACTAGAGTCGAACGTTCGGTTAGACCATTACTTCGATCAGAAACGAAGTTAAATAACACGGTTTTAACCAAACCATAACCCAGTTAGAATATATCCGTACGTCAAAATTTGAGTTACATGATATTTTTCATAAAAATGTTCAAGTAAAAAGAAAGGCAAATAACCCTCAAAAAGCCTTAGCAGACTTCTCGAGTTTTAGCCCTTTCAGCTTCCGAAATAAAGAAGTCTTTTTATTTCAGATCCGATACCCGAAACTCTTTAAAGGGTTTATCATAGAATATCCATTATGGGAAATGAATAAAATATTTAAGAGGACGTTTGAGTGGAACGTTACTCACAGAGGCGTGACTCCTTGAGTCTATAAAAGCAGTAGGTAGCTTCTTGAGGAAGCTATTCAGCCGCGAAAAACCCTTAGAGTTCCCGCCGCACAAAACCCTCATCTTCTCGCCTTCATCTTCCACAAAATCATCGACTTTTTCGACCGATCTTCCTCAAAAAATGGCATCTTGAAGCAGATCCAACAACCATTCTGAGGAGACTCTGGTGGCGTTGGAGAAAGAGGAGATCCTTCCATCGCGGCTGCTGATTAATTGGCGGCCTGCGGAGAAGGACCAAGAAACCCCGACCGTCAGAGAGGGCGAGTTGGTGATCTTCGAGGAGTATCTGCGTTGCGGGTTCCGATTCCCTGAGAGTCGGTTCCTAAAGGACATCCTCGAACATTATGGGTGGGAACTCATCAACCTCCACCCAAATGCGATGCTGATCCTGGCGGTGTTTCAGTATCTTTGCGAGGCCTTCGTCGGAGTATATCCTAGTGTGGACCTCTTCCGACGGTTCTACTTCTCGGCATGGTCGAAGAGCACCAATGCCGCCGGATGCATCTACTTCCGGCTGAGGGACAAGAAGGAATATCCCTCCCCACCTCTGCGGGATTCGGTGCACGGGTGGCACCAGAGGTGGTTTTACTGCTCTCCGCCGTCCGAGAGTAGTTTATGGTTTGAGAACTCGCGGCCAGAGAAGTCAAGCGAGTTGGATGCTCCCCCAACGCTGGGCGTGGAGCACCTGAAGCACGCCGAGGTGATTCTTCACTTGGTGGGTCAAGGATTGACAGCGAGGGATGTTATCCGAGACTTTGTGAAGAACCGAGTGAGCCCCCTGCGCGAAAGGGCTCATCCTGCTTGGGAAATTAAGTCCATGGCGGATGGAACCCTGGACTACAATGAAGGTACTCAACCTTTTAGCACTGCGCTTCGTCATTTCTGAAATTTATGTTTTCTAACTTGAATTTGGGAACAGTTCTGCCCTCAGCCGAAATTGAGAGGCGAACTAATTCCCTCCTTAGGGCCTACAATGCTGATGTAGAGGGCCCTAAGGGATCACCTCGCCCGCAGAGCTTGGTTCATGCCGGTGATGACCTCAGACAGGAGCGCCGAAAGGTAATTTCCTTGTCCAGCTTTGGTTCTGCAGGTCTTGTGTGTGTCCAGCGCTAATCCATTGTAATGGACTGTGAACCAGCTCCTAGGGAAGTTTGCTGATGCGACGTTCCCAAGCGAAAATGTCGGCTCTCTGGGGAAGCCGATGGCGAAGAATGTGAAGAAGGTCTCTCAGAGACACAGGACAAGGAGTCCTGCCCCCAAGAAGACCAAGCTGAACCCTGGGGAGGGGTCTTCACGAAGCATTCCTCGTCCCGCAAGAAAGACTGCGGTAAGATATCGCATTCCTTCTTCTTTTTCAGGCGCGACATGGAATCACTTCTTCGTCGTACAGGGAGAGGGGAGCGAGGAGGAAGAGGACGATGATGTGCCTCTAGTCATCAAAAGGAAGAGGACTGGGGAGTCCCCTGCTGGTGACGCCTCAAGCTTTCCCGTAGGGACCACAGCTACCGAAGAGGTGGCCGTGGCTGACCCTGCGACCACCGGAGATCTTGTGGTCGCAGGTGACCTTCCAATTCTTGAAGCCCCCGAGGTTTCAGGGTCAATTACCTCTGCTTCCCTGGTTGGAGGGACGATCAAGGTAAGGAATCTTTTCGACCGTTCCTTCTATGACTCTTTCTGCACATTTGACAAGTTAATATACATACAGGGAGGAGAGCTTCCCCCTGGGACCACTGGGGGTTCCAGGGAGGAAAATCCTCCTCCTCTGCGGACAGAGGAGGAGGTAGATGAACAAAGGCCGGCTGTGACGGTTCCAGCAACTCAGGAATCGCCAAGGCCTTCGGATGCAGCCCCACCAGTTAGTCCGGTGGCCCAGGTAAAGACCTTTCTATGTGTTTTTACCTGTTTCCTAAGAATATGCTTATAACATGACATTTCCAGGGGGGTGCTGCCTTATTTACCATAAGGAAGGCAAGAACCGATGACGGTTCTTCTTCCCAAGGGGAACCTTCCCAGAAATCCCAGGAGCGAATGGGATTTCAAATAAGGTAAGAACCTTAAATTGGGTAATTATCTTAAATAAAAACTGCTCAAATTGTCCTTCATGTCAGGCAAAGAAAGACGGCGCCCAGCTCTTCAATTGCCTCCGGAGAGGTTGAAGTCGCAGCTGGTGCAGGAGCTTCCAACGAAGAACGCTCCACCCCTGTGGTCCAGGAAGTCGTCCAGACCGCAGGGGAAAGAATAAATGTAGGGACCCAGTCACCACCGATGACTACTGGGGGTGGCGTCCTGCCGGCACTCTGTAACACCCTGAGTTAGGGGTGAAAATTTCCTTTTTCATCAATAGCATGCATGCATGTATCAGTAGTAATAGCCAGATCAGTATCTATCCTAAGCCCTAAAATCTCCAAAATCTATCCTGTGACCTCAAATCAAGATCAGATTGTTCAGATGTGATCTATCAGTTACTTTGAACTTAAAAGTCTTCAGAACCTAGATCCAATTCTATCTCTAACTCCCAGAATTATCAACTCCTTCTGTTTTCGAAAACAGAATTACCTTATACTACCCAAATACCCTAAGTTTCAGAAATACAGATTTAATCAAAATCTTGACCAAGTTCAGACCAGATTATTCCTGGAATATGATCATGGGTATGTCAATACCTTAATATAAAAAGTTGACAGCCATATTTCACCATCTAGACTCTTTTCACAAATCAGTCCAAGAGTTATCGCAAATTAGTCCTTATCTGATATCTGAAAACCTAAAAAGACTAAAATCTCCAGATTAACTCTAAATTCAGAATTTCTTCAGCAGATCTTTCCTAATTGCTATTTAACACAAGTTTCTCTTCTGTTCAGATGTCAAAATCAAACCCTAAATGCCAGAATTCAAAATCGACAAAACTCAAATCCTAATTTACCCTAAATTACCCTATTTTCAATTGTATCAAAAGCTATCCAAATGTGCCAAATTTTATCTTCAATCTCTGCCAAATCATCTGTTGAATAAAGATTACCAAAACAGTAGAAGCAAATTCAGTTTAAACCTTCCAGAATTTCAGATTTACATTTCAGTCCAAAACTCAAAGAATTGAAATTGCAAATGAATCCATTTTTGACCAGGTCAACAGCAGCATTCGACCAGGGACCGCCGTGCTTGTGCGCCGTGGTTGCTTGCCGCCGGTGAGGCTTCGCTCGTGCTCGTGCATGCTTGCTCTTCCTATTGCGCACGCGTCAGTGTCTCAGCCATCGCCGTGGCAACACCGTGGCAGCATCGACGACAGCACTGCCCTCATGCGCGACCAGCAGCAGAAACACCAGGCTTTTGTCAGTTGCTTTTGCGCCGTGCCAGTTGTTGTCGCCACCGTGTGCTCTAGCGTTGCAAAGTCCCGATGAGGCGACACTGTGATCAGCTGCAAGCTTGTCGCCGTCGCATCACCGTTCTTCGCTGTGTCTTCGCCGCTGTTGCTCCAGCACGCAACCAATCGCATCACCAACTGCCAAATCAATTCACTGCTCCCTCCTTGCAAGCTTCGCCTGGTCTATTTAAACACCACTGTGCTCAGCAACTCCCTCACACCTCACTGGAAATCAGCCAAGCCCCAGAAATTCCTGTTTCAGTCATCTTCTCCGGCGAGCCGTCAAGGAGGCTCACGGTGCCAGCGCTCTACACTTAATTTCCTGCCAAATTAACAACATCAGTGAGTTCCCCTACTCATCCTCTCTGTGTGATATCATTTAATTGTTCTCCGGTGGACTCTAACGCCGATGATCGCCGGAAATGGCTGAAAGTCGAAGATGCCCTGTTCCGGCAATGCTGGCCAATCTACCCCGAATTAGCCCTCGATCCTGTAAACAAAATTGATCTGTAGGTTATTTCAAGCAAGCCTGTAAGCTTACAATCCCTAATTAAACATCATTCGAAGCTTTACTCTAAACCGAGCTTCACCAGAAACCGGCGATCGTCGCCAGGCTTCTCCGGTGATCCTCCGGTCAATTTGATGTTACCAGAAGCTCCCCTATACCTCCTAGATGCTCTCCAAGCAAGGAATTTAGTTCTCTCGGCCTGTAGCAGAAACCCCCAACTGGCAGTGTCTCTTCTCCGGCGCCGATGATCGGAAAAGTGATCCCGGCCATTTCAGCCCTCGAAACCTTGTCATTTAGATGTACCTTAGCCTCCTGAGCATTTTTGTCTTCTAGCCCGACACCTAGATCGGCCTAGATTGGAAGTTATAGCCATGCCAAGTTTGTGTCCAGAACTGCTCCAGTGCAGCCAGTTCATCTTTGTTCATCATCAAATTTCTTGCTTTCCAGCCATTTCTTGCCCTAGATCCTGTTGACTTAATTGTTCCTGTTACTCAAGCCTACGTCCCAGACAAAGTGGTGCATCATTTGGAGCTCCAGATCAAAAGTTATGCTAAGCCCTAGTTTTTGGCATTGTCAGCTCTATGCCAGAGCTTGTCAGCCAGTGGCATTGACGTTGTTTACCCACTTCTGGTTGTGTAATTTGAAAACCACTTTGTCCACTAAATTTGTAGAGTTGTGATCTACATTTTATTCTACTACCACAAGTTGAGATAACCCCTCTATCATTCATCGACCCTATGTCGATGCTTTGAACCGAATGTCGACCTAAAGACGTTCGCTGTTTTTGAGTGAACCAGTCGCAACCTTGATATCATTCTGATATTTTGAGACATTTGGAACCTTGTAAACCTTTGACAGCTAATCTTAACATTGGTTTCCTTAACTTAACCCTAATCAGCCTCTAAACCCAATCATTTCAGAATCATCGAGACTTCATCTTTGCATCATTGCATATAGTATAATAATGTATGGAAAAGATTATGATTATTGGTTGTTTGTTTGATTGGAGAGCAGATCAAGAGCCCGAGTTCGAGGACTTCATTGCGGATCCGACGTCAACTGCTGTATCTTACGACGCGGAAGGCAAGTCATATCCTTGTTCATCTTGAACCTATATTTTAAATGTTGCTAAAACATAACCTTGAATATAGGCAATATTGCATGTGAAAGATTGAGAATGGTTGATTTATCAATTGGCAGTACTAGACTGATTATCTGTGAAATGTGAAATAAACAAGTTTTAAGCCGTGAACTATTATATGTATTTATATACTTATATTCATGAAATAAAACCCCTAGCCGTGACCAGAAAAATGGTATGGATGGCTGTAGCACTGGAGGTGCTAGACTGCAAAGGAATGCAGGCACTAAAGGTGCAGGGTTGTGGATGGTCTGGTCACTGGCATATAAGGACTAGAACCTTGTGTTGTGCGTCTAGTGGCATGAACAACGTGCTAACCGCAAGCCTGATATGGGACAGGCCTGAACAAGTAATTATGTGGATCGCACATGAAACCCCTGCATGAGATGTGTAGTGATGCACGATAAACACGGAGCGCGGCTCCCACACATATCACTGAAGGTGATCAAGCACGCTGACCCAGTAATGGGAATAAGCAAAGGGGTGGAGGTTTGGATACAACCTGCCACAACTGTGCCTCGCTGAGAGCCACAGGGTCGGGAGTGAATTGTGAGTAAAACATAACAAAAGTTCTTGTTATTTCCACCTTGCCGCTCACAGCATGAAGTGAGTCAGGGGTCCAATCATTTTGTTATGATAGGAAAGGTTTGAAAGTGGAATATCTTGCGGGTAAATTGGTACCTCTCTGCAGAGTTAAAAATGTATTCGAATACTCCGAGCTCCCGGGTTTATAGGAGTCTGCTGCGGTGGATTAAATCCACGGGGTGTGACACAAGTACTATTTTCTAAATAAAATATGTTTAAATCAAGATTACCCAAATGACATGTGTTGTCATGATAAGGAGTGCTGCCGTGGGCTGTCGTGTGTCGACGTGTCGCGGTAGTGCTATAATCTAGTGAACATGAATGATGATGTTATATTATGAAAAGTGCTGCCATAAGATGAGATGAGAAAGGAAAAGATTATTTTACAAATAACCATAATTCTTGACTAGTCTAGATTCATATCATGACTACTATATGTATTTACTCTTACCTATGACTTGCTGAGTACGTAAGTGCTCACCCTTGCAACATTCAACTCAATAGATGGAGCCTACTTTGATCAAGACGATGGCACGGAGTACTACGTGGATCCAGAAGGAGGAGAATCAGTTCCGCCAGAACCCTGAAGTGTGTTGTTCTGCCGTCAACTTCTTTTGTGGGAGGGTCACCTATCTTCTGCTGTGTAGTTAAATATTTTGTTAAACCCTGAATGCCTTGTAGGCATTGTAATCCTCTTTATGTAATATTAAGGCCAGCAGGCCACACTGCTTAATATTTTGTGAGTACTCTGTTGCAATGTAATATACTCCTGTGTTTGACTCATCCTGGGAAGTCAAAGGTTTGTGGTATGGGACTAGCTGCAGCGAGCTAGGTCTCTACAGGAGTAGTCGTTGTCCCAGTCTCGGGGCGTGACAAAACAGAAGGAGTTGATAATTCTGGGAGTTAGAGATAGAATTGGATCTAGGTTCTGAAGACTTTTAAGTTCAAAGTAACTGATAGATCACATCTGAACAATCTGATCTTGATTTGAGGTCACAGGATAGATTTTGGAGATTTTAGGGCTTAGGATAGATACTGATCTGGCTATTACTACTGATACATGCATGCATGCTATTGATGAAAAAGGAAATTTTCACCCCTAACTCAGGGTGTTACACACTCCCACCAACTGTCCCTGTAGTGAGCACGTCGGAGGCTCTAGCGAGGATTCCCGCTGAACTGAATGATGCTGTTTTACAAAAATTTATGAAGGTATAATAAAACTCTGCTTTCGTGCCTGAATTGTACTTAGGACACCTTTGATCTTCTTCTTTGGCACCACAGGGATTATCCTGGCTAATAAGCCATTCGCGTGTTGTGATGGCTAGTACAGAAGCCATTCAAAAAGAACGCGACAGCTTGCGCAGGTGAGTACCATTACCCTTTGGTTAGCATGGGTGCATCTTGGTTGTGACTGCCTTGATTTTGCTGCAGAGAGGTTACATTTTTGAAGAAAGAGGTGGCCGGTTCAGTCTCAATGTTTAAGAAACAAGAAACTGAACTCAACAAACTTCGATCAGAGAATGCTGGTAAGCTGATTCCTGATTAGGAAGACTTGAATCCATAATATGCAAATAATCTCCTCTCTCTGTACAGTGCAAGCAGATCGAATTACACAGCTCAGTCGAGACAAGGAGATTCTTGAATCCTCGATTCACCACACCGATCGGGAAATCAAAGAACTGAGCCTCCGGATCTTCGAAAAACTAAAGGCCGTGGTAGAACTGAGGCGAGACAACCTCAGCATAAGTGACTGGACATCGCTGCTTACTGCCCAGGCGGATTCACTGCTTGAGTATCCCCCTGGAGATACACGGTGACGCGAAGAGGCGATCAGAACCAGGGTTCGATCAGCCGCAGCAGCCGTACTCAGCCGGGTTCGACTTCACCATGGCCCAGATGCAGATCTGAACGCATTGGTGGGTTCGGTTGAGGTCGAGAGTGAAGAGCTGCTCGATGCAGTCATAGAGGAAGTCAAGCCCCTAGTAGATAGACTCCTGACTGAGATGGGGATTGAATGATCCTTATTTTTGTACTTAGAAACTTGTGTATAATGCAAATGTATGTAAAAAATTATTTTTGACAAGAAAATATATATGAATTCCATATTATGAGCATATCCCCCCCAGCCCCCGCCTCTGCTTATGAACACTAAAGCCTTGGTGTTATAAGCAGAGGAGTAAATATAAGCGTAACGACCAGGGATAGGCACATCAAACCAACGACCAGGACCAACATAACATCTAATCTTATTGCGAACTGGTAGCCACCCGGATGACCAAGGACTTATCAGATAATCCCGTATGCGTTGAGAAACGGCTTATTTAGGAATGACTTATCTGTAAGTGATCATGAGATCGACCAGTGAATCCGATTAGATGGTTGTGATGATCTGACCGTCGGCGATCAGCCCCCAGGTTGAATGCATATGATACGGGTTTAAAGGGAAAAACTCATTGTATGAAAGCAAAAAAATTTTTGTTTCGGCAAAAAATGCTAATTGAACAAGAAAAAAGTGATTGGAATACTTACACGTAAAACTTGCGAAGTTGATCGATGTTCCAAGTATTGGACAAAATCCGACCATCCTCCATAGCTAACCGCGCCGATCCTATCCGCGGCACTGAGACAACAGTATAAGGACCTTCCCACTTTGGGGAGAATTTATTGCGGTTAGACTGGTCTTAAATTTTTCGTAAAACCAAGTCGCCAACGTTGAGATCACGTGGTCGCACCTTTTTACTGTGATACTTGCGTAGAGCCTGCAAGTATACCGCGGACTTGATCAGGGCGCGATCACGCCGTTCTTCCAGGAGGATGAGATCTTGCGATCGCTGTTCGGATTGGTTGACCTGTTCGAATTGATTCGTGCGAACAGATCCAATACTAACTTCCATAGGCAACACAGCCTCGGCCCCATAGACCAAATGGAAGGGTGTCTCACCGGTGGCTCGACTAGAGGTAGTTCGTAGTGCCCATAGAAGAGTATAAAGCTCGTCTGCCCAAGCCCCCGAGCGGGTCTTGAGCTGATCAAAAACACGTTTTTTGATGCCTTGCAATACTTGCCCATTGGCCCGTTCTACGGCACCATTGCTTTGTGGATGTGCCACAGAAGCAAAGCACACCTTGGTCCCAATCTGATCGCAGTAGTCTAGGAAGAGACCGCTAGCGAACTGAGAACCGTTGTCTGTGATGAGACGGTTTGGAACACCAAATCGTGCCACAATGTTTTTGTGAAAGAACTTTTGTACGGCTGATGCAGTAATATTTCGTACTGGTTCGGCCTCAATCCATTTCGTGAACGTGTCAATGGCTACGAACAGAAACTTGTACCCATTGACCGCTTGTGGCATAGGACCGACGATGTCCATTCCCCAGATCGCGAAGGGCCATGCAAGAGGAATAGTTTGCAATGCATAAGCAGGTTGATGAACCTGTCTTGCATGAAACTGACACTGTGGACACATCTTGACCATAAGCTTGGCATCATCGAGTACCGAAGGCCAGTAGAATCCCTGTCAAAAAACTTTTCCGACCAGTGTTCGGTATGACGCGTGTGCACCGCATACACCGTCATGTATTTCTTTCAAGAGGGATTTTCCTTCCTCCTGAGATATGCAGCGCATGAATACTCCTTGAGTACCCTTTCTGTACATAACCCCATCTATGAGTTTGTACAGACGCGCTTTTCGAATTAACCGATCGCTTTTGGTTTCGTCCTCGGGTAGGGTCCCATGTTCAAGATAGACCCTCAATGGATGAGTCCAATCTTGTTCCTGACCGAGGTTGGCAACGAAGGCTATTGCCGGATCATCCTCGACCGAAGTCATGATCGAAGGATGGTCCAAGTGTTCAATGAACACTCCTGCCGGAGCGGATGAGCATGAGGATCCAATTTTGGATAATTGGTCTGCGAGAATATTGTCCTTTCGCGGGATGTATTGGACTTCGAAGTGACTGAAGTGTTTTTCCAATCTCCTCACTTCCCCCAGGTAATGAGCCATTGTCTCATCGGAGGTGCTGTACTCCTTGTTTACCTGGTTTACGACTAGCTGTGAGTCCCCCCTCACCACTAATCGACGGACTCCGAGGAATTTTGCTGCCCGGAGCCCTGCAAGAAGACCTTCATACTCTGTTGCGTTGTTGGTTGCAACAAAGTGTAGTTGAATGACATACTTAAGCTGTTCGCCCTGGGGCGTAACTAAGACTATTCCAACCCCCGAGTGTTGAAAACTATGGGAGCCGTCAAAGTACATTGTCCAATAATCGGGGCACTCCAGTTCCTTTGCCAACTGCACGGGTGGCTCAGGGTTGGTCCATTCGACCACAAAGTCGGCCAAAACCTGAGACTTAACCGCCGTGCGAGGGGTGAAATGGATCTCGAAGGCACCGAATTCGACCGCCCATTTGGCGATTCGACCAGATTTTTCTGGATTTCGGACAATATCCCCTAAAGGAAAAGAGGAGGGTACTGTGATCTTGTGTGCTTGAAAGTAATGTCGTAGCTTACGGGAAGCCATCAGTAGCGCGTAAAGTATCTTCTGGACCTCAGGGTAGCGCTCCTTAGGACCATGAAGTACTTCGCTCACATAGTAGACGGGTCTGTGTACTCTTCCCTTTCCGCGATCAGAACTGCGCTGACCGCGTGTGGGGTGGCCGCCAAATATAGAAGTAATGGTTCTTCCTTTTCAGGAGACACCAATACTGGCGGACTGGACAGATATGTTTTTACCTCCTGAAACGCTTTTTCGGCCTCGTCGGACCACGTGAAGTTATGATGTTTCCGCAAGGCTTTAAAGAAAGGTAGTCCCCTTTCGCCTAATCGCGATATGAAGCGACTTAAAGCCGCCATGCGACCAGCCAGGCGTTGAACATCCTTCATGGTCGAGGGCGACCTCATTTGTTCAATAGCTCTGATTTTCTCAGGATAACTCTCAATACCCCTGGAACACACAAGAAAACCAAGAAGCTTCCCTGAAGAAACCCCGAAAGAACATTTCTCCGGGTTCAATTTTATTCCAAAGCGATTCAAGTTACAGAAGGTTTCAGCAAGATCGTCCAAATGAGACAATCTTTTGGTGCTCTTTACAACCAAGTCGTCTACATATGCTTCGAGATTATGCCCTATCTGGGAAAGAAAGGTCTTTTGCATCAAGCGCTGGTACATGGAACCTGCGTTCTTGAGACCGAACGGCATTCTGACGTAGCAGTATGTGCCGAACGGGGTGATGAAGGCAGTTTTCTCTTCATCATCTTCTGCCATGCTAATTTGATGATATCCTGAGTAGGCATCCAGAAAACTCATCAGTTCGCAACCCGCAGTGGAGTCAACCAGCTGGTCGATGCGGGGAAGGGGAAAGTCATCCTTCGGACAGGCACTGTTGAGGCTAGTGTAGTCGACGCACATGCGCCACTTGTCATTTGACTTGCGGACCATGACCGGATTGGCGAGCCAGTCCGGGTGATTCACTTCGTGGATAAACCCGGCTTGTAAGAGTTTGTCTAACTCTTCTCGGATGGCTTCCTGTCGGTCGGTGGCAAAACGCCTGAGCTTTTGCTTTATTGGTCGTTGTCCAGGTCGAATTGCTAACCTGTGCTCAATTACTTCCCTTGGGACACCGGGCATGTCGGACAGTTTCCACGCAAACACGTCTGCATTAGCCCGGAGGAAAGCAACGAGGTCGAGTTCCTATTTGTCATCCAGGGCTGACCCAACCCGAATTGTCTTGGATGGGTCATCTGGGTACAAAGGAACTTGTTTGAGTTTCTCATCTGGTCGAGGAGCAGCCCTGATCGCATCGGTGGCAGCGGTGGCGACCTAAGCGTCCCGGAGGGGAAGTTGATCGACCATCTCCAAAGATAGCCGGTCGCACGTGAGCGCCACGTTGCGACTACCTCGGACCGAAATGACACCTTTGGCGCCAGGCAATTTCCCGCATTGATAAGCATAGTGCGTTGCCATCATGAACTTAGCAAGAGTCGGCCTGCCAAAGATTGCATTATAAGCTGAATCACAATCGATTACATCGAAAGTAACCAATTCTGTTCGGAAGTTATCTGGTTCTCCCAGAGTGACCGGGAGGACCACTTGTCCCAATGGCATCATGGAGGGGCCTGGGATTATCCCATAAAACGGATGGATTATGGGCTTGATCTTTGAACGAGGAATTTGCATCTCGTCGAGTGTCTTGACCAATAAAAGATCAAGGGAACTTCCCCCATCAATCAGGACCCTTTCGACTCTCGCGTTACTGATGATTGGGGTAATAACCAGAGGTAGCCTCAATGGTCGAGTTAGCCCCACAGGACAGTCAGCGCGATCGAACGTCAAAGGCATATCCGACCAACGGGGATATTGAGGTTCGCCAAGGGATGTCTCCGTTTGGTTAACCTCTCGGCAAAAGGTTTTAAACTGCCTTTTGGAAACGAAAGAGGAGGAACCTCCGAAAATGACATTATCATGATTTTGAGGTACCTGGTAAGCCATTTCTTCGTCTCCGTCGACGTCTCTAACCCCGCACGCCTGCTCTTTAGGCGGTAAGGTTGGCATTGGCTCAGCTCCTTGGTAGAAATCATCCAGCTGTTTCAACCAACTCCTGCAGTTTTTGAGGTCGTGGCCTGCGGAGTTGTGGAGTGGACACCACCTCTTGCCCTCCTGCGGATTAGTTGATTTTTCTGGCTGGTCGGAATCCCGGCCACCAGAAGCAGTTTTACTTTTAAAAGAAGACTTATTACCTTTGGTCGAAGGTGGTTTCTCTGCGACTGCGACCTCACGGTACTGTCCAGAGCGGTTCCTCTTTGACTTTTTTGACTTTCCACCCGGTGAAGACTCCGGCTTTTTGCTTGAATCTTCTTTCCTGGCGTCCTTGAAGCCTGGTTGGGGCGGTAGGTCCCCCTTGTCAACCATTCGGTTCCATTCGACTGCCTCGGCTGCATCGGAGTATCGATCAGCCATATCGAACAGATCGGCCACTGATCGAGGAGGGTGGATAAGCAAGTCTTCAGTGAATCTCCGGTATCGAACGGCATGCTTAAATGCCCTGATTACGGAGCCATCAGATATGTTCGGGATGGTATTTCTTACCCCGACAAACCTCTTGACAAACTGCCGAAGTGTTTCGGTCGAAGGTTGCCGCAATCTATGCAGGTCGTCCTCCTTACCCGGCTTCTGGTAACAATTTTGGAAATTGCTGAGGATGGCATCGCATAGCATTTCCCAATTGTAGATGGAACCCTCAGGCTGATTAAACAACCAGGTTCTAGCCGGTCCTGCGAGGACTGTTGGCAGGTAGTTGGCCATGACCTTGTCATCGCCTCCTGCTGCTTGGATGGCAGGAATATAGATCTGAAGGAACTCGGATGGGTTCTGAGTTCCATCAAACCTTTCAATGGCCCCTGGTCGAAACTTATCGGGCCAAACGACTGCTCGTAGGCCAGGCGAGAAAGCTTTGCAACCAACATAAGGACCGTGAACCGTCCTGCGACTTTCGGTTGGGTTTCGAGCAAACTCACGTAATGGCGAGGTTACTCGTGGTCCCAAACGAGAGTGAACGGGGACTCGATCCCTACTACGAGAGTCCTGCATTCACCGGTATTTGTCCTGTCGGGACGGTACAGGCGGCGGGTAACTCCGCCGGCCAGAGCCAAAATGAGGACCATCTCGTTCACGGGAATGTGTCACTGAGCGGGAAGAGGCTGTTAGGGTCGCCTCGGATGCGACCTCGTCCAGTCTTTCTGCCAGGATCCTGAAAAAGGCCGGTCTCTGCGCATCCGTGACCGTAGGAGGAAAATTGCGCATGACTTCCGCGATAGATCGCAGTCGACCATGGGTACTTCTCCTAGGGGCACCAGGTGTTATTGTTTCTTCGTCCACTGGGAAATGCTCCGGTGGTAAGGAAGGAGTCTGGTCACGTCTACGACCACGCGACCGTCGAGAAGAACTCGGGGCAGCATCGTAACGAGTCTGCGCATCTTGAAGAGCCTCTAGGGCAGTTCTGCGTAGTTCGTTGTTCTGTTGCTCGAGATCTTGCTCCTCCTTCTGTTTGCGATCTTGTTCTTCCCTGGCAGCCTGTTGATCGGGAGTTTCCTCCGACAACGCAGCAAACTGCCTAGGGAGAGAGGTCGCCGATGGGGAGAACATCTCGGTTTGTTCCGAGTCGGACTCGAAATCAAAGAGACGGTGGAGGTTATCAGGGTCGAACCTTCCTGGGCTAACTTCAGGGTCACCATCATATTTTCCCTCAGCGGGATCGTATGACGGGCCGGATTCATCACCTAGCACATTAAGAACCTCTGCGGGTTCTGACCTTGTGCCAGTTACCTCCTAGTCGATTAACATGACTTGGGGAGATGATTCAACCTGTGGAAGATTCTGGCCTTCGACCTCTTCCATCGGAACAGGATCACTTGGAGAAGGCATTGGTATATGGGCATAATCCTCGAGATCGAAATCATTCTCGGAATCATATGCTCCAGCCATATTTCGGCGAACCTCCGAATTTCAATTAGGACGCCTTGAGAAAGGCCCCATGGTGGGCGCGAGCTGTCGACGATTCGGACTCAGGGTCCTCAGTCGAACTTATGCAGAATTTGTAATTGTGAGACCTTTCAAGATGACCCTTCGGGAAGGTATGCTGAACAATGGTGAACAGGAGCACAGAGAGTTTAGACAGGTTCGGGCCCTCGATGGTGGGAGTAAAAGCCCTACGTCCTGTTGAGATTTCACTAAGTGTGGTAAAAGATTTACAAATGGAGGAAAAAGTCCTCACAGGCGAGGATTTTTCCTGTAAGAGTGTACAAGGATAAGCCAAAGAAGGCTTACTAAAATGCTATATGAGGTGGGCCGTAGACTTGGCTAACTTAAATGATTTTGGATTTCTTGATCTTCCGATCTCTCGGTTGATGTTTCGGATGATCTTTTTGGTTGATCCCTCCTTGATCGATGCTCCATGCCATCCTTTTGTACTGCTTGAAAGGGTGCCATGTGGAGGAAACTGCATCAATCGGTTGCACGGACGGTTGGATGCGGTTTTTTGGAACTGCTCTTAACCTCCACGCAGGTTAAACATGTGTTATTCATGGATAACTGTATGTGTTAACCTTCTGACGGTTGATTCTCCACGTGTAGGAATCTTCAGGATACTTAGAATATCCTGTTGTATGGGCAACCGAATAGATAGATCCCAGGTATCCTGATCGGCAGATGTTCTGACCGCGAGATATTGGCTGACCGCGCAATATCCCGAATGTGTAGTTCGCGTATAGCCTACAAACTTCTGACCGCGCAAGGGTTACGGTCTAGTCGTACGAAACCTGCGACCTGATCGCGTAAAGCTTGCGACCTCATGGTGATGCCCCTCAGAATAGCTTGAGTTCGCATTACCAGATACATGGCTGATTCGAACTTGTATTGAACCAAAAGTTTATTAGAAGTGACCCGGGTGTGAATCCTCGTCAAGGGGTGCCTTGGGTCGCCTGTTTTAGCTCATCATACATGGCCCGCATCTCCGACCACTGCTGCAGGAGTGCTTTCTCCCGAACAGCGCACTCCGATAGCATCTCCTCCTTGAGCTGTTCGTTGTGGGTTTTTTGGGATCTCTTTCTACTCTTAGCTGCCTCCTCATCATTAGGGAAACGATCCCTCCAAGGCACAGTGGCACCGAGGCCGCGCACGTGGCCTGGATGCTCCTTGTTTCCTAGCGCCGTCGTGAGGATATCCCTGTCCCTCCTAGGGTTGAACTCTCCGGATGCTGCCTGCGCACTCAGCATCACCTACAATAGGAGAACTTAGCAATACAACCAATTGCATGTGTGTTATGAGGATAGTACATGATCATACAATCTTACCAACCGGTCAATCACTTCCCTGTCCATAGGGTTATTCACAGAGACGCTTCCGGAGGAGGTCATTGTCGATCTTGCTCGGCACCAATTGCGAGCGGGCACGTCAGTTATGCCCGCATAAGGAGCGTCAGCCGAAGACTGGGAAGCCTCCTCGTCCTGCTTCCTCCACAACCCCTTCTTCCCCCCATACCCATCGGTGCCTAGTCTGTGTGGGTGGGTATTCTTGGCCTAGTTAGCCTGGCCCTTCGCACTAACCTCCTGGAACTCAGGCTTGCCCTTCATCTCCACGAACTACTACCATGCCTCGGGAGTCATGAAACGGTAGTCATTGAAGGGGGGCCTTCGACTCCTTCACATAGTGCCTGACAAGGTGGCTCTTGAAGTTCCTCCACGCCTTGTTTATTGATATCAATGTCGTCTGGCAGACGGTGAACTGGCAATTCTTAAGAATGCGAAACACCGCCTGCACTTCTTCCCACAACGCATCCTTGCACTCTAGGGGCACTTGACCCCAGTCGGAGGTGGTGATGGGCACCCGCTCCCTTGCCACTTTGCCGCATAGTGAGCGGTACTGACTGACAAGTTTTTCCGGAGCTTCCGGCACACCATTGTCGTCGAACTGTACGTGCTGCTTTTCCCGCTTATCAAAACGCGCATGTCTTCTGGCCTTGCCCCTTTCTCTTCTGCGACTGGGTCACAGTGGACGCGGCGACCTCCGGCCTAGGCTTCTTGTCGCCAACGAGGTCACTTTGACTCCCCGACTGGTTGATTTTGTCACCAGACATATCAGTTCCTAACATAAGTGAAAGAGAGAACAGTTTAAGTAAATCTGAAACTAATAATTCTAGAACAAAACCCATATACTTATAATTAACCAAGAATGGCAGAAACGGTGGGGAGGCGACGGAGGTGATCGCGCCGGAAGGTGGGAGGGCGATGGAGGTGATCGGGACGGACAGTGGGGAGGCGATGGAGGTGATCGTGCCAGACTGTGGGGAGGCAATGGAGGTGATCGCACCGGACGGTGCGAGGGCTGAGAGAGCTAGGGCATGTGAACAGTCGCGAAGTCTGGAAATGAGTGGAACAAAGCCCGCCTTGAAGTATGTACCATGTAGAGAGATTATCACAGTCGGTCCTAACTTCATAACTGTCTGCGATAATCTCTCTAGTGATAAGCTCTAGAGAGATTATCACAGACGGTTTTGACTTCAAAACCGACTGAACGTCTGTGATAAGATTATCACAGTCCGTTCTAACTTCATAACCGTCTGTGATAATCTCTCTAGAGATTATCTCTAGAGAGATTATCACAGACGGTTTTGACTTCAGAACCGACTGTGACTGCACGAATACTCGTAACTTCATAAACTTAAGAGTACCCCGGCAGGTTTTGAAGACGATCCTAGCGGAGATCACGCAGCGCGGGTTGACCGAGTGACCGGTCCTCCCCCGCCGGACAAACACAAGAGTTAACACGTGGATTTATACAGGTTCGGGTCCCGGTGGGGGCCCTAGTCCTGTCGACGCGCTCCCGACCGGAGTCGGCTGGGGAGGCTCTCTCCGGGGGAGAGGCTTCCGGAGCACGTCTGTGAGATTAGCTATTCCAAATAATAATGAACTGATCCTTTACAACAGAGGGGTACAAGGGCTATTTATAGCCCCAAAAAGAAGCAAAAAACCTAAACTACCCCGGGAGCCACCGTCGGATTGAAGGGTAGGACCGTCCTTCTCGCGGTCAAACGCCTTGGATGCTTGACAGGTGGTCGCTGATTCCTGAGGCGTCCCTCGCGTGACCTGCACGTGATAAACAGACAGGGGTCTTACCTTTTAGGAGGGCGATGACGTCCGGGACCCCTTCCAGAGAGCAGGGTCCCGGGGACCCAAATGGCGGCGCCCGGGACATGCCCGAGGGGCACAGTCCCGGGGGCCAAATGGCGGCGCCCGGGACATGCCCGGGGGGCACGGTCCCGGGGGCCAAATGGCGGCGCCCGGGACATGCCCGGGGGGCACAGTCCCGGGGGCCAAATGGCGGCGCCCGGGACATGCCCGGGGGGCACAGCCCCGGGGACCAAATGGCGGCGCCCGGGGCAAGCACCGGCGGCCACTATCCTCGGGCGAATGGCGGCGCCCGGGACATGCCCGGGGGACACGGTCCCGGGGGCCAAATGGCGGCGCCCGGGACATGCCCGGGGGGCACGGTCCCGGGGGCCAAATGGCGGCGCCCGGGGCAGGCACCGGAGGCCACTATCCCCGGGCGAATGGCGGCGCCCAGGACATGCCCGGGGGGCACGGTCCCGGGGGCCAAATGGCGGCGCCCGGGGCAGGCACCGGAGGCCACTATCCCCGGGCGAATGGCGGCGCCCGGGACATGCCCGGGGGGCACGGTCCCGGGGGCCCAATGGCGGCGCCCGGGACATGCCCGGGGGGCACGGTCCCGGGGGCCAAATGGCGGCGCCCGGGGTAGGCACCGGACGCCACTATCCCCGGGCGAATGGCGGCGCCCGGGACATGCCCGGGGGGCACGGTCCCTGGGGCCAAATGGCGGCGCCCGGGACATGCCCGGGGGGCACGGTCCCGGGGGCCAAATGACGGCGCCCGGGGTAGGCACCGGAGGCCACTATCCCCGGGCGAATGGCGGCGCCCGGGACATGCCCGGGGGGCACGGTCCCGGAGCCCAAATGGCGGCGCCCGGGGCAGGCACCGGAGGCCACTATCCCCGGGCGAATGGCGGCGCCCGGGACATGCCCGGGGGGCACGGTCCCGTGGGCCCAATGGCGGCGCCCGGGACATGCCCGGGGGGCACGGTCCCGGGGGCCAAATGGCGGCGCCCGGGGTAGGCACCGGAGGCCACTATCCCCGGGCGAATGGCGGCGCCCAGGACATGCCCGGGGGGCACGGTCCCGGGGGCCAAATGGCGGCGCCCGGGACATGCCCGGGGGGCACGGTCCCGGGGGCCAAATGACAGCGCCCGGGACATGCCCCGGAGGCACGGTCCCGGGCGCCAAAAAGGCGGCGCCCGGGGCAGGCACCGGAGGCCACTGTCTCCGGGCAATCATGAACTTACCTGGACTTGACCGCGTGGAGATTTCCCCCAACAACGTGGAAAGGCGATGGAGGTGATCGGGACGGACAGTGGGGAGGCGATGGAGGTGATCGTGCCAGACTGTGGGGAGGCAATGGAGGTGATCGCACCGGATGGTGCGAGGGCTGAGAGAGCTAGGGCATGTGAACAGTCGCAAAGTCTGGAAATGAGTGGAACAAAGCCCGCCTTGAAGTATGTACCATGTAGAGAGATTATCACAGTCGGTCCTAACTTCATAACTGTCTGCGATAATCTCTCTAGTGATAAGCTCTAGAGAGATTATCACAGACGGTTTTGACTTCAAAACCGACTGAACGTCTGTGATAAGATTATCACAGTCCGTTCTAACTTCATAACCGTCTGTGATAATCTCTCTAGAGATTATCTCTAGAGAGATTATCACAGACGGTTTTGACTTCAGAACCGACTGTGACTGCACGAATACTCGTAACTTCATAAACTTAACTCTGAACGTCTTCTACGCAATATGTAGAGTTTTACGACCAGAAACTCTGTAGCTCTGCAACTCTGAATGCTCGAAAACTTGTTTTAAATGAACACTCAGATATTTCAAATGGAGTCCAAATGCTCCGAAAATTGGTTACAATGTGGAGCATGCTCAAATAAATTTAACATACAATATGGAGTATGCTCAAATAAATGTTACATAGAAATGGGGACTTTGACCGACAATTTCCACATACACAGCCAATGTATCCTCAGCTTTCCACTTGTCGCGGCCCTGCAAAGACGAGAATTAGAGGAGATATATAAGCTATAGAGATGGAAACAGAGAGATAAGGACCATTGATTACCTTTAAAGTATAACCCTTCCTGGTGATCCATATGCACGTAACTGGTTTCATCGATGTCTTCAGTATCGACCTGTATGGCATCTCCAAATGGAGGCATCTCATCAAATTGATTGTATTCCTCCTCGTCTACGATATTTTCAACTCCAACAATCCTTCTCTTGCCATGAAGGACGACGTGCCACTTCTTATTGGCCGGGTCAGTGACATAAATGATCTGAATGACTTGCTTTGCAAGTATGAATGGCTCATCTTTATAAGCAACTCGATCGAGATCCATAGAAGTGAAACCGTAACTATCAACCTTCACACCCTGTGGGATTTGGACCCATCAGCATCGAAACAGGGGAATCTTGAACAGTACGTAATCGAGCTCCCAAATTTCTTCAATGAACCCATAGTACGAGTTCAATCCACATACTACCCTTGTTGGGCCTGTCTCGCTGAACTCCTCATGAAAAGCTTCTACGCTCACTCCACTATTTTGCACGGTACTCTTTCGATCTTGAGCTTTCGTGCAAAATGTGTACCCATTGATGTCGTATCCCTACCATGTCTGTATAGTAAACGTGGGCCCTTTTGCCAACCATCTAAGGTTCTCACTTGCGGACTCTCCGATGATTCGCACTTTCATCCACGCGTTCAATTGACTGTTATGTTCTCCCATGATCCAAACCTCAGATCGGCAAGGATTGTCTTGTCGTAGCATCTCCTTGTGCTCGTCGATGTACGGAGACACCTCTGTCATGTGTTGCAAGACCCAAAAATGAGCTTTCGAGTACATATCGAAATCAGGAGTGATGGCTCTCCGTCCAATAGTGCCAACACCATCAAGCCTCCCCTCGTGACGAGACACAGGAACTCCTATTGCTTCTACCTCGGCCATGTAATCGACGCAGAACTGAACAACCTCTTCCACTGCATAAACTTCAACAATGCTACCCTTGAGCCGAGACCGATTCCTCACGTAGGCCTTAATTATACCCATGTACCTCTCGAATGGATACATATAACGTAGGAAGACGGGTCCACATATCTTGATTTCTCTGACAAAGTGGACGGTGAGATGGACCATGATATCAAAAAATGACGGAGGAAAATACATCTCAAGCTGACAGAGAGTTCAAACCACCTCGCTCTACAGAGAATCTAGTCCCTCGGGATCAATGACCTTGCAAGAAATTGCATTGAAGAAATAACACAGCCTCGTGATAGTCTCTCTGACCTTATGCGGCAGAATACTCCGGATGGAAATAGGAAGCATTTGTCATATTTGCGGAGTTACCCGATGGATCTTTAACACCATAGAGACACTTACAGAGTTCTGTCCTCTCAGCCTTGCACAAAGTGTAGCATGCAAGGGGGAGGTATATACGGCCTTTATCGTCCTCTCTTAGTGCTAGCTCGGGCCTGATTTTCATTTCGATCATATCACACCGCACATTCATGCCATCCTTTGTCTTCCCTGGAATGTTCAGCAATAGGCCGATTAAACTGTCGCAAACATTCTTCTCTACATGCAAGACATCAATGCAATGACGAACCTCTAAATGCTCCCAATACGGTAAGTCCCAAAATATCGATCTCTTCTTCCAAGTGTTCTTCGTGCGGGGTTTCATTTTACGACCCTTTCCAAACACAACATCTATGTCCTTCACCCATGAACTATCTTCCTTGTGGCCGTCAAATTTCCTCTTCCTCCTACGATACGCGTCATTCTTCGGAAGAAACCTACGGTGATGCATGTACACTATTTTCCTGCAATTCTTCAGCCACACGCTCTCAGTCTCATCTTCGCAGTGGGGACAGGCTTTGACTCCTTTCGTACTACGGCCCGACAAATTTCCAAGGGCAAGAAAATCGTTGATGGTGCATAATATCATAGCATGTAGGATGAAGGCCTCTCGTTTGTATGCGTCCCATACCTGCACCCCTTCGTTCCACATTGTTAGGAGATCCTCTATCAATGGTGCTAGGTACACATCAATATCGTTTCCAGGTTGTTTTGGTCCTGAGATAAGTAGAGACATCATGATGTACTTGCGCTTCATACACAACCAAGGAGGAAGGTTCTAGATACACAAAAGAACCAGCCAAGTGCTATGCCGACTGCTCATGTTACCAAAAGGATTAATTCCATCGTGTAACACCCCAATTTTTACCAAATCCTGGCTTGCCATGTCTCTCTCTATTTCAAAATGAGATCCCAGTTGTGCTAGTATCTTACCCCAAAAAGTTGGCAGTCAAATTCTTTCGTTCAGACCATTTTCACAAATCAGCCCAAAAGTATCACAAATGAGCCCTTTTCAGATTTGTCAGAAGCCCAAAAAAGACTAAAAGTCTCAGACCATCTCCAAACTTTGATATGATTTAGTGAACATCTCCCATTCACTATTCTGAACGATTTTCCCTTCTGGAAGAATTTCCAAATCTTACCCTAAACCTGAGTTTCGGCCCTTGCCGCTTTGAAACCCTAAATACCCTAATTTTACCCTAAGTCGTTTTCCCCATTTTTGTTGAAACCCTTCAGATCTTGCCCGATCTTGTCAAACTTTAGCTAGATGAGTTCTATTAATTTTATGCAACTCACTCCTGAAATCAGATTTCAGATCAGACCTGATGAGCACATCACCCCTAACGATGCGTCCGTTCTTCCAACACCCGTTGTGCAAGGACCAATAACAATGGCACGTGCACGTCAACTAAATAACCAGGTGAGCTTGTTTCTTAGTACACGAGAGAATATTGACAAGAGCGAGTTACAACCTAATAATATTGTGCTTGTGCTCAGGAATCATGGTGTTGATCAGCGAGGGTGTCACTTTGCGCCAAGACGGGTCGGGAATCAAGTCTACCGCGAGCTGGAGTCCGAGTCGGCCACGGCGGAGCAGCCTATCTTCAAACGGGTGTAGCAGATGCATACGAACTCCGTTTGGGTATTTCAAGTACATTACGGAGAAGCCCTCGACGAGACCTTTCGAACGGATCTGGTCCCACGTCCAAAATCTATCTGAGTCAATCACAATCGTCGAAATAAGTGGAGATCAGATTCTGTTGGGCCGTGCGGTGCTGCGTCACCTGTCTATTGGGCCTCGGCCCATGTATCCCGCGTGGGGGAGTGCGCCCCAAACCCTAGACGCCACTCCTCTCGCATATTAAAACCTCGTAGCCGTCATTGTTAGACTTGGGTTTTGCTTAGAATTTTTCTGCTGTCGCAGTTCACTGTCTTTCAGTTTGTGGAACCCCAACACTTCGTGATCTTAATACATACTTGCAATTCGAGATTGCTTCTTCTGTGTTCTTGCACGTGTTCTTCGATTCGCTTGTAGGAACAGGCCTTCGTGGCTAGGTTGATAACGAACGGAGCAATGGTGTAACGATTGCAGGCCTAGATCGGTTCTGGTCGAAAGTCGGATCGTCAACGTCGAGTCTCCAACAATCGAACTGTCCCCTACCTGTCGGAAGATCGGGACCCCGTTCCTCATCAAGTGGTATAAGAGCTCCGGTTGCCCGTCAGGTATCTTGTATCCCATCTGTTCATTGTTCATTGTTTTACCCATTGTCCAGAAAAAAGACAAAACAAAAAAAATTAGGTTATAGTCTTCTGCTGTCCAAACCACTTCGAGCCTTCACAATCTTTGCTTTCAGTTAGTGTTGTTGAGTTTGTGTCCTTAGTTCGTCGTCTGGTTGCTGGTTTAGATTGTGTTCGTAGTTCTGTCCATCGCCACCCCGTTGCATCGTCCATCCTACCACCGCCAAACATCCAGAAAACCAAATCGAGTCCTACTCGGTTTGCCCCCGCTAGCCGCCTTGTGTTACTGTCCCACTTCGCAAACCCTAGATAGGTCGTAAACCGCCTTGTGTCAAACGCCCTGCATCGCTAGCCTCCCCTTTGTTCATCCCGCCAACCCTGATCCGGAGCACCTTCACTAAAACAGCCATAACTTTTGCATCCGAACTCCGTTTGAGCTCCACGACCACTCGTTTCGAAGCTAACGAAAAGTTACACTTGAATTTCACCTACCTTGTTGGTTTTAGCAAAATTTCGGCGGCCAAAATCCCTCTGGAAGATCGAGTATCCGGCCCTGGAAGTTTTAGCACAATTTTCGGAGCAAACATCAGAATTTATATCGGCCACCGCTTACCTCCAAATTGAGGGGAACCTGCTTTGTTTCCATATTTCTGTGTTGCTGAACTTGAAAAAAATATCAGAAAAATAAAAAAAAATTATCAAAAAGAGGCAGCGCACAGAAAAGAGCCGCGCAGTGAAAAAAAAAATCCGGGGGTTCGTACTTGCCATACTTGCTATCTTTGGGATCAAAATTGCTTCAATATTGATTGTCCTTGCCATCATCTTGCTGTTTCCATTTGTTACCTTGTTGTCTTTGCTTGCTTGAACAGTTCTAGGGGCGCATTTAGGCCAGCAACACTAGTGGGTTCTTTGGACATTTATTCAACTTAGCATTCTGATTTCAATTATTGCTAACCTTTGCTACCATAACTGCCTTCCAAGCTCCACATACTTTTTATCAGAACAGGATTCAACCTTGCAATCGTTACACTTAAGCTCGTCACGATATCACGAACCAGCCACCGGTTGTACCTTCTGCAGCGTTGGTAAGAACCTTGCAAGAGCGTGGTAAGACGCTTGAGAGGGTGTGAATCCACTTGTCTGAACCTGGTAGTTTGTAGGGATACTTCTTGTGTTTCTTCTACTTTCTACTAATCATGGCAGGATCTGATAAAGAGGACAACGAGTGTGTCCTTCATGCTGAGCTGAAAACCATGATGGAAAAGATAACCAAAGGTATTGAAAGATTGGAACAACGTGTTGCCCAAATTGATGACAGGGTTCAGGTGATCGAGAACTGCCCACCTGCTGTCCAACAACAGCAAAATGATGCAGCCCAGGAGCACGATGATGATGTAGAGGGACATGTGGCACCTCGCAATGAACACGCTATGCGACGTGCGGCACATGACTTAGGGCGCTTCAACCGAAATCGTCAAGCTATGAGAGGTAACAATGGTAATAATAACTATCGCAATGATGATCCATTTGCTAAAGTTAAGTTTACCGTACCTTCTTTTTCTGGTACATATAATGCTGAGGTGTATTTAGATTGGGAAATGGAGATTGAACAAAAATTTAACTCCCATCTTGTTCCTGAAATTCATAGAGTTAGACAAGCCACTAGTGAATTCAAGGATTTTGCTATAATTTGGTGGAATGAACTAGTAAAGTCTAACGTACATCCTGGTACTTGGCATGATCTGAAGAGACAAATGCGCGCTAGATTTGTGCCGCCTTCCTTTAAACGTGATTTGCGTAAAAAATTGCAACGCTTAGATCAACGTAACAAATTGGTAGAGGAGTACTACCAAGAGCTTCAAATAGGCATGTTGCGTTGTGAGGTAGAGGAAACCGAGGAGGATAAAATGGCTCATTTCTATGGGGGTTTAAGGCATGATATACAAAATATTATTGATTACAAGGACTATCATGATGTCAATAGATTGTTCCAGCTTGCTGTTTTGGCAGAAAAAGAATTGCAGGGACGACAACAGCGGCCACGGAGCAACTTTGGTAGTACCTTCACCCAAGGCAGGCGTCAACCAAATCAGAGCCACCTCCTGCTGTTCGGTCTACTGCCCCCTCGACCAGTAGGGCGCGTTCAGTAGCACCGTTACCACCGCCACGTACACCTGAGGTAAGCAAAACTTCTAATGTGCAGGCACCAGCGAAGTCGTATTCATCTGTTGCCTCCACGGGACGTACAACAGGTATCATATGCCATCGTTGCAAGGGGATGGGCCATGTCATGAAGGACTGCCCAAGTCAGCGAGCTTACATTGCGACAGACGATGGTGGGTACGTTAGTGTTTCTGATGTTGAAGATGAATATGCTCTTGCAGCTAACCTTGCAGGTAATGTTGATGCCGAATCCGAACATGATGATGATCGGGAAGCTTTGGGTACGGTAGCCACAAAAAAATTCTAGACCATCATTGTCCAGCGGGTCCTTAGTACTCAAATGAAGCAAGCCGAGTGAGCCCAACGCCACAACTTGTTTCAAATGTTCCTCGTCGTCAACGACCGGCGCGTCCGAACAATCATTGATGGGGGGAGCTACAACAACTTGGTGAGTTCTGATCTGGTCAAGAAGCTTGGCTTGACCACACAACCACATCCCCAACCATATCATGTTCAATGGTTCAACAACAGCGGTAAGGTTAAGGTAACGCAAACCGCAAGAGTACCATTTTTCATTGGTTCATACCATGATGTTGCTGATTTTGATGTAGTGCCTATGCAAGCATGTTCACTTTTATTAGGCCGACCTTGGGAATATGACACTAATGCAACTCATCATGGTAGAAATAATTGGTACACTTTCATGCACAAAGGAAAGAAAATAACCTTGCTTCCCATGACTCCTTCTGAAATTGTGCATTTTGATAGGGAAAGACTTGAAAATGAGAAGAAAGAGAACACCACAGAATCTGAAAATCAGCAAGTAGCTAAAACTGTTTTTCCGCATAAGAAAGATAAGAATGTACCTGCTTCTAAGACTGAGGAAATTAAATTGAAGGGTGGTGTTTTGCTTGCTACAAAATATGATCTTGCTGAACCGTCATGCTTTGCTTTGGTATGTAAAGAGACCTTGTTTTCATTTGATGATATGCCTGTCTCTTTTCCACCTACTGTTACTAACCTTTTGCAGGAGTATGACGATGTGTTCCCCGCTGAGGTGCCCTCGGGACTACCACCTATTCGAGGTATTGAGCATCAAATTGACTTGATCCCAGGAGCGATGTTGCCAAACCGTAATGCATATAGGACCAATCCAGAGGAGACTAAGGAAATTCAACGACAAGTCCAAGAGCTTTTGGACTGTGGGGACGTGCGACAAAGCCTTAGTCCTTGTGCTGTTCCTGTTCTTTTGGTTCCTAAGAAAGATGATAGTTGGCGCATGTGTGTGGATTGTAGAGCCATTAACAATATCACAATAAGGTATCGTCATCCTATTCCTAGGTTAGACGACATGCTTGATGAGTTAAGTGGTTCTATTATCTTCTCAAAAGTTGACTTGCGTAGTGGGTACTACCAAATTCGAATGAAATTGGGAGACAAATGGAAAACTACTTTTAAGACCAAGTTCGGTTTATATGAGTGGTTAGTTATGCCTTTTGGATTGACTAATGCACCTAGTACTTTCATGCGCTTGATGAACGAGGTCTCACATTCTTTCATTGGTAAATTTGTGGTGGTCTATTTTGATGATATCTTGATCTATAGCAAGTCACTTTATGAACATCTCGAACATTTACGTGTTGTTTTTAATGCTTTGAGAGAGGCACGTTTGTTTGGTAACCTCGAGAAGTGCACTTTTTGCACCGATCGAGTCTCGTTTCTTGGCTATGTTGTGACTCTGCAGGGAATTGAGGTTGATGAAGCCAAGATCGAAGCTATCAAGAGTTGGCCGTCTCCTAAAACGGTCACACAGGTGAGAAGCTTTCATGGACTTGCTGGTTTCTACCGCCGTTTCGTGAAGGACTTCAGCACCATTGCCGCACCATTGAATGAATTGACAAAGAAGGGCGTTGCATTCCATTGGGGACAACCACAAGGGGACGCCTTCAACCTTTTGAAAGAAAAGCTAACAAATGCACCATTACTCCAACTTCTAGATTTTGGTAAAACTTTCGAACTTGAATGTGATGCTAGTGGAGTTGGCATTGGTGGTGTGCTCATGCAAGAAGGTAAGCCTGTTGCATATTTCAGCGAGAAATTAAGTGGGCCTACTTTAAATTACTCCACGTATTATAAAGAGTTGTACGCTCTTGTGCAGACTTTAGAGACGTGGCAACATTATTTATGGCCTAAGGAATTTGTTATTCACTTTGATCATGAGTCGCTGAAACATATTCGCAGTCAAAACAAATTGAACCATAGACATGCCAAGTGGGTAGAATTTATTGAATCTTTTCCTTACATCATTAAACACAAGAAAGGGAAAGATAATGTAATTGCTGATGCTTTGCCTCGGAGATATGCTATGTTGTCTCAACTTGACTGTCGAATTTTTGGACTTGAAACTATTAAAGAACAATATGCTCAAGATGCTGATTTCAAAGATGCTTTGATTAATTGCAAGGATGGGAGGGCTTGGAATAAATTTGTACTCAATGATGGGTTCTTGTTTAGAGCTAACCGCCTATGCATTCCAGTTGGATCTGTTCGTCTTTTGTTGTTGCAGGAAGCTCATGGAGGAGGCCTGATGGGACATTTTGGTGTCAAAAAGACGGAGGATATTTTGGCCACGCACTTCTATTGGCCAAAGATGAGGTGTGATATTGAGCGTTTCGTGGCACGCTGCACCACGTGTCAAAGGGCAAAGTCACGGTTAAATCCACACGGTTTGTATATGCCTCTTCCTACTCCTAGTGTCCCGTGGGAGGATATCTCGATGGATTTTGTTCTAGGTTTGCCTAGGACAAAGAGGGGGAGGGATAGTATATTTGTTGTTGTGGATTGATTCTCCAAGATGGCACATTTTAGTCCTTGCCACAAAAGTGATGATGCCACTCACATTGCCGACTTATTTTTCAAAGAAATTGTTCGTTTGCATGGTATGCCTTCCACTATTGTTTCAAATCGCGACACAAAATTTTTGGGTCATTTCTTGAGGACATTATGGAATAAATTGGGGACAAAGTTACTGTTTTCTACTACTTGTCATCCCCAAACTGATGGCCAAACGGAGGTGGTAAATCGCACCTTGTCCACAATGTTGCGAGCTGTTTTGAAGAAGAACTTAAAGATGTGGGAGGAGTGCCTTCCTCATGTGGAGTTTGTCTACAACCGTGCGCTACACTCGACTACCAAGATTTGCGGCCATATTTGGGAGAAGAAGATGAGCTTGAGTTGAGGACGACTCCAATTCAAGAGGGGGAGGATGATGAGGACATCACCCCAAACGATGCATCCATTCTTCCAACACCCGTTGTGCAAGGACCAATAACAAGGGCACGTGCACGTCAACTAAATCACCAGGTGAGCTCGTTTCTTAGTACACGAGAGAATATTGACAAGAGCGAGTCACTACCTAATAATATTGTGCTTGTGCTCAGGAATCATGGTGTTGATCAGCGAGGGTGTCACTTTGCACCAAGACGGGTCGGGAATCAAGTCTACCGCGAGCTGGAGTCCGGGTCGGCCACGGCGGAGCAGCCTGTCTTCAAACGGGCGTAGCAGATGCATACAAACTCCGTTTGGGTCATTCAAGTACATTACAGAGAAGCCCTCGACGAGACCTTTCCATCGGATCTGGTACCACGTCCAAAAGCCATCTGAGTCAATCACAATCATCGAAATAAGTGGAGATCAGATTCTGTTGGGTCGTGCGGTGCTGCATCACCTGTCTACTGGGCCTCGACCCATCTATCCCGCGTGGGGGGGTGTGCCCCAAACCCTAGACGCCACCCCTCTCGCATATTAAAACCTCGTAGCCGTCATTGTTAGACTTGGGTTTTGCTTAGAATTTTTCTGCTGTCGCAGTTCGCCATCTTTCGGTTTGTGGAACCCCAACACTTCGTGATCTTAATACATACTTGCAATTCGAGATTGCTTCTTCTGTGTTCTTGCACGTGTTCTTCAATTCACTTGCAGGAACAGGCCTTCGTGGCTAGGCCAACCGCGCCTCGGTACGTGATACCGGCCTAGACCGTCTCGCAATAGAACGAGATCGGTGCAATACAAGCGAGTATTCTAGCGTTCTTTCCACAGGGACTAGAGAAAACAAATCGTGAAGAACTAGACTAAATCAATGGAAAATAAAACTAAAATAGAGAAAGACGTCAGAAGAAATAAAGAGAAAGAGGTGGTAGGCTTGCGACGTTTGGTCACTGATAAATCCGTACGCATAGTCATGAGTACAAGCGATAAAGCGATATCGTTCGGCAATCTCACAATAAAGAAGCGAAACGCTGAAACGCACACACCTATCGATGGTATCAACGAATTTAACACGCAAGGGATTAACAAAGACCATTCTCCAACAGCCTCTCAGCTACAACCTACACGGCAAATCTGGAGAACAACCACACCAACTCAAGACAACAAGAGCAAGACAAAACAATCCATGACATAATAAGAATTTAATACATAGCTTCAATCACCCCATCCTGTCCATTCACACAGAAGCAACACAAAATATAGAAATTGAAGCACAACATAAAGCTCAGCCACTGAAATATCCAATTTAATCCAGACAAGAATTACAAGAATAATCTAAATTTATACGAGCATAAAGCACAAACGAATTCAAGCAATCAACTAGGATGAAAGAAACTAATTTCAGAAGCTAGTTTCGATTTGATTTGACATATTTCAATACATCCCAATGCTATAACAGCTCACACAAGCATCACAGAAACTGAACATTCAACAATCCACAACAAAATGAGAAGTCATTTGGAGTTTCCATCCAACAATCATATCACAGAAACTTCTATTCATTCATTTCTCCATCTGTTCATCAGAAAAATGTTGGAACTCAAGCAATTTCATTTATTATCTCATACAGTGATTCCAGTTCATCTCGATTCAAGAATTGAGAAATAAGAGAGAAGAGAATTGACCATAGTTGCTCGATGCTGGAGTTACGGTCTTGGAAGCTTGCCGTGGTCGAGGAGCTAGTCGCCGTGTCGAAGTAGCTGGAAAGGAGGTCGTGGAAGAGGAACTTGGACGTCGGCCCGAGAGGAAGGAGGTGCCAGAGTTGGTGAAGAAGGCAGCGCCGTAGAGGGTCGACGCGAGGTGGAGGCACGTGGATCTGAGGCGGCTGCAACGTGGAGCGGCGTGAGATGTAGATCCGGCGGTGGTCGGCTCCGATGGCACCGGCGTGGCGTAGGGACGCGGGAGCGCAGCGCTGGAGTGGAATGGTGCAGGGACGGCGGCGCGGTGGATTTGTCGGTGGAGGCCACGAGGGGCGGCGCCGGCGATGTAGATCTAGGCGGCGCGCAGATACAGCGCAATCCGGCGGCAGCGCGGCGCGAAGGGAGGCCGCGGCAGGAGCTTGGATCCGAGCTGTGGTGGCGTGCTTTGTGGGCGGCGCGGGCTCACGCGCAGGCTGTGGAGGCGCGGCCAAGGGAGATGGCGGCGCGGTGACTCGATGAGGATCCGGCAGCGGTGGTGCAGGCGTGGGGCATGTAGCAGATCTGAGAGAGGAGTGAGGATGGACCAATTGAAGAAAAGGCAGGAAGAAGAAAGAAGGAAGGGGAAGTCGTCTTTGGGTTAGAGATGGACGAAGGTGTGGAAAAACAGGGGGCGGAGGTAGAAAAGAAGCTCCGCTGGCAGTTTATGGCCTGAGGGTCGCCGGCGTGGTGGACGGAGGTGAGGAAATTGGGGGACAAGAAAGAAGGAGATGGAAAAATACAAAGAACCAGGTTCAAATGCCTCAGGTGGCCGGCGGCTAGGTAAAAAGGGGAATTTGGCACTTTTGCAGAAAAGCCCTCGAGGTTTTGGAAATTTGGAAATGGGACCTCGTGGCTAGGGTTTGGGATTCCGGGCCTCCGGAGACTCCGATTTCGGCGCGGTTGGTTCCTATGCGTCCGCGGAAACGCGCACTTCCATCCGGAATCGACCGAAGGTCGGAATAAGTCGATGAGGCGCGACCGCTAGCCAGAAATCCATCCGATTCGCGCTGACCTACAATAAAAATTGCAAAACAAATAATCCGGTCAATTTGGCAGCAAAGCTGGAATTATCTATGTAAATGCCGAGGTATATGACTAATATGTGCATGATCGGGGGTTGAAACATATAGAAATTATGCACAATAATGATAATTATCAGTACGGTTGATAACGAACGGAGCAGTGGTGTAACGATTGCAGGCCTAGATCAGTTCTGGTTGAAAGTCGGATCGTCAACGTCGAGTCTCCACCAATCGAACTATCCCCTACCTGTCAGAAGATCGGGACCCCGTTTCTCATCAAGACCCTTAGATCTCCAGAATTGCAATCAGACCCAACTCCTATTCAAACTTTCTTCACAAATCAGCCCCTGGAACCAAGTTTCAAAATTGCAAATCAGACCCAGCTTTCCTTTTCAGCCCTTTTCGATCAGCCCCTGGTCGTTGCCTTCGACTAGAGCCCCTGTACCTTTCGACCAGTGCCCTGCTGTGCCGCTTCGCCATGTTTCTTCGCCGCCAGCCATCTTCTTCCGTCGCCTATGCTTGTGATCGGTTGAGCCACCCCGCGTGCACGTGCCAACGACCAAAACCTCACTAAGTCCAATGGTTAAACGCCGCGCTCCAGCACCATTTTCACGCGCGCACGCCCGTGGCCGTGGCACTTGCATGCGTGTACGTGTCATCTCCGGAGCTGCGTTGCTGCCTCTGCATCCGCGCCATTCCAAACCCAGTTCCAACGCGCCCCGACAACGTCACAAAGCTACTGCACAACCCGCGTACATCACATCGTCGTCGCCGCTGTTCCTCCTGCGCCCGACAAGTCTCTCCCCGGCGCAAGCTTTGTTGTCGGATTTCCCCTCGCGAGCTCCGCCCCAGGGCCTATATAAACCCTCCAGTGCTGTGTTAACTCCTCATCTTCAGGACTTAGCCATTTTCCAGCGCTCTCGCTGCTTTGTTCTTCTTCTCCGGTGAGCTGTTTTTGAGGCCATCGCCGCCAGAGCAATTCACAGCCCCTCACTCCAATCCAAAGCCACCAGTGAGTTCCACTCTTCCCTCTCTCAGTGTCATAGCACCCAATTGCATCCCGGCGATCCCTAATGCCGGCGATCACCGGAAATGCCCAAAATCCCTGTTCCTCCAATGCTAATGATTTTAAACCGAATTGGCCTTCGTGTTAGTAGAGAAAAGTGATCAGTGAGCTTAGTAGAGCAAGCCTGTGAGATCAAAATCTTCAATTTTGTCCAAATCGAAGAAATCCCAATCCAGAACTTCATCTGTTCACTGGACCACGTCGCCGAGCTTCTCCGGCGATCCTCTAGCAAAATTAACCCCTCTAGTAGCTTTGTTATGTCCTAGAGATCATTGACAAACTTGGAATTGAGCTCATTTGCCTTGTGTCAAAAACCCCCAATTTGAGAGTCATCTTCTCCAGCGCCGGCCACCGAATTTCGTCTCTGGCCACTTCAGCTGACACCACTTTGTCCCTTAGCTTGGCCTCAGCTCCCTGAGCATTTCCTTCCGCTAGCTCGACACCCAGATCTGCCCAGATTGGAAGTTATAGCCTTATCAAGCTTCTGTCCAGAACTGTGACTGTGCCGTGTCGCCACCGCAGTTCATCACCAGAGTTCTCCACCGTCCGGCCATCACTTTCCTTGAAATCACTTGTATTGTATTCCTGGCATCTTCGCCTATCTCCTAGACAAAGTTAGCACAGCAGATGAGGCCCAGATTTACATTTGCTACTAAACCCTAGATTTTGGCAATGTTTGCACTATGTCAGTGCATGTCAGCCACCAGCATTAGCCTTGTTTGACCTCTTTTGGTTGAGCAATTGAAATACCACTTTGTCCCCTAGATTCCTGGAGTTGTGTTCTACATCTTTCTCTTCTGCCACTTCTCCAGAAAACCTACCTAAGACCAACTTAAGGCTATGTCTAGCCGTGGACTGAATGTCGGCCTTTCGACATTCAACTCCTTTTGAGCCCATCTCTTCGACCAGCACCCAAGTGACATTGTCCAAATCTCTCCCCTTGCATACATGATATATTTACTTATTATTATTTTCTATTGCAACTATTTTATGTATGCTTATGTAGCGTATGTGTTGTATTGCTTGTGTCCGCCGCAGTGCCAGAAGTTGAAGGAGCGGAAGAAGTCTTTGAAGTTTCGTCCGAGTAACTAGACCCAACATTGCAAGGCAAGTCTCAACTCCTTGATCATGTCTCGCCTAATATTTTGAAATGAAGTATGTTAGTTGTTTTCAAAGTATATGCATGCCTTACATTCAAATGAGAGTATGTTCAAATAATATGGTTAGATATAACCTAAATAATTGTGAAGCCCCTCTTGTGATTGAATACCCATGCACCCTTGTCACCCTAGGATGCTATGCTTAAACTCTACTATTATTTAAATGTACGTGTTGAGTGTGAAATGGCTAATATGTGAGAAATGAATTTGAAACCCCTTTTATGAAAGAAAATGTGAAATTAAGGATTGATAGTGAGGATGGGTTGTATGGTGAGGGTGCGGTGCGCACCAGGGAATGTGAAAGTCTCCTCACTATTAATTCATAAGGACAAGAACCTTGTGTTGTGCCTCTATGCGGCATGAAAAACGTACCAACCACTTGTCTGGTATGGGACAGGCACGACTTAGTAGCTTTTTGGTATTAGCAGTTCCCTGCATGGTTTGTCGGTCTAGTTTCTCGCGTGGAAACTGGTTGGGCGCAGTTCGTCCGTTAGTGATGTGAGTTCAGAAAAATTATGAGAGAAAAAGGTGAAAAGAAGGAAGTCACCCTACGCCTAATTAAGTCATGCGCGGCTGTAATCATAAGGTCATATGTCTTGCATGGACACAGGCCTAGGCTAGGAAGTAAGGCAGTGGGGAGGACCCACAGCGGTACTTGAGACTTAATTTTCTATTTACCGGGCGGGGATACTGTTAATACTAGATTGCAAAAGCGTTGTGTGATCTCGGCCTTGTCACATGCGTAAAAGTCGCATGGAGCTGATCCGACTTGAAAGCCGAGTGAAGAAGTGGATTTAAAAAGAGGTACACCTTTGCAAAGTGCAAGAAAAGTATCAGATACTCTGTACTCCCAGGTTATGGAGTATGTTCGCGGTGGATTTATCCATGTGGTTCAGCACAAGTAATATTTGGAATGTCTTCATAATGTGGGTTGATAAAAGTGATGACTCATGGGAGACCATCACACATAACAATTTCTAAAGTATATCTTAAGATTTCAAAGTATTGCTTTTGAAACTAAAAGCTTTTCTTTATAACTTTAGAGTGAAAATCTATTCTATTATTACATATAAAACCAAGACCTCATCCCTTGAGAACCCCTCATCTATATACCTGCATTCTTGTAACGAGACTTGCTGAGCATTGTGTAAAAACATGCTCACCCTTGCCTTTGCACACAAATTCAGAAGAAAGGATCTGTGGATCCCGATTCCCTTGGCCTTGAGCACCAAGAAGAGGAAGGAACCTCTCCAGGAGATTTGAGTTTCTAGGAGGGTCATGAGCCAAGTTGAATCCGATGTGGTGGAAGCCCTTCCAGAGCCGCTGTAGAAGGAAGTGAAGACCTTTGTGGTTGCTTTTTGTGTTGTTTTTCTATGTTCGGTACTTCAATACCGATGCTTGATTTTGAAAAACTCTTTACTTTTGTGTCAAATTTAATTAGTGCCACCCTTGGCATTATGATATTGTAATAGTTGTCCTCGTGACCTTGTACTTGTTTTATCTACTAGCTTTATTGTTTAAAGTAAATCATGTTGTTGTGAGCTTGTGATGTACCTTTCTGAGTGCAACCCACCTGGGCGGTTGCCACCGGATTCCTGAAATGAGGGTCCCACACATCGGTACTCAACCAAACCTCATATTCCTCAATTCTGCTCTAAAGTGAACAAATTCCATGTCGATGTTTCTCCACTACGAAGAATCAGTGGGGTGTCTCAGCTTTCCATCCTTCTTCCGGTCTTCCGAGTGCCAACGCAATAATTTTGCCTCTTTACGGTTTGCAAACAAACGCTGCAAGCGGGGAATGACGGGCAAATACCATAACACCTTAGCAAGAGGTCCTTGCTTTATCTCAGCGCATTCACCGTCGTCGGTTCAGTCCTTACACTTATAGCGGGATGCGCCGCACACCAGAGAAATATGAATATCCTTGTAGTCATTACGGTAAAGGATGCAATCATTAGGGCATGCATGTATCCTTTCTACTTCCATTCCCAAAGGACACAATAGCTTTTTCGCTTGGTAGGTGTTTTTTGGCAACTCGTTTCCTTCCGGAAGCATGTCCGTCAAAAGATCTAATAGTGCCGTGAAACTCTTGTCTGTCCAGCTGTTACTTGCCTTCAATTTTAACAGTTCAAGCACGGAGGCCAACTTTGTGTACTTCGACTTGCAACCAGGGAACAATGGCTTTTCTGAGTCCTCAATCAAGCGCTTGAATTTGTCAAACTCCCTTTCACTGTAATTTCCTTCCACATCACGCAACATGTCATCTAAATTGTCATCCTCTGGCATATCCTCATCGAAGTCGTTGTTGGGATCCGACATGTCCTGTTCCCCAACCTGAGTGGCACTTGTTTCTGCAGTTGTCTCTTCTCCATGGTGGACCCAACATGTGTACCCCTTTTTGAAACCACGTCGGATCAAGTGGGCGACAATTTGAGATGAGTTGGTGAACATCTTAAGATTCTGGCAGTCTACGCAAGGACAGTACATATATGGTAAAGTCTTCTTCGCCATGTCTTGCTCAACAACTTTTTGGAAATCTAAAACACCTTTCATATATTCCTCACTCACTCGGTTGTCATTATACATCCAGTCTCGATGGACCATCTGCAATTAATTAAATTCTTACACATGCTAATTAGTAATACTCTACGTACGATCAACACACAATAAATTATAAATCTAGCTAGCTAGTGTTTGATGTGGAGTTTGCGGTATAACTAGTTAACTACTACTTGAACTGCAAGAAATTAGTTGGGGGCGTGGATAACACACATCATAAAGTAATTAAATAGCTACAGGTCGAAAATGAGTTACAACCAGGATTTGCTACTGTAGCTTCCCTTCCCTCTCCCTCTAATTTGATCAATCAATGGAGATCAATATTGATGATGAAATCAAGTAATGTGTATGCCTTAGGAGAAAGTACAAACCTTGGATCTTCAAATTTGTTGCCCTCAAATGCTCCCCTTTTGAGATATTGCTCTTCCTTGCCCCAGATCTCTTCCAACTGGATAGTATGTCGAGCAAGAGTGTATGACTAGCTCAAAACATCCGCCAAAAGACCTTTTATACCAGGTTCAATATAGACGGTTCTATATAATACCATCGGTAATATCGGTGCATTTTTTAGAACAGAATATCACAAAAACTAGCACTGACGGGTTTCACTTTAAACCGTCAGTAATATCGGTGCATTTGTGTAGAACTATGACAGAAATATCACAGACGGTTTTGACATCTGAACCGTCGGTGATAATTAGAATATCACAGACGGTTCCAAGCTCAAAACAGTCTGCTTTACTATCACAGTCGGTGTTTACTTCATAACCGTCTGTGATAATTATAAAATCAACAGTCTTCTTTACTATCACAGACGGTGATAAGGTCCGAACCGTCTAGAATATCCTGGAATTTTGCTTGCAGTCGAACCGTTCGACTAGTTGAATTGTTCCACTTATTTTTTCCTTGGGCACGACAAGCCCTAACCCATAACCTCCATTGATTTCCGCCGCAACTCCATCGACGGCCACTAGTTTCTCTAGTGAATTAAGTCCAAGTATATGATGATGAATCTGCATGTAAGAGCCACCAACACCAATCGGACAGGTAGCAATAATATTAGAAACGTGACCAAATGATTGAATAAAATGATTTTCATATTTGGTTTTATCTTATTTTCAATGTTAGTATTAAAAAAATGATATATTATGGTGTTATGGTGTATATATATGTATGTGGATGTTCAAAGAACGTTGAGACTATTACAGTCGGTCCTGACATCAAAACTGTCTGTAAAGCTACTATTATCAGAGAGGGTTTTGATTTAAAAACTGTCTTGATCGCAGAAGTATTTTCTTGTTAACATTTTCACACAGTAATCCGTTTGAGACCTAGCCTAGGTTTTCGCACTAGGCTCGCCCAGGTTCTAATATGCGCAATAACAGGATCTTATTCGAAAATACCAAAACCCAAAGTAATTGTACAACTCTATATTTCAAAGAGGGCTTTATACGTCGAACGTTAGACACACTTGCCTAAGTCGAAGAAATTAGAAGTGTCTAAAACTCAAATAAGTTCTATGACTTTTCGATGATCTAAACTAGACCTGTTACTAGGTATTTATAGTCCAATCATATGAATACGTATCAGACTCAGTAACCTAAACGTATTGGACTCGTATAACTAACTAATCCTAAACGGATAGACTTAGTAATCTATATTTGGATCGGATTACAATTCCAAGCAGGGAACGATCGCGAAACCTTTCCGAACACGGTTAAGATCGCAAAGTCGTATGCGACTCGACCTAAAGATCTTCTCGGATCATGACTCCCTTGTTGAGAAGGAGCCAACCCCTGTTACGACCTCTCGATCAAACTGGAGATGTGGGAATTGGGCTTGTCCATCTTCTCTGGTGTACCACTTTGCCGCACGTACTCGTTGACCTTTCCGACCTATTCGAAAGTCCCCTTTGTGTCACTGCGGGTGGTAGTCACCTTCTTCTCTAGAATCACATCTTCACGTTGAGGTTCGTCTCGTTGATAGACCAAGTCTTCAACAGATGGTACTATAGTATCTGGCTCATCATCCAGCATTGAAGGCTTGAAGAGTTTGAGGTGATCAACATTGACAACCGAGTAAATATCCATGTATGGAGGTAACTCGAGCTGATAAGCATTATTACCCACTTTCCGCAAAATATGAAAAGGACCATAATAGATGGGTTTGAGTTTCTTACCTTCACCTTTAAGTCTCTCCTTACTCAGATGTAACCATACCATATCACCTTCTTGAAATTGCGCATCAACTCGGTGCCGATCATGTCGCGCCTTGTACTTGAGTTGGGCTTTCAGCAAGTTCTGTTCAATCTCACGACGGAGCCGTTGAATACCTTCCAGGAATTTTTGTACTCGATCTTGATCAGATGCTTCCTTGCTGTTCTGTGCTGAGGTAGGGATCACAAACTCCATGTCGAATGGACTCTGTGGTAGAAATCCTAAACAGTCCTCAAACGGCGACTTTCCAGTCGAACCATGCACTGCTCAATTAAAACCAAACTGCAGGTACGGTATGCTTTCATCCCAGGTCTTCAAGTGCTTCGAGTTATATCCTCTCAAGAGATGAATGACTGTGCTACTTACCACCTCGGTTTGACCATCAGTTTGCAAATGAAAGGTAGTACTCCTCTTTGGCTTGGTGTCCATCATCGTCCAGAGCGATCGCCAAAAGTGACTAAGGAACTGGGTATCAGGATCAGACACAATAGAAGTCGACAGTCCGAAGTGTGTCCAAACGTGTTGAAAGAATACCCGAGCTGCTTCTTTTCCTGTGATAGTCTTTCGACAAGGTATAAGAATAATCATTTTTGAGATTCGATCAACAACCACGAATAGATAGTCGTTGCCACGTCGGGTCTTCAGCAATCCTCCCAAGAAATCCATGGATATACTCTCCCATGGTCGTGATGGAATTGGCAAATGAGTGTACAAACCTAATTTTCGGTTTGCCAGTTTCGAGATACTGCAGAGACCATAGCCTCGAACAAAACTAGCCACATCCTGCTGCATACGCGGCCAAAACACATGTCGGTGAAGATTTTGCAATGTCTTTGTAACCCAAAAGTGACCAGCTATCCTCGATGCGTGCGCTTCTCGCAACCATTGAATTCGAGGTATGCAAAGTAAATTGCCCTTGTACAAGAGTCCTTCTTGACGAACGAACTCTGTAGGTTTCCCTGTTTCAAGCTCAGTCAGTGCTGTTTGAAAATCAGGGTCTTCACTGTACATAGTGGCATAGTCATCATGACATGAGGGCTCGATCTGCATGAATGCTAATAAACAGAGGGTCATAACTGGTGGTCGCGACAACATGTCCGCCAATTTGTTGTGTATGCCCTTCTTGTACTTAATCCCTAGATTAAACTGTTGCAGATACGACATCCACTTCATGTGTCGAGCTTGCTGTAGCTTGGACTGAGTTTGCAAATATTGTAACGTTGATGATCGGTGTGGACAACAGTCTCTTTACCCAAGAGGTAACACCGCCAATGTTTCATGGCCTGATGCAGTGTGCATAACAACTTATCATAAGTCAGGTAGTTCTTCTGAGCTCCCTGGAATAACTCGAAGTGATATGCCACTGGTCGACCTTCTTGCATGAGCACTACGCCCATCGCATAACCTGAGGCATGGGTTTTTGGCTCGAATGATTTATGGAGATTTGGCAAAGCTAACATAGGCGCATTGCTGATCTTCCTCTTCAGCAAGAGAAACGTGTCCTCATGTTTCCCTGTCCACTCGAACATCTGATCAATCTGGGTTAATGCATGCAATGGGGAAGCCACAATCGAGAAGTGTCAGATGAACTTCCGAAGGTATTGGCATGCTCCAACAAAACTGCGCACATCTGTAACTGTTCGCTGTCGCGGCCACTCGCGAATCACTTTTACCTTATCCGAGTCGATTTGCAATGTACCGTTGCCGACCATGAATCCTAGGTAAAGTAGAGTTTGTTGGCCGAACTCGCACTTCTTACGGTTGAGGCGAAGTCGATGTTGCAGTAGCTGTTCGAACACCTTTTCGACATGAATGAGGTGCTCATCCCACGAACGACTATAAACTAGTATGTCATCGAGGTAAACAATCACAAAGTCATCGATGAACTGTCTCAATACGTCATTCATAAGACGCATGAAAGTTGTCGGGGCGTTGCAGAGACCAAACGGCATGACCAGCCATTCAAACAGACCTTGTCGTGTTTTAAACGTGGTCTTCCACGTATCCTCCTCTCGGATGCTAACTTGATGATATCCTGACTTAAGATCCAATTTGGAGAAGACAACAGCATGCTTCAATTGGTCTAGTAGGTTGTCAATATGAGGAACGGGCTACCGGTTCTTGATGGTGATCTTGTTTAGTGCTCGGTAGTCGATGCATATACGCCAAGTCCCATCTTTCTTTGGCACTAACACCACAGGAGATCCACAAGGTGAACTACTCGGTTAAATGGCACCATCGTTTAGCAACTCACCAAGTTGTCTCTTGATCTCTTCATTCTCCAATACTGAGTTGCGATACATACTCAAATTGGGCAGTGTCGCATCGGACACAAGCTGAATTTCGTGTTCGACTGGACGTTTCGGCGGACGACCTTGGGTAGTCTCGAACAGATCACTGTATTTCTCCAGCAATCCCGACAAACGACTAGAATCCTCTCGGCATGCCAACGACAACACTGGTTGAGTACCCTCACCTTGACCAATGGGTCGAATTATGACAAGCACATACTTGTGACATGCATTGACAATTCGTTTGGTTTGATTTGCAGTAATTAAGTTCGATGTGTTGACGTGGATGTCTCTACTGATCACAAACTTAACTCCATCTTTGGTGAGGTCGTACTCTTGTGCACGCCAATGGAAGTGAGCGTCTCGATCATACAGATACGGACTCCCAAAGATTACCTGACAGATATCGATAGGGACAACATCGCATTGCACCTCGTCGATATATCGTGCAGAGATTGCAAACTTCAACACACACTAACTCGTAATCTGTTGGTTCATGTCGGATGTAAACCAACCTAGCAGATATGGTCGCGTGTGTGTGGTTGTCTTCAAACCAAGTCGCCGAACTAGTCCGGCGGAGACCAGATTCTTTTGACTTCCGGGATCGAATATCGCTGCGACTACTTCGTGCTTCACCTGGATGTTGATGGTGAACAAGTCCTCTGTTGGGTGATGGTCGTTCGGTGGATCCGAACCTTTCTCCTTTGGCATTGCTATCAGAGACAAGGTCATATCCGCCTCATTAACCGAATTCACTCGGACAACTTCTTCGTCCGGTGAAGTCACAGTAGCCGTGGCTGTTCTTTTGCCTGGTCCATTTTTCTTCGGTCGAAGTTTAGGATGAAGCTTGTAGCATTTGTCCTTGGTATGTCCCGCGACTTGACAATGTTCACAAAAGGCACCCGTGCCCGATTTTGAAGCGTTGTTCTTCGTACTTGGTTTTTTCTTTGTCAAGGTTGCATTTTCCTTCGTGCTTTTGTCGCTGCGAGATTTGTTCTCCTTCTCGATCGCCATAGCAGTTGTGCTCGTGGTCGCGATGTCTTAGACGCTGAACAGACTTAACTCAGTACTAATCGATTTCTGAAGTCCAGATGTGTACTTCTGAAATACCTGAGGATCAGACAGTGAGATGCCGATAAGCATTTCTTGTCACCGAAACTTTGTCATATAGTCTTGGACGGTCTGGTCGCGCCATTGGTAGAATCTATGCCAACGCTCCCATCTCTCCTCAAGGTAACCCATCGGATAGAATTCTTGTAGCACAAGTCATTTGAATTGACTCCACGCAAGGTCGTCAGCTTCACCACTAGCGACAAGGGCTTTCCACCAAGTCTTGGCGTGGTCCTTTATCTTCAAAGGTGCGAACTTTACCTTTTGAGCACTACTGAACCCTTTCAGGTCAAAGTAGGTCTCAAGTTGATCAATCCAAGAATCCAGCTTCTCGGCATCGATCACCCCATCATATATGGGTATTTCAATCTTAGCGTCGACCTTGAAAGATCTGACAGCTAAAAGGTGTTGGCGAGGTCGTCGGTCTTATGGTCGCCTTCGTCTTCATCTTCATCTGCCCTGCGCAAGTCTTCACCAGTCTTCACACCTATAACCTTCCTTGCTTCAGGAGGTACAATAATGTCCTGCTGCTTAATCCAAGTAAGCACAGTTTCCATGTCGGTGGAGAGCTTAGTCACTTGTTCGGCTAGGTTAGCTCGAACGGAGGTATCGTCAGACATTGTCAGAGACGCGGCTGTAGGAACCGTCAATTGATCGCCTGGAGTTTCGCCGGAGGTTTTGTAACCCTGGTGTTGGGGGAAATCTCCACGCGGTCAAGTCCAGGTAAGTTCATGATTGCCCGGGGACAGTGGCCGCCGGTGCCTGCCCCGGGCGCCGCCATTTGGCCCCCGGGACCGTGCCCCCCGGGCATGTCCCGGGCGCCGCCATGTGCCCGGGGACAGTGGCCGCCGGTCCCTGCCCCGGGCGCCGCCATTTGGCCCCCGGGACCGTGCCTCCGGTGCCTGCCCCGGGCGCCGCCTTTTAGGCTCCCGGGGACAGTGGCCTCCGGTGCCTACCCCGGGCGCCGCCTTTTAGGCTCCCGGGGACAGTGGCCTCCGGTGCCTGTCCCGGGCGCTGCCTTTTAGGCTCCCGGGACCGTGCCCCCCGGGCATGTCCTGGGCGCCGCCATTTGGTCCCCGGGACCGTGCCCCCCGGGCATGTCCCGGGCGCCGCCATTTGGCCCCCGGGACCGTGCCTCCGGTGCCTGCCCCGGGAGACGCCTTTTAGGCTCCCGGGGACAGTGGCCTCCGGTGCCTGCCCCGGGCGCCGCCTTTTTGGCCCCCGGGACCGTGCCCCCAGGGCATGCCCCGGGCGCCGCCATTTGGCCCCCGGGACCATGCCCCCCGGGCATGTCCCGGGCGCCGCCATGTGCCCGGGGACAGTGGCCTCCGGTGTCTGCCCCGGGCGCCGCCTTTTGGGCTCCCGGGACCCTGCTCTCCGGAAGAGGTCCCGGACGTCACCGCCCTCCTAAAAGGTAAAATCCCTGTTTGTTTATCACGTGCAGGTCACGCGAGGGACGCCTCGGGAATCAGCGACCACCTGTCAAGCATCCAAGGCGTTTGACCGGGAGAAGGACGGTCCTACCCTTCAATCCAACGGTGGCTCCCGGGGTAGTTTAGGTTTTTTGCTTCTTTTTGGGGCTATAAATAGCCCTTGTACCACTCTGTTGTAAAAGATCAGTTCATTATTATTTGGAATAGCTAATCTCACAGACGTGCTCCGGAAGCCTCTCCCCCGGAGAGAGCCTCCCCAGCCGACTCCGGTCGGGAGCGCGTCGACAGGACTAGGGCCCCCACCGGGACCCGAACCTGTATAAATCCATGTGTCAATTCTCGTGTTTGTCCGGCGGGGGAGGACCGGTCACTCGGTCAACCCGCGCTGCGTGATCTCCGCTAGGATCGTCTTCAAAACCTGCCGGGGTATTCTTAATACCACGACAGTTGGCGCCATCCGTGGGGACCCGTGACGAATCGCCATGGCTCCTCCGAGAACAAGGGCCCGCGCCCTTCCCGGTGACGCCGGACCCGGTGACCCGGCGGCACCCGTCCGGGACGCTGCTGTTCCGGCGCTTCCGTCCGGAGGCGACCATTCCCAGGTACCGCCTCCCACCTTTCCTCTCAATCTAGGTGCCTCCACCTCCGGGTCGCTCCCGGCGGCCGCGGGGACCTCGGCCGGGACGAGTTTCCCCCCGACGGCTCCCCCGGCCCCCCGGGACGCCCTGCTGGAGGCTCTCGTGGAGGGCCAACTCCGCGCCCAGCGCTCTATGGACGAGCTCCTTAGTGTGTTGGCACGGCCCTCGGCCCCCACCTTTTCCTCGCACCCATATCCGGAGATCATGCCCCCGTTCATGGGATACCCAGCGGCCCCTCCGGCGTCGGGGGGGCTGTCTACCCCGTATGATCCCGCTGGGGGGTTCCCTCCCCCCGCGGGATATACTTCCGGACACTTCTCGGCACCCGGGCCTCTCCCGGTGCCGGGAGGCTTTTTCATGCCCGGGCCCTTCGTGGCGCCAGGGGGGTACCCCGTCCCCGGCTCGGTTCCGGGACTGGGGGGTCATTTCATGCCGGGGGCTATTCCTATGCCGGGAGCCAGTCCCGCCCCCCGCGTTGCGTTTACCGCACCGGGGCCGGTCGACAGAGCAGCTCCCGTGCCTCAGCGAATTTCCCCCCGCATTGGCTCCCCAACCCAGGACGTCGCCGAGGGGGCTCACCCCCCACTGGTTCCGGATGTCATAGGGGCTTCCCCCTTTTCGGTCCCGGTCGTTGCCACAGGGGCCCCCTCTTCGGATCCTAACGCCGCCCCGGGCGCCCCCTCCCCAGTTCCGGATGGTGCAGGGGCTCCCCCCTTTCCGGTCCCGGGGGCCGTCGCAGGGGGCTCCCCCCAGCAGGCCCCGGTAGCTTCCGGGCCGGCTGCTACAGTGCAGGAGCTCCCTCCCCCGGTGAAGCAGGTCCGCTTCTCCCGGGGGGAGGTTGAGCGAATGCATTCTCCCAGCCACGGGGAAGAGCTTCCCCCCGGTCGTTGTCGCAGGGAGCCTCGCTCTCGCACCGGTCGGGGGAAGAGACCCGCCGAAGAATCATCCTCCCCGGAGGGAAGCCCAGACGTCTGGGAAATCAGCCCCGGCCCGGAAGAGAAGCGTCGTCACCACCACTCCAGTGGCCCTCTTGGGCCGCTACCTGACTCAGATAACGAGGGGGCGTCCCCCGTTAAAGAAGACAGTAACTGGGGCTCCCCCCGGGAAGTGCAGGGGGCGAACCAGCCTCTATGTCGAAGACTCCGCAGCATCCGATGGCCGCGGCCCTATCGTCCCCCGCACATCGAGCATTATAATGGCGAGGCGGACCCTTACGAGTTCGTGCAGATCTACTCCACCGCCATCTCCGTGGCGGGGGGGGATGAGAGTGTCCAATGCAACGTCTTCCCCGTCTACCTCACCGGCATTGCCCGCTCCTGGTTTTACAATCTGAAGGCGGGCTCCATCAAGTCTTTCTCGCAGCTCAAGCGGGAGTTCTGTGCCAACTTCCAGGGGAACTACGTGCGTCCCCTGGACTCCTCGCAGCTGTATACTGTCCGGCAGAGAACTGGGGAGACCATCAGAACCTTTTTCAAGCGCTTTGCCCAGGTGAAGAGCAAAGTGGCCCACGTCCCCGACTCTACGGTTATCGAAGCCTGCAAAAGCGGCATCCTCCCGGGGGAGCTCCACCGAAGGCTCTCCCGGAGCTGCCCCTCTTCCGCCGACGAGCTCTTCAACGTGCTCGAAAAGTACGCTCGGGCGGAGGAAGAAGACCCAGGGGGCTCCTGCCCCCGCCGAGCGGGGGGCCCGGGATCCCCCCAGACGCCCCAGGCAGGGGGGCCGTAGCGAACCACGGCCTCGGGACACTTTTGTCCTCAAGGGCGGAGGCGGCTCGCGCGACCCCCCGAAGGGCAACCGCCCCTTTCCCAAGCCGAGAGGCCAGGGGGGAGGACAGTCTTCGCGCGGCCGCGAAGGCCCCGCGGGGAGAAGCCGGGAAGGACCGTGGTGCAGCTTCCACGGGTCCAGTACCCACGCCACCCGAGATTGCCACCAGCTGCTGCAACACTTCGCGGCATTCCTCGACCAGCGCGGGCAGGGGGGGGAGTCCGGCCTCCTTGCCCCCTCGGCCAGCTGTTCCGGCCCTTCCCGCTCCCGCGAGGGGGCAGCAGGTGCAGGAGGGGGAGCCTTCAGACGCTCTCCCCTTTCAAACTTCTCAGCGCCGCATCAACGTCATCGTAGGGGGGTCCGCCTCCGGGCGGGATTCCAAGCGCCAGCGCAAGGAGTACGCACGAGAAGTTAAGGTAGTGGGGGTGCTACACGCGTCCGTGCCGCCCAAGTGGTCGGACGTCCCCCTCACCTTTACGGCGGAAGACGCGCGAGGGGTTCGCTTCCCCAACGATGACGCGCTCATTGTCTCCGCGACAATCTACAACTGCCACTTGGCCCGCATCCTCGTGGACGGCGGAAGCTCCGCCGACGTCCTGTTCCTCAAAACCTTCAAGGAAATGCAGGTGGATGAGAAGCTCCTGCAACCAGCGGCAGGGCCTCTGCAAGGGTTCGTCCCGGGGAAGGCGATCCACCCCGTGGGCAAGGTAGATCTCCCGATCACCTTCGGCACCCCGGAGAACTACCGAACCGAGCTAGTCCGCTTCGACGTAGTGGACCTCCCCTCCTCCTACAATGTGATTATGGGGAGGACTACGATCAATCGGCTGGGGGCTACCACCCACCAAAACTACTTGTGCATGAAGATCCCCGGGCCGCATGGCGTGATCGACGTCCGGGGGGATCAAGACATGGCCCGTGCTCTATACGAGCGAGCTGCTGCCACAATAGGAAGCGTCAACCTGATCAAGACACCCGGGGGGGAGGCTCCCCCCCCGGACGTAGACGTCGCTGCGCCGTCCCCTGGGAGGCCCCTCCTCAAGCCGCGTCCGGAAGGGGGCCTCCGGAAGGTCCCGCTGTCCCTGGGCAGCAGGGACCAAACTGTCCAAATCGGGGCAGAGCTCCCCCAAGACCATGCAGCGCAACTCGCAGCCTTTCTGCGCGAAAACTCCGATGTTTTTGCGTGGAAGCCTTCGGACATGCGGGGCGTCGCCCGGGAGGTTATTGAACACAAGCTCGCGGTAACCCCCGGTCACCCCCCTATCAAGCAGAAGTTGAGGAAGCTCTCCCTCGAACGTCAAGAAGCCATCAAGACGGAGATAGCCCGGCTCCGAGAGGCGGGGTTCATCCGGGAAGTGTTGCACCCCGAGTGGCTCGCAAACCCCGTCCTCGTCAAGAAGTCAAGTGGCAAGTGGCGCATGTGCGTGGACTTCACCGACCTTAACCGCGCTTGCCCCAAAGACAACTTCCCGCTCCCGCGGATCGACCAGCTCGTTGACTTCACCGCGGGGTGCGAGCTGATGAGCTTCCTAGACGCCTACTCGGGATACCATCAAGTCCGGATGGCGGAGGGGGATGAGGAAAAGACGAGTTTTATAACTCCCCTCGGAACCTTCTGCTACCGCCAAATGCCCTTCGGGCTCAAGAATGCGGGAGCCACCTTCCAGCGCCTTATGACGCTGGTCTTCAAAGATCAAGTCGGCCGCAACGTCGAAGTCTACGTAGACGACGCGGTCGTCAAGAGCCCCCGTGCAGCCTCCCACATCAACGACCTCGCAGAGACATTCCGCAACCTCCGCGCGTTCGGGCTCAAGCTCAACCCGGAGAAGTGCGCCTTCGGGGTGCGCGGGGGGAAGCTCCTGGGTTTCCTCGTGTCCCAGCGGGGCATTGAGGCAAACCCCGAGAAGATCCGGGCCTTCCTAGAGATGCCCCCGCCGCGCTCCGTCAAAGACGTCCAGCGGCTCTCCGGCCGCCTGGCCGCGCTCAGCCGCTTCGTCTCCCGTTCGGGGGAGCGGGGCCTCCAGTTCTTCAAGATCCTCCGAGGGCTTGAGGGGTTCCGCTGGACCCCCGAGGCCCAGGAAGCCTTCAACGACCTCAAGAAGTACCTCTCGAGCCCTCCAATGCTCGTGAGTCCGTCTCCGGAAGAGCCCTTGCTCCTCTACCTCGCCGCGACCCCCGTCGCCGTCAGCGCGGTTTTGGTGAAGGAGCAGGGGGGGCAGCAACGTCCCGTGTACTACGTCAGTGAAGCCCTCCAAGGGGCCAAGACTCGGTACACGGAAATGGAGAAGATTTGCTACGCTCTCCTCATGGCGTCCCGGAAGCTCCGGCATTACTTCCTGGGGCACCCCATCACCGTTCCGTCGTCCCTCCCCCTGGGGGAGGTACTGCGGAATAAAGAAGCCACCGGCCGGATTGGGAAGTAGGGGGCCGAGCTTGCCCCCTTCTCCCTGTCCCTTACCGGCCGCTCCACAATCAAGTCGCAGGTCCTCGCCGACTTCATCGCAGAATGGACTCCCGCCTCTGGGTCCGGGGACGAAGATCTCCCTGTGCCGCCCCGACGCAGTGACCATTGGACCCTGCTGTTTGATGGGTCGCTGTGTCTCGCTGGGGCTGGCGCGGGGGTAGTCCTCCGGAGCCCCGAGGGGAAGGAGCTCGAGTACGCGGCGCGGCTCGAGTTCCCCGCAACCAACAACGTCGCCGAATACGAGGCTCTGCTCCTCGGGATGCGCCTTGCGCGCTCCCTGGGGATCCGGCGCCTACTAGTGAAGGGAGACTCTCAGCTCGTTGTCTGCCAAATGGACAAATCTTACCTGTGCCATGACGCAAATTTAAGTCTTTACTTGCAGGAAGTGCGAAAAATGGAGAAACACTTCGACGGCCTTGAGGCCCGGCATATCCCGCGAAGGGAGAATGACCGGGCTGATGCTTTGGCCCGGGCGGCAAGCGCCCGGGAAACGCTCCCCAAGGGGGCCTTCTTGGAAACAATCACGAAGCCCTCGGTGGCCTCCCCGGACACAGGCCCCGAGCCTCCGGTCCCGGAGGTCGCCGAGATCGTCCGACCGTCGTCATGGATGGACCCCCTCATCTCCTTCATCAAGGGGGAGGGGGACCCTCCCAACGAGACCGAGGTTAAGCGCCTTCGGGCCAAAGCCCGGGCATATCTCCTGCTGGAGGGAAGGCTCTACAAGCGGGGGGCTTCAGCCCTCCTGCGCTGCCTTCCCCGGTCGGAGGGACTTCAACTCCTGGAAGACGTTCACGCGGGGAGCTGTGGTTCTCACCTAGCCCCGCGTGCCATCGCCGCCAAGGCCCTTCGGCAGGGCTTCTACTGGCCCACAGTCATGCGCGACGCGCGAGACCTTGTCTCCGCGTGCGAAGCATGCCAGAAGATGGCCAAGGGCTCGAATCTCCCCCCTGTAGCGCTGCGGACTATCCCCATCACTTGGCCCTTCGTGCGCTGGGGGATGGACCTCTTAGGGCCCTTCCCCCCAGCGCCCGGAGGATACAAGTATGCGGTAGTCGCGGTCGACTACTTTACAAAGTGGGTTGAGGCGGAGCCCTTGGCTAGCATCACCTCCCGGGCCGTTCAACGGTTTTTCTGGAAAAACGTCGTTTGTCGTTTTGGTGTCCCCCGGGAAATTACCGTGGACAACGGGACCCAATTCGACTCGGCTTATTTCTGGGAATTCTGCGAAGGCCTGGGGGTCGTCATCCACTTCGCCTCAGTGGCCCATCCCCAAAGCAACGGGGCCGTCGAGAGGGTCAATGGCGTAATCCTGCAGGGGTTACGCCGGAGACTCGAACAAACCGCTTCCAAGCGGGGCGCGTGGGCAGAGGAGCTCCCTAGCATCCTCTGCTCCATGCGCACGACCCCGTCCCGGGCCACAGGGCGTGCCCCCTTCTCCCTGGTCTACGGGGCGGAGGCAGTCCTCCCCCCGGAGATCGGCTTCCGGTCGCTGCGGGTCGAGCTCCTGAACGGAGCCACGACCGCAGCCTACCGGGCCAACGAAGACAACCGGCGGCTGGAAATCGACCTCGTGGAGGAGGAACGCGATCGAGCGCTCCTCCGCCACGCCATCTACGAGCGCGAGATGTCGCGCGCATACAACCAGCGCGTGCGCGAGAGAGCTTTCCGCCTTGGGGACCTTGTCCTCAAGCGCGTCACAGACCCCCAAGCCCAGGGTAAGCTCTCCCCCAAGTGGGAGGGCCCCTACAGGATCTCCGCTGTCCTAGGCTCGGGGGCCTACAAGCTCTCCAACCTTCAAGAGCAGGAGCTGAAGCACACCTGGAACTTGCATTTACTTCGCAAGTTCTACGTCTAGCCTAACGGGCCTGTCCCCTCCCCCGGGGCGGTCACGCCGGAGGGGGAGGGGGGACACTGTAGCTTCCCTTTTTCCCCCTTCGCGGCTTCGCAGGGGGGCTTTGTATATTTTGATAATCAATGCATAGCCTTTGTTCTTCAACTGTCTCACTGCAGGTTGTTTTTGTTTACCGCCCCTAGTGGTGATGCCCTCCCCGCGAGGATGCCTTCCCCGTGAAGATGCCTTCCCCGTGAAGATGCCCTCCCCGCGAGGATGCCCTCCTCGTGAGGAAGTGGGCCCTGCCCCAGCAAGTCCCTCCTGAAGGGCGGCTTACGAACAGCCCTCGTGGACTGAGGGTGTAAGCGGCAACCCGGTCCCCAGCGGCCGCGGTAACGAGTCACTTTGGGAGATTAGTCCCCTACCCAAACACTCAAGACCCGTCTCCGGGCACTTCCTCCTCCGGGAGTAGACGCTCTCCTCAGCGGGACGTCTAATGGCTTTTTGGATTATCTTCCTCCCCCGGGAGTCGACGTTATTCCCGGCTCCCCGTTCTCATGGCGACCGGAAGATCAGCCCCTTGCGGCTTGATTGGATTATCTTCCTCCCCCGGGAGTCGACGTTATTCCCGGCTCCCCGTTCTCACGGCGACCGGAAGATCAGCCCCTTGCGGCTTAATTGGATCTATCTTCCTCCTCCGGGAGTCGACGTTATTCCCGGCTCCCCGTTCTCACGGCGACCGGAAGATCAGCCCCTTGCGGCTTGACCGGATCTATCTTCCTCCCCCGGGAGTCGACGTTATTCCCGGCTCCCTGTTCTCACGGCGACCGGAAGATCAGCCCCTTGCGGCTTGATTGGATTATCTTCCTCCCCCGGGAGTCGACGTTATTCCCGGCTCCCCGTTCTCACGGCGACCGGAAGATCAGCCCCTTGCGGCTTGATTGGATCTATCTTCCTCCTCCGGGAGTCGACGTTATTCCCGGCTCCCCGTTCTCACGGCGACCGGAAGATCAGCCCCTTGCGGCTTGACCGGATCTATCTTCCTCCTCCGGGAGTCGACGTTATTCCCGGCTCCCCGTTCTCACGGCGACCGGATGATTATCTCTCGAAGACCTTATTCCCGGCTCCCCGTTCTCACGGCGACCGAACAATTGCTTTATGAAGATTGGGTTTCTCAGATATATTTTCCCCCGGAAACATTATTCCCGGTTCCCCGTTCTCACGGCGACCGGACGAAGTCTCCCGGGAAGCTCCCCTCCGGAGGTCTTATTGACTTTCCACGAGCCCCTTTCGCGCCTTGTTCCCGGTTCCCCGCTCTCCCGGCGGCCGGATGAACCTCTCCCGGTGCCCCCGGGCACCCCGGAAGGCCCCTCCCTCGGAAATCCTGTTTTTACAATTTTCTAACTTAGAAAATATTTCTACAGGTTATGCTCCCCCCGGGGATCCTGTTTCCCCCACAGCACGCGGAGGCCTCCCCCCGCCCGCTGTGGGCGGGGGGGGACAGGGGGCCCCCGGGTCACCCACGAAGAAACTTAGCTCATCCTTGTTAAGATGAGTCGTCCAGACCATCCAAGAAGAAGAAAATAGAGGCAATAAAAAGTTTAACAATGCGCTTTATTGATCAACAAACCCGGAGGACATCTTCCCCCTCCGGTGGGTTTCGGAAACGATACAACCCGGGTCCTAACCCGGGGGATTTTCTACGAGCCTAAGGCCCCTACGCCTAAAGCTCCCGGAGGCGCTCCCTTAGCTCCTGGGCCAAGTCCCGGTACAGCGCCCGGACGCGACGCTGAGAGTCCCGAAGTACATCTTCGGGCCAAAACTCGTACCCAGCCGGCGGAAGTATCCGGAGAGGAGGTATCATCTGGGCCCTCGGGCGCGGGGGAGTTAATTCAGCACGGCTGTTGTCAAAATTATCCAGGTGCCATTCCGGGCGCCACCTCAACCGGACGGGCTCCCGAGCAGTACCGCCGTCGCGCCTCCCAGAGACAAGGCTCAGCAAAATCAAAGCCGCTTGGGCGTCCCCCGGAGAGTCTCTCCCGGACCGTTGCTCGGGAGCAACCCCCCGGGAACCCTGGTAACATTTCATTACAAAGACTTAGAAAAATTTCTAATATATTTCATTGCAAAATGTTTGTGTACAAGTGCCCGGGGCTTCTCCTAAGAAGCTACCGGAATCAAAATGCCTAACAAAATAAAAAGGGGTCCTAGCTAAAGACCCGGGGGAGGCTCATACTTTGGCATTGGGGTCCTCCCCCCGGGAAGCTTCCTCCGTGGCCGGGGCAGGGACATCTGCGGCCGGAGGCGCCGGTGTCGGGAACCACGTCCGGATGATCCGGTCGTAGAACCCCTCCGCCAGCAGCTCCACCTCCCGGCGCGTTGGCTCGAAGGCCTCCGGGAAGCCCCGGGGGATGCGCCCCCCGATCGCCCGGGCGCCGACCCCACGGTAGTCAACGAGCCCCGCGGCGGCCGCGATGACGGGGATCGCCCGGCCACGTGCCCGGACGTCCGCAGCCTCCGGGATGGCGGAGACTTGTGCGTTAAGAAAACGCACAGCCTCCGCGAGGGTTGCCGGGGGCACCTCCGGGCCGCTCCCGGAGCCCAGGCTAACGCCAAGGCTTTCCAAGGCCGAGCGGACGGAGCGGCCCCCATCCGACAGCGCCCGGACGCTGGAGCTCTCGAGCTCCCGGAGCGCCTTCTCCCGCACCTTGGCCTCCTCTTGGAGGCGGATGTAGGCGCCCTCCGAAAGGTGCACCTGCGCCCGGGCCCGGGACAGCTCATCAAGAGCTTTGTCCCGCTCCCGGAGGGCCGCCTCCCGCTGCTCGACGCAGGCCGCGGCCCGGCTCTCCGCCTCCTTGAGCAGCCGGGTGACCCGCTGCTCAAGGCCCCAGGTAACAGTCGCTACCTACAAAATGCATAAAGAGTTAGAAAAATCTTAAGTGCAGGAAAAAAGCCGAAGTGTGGAGAGCTCGAGTTACCTGGGCTCCGAGGGACTCGAGCCCCTCAAAATGCTCGTGGAGCGTCCCTCCTGCTACGAAGGCCTGCACCTTCCGGTTGTGCAGGCCCTCCGCGTAGCGGGCCACCTCCCCCGCAGGAAATAGGGAGGTGTCTTGCCCGGCCCTCCTGTCGCGGCCGGGAGAGGGCCCCCGGACCTCCGAATCCGGGAGCACGGCCGGCGTCGCCGGCGTCTTCGTCGACGAAGTTTCCTCCGAAGACGAAGACGAAGGTTGGGTGGGGATCTCCGCCCGGGGGGGGATCATTGGGCCTTTCCCCGCCCCAGGCCGGAGGGCCCTCGGAGCCTCCTGCTCCGGGGGGACCTCGAAGACTGAGGGGCTCCCCCCCTCCTCATCCACCGGCCAGAGGCGCGGGGGCGCCGCCCCCGAAAACCTCACTTCTAGCCTCTCCGGCGCCAATGCCGCCGGGAGAGGTGAGAGGAGCGTCACGCGAACTGGCGACGGGGCGTAGTCCACCGAATCGGACCCCGCCCCATCAACAACAACCTCCTTCCCCCGGGCCTCGACGGGGGCCTCCGGGGGCGGAGGCGTCGCCTCTGCCCGGGGCGCCGCCCAGGCATGTTCGGCTCCGAGAGCTGCGTCCTGGGCCCTCACCGGCGCCGTCGCCGGCGCCGTCGCCGGAGCTGGGGTCTTCTGGACCCGGGGCTTTTTGGGCTCCGAGCCCCCGGCCGCGTCCTTCCCCCGTTTATGAGACCCGGGGGTGGGAAGGGGCTTCCTCTCCGGAAGCCTGAGCCCGTAGGCCTCGGCCACCAAGTTCCGGGGAGGCCCCTCCCCCACGAGGCGCACGATGCGCTCGTGTTCGTCGGCGAAGTACCTCCCCAGGAGGTGCTCCGCCTTGTCCCTCGCCGCCGCGTACGGGCGCACTGCAAGAGGTAAAAAGTTAGTCAATTTCTCATAAAAAACTGCAAGTACAAAAATGCAGGGGACTTACGCCGCGTCACCGACTTGACCGGAGGCCGCTGCTCCAGGCCCATGCCGATCCCCCTTCCCCCGCGTGAGAAGGGGGAAAGCCGCAGGAGCGCCAGCTCCTCCGCGGCGTCCCGCATTGAGCGGGCCTTCTTCGCCAACACCACCTTCCCGAGGAGCTCGAACTCCTCGTCCGTCCACATCGGCGGCTTCGGTGCGGATGATCGGCTGTAGGTGGGAGGCTCCGGGGCGTAGACCACCGCCTCGTCCCGGACCCGGAGGTAGAACCACCTCCGGAGCCAGTCCCCCCAGTAGTCCCGGGAGGCCGCCGCCGGGAAGTCTGCCACCCGGGAGGGCAGCATTTGGACCATCACCGAGCCGAAGGGGGACTTCGGTCCTCCCTTCACCGGGTGGGAGCTCCGCGCCGCAGGTTCATAGAAGTACCGGAAGGCGCGGAGGGTGGGCTCCCGCCCGGTCGCTGTCTCGTAGAGCCATATAAAAAGGCCCATACGGACGAGCGCGTTCGGGGTGAGGTGGTTGAGAGCCACCCCGTACTCTTTGAGAAACTCCCGGAGCATCGGGTGCACCGGGAGCCGGAGCCCCGCCTCGAGGAAGGCCTCGAAGGCCACGACCTCTCTGGGCCTGGGGCGGGGGGCTCCGTCCTTCTTTAGGGGAACCCGGATGTCCCCCTCTTCGACGATGCCCTTCTTGACCAGGGACTCCGCGTCCGAGGCCGAGAACTCGGAGGCCCAAAGGAAATCCGCGGGGATTTCCTCCGGGGGCACCTCCGTGGTCTTCGCTCGACCTTTGGGCGCCATTAGGTGAGTTCTTTGTTTTTCGGTGGCTAAGTTTTCAGGTGGCTGTCAACGACTCCCGGACGCTCGCTACCGGAGAAGGCTACCGGAGAAACTACCGGAAGAGCGCTACCGGGAGAGCTGAAGCTGGAGTTGAAGATTTGGAATGAGCTACCGGGGCCCCCTAAGGCCCTATTTATAGAGGCTGGCCGTGATCTAGATGCGCGCCACGTGGCCCCCTCGGAGCAATCTGGACCACTGATTCAAACCGTGCGCGGGAAACGAAGGGACAGGCGCGTAAATCGAGACGCCGTTTCGAACCCCGCGTGCATTTCTTGCGAGAACGGCGCGGCCATGAAGCGCCCGGCACGGAAACCGAAGCGTCGCCGGGGCTCCGGTGATTTTCGTCCGGAGATTTTCCCGGTACCGTAACCATTCCCTCCGGGGGCTCAAGCTTCGTCCCCGGACAGCATGGGGGGCTGTTGTTGGGGGAAATCTCCACGCGGTCAAGTCCAGGTAAGTTCATGATTGCCCGGGGACAGTGGCCGCCGGTGCTTGCCCCGGGCGCCGCCATTTGGCCCCCGGGACCGTGCCCCCCGGGCATGTCCCGGGCGCCGCCATGTGCCCGGGGACAGTGGCCGCCGGTGCCTGCCCCGGGCGCCGCCATTTGGCCCCCGGGACCGTGCCACCCGGGCATGTCCCGGGCGCCGCCATTTGGCCCCCGGGACCGTGCCTCCGGTGCCTGCCCCGGGCGCCGCCTTTTAGGCTCCCGGGGACAGTGGCCTCCGGTGCCTGCCCCGGGCGCCGCCTTTTAGGCTCCCGGGACCGTGCCCCCCGGGCATGTCCCGGGCGCCGCCATTTGGTCCCCGGGACCGTGCCCCCCGGGCATGTCCCGGGCGCCGCCATTTGGCCCCCGGGACCGTGCCTCCGGTGCCTGCCCCGGGCGCCGCCTTTTAGGCTCCCGGGGACAGTGGCCTCCGGTGCCTGCCCCGGGCGCCGCCTTTTTGGCCCCCGGGACCGTGCCCCCCGGGCATGCCCCGGGCGCCGCCATTTGGCCCCCGGGACCGTGCCCCCCGGGCATGTCCCGGGCGCCGCCATGTGCCCGGGGACAGTGGCCTCCGGTGTCTGCCCCGGGCGCCGCCTTTTGGGCTCCCGGGACCCTGCTCTCCGGAAGAGGTCCCGGACGTCACCGCCCTCCTAAAAGGTAAAATCCCTGTTTGTTTATCACGTGCAGGTCACGCGAGGGACGCCTCGGGAATTAGCGACCTCCTGTCAAGCATCCAAGGCGTTTGACCGGGAGAAGGACGGTCCTACCCTTCAATCCGACGGTGGCTCCCGGGGTAGTTTAGGTTTTTTGCTTCTTTTTGGGGCTATAAATAGCCCTTGTACCCCTCTGTTGTAAAAGATCAGTTCATTATTATTTGGAATAGCTAATCTCACAGACGTGCTCCGGAAGCCTCTCCCCCGGAGAGAGCCTCCCCAGCCGACTCCGGTCGGGAGCGCGTCGACAGGACTAGGGCCCCCACTGGGACCCGAACCTGTATAAATCCACATGTCAATTCTCGTGTTTGTCCGGCGGGGGAGGACCGGTCACTCGGTCAACCCGCGCTGCGTGATCTCCGCTAGGATCGTCTTCAAAACCTGCCGGGGTATTCTTAATACCACGACACCTGGCGAGTCTTAACCATCCACAGGATAGGAAAGTTGCTCTGATACCAACTTCATCCGTTTGAGACCTAGCATTGGTTTTCGCACTAGGCTCGCCCAGATTCTAATATGCGGAATAACGGGATCTTATTCGAAAATACCGAAACCCGAAGTAATTGCACAACACTTTATTTCAAAGGGGGCTTTATATGTCGAACGTTAGATACACTTTGTTACGTCGAAGGAATTATAAGTGTCATAAAACTCAAATAAGTTCTATGACTTTTCGATGATCTAAACTAGACCTATTACAAGGTATTTATAGTCCAATCGTATGAATACGTATCAAACTCAGTAAACTAAACGTATTAGACTCGTATAACTAACTAATCCTAAACGGATAGACTTAGTACTCTATATTTGGATCGGATTACAATTTCGAACAGGGAACGATCGCGAAACCTTTCTGAACACGGTTAAGGTCGCGAAGCCGTATGCGACTCGACCTAAAGATCCTCCCGGATCACACAGAGAACATCATTTGGTGATTATCAGTTATACATAATCATTCGAAAAGCGGATATATAATGCAACATCCCAGTTTTTGGCTATCTTTTCTGCTTGCGAGTCAGCATATCTTCTTTGAAATCCCAGATGTCTCAATCCTATTTTGATCTCTTAATTCAAAATCATGATCTTAGGTATGCCACTACCTTAACCTAAAAAGTTGGCAGCTAAACTTCATCTCCCAGTTCATTTTCACCTTTCAGTCCAAAAGTATTTCGGTTTAGTCCTTTTCAGAATTTTCAAAAAGCCCAAAAAGGCTAAAAGTCTCAGATCATCTCCAAATTCAAATCCAATCAAATGATTATCTTTCATTCACTTTTTTGAACATTTTTCCCTTCGGGAAGAACTCAAAAATCTCAACCGAAACCCTAGTTTCAGCCCCGACAAAAAAAAAATCAATCAAACCCTAATTACCCTATTTTACCCTATTTTCGGTTTTTGTCGAAACCCTCAGATCTTATCAGATTTTGCCATTTTCCCTGCTGGATGAGTCCAAGTATTTTGGTAATACTCATCTGTAAAATCAGATTGCAAATTAGCCCTTCAGAATCCCAAATTTGCAATCAGGTCCGAAATTCCGTGAAGAACCTTCGCAATTCAGTCCAAACCCTCACAAATCAGCCCTTTGCCTCGCAAACAAGTCCCTGGCTTCTTTTCTTCGACCACGACCAGAGCCCGTGTGCACGACCACGACCTGAGGACGTTCGACCACAGTTGCTGCCACCGTTAACCGTGAGCCACCGTAGCCTTCACCACTGGCCTGTTGTGCCACCGCCAACGGCCGAATCCTACGTGTAACGCACGTGCTCACGTCGCGCCAAGAAGCTCCACCGTGGAGATGACCGGAGACCGCAGCTTCACCGTTCGCGCGCGCGTGCCTACCATTGTCAGAGCTCTACTGCCACATGGCTGCCATGCCGAGACTCGCCATCCCGTCGTTCTGCCGAATCCAGATTTCGCGCGATACTCCGTCTCTGGCAGAGCTCCCGCCGTGTCCCAATGCGCCTTGCTAACCGCTCCGGCACCAGAGAGCATCTCCCCATCGATTTTCTGCCGCTCCCGAGGACTCAACCCCACGGCTATATAAAGCCCCCTCTCGCCAGTGCTTCACTCCACACCCACACTTCACCAGCAACCCGAGACTTAGCTCTAGAGCTTGCCGTTGCCGTGCCTTCATCTTCTTCCCCGACGAGCCGCTTCTGGAGCTCACGGTGCCAGCCTCGACCGTTGCTTCCCACTCCAAACCAAGGCCACCAGTAAGCTCCCCTCATTCCCCTGTACGTGTCATAGCATTTAATTGAACTCCGACGAGACCTAGCGCCGACGATCGCCGAGATTGCTAGTTGCCCTATTCCCCTAATGCCGAGTGATTCAAGCCAAATTGATCCTCATGCTAGTAGAGAAAAGTGATCAGTAAGCTAGGAGGAGTAAGCCAGCAAGTTGGAATCATCAATTTTGCCCCGAGTGTCGACTCCCCAAATTCGAGCTTCAACAGTTCGCCGGAGAACGCCGCCGTGCTTCTCCAGCCATCCCCTGGCAAAATTGAGTACACCAGTAGCTTATGATGACCCCTAGATGCTTCCCGAGTGTGGAATTGAGTTCAAACGTCGTAGATCAAAAATGCCCAAATCGCTGCCTTTATTTTCGGCTCCGATCACCGGAGTTTGTTTTCCGACCGAACCAGCTGATGCAACCTTGTCATTTAGCTAGGCCTCAACCCCCTGAGTGTTTTACTCCACTGGCTCGAACCATGAATCGGCCTAGATCAAAAGTTATGATAATGCCAAGTTTTGTCCAAAACCATGTCTGTGCCGCGTCGCCACCGTGGTTCATCGACGCCGTCCGGCCACTTTCTGCCCTTGAGCCTATTGAGTGATTTGTTCCTGTTATCAAGGCCTAACCCCCAGACAAAGTTGCGCACCAATTGATGCCCTAGGTCAAAAGTTATACAATGCCCTAGTTTCTGGCCATGTCGAGCACTATGTCAGTGCATGTCCACCAGTGGCATTGGATGATTTAGATCTGTTACATTTGAGCTATTGAAATTCCACTTTGTCCACTAAGCCTTCTGAGCCATGTTATATGATATTCCCTACTGTCACATCTCCAGAAAACAGACCTAGAACCAATTTAGGGCTATGTCAGGCCATGAGCCGAATGTAAGCCCTTCGACATTCAAGTCCTTTTGATCCCATCTCTTCGATCAATATCAAGTGACCTTGTCCAAACCCTTTCCCCTGCATGCATGATATATTTACGTATTATTTTCTAGAACTTGTATGCTTATATAGTGTGTATGTGTTGTTTGTGTCCGCTGTGGAACCAGAGGTTGAAGGTGCAGAAGAGAACTTCGAGGATTCATCTGAGCAGCTAGACCCATCACTGCAAGGCAAGTCTCAAACCCTTGATCATGTCTAGCCTATTATTTTGAAATGAAGTACGTTAACTGTTTTCAAGTATGTGCATGCCTTAGATTCAAATAAGAGCTATGTTTCAATGAAATGATTAGATATGACTTAAATAACTGTAAAGCCCCTTTTGACATTGAATATCCCTGCACCCTTGTCACCCTAGAATATCATGCTTAGGCTATGCTATGCTCAAGATTATATGTTAAATGTTGAATTGTCACATATGAGAAAAGCATATTCAAAACCCTTTTTGTGAAAGAAAATGTGATTGGAATCGATAGTGAGGATGGTTTGATTGGATGGTGCTGTGTGCACACTGGGAATGTGAAAGACTCCTCACTAAAGATTCATAAGGACTAGAACCTTGTGTTGTGCTTCTATGCGGCATGAAAAACGTACCAACCACTTGCCCGGTTATGGGACGGGCGCAACTTAGTAGCTTTCTTTAGTATTAGCTTTTCCCTACAATGGTTGTCGATCCGGTTTCTTGCGAGAACTGGTGGGCCACTGAGGGCCATGAGTGATGTGAGTTCAGAAAACTTATGAGAGGAAAAGATGGAAAGAAGGAAGACGCCCTATGCCAGATTAAGTCGTGCGAGGCTGTAATCAAGAGAGGCTATGTGTCTTGCGAGAACATAGACCCAGGCTAGGAAGTAAGGCAGTGGGGAGGACCCACAACGGTACTTGAGACTTAACTGTCTATTTACCGAGCAGGGAATTGTTAATGCTAGGACTATAAACTGTTGTGTCATCTCGGCCTTGTCACATGCGTAAAAGTCGCATGGAGAGGTATCGACTTGAAAGCCGAATGATCGGTGGATTAAGGTGGTACACCTTTGCAAAGTTTAAAAAGTATCGGATACTCTGAGCTCCCAGGTTATGGAGTCTGTGCGCTGTGGATTCTATTCACGTCGATGCAGCACAAGTAGCTTTTGGAAAGTTTTTCACAAAATCTAAATAAAGTGGTGACTCATGGAAGACCGCCACACACAATATTTTCTGAAAATCTAGCTTAGGGTTTTAAAAGCACCGCTTTCGAAAATAAAGATCTTTTCTTCAAAACTAAGTGCGAAAATCTATTCTATATACATGTAAAAAGCCAAAGAGCCATTCTTTGAGAATTTCCCCCTCATCTATATATGCTGCATTCTTATTTGGGACTTGTTGAGCACCATGTGGACAATGTGCTCACCCTTGCTTTTACAAACACATTTAGAAGAAGGATTCATCGACCTGAATCTTACGGTCTTGAACCCAATGTGAAACAAGAAGAAGAAACTGAAGACCCAGCTTGTTAGAGGGTTACGTACCAAAGTGGAGTACGATGTGGAGAAGGCCCGTACAACACCGCTGCTGCTGAAGAAGAAGACTGATGAAGTCCTTTTGCTTGTTATTACTATTTCATTTGTGCCGACCTTTGTGTCGAAAACTCCTTAATTTTGTATCAACATTATGTGCGTCGTTTTGGCGTTAAGTTATTGTAATGTTGGTCCTTGTGATCAGCACTTGTTTTTAATTACTCGCATTTTTATATAATGCATCTTGTTGTTGTGAGCTGCAATGTGCCATTTCTGAGTGCAACCCACCTAGGCGGTTGCCACCGGATTCCTCAAATGAGGGTCCCACATATAAGGAAAAGAAATTTCTTATTTCTTACAATCTTTGCATACATAAGGGATACAAGCGACCAAAGCGTCGACCTGATCTGAAAGTAATTTACAAAATTCTCCTAGGGACGTATTAGCATCAGTAGGACCTACACTGGCCGCCCCAAGAGAACTAGAAATAGCTCTAAGAATATCTACATCATCTCTCAGCAAAGGAGTGCAGCTGTTCCTTATTGTATCGGAGAGTTCTCACTACTGCCAAGTGTAATCTCTCTCCGACCGGAACCTGCACACTTCTTCGCGAGAACCCTCACAGCACTCTGCCCAGTGCAGAATGGCAGAAGACATCTCCTCAGAACGCTTCTCCAATGCCTCTTTTTCTTCTTGGAGAGTTTTGCACAAGGCAGCTTTCTCCTCCTGCACATGCATGGGTTAGTTTTGAAAGACATAACGACCAGTAGAGAGGGTGAAGATGATTGCCAAGCTTCGGAGTGGATTTGGACGTGGAAGTGTGTGACTTACCCCAGAAAGTTGATCATCCAAGAAAAGCTAATGATCCAAAGGTGTTGAAGAGGGGATATTGGAAGGATTGTTGTGGATCTCCAAAGGTGGAGTCGATGCAACTGGAGGGGTTGCAAGGGGCAATGTGGCAACACAGGCCTCAGCACCCTCTAGAGTCTTCGCAGCAGCTCCTCTGGAGGATCTTTCATCATTTCTAAGTCTCTTCTTTGGAGGGAGCATTTCCTCAGGCACCTGTGGATTTCGAAATGCATTTGTTTGGAGGTAATCAAGTCATAAAATAAAGATCTGCATTAGAGTTTCAGAGAGGACTTACTTTCTGAAGATCCTGATCGAGTTCATTCCTTATCTCTTCCTCAGCACTCTCAATTTCAATAACCTCATTGGAATCTCGGCTCGCCATCAAGGTGAGAGTTGAGGAGGGAATAAAGACAGGGATTTACGAGCAGAATTCTTAAAAGACTTACCCAAGAATTTGTAAGTCTTAAGGATTGAAGAGCCTCACTATTTATAGAACCAGAAGATGACGGTCCATATGCGCGGGTGCCTCGAGTTTTAAAAAGCGCACTACTAGTTTTCAAGGTCAATAAATTAATGATTATTTCTCGAGAGATAAACTGCCACACGGCGGAACAGTACCCACTTAAGAAGTTGACGCGTCAGATTACATAATTCGATGCAAATTAAATTTGAAGTAAATAATTAAGACTCTTCATCTGTGCAGTTATCATGTGCCGTTATCCATGTGTGGTTATCCACGATTGCATGTTGAGAATTCGAAGCGTCGGACACTGTTGGGACTATCACAGACGGTTAGGTGATCAAAACCGTCTGCTTTACTATTACAGACGGTTCTGAGGTCTGAACCATCTGTAATATGCCTGGAATTTTGCTTGAAGTTGAACCGTTCAACTTCTACAAATACTTGTTCCCTCCCTGGAGTTTTGCTTCCAGTCGAACTGTTCCACTTCTTTTTCTCCTAATCCTTTGATGGCAATTATCCTGCGATTCCTGTATCTTCCATTTTTATATGTCTTCTTTTTAGCATGATTCTGTGCAAGTCCTTGGACGATGTTCACGAGGGGCAACGTAGTTCACGGTTCTTCGTCACAGTACGCTACCTACGTTGGCTTGTTGGCGAAAGAAATGGTGAAGCTCACCGTCGAGACCTGGAAGTTAGTGAAGGGCAAGATCTCAGTTGGCTCAGTCGAGAAGATCCTCAAGCCCACGTGTTTCTCAAATCAGGACCTATAGAAAGCATCTTACATTTGTATGAGTTATTTTCTCAGGCTGCATCTAAACTCAACACAACTCAACTCAACTCAACTGAGTTGAGTTGATTTGCATTGATGAGTTGAGTTTGAGTCAGAAGAGATCACCAAGAAAAATGTAACTCAACGCCAGTTCCAGCTCCTCAGGCGTCTCTGAACTGAACTCCTATGGTTAAATCAAACGTGGTTCATACATTTGTTGTTTCAGATGAATGGATTTGTGATGTATCAAGTCTAACTTGTAGTCGAAAGTTACATTTGTTGTTTGATTGAAATGTTCTCTTTCATATGTGACTTTTGTAATATACATCGAATGTGTGAATTGGTGTATTTGTATTGGTGTATATTTGTGTATTTGTATTGCTATTTGGAACATGTACTTGAATGTGTCAATTGGTGTATTTGTATATTTGTATTGGTGTATATTTGTGTATTTGTATTGCTGTTTCTGACATATACTTCAATGTGTGAACTGGCGTATTTGTGTAGAACTATCGCAAAAATATCACAGACAGTTATCATATCAGAACCGTGTGTAAGACAACACTATTACAGACAGTTTTGTGGTGAAAACCATCTGTGATAGAACTATCACACACGGTTTTTAAATCAGAACCGTCTAACTTCAAACGGTGATATAACAGATGGTTTTTACCTCAAAACCGTCTGTGATATAACTATCACAGACAGTTTTTAAATCAGAAACATCTGTGATATTCCAAGAACGTGCTGAAAAATTGGAAAATTGACATAAGAACAAATTCTTAATTAATTTTTTTATCATTAATGAAAAACAAGCTATTTATAGAATTTCCAAGGCGACGCTTCATGTTCCCAGGCTAGGGCACCGCGCAAACATCAGAACCCGAAATGACACAACACACCGTTGAGAATTTGTAGCGTCGGACACTGTTGGGACAATCACAGTTGGTCGTTACATAAAAACCGTTTGTAATGTGACTATCACAGACGTTTTGATTTAAAAACCGTCTGTGATATTGAAAGAACGTTGAGAATTCGAAGCTTCGGTCACGGTTGGGACTATCACAATCGGTCCTTACATAAAAACCGTCTGTAATGTGATTATCACAGATGGTTTTTTACCTCAGAACTATCTGTGATATTCAAAGCAAGTTGAGAACTCGAAGCATCGGACACTTTTGGGACTATCCAACCAAATAGGCCCGACTTCTGTATTGTTTCTAAATTTTTTTTGTTTGCCATAAAAAATATGTTGCACCACACTCGCGTTTGGCATGCCACAATGCCATCCAGCCAAATAAGTCCAACGTCTATATTCTTTCTATATTATTTGCATGGGACCTGCGACTTCTATATTGTTTCTATATTATTTGCATGGCTCCGAAGGACTACCCTCACACGCCAAAGATTGCCACTTCTATGTATATGATCGCGATAGTCGTTCCTTGATCGCACACAGTGCACATACCTTTGTATGGTCGAATGTTCGCCAAAAGCTAAAGAAATATAAAGAAAGAGGGAAGATAGCATGCAGTCCAAGAACGTGCTAAAAAATTGGAAAATTGACATAAGAATAAATTTTTCATTAATTTTTTTTCATCACTTACAAAAAAAAGTAAAAATACAAAATGCTAGGTCAAGGAGTGGTCTTAGCCCTGGCTACATCTAGAATAAAGTCAGTTTGACTTACAGCCAGGACGCAGGACTCCTCCAGCGACAAGTTGTCCTTCTTAGGATCAACTACCGCGTCGAGAAGGCCTGCGACCTCCCTCAGCTTCGCGATGGTATCCTTCATAGTCAAACCGCAGCCAGCAATGGTCATATCCGCGGCTTGCTTCTCCTCGCGAAGACGCCTTGTGCTCGCCCTAGCATTGTCACCATCCGTCTTCATGCGCTGAATGCACTGGAAGAGATCGTCCAGGTCAAGCCGTAGCGGAGTGTGCTTCTTCGTAAGGACCTTGTGCTCCTCCTCGAGGGCCCTCAACTTGGCTTTCACCTTGCCCGAGTCTTCCACGGCTCCCCTTCCCTGTGCAAATCAACAGGTCAAGAATGTACTGAACAGGGATTAACAATACAGGGGTAAGTCCAAAAGATTGAGAGTTCTTAGAGGGGAGGGCGAGGCTGACGATGCCATTGAGGATGTCATTGGCGTAGATAAGCTAAGGAGTCAAACAGTTTGAGAATTTCCAAGGCGACGCTTCGTGTTCGCCTAGGTGCCACGCGAAGATCGGAGACCGAAATGAACACAGTTGAGAATTTGAAGCGCTGGCACTGTTTAGAACAGTCGGTTCTGATATTAGTACCGTCTCTAATACTACACTATCACAATTGGTTTTGATAATGGGACCGTCTGTGATATTCTAGTTATCACAGACGGTTCTCAGTTGAGAACCGTTTGTATCTATCACAGTCGGGTTTTAGTTTAAAACCGTCTGTGATAAGTAGACTATTACAGACGGTTTTGTGTTGAAAATCGTCTGGTTGACTATCATAGTTGGTTTTGACATCAGAACCAACTGTGATAACTTAATATATTCTCCCGATAGGCCTTCGCAGACGGTGTTCCATTGAAAAGTTCATAATCATCTGTGATGTGCCGTCCTGGATGTCTGTTTCTGTGTTAGTGAAAATCCTTTGTCCCCCTACAGACTTGACTCATCCTACCTTCCCGGAGGAGCACCCTGAAAGGTCCCACAACTCACAAATTTTCATAAGATCAACTAAGAACCCCGAGTCCAAATCATCGACAGACTCAAAGGCCAGAAATGGCAAAAATCTGCAATTCACCTCCAAATTCCAATTCAATTGATCAACTATGTTCATTTTACTATTCAACACAAGTTTCCCTTTTGTACCAAGTTCAGATTCAGCCACAAAACTTAGTTATTTATGTTGTTAGCTGTTTTCGGTAAAAGTACTATTCACTTTTACCCTAATTCTTTTTTCATTTTTGTTTTCATTTTCATTTTTGTTTTCATTTTCGTTCTCATTTCAACTCAAATTATCTCTAATCTAATTACTCAATCAAACCATATGTATTGAACTAAGTCCAAACTTGTTCCCGGATTTTGAATAATTACAATTCAGTCCAATTAATACTCCAAAATTACAATTCAGTCATTCAGACAATCCTTTCCTTCTTCTGGTTTTCTTCAATCTTCATGCACAAGGAGTGTTGAATACATCCATATACACCAACAGATGCTTCTTCCTTTAGTCTTATTTCCTATTGCTTTCTTAGCCTTTTGCTCCAACAGCCAATAGCAGACTCACACACACGAGCACACGAGTCAACAGCAGAGAAAAAACAGCCCACCTGTCTTCTTCCTCTAGCCAGCAGCTGCTGCACTATGCACTATCCACACTCTTTCTTCTCTACACAAGATCCAAGAGAGCAGCAGCAATGATCCTCTTCTTCTCCTCCATCTTTTTCTTCTAGCAATAGTAGTAGAAGCAATAGTATTCTTCTTTGCTCTTCTTCTTCTTCTTCTTTTCCTGCTCCAGGAAAATTGTAGTAGCAACCCTAAAGCAAGGAACAAAAGAAGCCAACTATTCTTCTCCAAACCACGTGAGGAACATCTTCACTCACACCTACAAACATTTTACTACCTCACCGAAGATGTAACCCATACACATACTCACAATGTTCTTCTTCTTCTTCTTACTCGGCGCATTACCAAATTGAGCTGCGCAGCTGTCATGTTCACTCTGGCCATGACCAGTTGATTCCTCCTACCCAAACTCTTCCAACACCTCACTCAAGATCCCAGCTGTGTCCTCGTGAACACCGGTGCTACCAACCACCGTCAATTGCTATTTTTCCTTTCTCCGGTAAACTCCCCTGTTCCGGTCATCGGACTCGTTTCCCGGCCAAATCAGTGGTCGAGCTTATAGGATAAAATGTTCCTCTCCTCAAATAAAGCCTTTCCATTCAGACAAAATTAAAAATCCACCTCGAACGGATGAGTTCCTATTCTTCCTGCGCCGTCGCTATCGTGCTCTCATCGCCAACCCACACCGCCGTTACTTCGACCAAAATGATCAGACCATTAGCTTCCCATCACTCCCCTCTCACTCCTACAATAGAGAATCAAGCCCTATCGCCCCCTACAGGAAAACGCCAAATTTGAAGTTCATCTTCTCCAGTCGTGTCATCGAACTCCTCGTCGCACAGCCTTGTTCAAATTTCCCTTGGCTACACCATCTAGACAACACGAAAAACCTAACCGTGCTTTTAATTTCAGGATCGAATCACCCCATCGCCCCAGCACCATTGAAGTCTCCAATTTTGCCCTTTTGGTCTAGCACAACTTGCCGCCGCTCGACGTCAACCAGCCGCCAACCAATCTCTTTTCACCTGCTTGTACCTTTCAACCCTATCAAGCTTCTAGACCACACAAATGCCACAGTAAAAATATCTATACCAAAATCAGATGTTTTACTCCTCTTCGACGTGCCGCTAGCGTGCCGCCCGTTTGCCATCGGCTGCCCTCGTTGACAACGCTTTGTCCAATAGGTGCGCTTAACTAGTTGAGCATTTTACCTCACTGCTTCGCATCCTTGTGCCACACATAAACTCCTTCAAACCCTGTGTCAAGATCTTGTCCATAAGCTTTACTTCGTCGTGTCGTCGCCATTCTTCTCTGACGTCGTTCATCACCGTCCATCCGCCCCAGTGCTCGAAATCAACTCGATTGGGTTCCTGTCACCCTCTCCTATCTTCCAGACAAAGTTGGTGCAGCCGTCGAGGCCTAACGCACCCGCACATCCATGCCCTAAATTATAGCCAATGCCACCCTACTATTAGCCTCTGACAGTGCATGTCATCCAGTGGCATTAGCCCTATTTATCCACTTTAGTGCATGCAAATCAAAATCCAATTTGTCTACCAAGTTCATAATCTTATTTCATATGTTTTCTTCGACTTTCGCATCACGAGAAAACCTCATCCTGACCTATTTCCAGCTTTGTCGCTCCAGATGATTGTTGATCGTTGATGTCAGAACATCGCCGCGTTCCTGTCTAATCTGGAAATTGACTTCGGCCTCGTGTTTCGACCATCCAACCAAAGCCCTATCCATGTTTCAGTACTCAAGCCACGAAGAAAACTCTAAAAGGCCTGCTGGAACCTTGTTAGTCCATGTCCAATGTCTCTTTCATCGACATACCTATGTCATTTGCAACCCTAGAAACCTCAGATTAAAAATCTGTTCACCTCACCTTGTCCACTTTCCCTTCAACCTTACATATATAATCTGATCATCCATCCAAACATCAGATAATAGTTTCCCTATTTTCCAAGTTAATTCGATTTAGACCAAACCAATCATCATCTTTCGACCATCCTTCTTAATCCTATCCAACATCTTTCACGCAATCTAGTCATCTAAATCATTTCACTATCCCAGCATTCGACCCCTTGATCACCATCAACATAAATATATGTATAAACAAATATACTAACTATTATTTTTGTTTTCTTATTTATTGATGTTTAAATAGATCCCAAGTGAGGTGAGCACAAGAACGTCAATACCCTGGTAGCTCCTTCAAGTGGATTTCACAAAAAGCAAGGCAAGTCAATACTTCTTGATCATATTGAACCCATACATTGCAAAAACTTATATATGTTGTTTTTGATAAAGTTTAAGTATATGCATTTGAATGAACAATCACAAGTAGTTGTGACAGTGATTATTACCCGAGTTAGTTGCTGTCGCGCCCCGAACAGGGTACCACGACTACTCCCGTGGAGACCCAGCTCGCTGCGGCTGGCCTCATACATACATACCATTGACTTCCCAGGATAAGTCAAGCACAGGAGTTCATTGTAGCAGAGTAACTTTCAAATTATCAATCATAAACAGTATGGCCTGCTGGCCTGGTACAATAAAAGGGTGATACAATGCCTTCACGGTACAAATGGTCTAAATAAAACAAAAATACAACTACTCGGCAGAAGCTAGCCGAAACCCCCACAGTCGTAAGAAGTTGACAGCAGAACAACACACATCAAGGCTCTGGCAGAATTGGCTCTCCTCCTTCTGGATTCACGAAATCTTCCAAGCCTTCATCTTGGTCATGAAGCACTCCATCTATTGTTGAAAGGTTTCAAGGGTGAGCACGGACTTGTTTGTTTAAACAACCAAAAGGATCGATATACAATTGGGAAATGTTGTGCAATCCAATCCTCAACAATTTCCAAAACTGCTATGAGATGCCTGGAAAAGAAGTTGATCTTCATTGACTACGCCAAACTTCAACCAAAACTCTTTGACAGTTCATCAAGAGATTCGTGGGAGTGAGAAATACCATTCCCAACATCTCTGATAATTCGGTTATCAGGGCTTTCAAACATGTCGTTCGATACTGAAGATTCATGAAGGATTTAAGTATCCATCCACTATGATCAGTGTCACAACTTTTCAACATGGTTGATTGATATTCCGATGCGGCTGAGGCTGTGGAATGGAATAGGATGGTGGACAAGGGTAACTTAACTTCTCAACCTAGTCTCTAGTCTGAGAAGAAGGATGATTCGAACAAGAAGTCCGAATCATCTGCGAGCAGAAAATCCAAGAAGCCCAAAAAGAAGGATGGAGCAAGCCAATTCCGAGAGGTTGCGATCATGGAAAAGCAGCCACCAGGAAACGGTAAAAAAGTTCCATTCAATAATAATAAACCTCCTTTTGGTGGTCATAACAACGACCATACAGAACAATCGACTAACCCACAGGGAGAAAAGAAATGGTGTGCATTGCACAATGTTCCCAGACATGACATCCAGAATTGTCACAACTGGTTGAAAGGCATGGACGACTTTTATCAAGGTAAAGCACCTATGCCAACTATAGCAAAACAGGGACAATCTTGTGGGATTAAGGATGTTGATGGAGATGAGGACATGTCGTACCAGGTACCAAATAATCATGTTAATATCATATTTGGTGGTTCTTTGTCTTATGTCTCTAAGCGTCACTTTAAGTCTGTTTACAGAAAGGTAAATAATATTGAAGCTCCCCCTGGAGAGCCTCAATTCCCCCGCTAGGCAGAGACTTCCTTGACCTTCAGCCAGGATGATTGCCCTAAGGGACTATCGTGACCAGGCGACTTCCTCTGATCATTTCTCCTATCATTAGAAATGCTAAAGTGGGAAGAGTATTGGTCGATGGAGGAAGTTCTCTTGACCTACTTTTTGTGAAAGCACTTGACAAGATGCAAATACCTTGTTAAAAGATTAAACCAATGGTTCACCCATTCTTCGGGATAATACCTGGTCCTTCGATGATGCCCATCGGCCAGATTGTACTACCCGCGACACTTGGGGGACCAGAGAACTTTCAAATAGAATTAATTACTTTTGATGTAATTGATTTTGATTGAGCATATAATGCCATTTTTGGTAGGCCCTCTCTTGCCAAGTTCATGGCAGCAACGCATTATGCTTATCAATGTGTCAAGGTGCCAGAACCAAACGGCATGATCACTATTAGAGGCAGTCAAAATATTGCTCTAACATGTGATCGAATGTCCCTAGAATTGATCGATTAGCTTCCCCTCCGGGATGTGAAGGCTATGACCAAGGAACCAGATGCGGCAAGGTAACTGCGCGACCAGATGAGAAGCCAAAGCAGGTTCCTTTATTCCCAGATGGCCCGTCTAGAACCATTCGGATTGGGATGGGACTGGACGATAAATAGGAACTTGCGCTCGTTATTTTCCTATGAGGTAACGCAGATGTGTTTGCGTGGAAACCATCCGACATGCCTGGTGTCCCAAGGGAAATAATCGAGCACAGGCATTCTGTAACTTGAATAAACATGGAATCAAGTTGAATCCTGAAAAGTGCTCTTTTGGAGTTTCTTCGGGTATTGTTTGTTCGAGAGACATTGAGGTTAATCCCAAGAAAATCCGACCATTGAGCAAATGCGATTTCCTTCGACTACGAAGGAGGTACAAAGCCTAACCAGTCGAATGGCGGCCTTGAGTTGTTACATTTCACGGTTAGGTGAACGTGGATTACATTTCTTTAAGATTCTACGTAAGCACAATGGTTTTCACTAGTCGGACGAAGCCAAAAAAGCCTTTCAGGAAGTCAAAGCATATTTAACAAGTTCTCAAGTGTTGGTTTCCACGATCACAAGAGAGTCATTATTCATTTATTTGGCTGCTACCCCTCATGCGGTCAGTATTGTTTTGGTCATAGAGATTGAAGGTGTGCAAGTGAAGTACTTAATGGACCAAAGGAGCGTTACCCTGAGACCTAGAAGTTACTTTACGCTCTCTTAATAGCTTCCAAAAAGCTACGATATTACTTTCAAGCGCACAAGATTTTCGTGCCCTCATCCTTTCCCTTAGGGGATACTGTCCGAAATCCGGAAGTAATTGGTCGAGTTGCGAAGTGGGCAATAGAACTCGGAGCATTCGATCTTCATTTCACTACTCGAGTAGCAATTAAATCCCAAATTCTTGCAGATTTTGTGGTTGAATGGACAAATCCCGAAACCACTTACGCAAGAACTAGCGAATTTAGAAAATACTGACCACTAGACATTGTATTTTGATGGCTCTCTAAGTTTCTCAAACTCAGGGGCTAGAGTGGTCTTAATCACGCCTCAGGGTGACCAACTCTAGTATATCATACAATTACACTTTGTTGCTACTAATAATGCAGTAGAGTATGAAAGTCTTCTAGACAGGCTTTGAGTAGCCAAATTCCTCGGAGTCCACCGATTAATGGTGAGGGGAGACTCACAGCTAGTCGTAAACCAGGTAAATAAGGAATACAGTTGTTCCAATGAGACAATGGCTCTATACCTCGACGAAGTAATGAAATTGGGAAAACACTTCAAGAATTTCGAAGTCCAATTAATTCTGTGAAGAGACAAATATTTTCGCAAACCAATTGGCAAAAATTGGTTCCTGACGTGCATCCACTCCAGTAGGAGTGTACATTGAGCACTTAAAACAGCCCTCAATTGCAACCATCGTAGACGCACCAGAGGTGATGACTAACGTCGCCGCCCTAGAGCAGGAAGCAGATTGGGTTCGACCATTGAGAATCTATCTTGCGCATGGGACCTTGCCTGAGGACAAAACCCAACGTGATCGATTAGTTAGAAAACAGACTGGCCGAAGGAACCCTATACAGAAAAGGTGCTTGTCGGGGGAAATCACCACCCGATCAGTCCCGGAGATAACGCCCCAGAGACCTTGTCCCGAGGGCCGCACTGGCCCAGTGAGGAGTGTCCCGGAGAGCATGTCCCAGGCGTCGCCACTGGCCCGGTAAGTAGTGCCCCGAGGACCATCTCCCAGGCGCCGCCATTTGCCCGGAGACCAGGGCCCCTGCTGACCTATCCAGGGCGCCGCCTTTTGCCCAGCGACAGGCGCCCCCGGTGACCTGTCCCAGGCGCCTCCATTTGCCCAGAGACCAGGGCCCTCGGTGACCCGTCCTGGGCGCCGCCGCCTTTTGCCCGGTGACAGGCGCCCCCGGTGACCTGTCCTGGGCGCCTCCATTTGCCCGGAGACCAGGGCCCCCGGTGACCTGTCCTGGGCGCAGCCATTTGCCCTGTGACAGGCGCCGCCGGTGACCCGTCCCGGGCGCCGCATTTTTCCCAGTGACAGGTGCCCTCGGTGACAAGTCCTGAGCGCTGCCATTTGCCCAGAGACCAGGGCCTCTGGTGACCTGTCCCCGGCGCCGCCTATTGTCCGGTGACAGGTACCCCCAGTGACCCGTCCCCCGTGCCACCTTTTGCCCGGTGAGAGGTGCCCCAAATGACCTGTCTAGAGCACCGCCATTTGCCTGGACACCAGGGCCCTCGGGGACCTGTCCCGAGCATCACCATTTCCTCGGAGATTAGGGCCCTCGGTGACCTGTCCCGGGCGCCGCCATTTGCTCGGAGACCAGGGCCCTTGGTGACCTGTCCCGAGCGCCGCCATTTGCCCAAAGACCAGGGCCCTCAGTGACCTGTCCTGAGCGCCGCCATTTGCCCGGAGACCAGGGCCCCCGGTGACCCGTCCTGGGCGCCGCCTTTTGCCAAGTGACAGCTGCCCCTCGTGACCCGTCCCAAGCGCCGCCATTTGCCCGGAGATCAGGGCCCCTGGTGACCCGTCCCGGCCGCCACCTGTTGCCCGGTGACAGGTAACCTTGGTGAACCATCCCCGGTGCCACCTTTTTCTCGGTGCAGGGTGCCCCCGTGACCCATCCCAGCCACCGCCTTTTGCTCGGTGATAGGTGCCCCCGTGACCCGCCCCGGGCACCACCATTTGCCCGGAGACCAGGGCCCCCGGTGACCTATCCTGGTCGTCGCCTTTTGACTGGTGACAAGTGCCCTCGGTGACCCGTCCCGGGTGAAGGCTGCGGGGCCCTCCTGCGTAGGGTCACGTGGGGGTCACATGAGGGAGCGTCTTGGTAATCGGCAAGGACACTTGTTGAGCATCCGAGTCCCTTGGTCAGCAGAAGAACGTTATTGCCCCTCGATCCGACGGCTATAGCTGGGGTAGTCTTGTAATTTGCATGTATTGGGCCTATATATGCCCTTGTACCCCTCTTTTGTAAGAGAGGACAATTCATTATCAACAATACAAAAAAACGAATAGGCGTGCTTAGGAGCACTCTCCTCAAGAGAGAACTCCCCCAGTCGACCCTTGTCGAGAGCACGCCGACAGGACTAGGGTCTCCACTGAGAGCTGAACCTGTATAAATTCTTGTGTCACTCTCTGTGTTGGCGCGACGGGAGAGGACCGGTCACGCGATCAACTCGCGTCGCTTTTCATTCGCTAGGAACCTCTGTAGAACCTTCCGGGGTATTCGCAATACCACGATAGTTGGTGCCGTCCTTGGGGATTCATGACGAATTGCCATGGCTCTGCGAAGAAAGAGGGCTCGCGCCCTACCCAATGACGGTGGTGCCGGTGACCCGGCACCACCCCTTTGAGACAGGGTCGCCCCGGCCCTTTCGACCGGACGCAGCCACACCGAGGTATCACCTCTTACTCTCCCGGTTACTTTCGGCGGACAGGCTTCCGGACCCGGCCCAGTAACCACGGCCACCTCGGCGAGGACCAGCGTCCCCCTGACTGCGCCCCCTGTTCCACGGGACACGTTACTTGAAGCTCTTGTCGAAGGCCAACTTCGCACCCAACGCATCATGGAGGAGCTGCTCCGCACATTAGCGCGGCCACCGGCTCCTGTCTATCCACCGCAATTCCCATTCATGGGGGCCTTCCCCCGTTTATGGGCCACCCGGTAGCCTCTCAGATTCCCGGAGGTCCGATCGTCACCGGGACCTATGATCCCGTCGGGGCCTACCTCCCCCCGGTGGGCCCGTCATCCCAAATGTTTCCCACGTCGGGAGCCTTTCCTGCACCGAGAGCCTTCCCCGCGATGGAAGCATTCCTCCAACCGAGGGCTTACCCCGTGACTGGAACCATCCCGGGACCAGGGGCACATCCCGCTGCAGGAGCTTCCCTCCCGCTGGGAGCCGGCCCTGCCCCGCCGGCCACGTCCACCGTGACAGAGGCGGTCCCCGGGCGAATGGGATTCATTACGCCCGGGATGGCCGCCACGCCATCGCGGGAACTACCCCGTGAGGGGCCCTCCTCACCGGTTCCAGAAGTCGCTCCGGGGGCCTGCCCGGCTGCAGGTCCCACTTATGCCCTGGCAACACCCTCCGAGCCAGCGATCGTAGCGCATGAGCTCCCTCCTCCCCCGAGGCTGCCACCGAGGGCTCCCACGGCGGATCAGGTCCGCTTTATCAGGGAGGAGGTCGAGCGAATGTGTACCACAAAATCCGGGGAGGCTCCCTCTCACTACTATATGTAGCTCCCCCCAACCCGTGATCATGGGGAACCACACTCCCGTCCTAACCAGGGGAAGAGACCCGCCAAAGAAGCGACCGCTACCTCCGGAGGGTACCCAGATGTCCAGGAGGTTAGTTCGACCAACCCGAAGGAGAAGAGGCGCTATCATCACACTGGTGGACCGCTTGGGACTCTCCCCGACTCTGACAACGAGCGCGAGTCCCCTATGAAAGGGGACAGCGATCAGGACTCCCCCCAGGAGGTTGAGGGGGCCAACCAACCACTATGCCACCGACTCCGATGCATCCGATGGCCGTGAACCTACCGCCCGCCACACATCGAGAACTATAATGGTGAGGCTAATCCTTATGAGTTTGTGCAGGTGTACTCACTACTACAGAATTCATCATCACAGTCGGGTCAAAACAGTCATCACAGACGGTTCTTACCCGTCAGTGATATTCGAGTCAGTGATAATCATGTACTATCACAGACGATTTTTGATGTTTTCAACCGTCAGTGATCTCTCCATTCACAGACTGTTATAAGATCAGAACCGTCTGTGATACTCATACTTCACAGACTGTTATAAGATCAAAACCGTCTGTGATACTCATACTACACAAACTGTTATAACATCAGAACCGTCTGTGATACTCATACTTCACAGACTGTTCTAACATCAGAACCGTCTGTGATACTCATACTACCACAGACGGTTTGAATCTCTGAACCGTCTCTGATAATTTGAGTTTCGCAGACGGTTCTGATGTCAAAACCACCTGGGATCCTCACATTATCAGTGACGGGTCTGAGAACAGAACCGTCTGTGATACTCAGGTTTTGACCTCTGATAATTTGAGTATACACAAACGGTTTTGACATCAGAACCGTCTGCGATCCTCATATTTTACTGACGGTTCTGAGATCAAAACCGTCTATGTTAGTATGAGTATCTCAGACGGCTTTGATGTCATAACAGACTGTGATACTCAGATTACCAGAGATGGTTTTGATATCAGAACCGTCTGTGGTACTCAAAATACACAGACTGTTATGACATCAAAGCCGTCTGAGATACTCATACTAACATAGACGGTTTTGATCTCATAACCGTCAGTAATAATATGAGTATCGTAGACAGTTCTGATGTCATAACCGTCTGTGTATTTGGAGTATCAAAGACGGTTATGACCTCAGAACCGTCTGTGTATTTAGAGTATCACAGAAGGCTTTGAGGTCAAAACCATCTGCGATAGTGTGATAATCTTGAATATCACAGACGGTTTTTAGGTTAGAACCGTCTGTGATAGTGTTATAATCTCAGAACCGTCTGTGATAGTGTGATATCACAAACGGCTCTGAGGTCAAAACGATCTGTGATAGTGTCATTATCGGTGACTGTTATAATCTCAGACGGTTGTAAGATCAAAACCATCTATGCATAATATGCACAAACGGTTTTGATCTTACAAACCGTCTAAGATGTCCTCTGTACAAATTGCATTTCATATATACAGTTCATGAATTTCATACATGCACAGTACTCAAATATATACAGTCTCATATATATTTGTACAATTGAACTCAGAAATATATTTGTACAGTACTCAAATATATACAGCTTCATATGCACAGTACTCAAATATATTTGTACCCCTCTGTATAGCATTTCATATATACAGCACAGAATTCAGAAATATGTACAATAGAACAAATAAATGTAATCGACAATTAAAGTTAGTGTGTTAGATGTACAAATAAATGTAAGGCCGCACTAATACGAACCTTGCGGGTCCCTAAACTTCCCCTTGGTTGATATGACCTCCGAAAGGAAAAACTCAGCGAGCATCCCTCGGACAATACCAATCTGCCGAGGGTCAAGGCTTTCTGAAGGGAAGTCGACCCCCTGCAGCAAGAGTTGGTACATAAAAAATTAGCTGCAGTTGTAAATTCTGTCAAATCGATACAAAGGGGAGCAGTTGTATACCTCGGGGAAATCTGGCCGGTGAGGGGTGATGATCAAGTCATACATGTGGCGCATCACGTAGAACCCACATGTATTGTCGTCCGGCTGCTGATGGCACTGCCAATTTACAGACCGAGAGTTAGGTGGGGACAAGTTATAAAGTAAAACAAATGCCAGTTGAAATTTGTACCAAAAATTGTAACCACTGAAACTTATCGGCTCGCCGCTCGTGTTGTCTCCCTACCTCGGCAAAGTACTTCGTGAAAGCCCTGTAGATAGTCAAAATTGACAGTTTGAGGATAGCCGAAATTGACAATTTGAAAACAGTAAATCTAGATGCATGCAAGACAGGTCCACATCACCTTTCGAGTACATCTCGTGCGCCGCAATACGAGTACCCTTTCCTCTGCAATGAGTCAAGGTAGAACACCTTGTTGCTTTTTGGAATAAGTAGCAGCAGGATCCAGTGGTAGCTACATATTACACGTAAAGAATTAAAAATTTAATCTAAATTTGGGGGTGTGCACATGGAGACACTAATCTACAGGTGAAGTACTGATGAAAGCACTCACCTCTGGTTGTAGGGTACAAGTATATACTCCTTGTCGACCTGAGGCAACCCTCTTTTGATGTAGTCGACAACGAAGTCTGCGTCGGTCCTAAACATCACCTCGGTGACCATCTGGGGGTCCAAGAAACCAACAGGTATGCCCTTAGATTTGGCATAGTTGGTCATGCAGTTGCACGGAAGTAACCAATTAATAAATGACATATATCCGTATATGCACGGATAGTAGGATACTTACAGCACCCAAGACCGTAGGATTGACAAGTCGAGCGCATCTTTGTTCAGTAAATTGTGCAGGTCTTCGAAGGTCACCGAGTAGGTCCCAATGTCGTTATGGAACTCTACCACGGTGTACTTGACCATGATGTGCGTCGGACGCTGCGTCCTGGTCTGGTTTGTCCTCTTCATGTACCATGCATGCAGGCTCTGGCATGCTAACCCCATGGTCGAAATTGCGGTATCGGAGGCCATGGGCATCCCCAGAGCGAACGGTATGAGAGCTGGCGCACTCTTCTCGCTCTCCTTCGCCGGGCTCTTCTTTGCTTTTCCCCTACTAGCCAGCTTCTTGAATGGTTGCCCCTTAGTCGGAGTCAGCTTCGTCATCGAAGGGGAATGCTGGCTAGTAGGCCGTGTGTCGGTCTGTGATGTCTGTGATGTAAGAACCTATGTATTAGGACACTAACTCTGAGGGATATTATTACAGTACGAATTATGAAACTGGTGGGGGAATTACCTCATACAGGACGATGTCTTTCTTAGGCCATTGCACGAACGTGTGCACCGCATCCTCGAGAGTGGTAATCTCGTCGTTCGGCGGCTTCTCCAACGGAAAACCCTTGCAATGGTCAAAGACACTGTCCACCTGGACCCGTGCAAAACCCTCACATAGAGGGGCACCATGGATTGTGGCCCCCGCCGTGCATGGTTGCGCCATCCCACGGGCAGCCTCGATCGGGAAGAGACCGGCCAGCACCATAAGCTTGCAGGAGGCGGGTTCCTACAAACAGTGCTCATTAACATGTTGAATTTCACCGCTTTTCACTTTCGAATGAATTAACATAGACAAACGGTCATTACCTGTAGAAAGTCCACCGGATACTTTGGAGAGGGCTTCGCCTGCGAAGACCCCAACGCAGACGCGCAGCTACTACGGTGGCCAAGAATGGGGGTCGGTACTTCCGCTGCTAGAAGGGGGGTGCCCTGGGTCGCCTTTCTTAGCTCTTCATACATGGACCGCATCTCCGACAACTGCGGCAGGAGTGCTTTGTCCAGAACAGCGAACTCCGATCGCATCTCCTCCTTGAGCCGTTCACCGCGGGCTTGGTGGGATCTCTTTCTCCTCTTAGCCGCCTCCTCATCATCAGGGAAACCATGCCTCCAAGGCACAGTGGCACCGAGGCCGCGCACGCGGCCTGGATGCTCCCTGTTTCCTAGCGCCGCTGTGAGGATATCCCTATCCCTCCTCGGGTTGAACTCTCCGGATGCCGCCGGCGCACTCAGCGTCACCTGCAACTGGAGAACTTAGCAATACAGCCCATTGCATGCGTGTTACTAGGATAGTACGTGATCGGACAATCTTACCAGCCGGTCGATCACTTCCCTGTCCACAAGGTTACTCACAGAGACGCTTCCGGAGGAGTTCATCGTCAATCTTACTCGGCACCAATTGCGGGCGCGCACGTCCGTTATGCCCGCATAAGGACTACCGGCCGAAGACTGGGAAGCCTCCTCGTCCTGCTTCCTCCACAACACATTCTTCCCCACATACCCACCACTGCCTAGTCTGTGTGGGTGGGTATTCTTGGCCTGGTTAGCCTGGCCCTTCGCACTAATCTCCTGGAACTCTGGCTTGGCCTTCATCTCAACGAACTGCTGCCATGCCTCGGGAGTCACGAAAGGGAAGTCATCGAAGGGGGTCTTTGACTCCTTCACATAGAGCCTGACAAGGTGGCTCTTGAAGTTCCTCCACGCCTTGTTTATTGACATCAGTGTCCTCCGGCAGATGGTGAAGTGGCGATCCTCGGGAATGTGAAACGCCGCCTGCATTTCTTCCCACAGCACATCCTTGCACTCTGGGGACCCTTGACCCCAGTCGGAGGTGGTGATGGGCACCCGCTCTCTTGCCACTTTTCCGCATAGTGAGCGGTACTGATCGACAAGTTTGTCTGGAGCTTCCGGCACACCATTGTCGTCGAACTGGACGTGCTGCTTTTCCCGCTTGTCCAGACGCGCGCATGTCGTCCGGCCTCGCCCCTTTCTCTTCTTCTGCGGGGTCACGGCGGACGAGGCGACCTCCGGCCCAGGCGTCTCATCGCCAACAAGGTCACCCTGACTCCCCGAGTGGTTCATTTCGTCACCATACATAGTTCCAAACATAAGTGAAAGAGAGAACAGTTTAAGTAAATCTGCAACTAATAATTCTATAACAAAACCCATATACTTATAATAAACCAGGAATGACAGAAACAGTGGGGAGGCGATGGAGGTGATCGCGTCGGAGGCGGGAGGGCGATGGAGGTGATCGCGCCTGACGGTGGAAAGGCGATGCAGGTGATCGCGACGGACGGAGAGGAGGAGAAGGTGGGAGGCGATGGAGGTGATCACGACGGACAGTGCGACGGCAGAGAGAGCTAGGGCAAACAGTTGTGAAGACTGGAATGAGCGGGACAAACCCCGCCTTGAACTATTAACCGCGACGATATTATCACAGTCGGTCCAACGCTCACAACCGTCTGTGATAATATTATCACAGTCGGTTCTCGCATCAGAACCGTCTGCAATAATCAACATAGTGATAGTCACTAGAGAGGTTTTCACAGACGGTTTTGAGTTGAGAGCCGATGTGACTCTGATTATCACAGACGGTTTGGAATTGAGAACCGACGGTGCACGTCAAGAACTCGAAGAGTCGGACACTGTTGAAAATATCACAGTCGGTTCTATATATATAACCGTCTGTGATAATATTATCACAGTCGGTTCTCAAATAAAAACCGTTTGTGGTAATCTACATAGTGGGAGATTATCACAGACGGTTGTGAGTTGAGAACCAACTGTGACTGAGATTATCACAGACGGTTGCGACTTGAGAACCGACCGTGCACGTGTACACTTGAAGAGTCGGAGATGCTGTTGGGAGTATCACAGTCGGTTCTATATTCATACCCGTCTGTGATAGGTCAAAACCGTTCGTGATAATCTCTCTATTGAACGTTAGGTTTACAACTTGAAACTGATCTGTAGCTTTCAACTCTGAATGCTCGAAAACTTGTTTTAAATGAACACTCAGATATTTCAAATGTAGTCCAAATGCTCTGTAAATTGGTTACAGTGTACGTAGATCCGATAATTGGTTACAATGTGGAGCATGCTCAAATAAATTTAACATACAATGTACGTGGAGCATGCTCAAGTTAATGTTACATACAAATGGGAACTTTCACCGACAATTTCCACGTACACAGCCATGTTATCCTCAACTTTCCACTTGCCGCGGCCCTGCAAAGACGAGAATTACAGGAGATATAAGCTATACCGATGGAAACAGAGAGATAAGTACGTACAGTTGATTACCTTTAAAGTATAACCCTTCCTGGTGATCCATACGCACGTAACTGGTGTTGTCGGTGTCTTCAGTATCGACCTGTAGGCCATCTCCAAATGGAGGAATCTCATCAAATTGATTGTATTCCTCCTCGTCTACGACATTTTCAACTCTAACAATCCTTCTCTTGCCATGAAGGACGACATGCCACTTCTTATTGGCCAGGTCAGTGACATAAATGACCTGAATGGCTTGATTTGCAAGTATGAATGGCTCATCTTTATAAGCAACGCGATCGAGATCCACAGAAGTGAAACCGTAACTGTCAACCTTCACACCCTGTGGGATTTGGACCCATCGGCATCGAAACAGGGGAATCTTGAACAGTACGTAATTGAGCTCCCAAATTTCTTCAATGAACCCGTAGTTCGAGTTCAATCCACGTACTATCCTTGTTGGGCCTGTCTTGGTGAACCCCTCATGGAAAGCTTCTACGCTCACTCCACTATTTTGCACAGTGCTCTTTCGATCTTGAGCTTTCGTGTAAAATGTGTACCCATTGATGTCGTATCCCTGTCATGTCTGTACAGTAAACGTGGGCCCTTTTGCCAACCATTTAAGGTTCTCACTTGCGGACTCTCCGGTGATTCGCACCTTCATCCACGCGTTGAATCGATTGTTATGTTGTCCCGTGATCCAAACCTCGGATCGGCGAGGATTGTCTTATCGTAGCATCTCCTTGTGCTCGTCGATGTACGGAGACACCTCCGTCATGTGTTGCAAGACCCAAAAATGAGCTTTCGGGTACATATCAAAATCAGGAATGATGGCCCTCCGTCCAATAGTGCCAACACCATTAGGCCTCCCCTCGTGACGAGACACAGGAACTCCTATTGCTTCTACCTCGGCCATGTAATCGACGCAGAACTCAACAACCTCTTCCGTTGCATAACCTTCGACAATGCTACCCTCGGGCCGGGACCGATTCCTCACGTAGGCCTTAAGTACACCCATGTACCTCTCGAATGGATACATATAACGTAGGAACACAGGTCCACATATATTGATTTCTCTGACAAGGTGGATGGTGAGATGGACCATGATATCAAAAAACGATGGAGGAAAATACATCTCAAGCTGACAGAGAGTTCGAACCACCTCGCTCTGCAGAGAATCCAGTCCATCAGGATCAATGACCTTGAAAGAAATTGCATTGAAGAAAAAACATAGCCTCGTGATCGTCTCTCTGACCTTATGCGGCAGAATACTCCGGATGGCAACAGGAAGCATTTGTGTCATCAACATGTGACAATCATGAGACTTCATACCCAGCAATTTCAAATCGCCCATGGACACAAGCTTTTTCATATTTGCGGAGAAATCCGATGGAACTTTAACACCACAGAGACACTTACAAAGTTCTGTCCTCTCAGCCTTGCACAAAGTGTAGCATGCAGGGGGGAGGTATATACGGCCTTTATCGTCCTCTCTCGGTGCTAGCTCGGGCCTGATTCTCATTTCGATCATGTCACGCCGCACATTGACGCCATCCTTTGTCTTCCCTGGAATGTTCAGCAATAGGCCGATTAAACTGTCACAAACATTCTTCTCTACATGCATGACATCAATGCAATGACGAACCTCTACATGCTCCTAATACGGTAAGTCCCAAAATATCGATCTCTTCTTCCAAGTGTTCTTCGTGCGGGGTTTCAATTTACCACCCTTTCCAAACACAACGTCTATGTCCTTCACCCGTGAGTAAACATCTTTCCCGCACATAGGCTTCGGGGCTGAACCATCTTCCTTGTGGCCGTCAACTTCCCTCTTCCTCTGACGATACGCGTCATTCTTCGGAAGAAACCTACGGTGACGCATGTACACTGTTTTCCTACAATTCTTCAGCCACACGCTCTCAGTCTCATCTTCGCAGTGGGGGCAGGCTTTGGCTCCTTTCGTAGTACGGCCCGACAAATTTCCAAGGGCAGGGAAATCGTTGCTGGTGCAGAATATCATAGCACGTAGGATGAAGTTCTCTCGTTTGTATGCGTCCCATACCTGCACTCATTCGTTCCACATTGTTAGGAGATCCTCTATCAATGGTGCTAGGTACACATCAATATCGTTTCCGGGTTGTTTTGGTCCTGAGATAAGTAGAGACATCATGATGTACTTGCGCTTCATACACAACCAAGGAGGAAGGTTGTAGATACACAAAAGAACCGGCCAAGTGCTATGCCGACTGCTCATGTTACCAAAAGGATTAATTCCATCGGTACTCAACCCGAACCTTATATTCCTCAATTCTGCTCCGAAGTTAACAAACTCCCTGTCGATGTTTCTCCACTGCGAAAAATCAGCGGGGTGTCTCAGCTTTCCATCCTTCTTCCGGTCTTCCGAGTGCCAACGTAGTAATTTTGCCTCTTTACGGTTTGCAAACAAACACTGCAAGCGGGGAATGACTGGCAAATACCACAACACCTTAGCAGGAGGTCCTTGCTTTATCTCAGTGTAGTCGCCGTCGTCTGTTCGGTCCTTAGTACGCTTATAGCGGGATGTGCCGCACACCGGACAAACATGCATATCCTTGTAGTCGTTACGGTAAAGGATGCAATCATTAGGGCATGCGTGTATCCTTTCTACTTCCATTCCCGAAGGACACAACAGCTTTTTCGCTTGGTAGGTGTTTTTTGGCAACTCGTTTCCTTCCTGGAGCATGTCCGCCAAAAGATCTAACAGTGCTGTGAAACTCTTGTCGGTCCAGCTGTTACTTGCCTTCAATTTTAACAATTCAAGCACAGAGGCCAACTTTGTGTACTTCGACTTGCAACTAGGGAACAACGGCTTTTCTGAGTCCTCAATCAAGCGCTTGAATTTGCCAAACTCCCTTTCACTGTAATTTCCTTCCACATCACGCAACATGTCATCTAAATGGTCATCCTCTAGCATATCCTCGTCAAAGTTCTTGTTCGGATCCGACATGTCCTGTTCCTCAACCTGAGTGGCACTTGTTTCTACAGTTGGCTCTTCTCCATGGTGGACCCAACACGTGTACCCCTTTTTGAAACCACATTGGATCAAGTGGGCGACAATTTGAGATGAGTTGGTGAACATCTTAATATTCTGGCAGTCTACACAAGGCCAGCACATATATGGTAAACCCTTCTTCGCCATGTCTTGCTCAGCCACCTTTTCGAAATCAAAAACACCTTTCATGTATTCCTCACCCACTCGGTTGTCATTATACATCCAGTCTCGGACCATCTACAATTAATCAAATTCATACACATGCTAATTAGTAAATCAATGGAGATCGATATTGATGACGAAATCAAGTAATGTGTATGCCTTGGGAGCAAGTACCAACCTTGGTTCGATCCTCAAATTTTTGCCCCCAAATGCTCCCCCGGCCTTTCGAGATTTCGCTCTTCCTTGCCCCAAATCTCTTCAAACTGGACAGTGTAGGTCGAGCAAGAGAGAACAACTAGCTCAAAACATCCGCCAAAAGACCTTTTATACCAAGTTCAATACAGACGGTTCTATATAATACCGTCAATAATATCGGTGCATTTTTGAAGAACAGAATATCACTGACGGGTTTCACTCTATTAACCTTCGGTAATATCGGCGCATTTTGTGTAACTATGACAGAAATATCACAGACGGTTCCTAGGTCAAAACCGTCCGCTTTACTATCACAGTCGGTTTTTACTTCAGAACCGTCTGTGATTATCACTATCGAATTTTACATCAGAACCGTACGTGATTATCACAGTCGGTTTTTACCTAAGAACCATCTGTGTTAATTATAAAATCAACAATCTGCAAGATTATCACAGACAGTTTTAAGGTCCGAGCCGTCTATGATATCACAGACGGTTCCTAGGTCAAAACCGTCCGCTTTACTATCACAGTCGGTTTTTACTACAAAACCGTCTGTGATTATCACTGTCGAATTTTACATCAGAACCGTACGTGATTATCACAGTCGGTTTTTACCTCAGAACCGTCTGTGTTAATTATAAAATCAACAATCTGCAAGATTATCACAGACAGTTTTAAGGTCCGAACCGTCTATAATATCCCGGATTGTTTGTTTGCATTTGACTACTGGTCATCAGTTGTTCCACTTATTTTTCATATTTGGTTCTATCTTATTTCAATGTTAGTATTTAAAAAAATGAACGTTCAGACTATTTGGTTTTATCTTGTTTTTCATATTTGTTGTATATATGTCTGTGGATCTTCAAAGAATTTTGAGACTATTACAGTCGGTCCTGAAATTAAAACCGTCTGTAATCTTACAATCAGAGACGGTTTTGAGTTAAAAACCGTCTTGTTCGCAGCAGTATTTTCTTGTTAACATTTTCACACAGAACATCATTTGGTGATTATCAGTTACATAATCAATCGAAAAGCCAGATATATAAGGAAAAGAAATTTCTTGTTTCTTACAATCTTTGCATACATAAGAGATACAATTAAGCGACCAATTAATTAGCGTCGACCTATTCCGAAAGTAACTTACAAAGTTCTCCTAGGGATGTATTGGCATCAGTAGGATCTACACTGGCCGCCCCAGGAGAACTACCAATGGCTCTAAGACTATCAACATCATCTCTCAGCAAAGGAGTGGATTTGGCATCAGTAGGATCATCCAAGAAATTAAAGTTGATACAACAAAGGTGGAGATGAAGCTGCAACTCAAAGCACTCTGCCAAGTGCAGAATGGCAAAAGACATCCCCTCAGAATGCTTCTCCAGCGCCTCTTTTTTTTTTTGGAGAGTTCTGCACGAGGCAGCTTTCTCCTCCTGCACATATGCTTCTCCAGCTTCTCCTAGGGATGTATGCTGGGAGGGTGAAGATGATTGCCAAGCTTCAGAGTGGAGTTGGACGTGGAAGTGTGAGCCTTACCCCAGAAAGTTGATCATCCAAGAAAAGCTGATGATACAAAGGTGTTGAAGAGGGGATATTGGAAGGATTATTGTGGATCTCCAAAGGTGGAGTCGATGCAACTGGAGGGGTTGCAAGGGGCTATGTGGCAACACAGGCCTCAGCACCCTCTAGAGTCTTCGCTGCAGCTCCACTGGAGGATCTTTCATCATTTCTAAGTCTCTTCTTTGGAGGGAGCATTTCCTCAGGCACCTATGGATTTCGAAATGCATTTGTTTCGAGGTAATCAAGTCATAAAAGAAAGATCTGCATTAGAGTTTAAGAGAGGACTTACTTTCTGAAGATCCTGATCGAGTTCATTCCTTATCTCTTCCTCATCACTCTCAATTTCAATAACCTCATTGGAATCTCGGCTCGCCATCATGGTGGGAGTTGAGGAGGGAATAAAGACAGGGATTTAGGAGCCTCGCTATTTATAGAAACAGAAGGTGACGGTTCATATGCGCGGGTGCCTCGAGTTTTAAAAAGCGCACTACTGGTTTTCAAGGTCAATAAATTCATGATAACTTCTCGGGAGATAAACTGCAACACGGAAAAGGAAGTTGAAGAGTCAGATTAGATAATTCGATGCAAATTAAATTTGAAGTAAATAATTAAGTCTCTTCATCTGCTCAGTTATTATGTGCGGTTATCAACAATTGTATGTAGATAATTCGAAGGGTGGGCACTGTTGGGACTATCACAGACGGTTGGGATATCAAACCGTCTGCTTTAATATTACAGACGGTTCTCATGTCCAAACCGTCTGTAATATGACTATTACAGACAGTTCTGATGTCCGAACCGTCTTTACTATGCCTGGAATATTGAACTGTTCGACTTCTTCAAATACTTGTTCCCTCCCTGGAGTGTTTTGCTTCCATTCGAACCGCTCCACTTCTCTTTCTCCAAGAAATGAGGGAAAATTGCAAAATTTACATAAGAACAAATTTTTAGTTCATTTTTTCAACATTAATGAAAAACAATTTCCAAGTCGACGCTTCGTATCCCCAGGTTAGTGCGCCGCGCAAACATCAGAAATGGAAAAGACACAACACACTGTTGAGAATTTGAAGTGGAGCGCACTACTTTCTTTTCAAGATCAATACCATCATGATAAATATTCTCGGGAGATAAACTGGAACACGGCAAAACAGTAGTGCCCACTTTGGAAGTTGAAGCGTCAGATTACATAATTCGATGCAAATTAAATTTGAAGTAAAATAAATAAGTCTCTTCATCTACGCTGTTATTATGTGCGGTTATCAACAATTGCATGTAGAGAATTGCACTGTTGGGACTATCACAGACGGTTGGGAGATCAAAACCGTCTACGTTAATATTACAGACGATTCTGATGTCCGAACCGTCTTTAATATGTCTGTTGAATATTGAACTGTTCGACTTCTACAAATACTTGTTCCCTCCCTGGAGTTTTGCTTCCAGTTGAACCGCTGAGAATTTGAAAGAAGTTGAGAATTTGAAGTGTCGATAACTGTTCGACAATCACAGTCTGTCCTTACATAAAATCCGTCTGTAATATTACTATCACAGACGGTTTGGAGTTAAAAACCGTCTGTGATACTGATAGAAGTTGAGAATTCGAGGCGGCAGACACTGTTCGGACTATCACAGTCGGGCCTTACATAAAAACCGTCTCTAATGTGACTATCACAGATGTTTTTTTTACCTCAGAGCCGTTTGTGATATTCAAAGCACGTTGATATATAACTTCTATATTCTTTTTATATTATTTGCATGGGACCTGCGACTTCTATATTGTTTCTATATTATTTGAAGAGCTCCGATGGACTGCCCTCACAAGCCAAAGATCGCGATAGTCGTTCCTTGATCGCACACAGTGTACATACCTTTGTATGGTCGAATGTTCGACAAAAGCTAAAGAAAGATAAAGAAAGAGGGAAGATTGCATGCAGTCCAAGAATGTGCTGGAAAATTGGAAAGTTGACATAAGAACAAAGTTTTCAATAATTTTTTTCGACAAAAAAAAGTAAAAATACAGAATGCTAGGTCAAGGAGTGGTCTTAGCCCTGGCTGCATCTAGAATAAAGTCAGTTTGACTTGCAGCCAGGACGCAGGACTCCTCCAGCGACAAGTTGTCCTTCTCAGGATTAGCTACTACAGTGTCGAGAAGGCCTGCAACCTCCCTCAGCTTCGCGATGGTATCCTTCATTGTCAAACCGCAGCTTTCTTCTCCTCGCGAAGACGCCTCGTCCTCGCCCTAGCATTGTCACCATCCGTCTTCATGCGCTGAATGCGCTGAAAGAGATCGTCAAGGTCAAGCAGTAGCCGAGTGTGCTTCTCCGTGAGGAGCTTGTGCTCCTCCTGGAGGGCCCTCAGCTCGGCCTTGACATTGCCAGTGTCTTCCATGGCTCCCCTTCCCTGTGCAAATCAACAGGTCAAGAATGTATTGAACAGGGATTAACAATACAGGGGTAAGTCCAAAAGATTGAGAGTTCTTACCAGGGAGGACGAGGCTGACGATGCCATCGAGGATGCCATTGGCGCAGAGAAGCTAAGGAGTCAAACAGTCTGAGAACTATAAAAACTTGTAAAGTAAATGACAATTTTTCCACTGTCAATTTATAGAACTTCCAAAGCGATGCTTCGTGTTCTCCTAGGCGCCACGCGTGAAGATCGGAGACAGAAATGATCATAGTTGAGAATTTGAAGCGCCAGTACTTTTCCAGTCGGTTCAGACATCAGAACCGTCTGTGATAAGTAGACTATCACAGACGCTTCGTAGTTCACAACCGACTATATAAATCACAGTCGGTTCTGAGTTCCGAACCGTCTGTGATAGTCTACTTATCACAGATGGTTCTCAGCTGGGAACCGATTGTATATATCACAGTCGGGTTTTAGGTTAGAACCATCTGTGATAAGTAGACTATTACAGACGGTTCTCAGCTGGGAACCGATTGTATCTATCACAGTCGGTTTTGAAGTTAGAGCCGTCTGTGATAAGTAGACTATCACAGACGGTTTTGTGTTCAGAACCGTCTGGTTTACTGTCACAGTTGTTTTTGACATCAGAACCATCTGTGATATCTGAACATATTCTCCCGACAGGCCTTCGCAAACGGTTTTCCATTGAACAGTTCATACCCGTCTGTGATGTGCCGTCCAGGATGTTTGTTTCTGTGGTAGTGACTCCACGGCCATTTCACCGGTCGTGGGGGATGATACGGTGCAGTGCAATGTCTTCCCCCTCTACCTCACCTGGATCGCCCGTTCATGGTTTTACAACCTGAAGGTCGGTTCCATCAAGTCCTTCGAGCAGCTCAAGTGCGAATTCTGTGCAAACTTCCAAGGGAACTACGTGCGTCCCCTGGACTCCTCCCAACTCTACACCATCCGGTAGAGGATGAGGGAGACAATCCGCAGCATCTTCAAGCGCTTCGCTCAGGTCAAGAGCAAAGTGGCTCACGTCCCCGACTCCACAGTCATCGAGGCGTGCAAGAGCGGCATTCTCCCCGAGGAGCTCCATCGGAGACTCTCCCGGAGCTGCCTGATGAGGACATCGCGACCACACATCCACATGTTTTAACTCGAGCACATGTGTGTCACCTTGGACAACAAGTGAATTTGTTTCTTGGGAAAATTAATTATTTCATTACAGAACAAATGATATTTCCTAATGATTATTCTTTGCTTGTTGTTACATGTGAAGGAGGTCTGGATGAAGTTGTTATTCCAATTCATAGCCAATGAAGAATGAACAGTTTTCTGGCAACTTCGACGATCGGTTACATCGACCTGATTGATCAGAAGAACACTGCACATGATCAGAAAGGCTCAAAGTCGCAGCATTGCTCAAGGTCGCAACACTGCTCATGGTCGCAGCCGATCAAGCCTGAAGACACATGGTCGCAACCTGAGGATCATCCAGTTTGCCGATCAAGCTTGACTGTCTAGTAAGTTCAACCAATCACAAATTTCAGTACATATGTGCAAATAGGTCGTGCAAGCACTTGTTGGAAATGTAATTGAAAGATCTTTCGAACGCATCAAGAATCATTGAATTCGGATAAGGTATGCAACCAAGACACCCGAAACAATGGCAAGTGCACGAGGGAGATGAGTCCTGTTCGGATCCGTGAAAAGTAGCTCGAGATTTTCTTTTTATAGTTTGTTAGGATTCTATTCTGTTTCAAATTAGTTTAGAATTCTCGTTTTAAACCTTCTATCTTTGTAGACACCATCCTCTATAAAAGAGAAGGCATGGTTTTAGTTTTAGGTAGACTTCATTGATATACAGATTGTATGCTCGTGCCTTTGCCGACTTGTACAATTCGGAGTCTCAATGTTCAACTCATAATTCAGATTATTGAGTGTTATCCTTCCACTTTTGCTTTTGCTTTTCTTTATTGATTTTCTTGAGTTGTTCTTCGTGAACAAGTCAACCAAGCTCTGCTCGGTTGATGACCAATTGAGGAGTGGTTTAGCGATTCTGAGGTTTCTGGATGCGTGTTTGATTGTGGTTAGCCGCCTCGTCGTCAAGGTCACAACTCACATTTATCCATGGATTTCTCCTACAACGGAAGATCGGGACCAAACTACATGCACGCATCTTAAGGCAAGCGTGTGCATATCAATTGGTATCAGAGCTCACATTGCCGGTAGGAATTCATTTATCCCTAGTTCAGTTGTTTGAATTTTTTTACCTAGAGTCCAGAAAATTGCCAAACAAAAATAAAAAGTTTCCTAGCCTGTTGTTGTTGTCAATCTGTTATTTTCAATTTTCTTAATTGAGTTTTCATTCCGTTGAGTCGTGTCCAGTTGCTGGTCTTAATCTTGTTGGCCGAAAATCCAAAGTTAGATTGAGTCTTTGCTACTGAGTTTAATAGTTTGCATCTTGCCCAGAATCCTAAAACAAACATACCAAAAAGGAGGCAAGAGAGTTAAAAAAAAAAGAGTGTCAAAAAAACAAAAAGAAGAGAGCATTCAGTCAAAGCAAAGAAAAACAAAAGAAAATCATGTGAAGTACTATAGCCTATTGCTAGAAGCCAAGCCTTTCATTATTTCATCAGCAATTAGGACTAGTACTCATGTGAACTATCATTCAATTTCATAATTTCTGATATAACTGATTGCTTTCCTTTGATACACATAATATTTCCCTACCTACAACTCCACATATTCACCATTGGTCCGCGCGTACCTCACATTGCAATCGCTATAATTATCTCCTTTTCTGGTTATCACGACCTAGCTGGTCGCAAACATTAAGAGGGGTAAGAGCTTCGGTTGGTAAGGTTGGTGAGGTTGAGAGTGCCACATACATTCAGTAGTTGGTAGGAAATTTTTGTGTTTCTTGTTTTCACTAACCATGGCAGGATCAAAGGGTTCACGAGGTTCGTTGCATGAAAGTGATGCCGATGTTGAGGAAAGCATGGATCGACCACCAGTGCTCCCATCGTCACCGTGATCTCAAGCACTGTTGGTCACTTCGAGCGGATGCTGAACGAACAGATCATTCCTCGTTTGACTAGCTTGGAGAATCGTCTTGACGAGATGGACCTTCGACTTGAGCAAGTTCAGCGAACGCCGCCACGACAACACGCACCACCTCGATTCCCTCGTGGTCTAATCAAAGCCAATAATCATGGTACGGCAGCCGTTCCACGTCAACTAAGGGAGAACTTGAACGCTGCATTCCCGGAAGCCGCCAATTAAGAGAGATATGATGATGACGTGGCTGATAATGAGGAAGTTGTTTTGGATCCTGATCAACAACGACTTGTACGAAACCGTCGAGGTATGGGGGAGTATGCACGTCACCGCCATGAAGGCCGAAGAGATGATGCTTTGGGAAAGATCAAGTTTACTATCCCCAACTTTGATTGGAGGTTTAATCCAGAAGCATATCTGGATTGCGAACTGCTCGTCGAACAAAAGTTCAATTGTCATCTTTATCCAGAAGATCACCGAGTACGGGCCACCACCAGTGAGTTTGTTGATTATGCTGCTATTTGGTGGAGTCAAGTCCACCAAAGAGATTGAGCTCCTCACACTTGGGCTGAGTTGAAGCGCTTGATGAGGTCCTGATTCGTACCCGCTTATTTTGAGCGAGATTTTCTTAATACAATTCAGAGATTGAACCAAGGTAGCAAATCTATGGAAGACTATTACCAAGAGCTACAAGTAGGAATTCTTCGAGCTAATGTTCAAAAGGTGGAAAATGCAAAGATGGCTAGATTCTTGGGTGGATTGAATTGTGAGATACAAGACATCCTTGATTTTCAGACTTACACCTCTTTGGATTTGCTGTTTCATTACGCATGCAAAGCTGAGAGGCAAGTACAAGGGAAACGACCAAGCTACAACAAAACTGGTCGAAGCTACCCTAGTGCGACCACGCCTTGGAAGAGCACTACGTCACAACAAAAGAGTGCGACACCTGTGGGCGGAGCTACTACCTCCACTGGTCGAGTGCAATCCGTGAGCCGCCCTACTACTTCAACATCCAAGGTTGCCGATTCCATGACGATCACTGCTGTCCCCAACAAAAGTTCATCATCGGTCGCTTCTCAGGACGAACAAGGGAGATAGAGTGCTTCAAATGCAAAGGGAAGGGGCATTACATGCGTGATTGCCCAAATCAGCGTGCCCTCATCGTCCGGGGTGACGAAGAATACACATCGGCTAGTGAGGTCGAAGTAGAATCCGACCACGAAGAGCAATAGGACATGTTGGGATCTGACACAGAGGAGATCACCTTTGATGCTGGTCATACTAGCCTTATTGTTTGTCGTGTTCTTAGCTCTCAGATGAAAAGGCAGAGCAGGGGTAGCGCCACAATTTATTTCAATCAAAGTTTGTGATCATGCAGCGCTCATGCAAGGTCATTATTGACGAAGGAAGCTGCAACAACATTGCCAGTTCTGAGATGGTCGTGAAGCTCGGCTTGTCCACACGAACACACCCACAACCATACTACATTCAATGGTTCAATTCATGTGGCAAGTTGAAGGTGACCGCGATGGTACGTGTCCACTTCTCTGTAGGTTATTATTCTGATTTTGTGGACTGTGATGTGGTACCAATGCAAGCTTGTGCATTACTACTTGGTCGACCATGGCAATATGACAAGGATACTACACATCATGGGCGTTCCAATAAGTACTCTTTTGTGCACGACAACAAGAAGGTTTCACTGGTTCCAATGTCTCCGGATGAAATTCTCAAAGATGATTTAGATAGGGCTGAGCGTGAGAGAAAAGAAAGAGAGACGAGTGAGAGTCACAAATCAGGGAGTGAGAGCCACCAAACCAAATCTTGAGAAAAGAAAGAAAAGAGTGAAAAGAAAAGAGAGGTTCAGCTTAAGGGGCAGGTTCTATTTGCCACCTAACGTGAGATGCGAGAGCGTGAAACCCATCCCCAAGTGTGCTTTGTGCTTGTGTGCAAGGACACTCTCTTTTCTACTAATGCTTTACCCTCTACTTTGCATGTTTCGGTTGTTTCTTTACTGCAGGAATTTGAGGACGTTTTCCAAATGAGATACTTGCGGGGCTACCACCATTACGAGGGATAGAGCATCAAATTGACCTCATTCCAAGGGCACCCTTGCCCAATCGACCTCCATATCGCACCAATCCAGAAGAGACCAAAGAAATTCAGCGCCAGGTACAAGAGCTACTCGACAAAGGGTACGTACGCGAAAGCTTAAGTCCTTGTGTTGTTCCTGTTTTACTTGTGCCTAAGAAGGATGGGTCATGGAGGATGCGTATATATTGTTGAGCTATTAGCAATATCACTGTTCATTATCGTCATTCGATTCCCCAGTTAGATGATATGCTTGACGAATTGAGTGGTTCGACCATCTTTTCTAAAGTCAATTTGCGTAGTGGTTACCACCAAATTAGAATGAAACTAGGTGATGAATGGAAAACTGCATTTAAGACTAAATTTTGGTTATATGAATGGTTGGTCATGCCATTTGGTCTTACTAATGCACCTAGTACATTTATGCGCTTAATGAACGAAGTGTTGCGTGCTTTTATCGCACACTTTGTGGTGGTTTATTTTGATGACATCTTGGTCTACAACAAGACTTTTGATGATCATTTGGGGCATTTACGCCAAGTTTTTGTTGTTTTGCGAGAGGCACGTTTGTTTGCTAACCTTGAGAAGTGCACCTTCTGCACGGATAGAGTCGTGTTTCCTGGTTTTGTTGTGACAGCTCAGGGCATTGAGGTGGATGAACAGAAGGTGCAAGAAATTCGAGCATGGCCTACACCGACAACAGTCACACAAGTGCGGAGTTTTCACGGGCTTGCTGGTTTCTACCGCAGATTCGTACAAGATTTTAGCACAATCACCGCCCCACTCAATACGCTGACAAAGAAGAACATACCCTTCAAGTGGGAACAGGCACAAGAGGACGCTTTCAACACGCTCAAAGATAAGTTAACCAATGCACCACTTCTACAACTTCCTGATTTTAATAAAACTTTTGAAATAGAATGTGATGCTAGTGGTATTGGAATTGGAGGTGTTCTCATGCAAGATAGAAAACCCAATGCTTATTTTAGTGAGAAGCTTAGTGGACCAACTTTGAACTATTCAACTTACGATAAAGAATTGTATGCTTTGGTAAGAGTGTTACAAACATGGCAACATTACCTCATGCCAAAAGAATTTGTCATATATTCAGATCATGAAGCATTGAAGCACATTCGTAGCCAAAGTAAGTTGAATCGTAGACATGCTAAGTGGATTGAATTTATTGAATCCTTCCATATGTTGTCAAATATAAGAAAGGTAAAGAAAATTTGGTTGCTGATGCATTGTCTAGACGTTACATATTGTTGTCCAACTTGATTGCAAAATTCTTGGGTTAGAAAGTTTGAAAGAATTATATTCAACTGATTTGGATTTCAAAGACATTTACATTAATTGTAAAGAAGAAAGATGTTGGGCTCAATATGTACTAAATGATGGCTATTTGTTTAGAGCTAACAAGCTGTATGTTCCCGCGAGTTCTCTTCGTCTTTTGTTGCTACAGGAGGCTCATGGCGGAGGACAGATGGGACATTTCAGGCTAAGCAAAACCGAAGATGTTTTGGCCACCCACTTCTACTGGCCGAAGATGAGGCAAGATGTCAAGCGCTACGTACAACGATGCACTATTTGTCCAACAGCTAAGTCTCGATTAAACCCTCATGGATTATATATTCCTCTTCCTATTCCGACAGTACCTTATGACGAGGATTGACACCCGGACCACTTCTATTGGACTTCTGGTTAAAGGCAGGTTCGAGTCAAGAGTGTATCTGGCGATACGAGCTCAAGTTGTTCTAAGGGACGTCACTATGTGATCGCCAGCTTTACGCGGTCAGACCGTAAGCCTTGCGCGGTCAGAAGTTCGTAGGCTATACGCGAACTATACATTCGGGATATTGCACGGTCAGCCAATATCCCGCGGTCAGAACATCTGCCGATCAGGATACTTGGGATCTATATATTCGGTTGCCCATACAACAGGATATTCTAAGTATCCCGAAGATTCCTACACGTGGAGAATCGACCGTCAGAAGGTTAACACATACAGTTATCCATGAATAACACATGTTTAACCTGCGTGGAGGTTAAGAGCAGTTCCAAAAAACCGCATCCAACCGTCCGTGCAACCGATTGATGCAGTTTCCTCCACATGGCACCCTTTCAAGCAGTACAAAAGGATGGCATGGAGCATCAATCAAGGGAGATCATCCGAAACATCAACCGAGAGATCGGAAGATCAAGAAATCCAAAATCATTTAAGTTAGCCAAGTCTACGGCCCACATCATATAGCATTTTAGTAAGCCTTCTTTGGCTCATCCTTGTACACTTTTACAGGAAAAATCCTCACATGTGAGGACTTTTCCCTCCATTTGTAAACCTTTTAACACACTTAGTGAAATCTCAACAGGACGTAGGCCTGTTACTCCCACCATCGAGGGCCCGAACCTGTCTAAACTCTCTGTGCTCCTGTTCACCATTGTTCAGCATACCTTCCCGGAGGGTCATCTTGAAAGGTCTCACAATTACAAATTTTGCATAAGTTCGGTTGAGGACCCTGAGTCCGAATCGTCGACAGCTGGCGCCCACCGTGGGGCCTTTCTCAAGGCGTCCTAATTGAAATTCGGAGGTTCGCCGAAACATGGCTGGAGCATATGATTCCGAGAATGATTTCGATCTCGAGGATTATGCCCATATACCAATGCCTTCTCCAAGCGATCCTGTTCCGATGGAAGAGGTCGAAGGCCAGAATCTTCCACAGGTTGAATCATCTCCCCAAGTCATGTTAATCGACCAGGAGGTAACTGGCACAAGGTCAGAACCCGCAGAGGTTCTTAATGTGCTAGGTGATGAATCTGGCCCGTCATACGATCCCGCTGAGGGAAAATATGATGGTGACCCTGAAGTTAGCCCAGGAAGGTTCGACCCTGATAACCTCCACCGTCTCTTTGATTTCGAGTCCGACTCGGAACAAACCGAGATGTTCTCCCCATTGGCGACCTCTCTCCCTAGGCAGTTTGCTGCGTTGTCGGAAGAAACTCCCGATCAACAGGCTGCCAGGGAAGAACAAGATCGCAAACAGAAGGAGGAGCAAGATCTCGAGCAACAGAACAACGAACTACGCAGAACTGCCCTAGAGGCTCTTCAAGATGCGCAGGCTCGTTACGATGCTGCCCCGAGTTCTTCTCGACGGTCGCGTGGTCTTAGACGTGACCAGACTCCTTCCTTACCACCGGAGCATTTCCCAGTGGACGAAGAAACAATAACACCTGGTGCCCCTAGGAGAAGTACCCATGGTCGACTGCGATCTATCGCGGAAGTCATGCGCAATTTTCCTCCTACGGTAACGGATGCGCAGAGACCGGCCTTTTTCAGGATCCTGGCGGAAAGACTGGATGAGGTCGCATCTGAGGCGACCCCAACAGCCTCTTCCCGCTCAGTGACACTTTCCCGTGAACGAGATGGTCCTCATTTTGGCTCTGGCCGGCCGAGTTACCCGCCGCCTCTACCGTCCCGACAGGACAAATACCGGCGAATGCAGGACTCTCGTAGTAGGGATCGAGTTCCCGTTCACTCTCGTTTGGGACCACGAGTAACCTCGCCATTACGTGAGTTTGCTCGAAACCTAACCGAAAGTCACAGGACGGTTCACGGTCCTTACGTTGGTTGCAAAGCTTTCTCGCCTGGCCTACGAGCAGTCGTTTGGCCCGACAAGTTTCGACCAGGGGCCATTGAGAGGTTTGATGGAACTCAGAACCCATCCGAGTTCCTTCAGATCTACATTACTGCCATCCAAGCAGCAGGAGGCGATGACAAGGTCATGGCCAACTACCTGCCAACAGTCCTCGCAGGACCGGCTAGAACCTGGTTGTTTAATCAGCCTGAGGGTTCCATCTACAATTGGGAAATGCTATGCGATGCCATCCTCAGCAATTTCCAAAACTGTTACCAAAAGCCGGGTAAGGAGGACGACCTGCATAGACAGCGGCAAACTTCGACCGAAACACTTCGGCAGTTTGTCAAGAGGTTTGTCGGGGTAAGAAATACCATCCCGAACATATCTGATGGCTCCGTAATCAAGGCATTTAAGCATGCCATTCGATACCGGAGATTCACTGAAGACTTGCTTATCCACCCTCCTCGATCAGTGGCCGATCTGTTCGATATGGCTGATCGATACTCCGATGCAGCCGAGGCAGTCGAATGGAACCGAATGGTTGACAAGGGGGACCTACCGCCCCAACCAGGCTTCAAGGATGCCAGGAAAGAAGATTCAAGCAAAAAGCCGGAGTCTTCACCGGGTGGGAAGTCAAAGAAGTCGAAGAGGAACTGCTCCGGACAGTACCGTGAGGTCGCAGTCGCGGAGAAACCACCTTCGACCAAAGGTAATAAGTCTTCTTTTAAAAGTAAAACTGCTTCTGGTGGCCGGGATTCCGACCAGCCAGAAAAATCAACTAATCCGCAGGAGGGCAAGAGGTGGTGTCCACTCCACAACTCCGCAGGCCACGACCTCAAAAACTGCAGGAGTTGGTTGAAACAGCTGGATGATTTCTACCAAGGAGCTGGGCCAATGCCAACCTTACCGCCTAAAGAGCAGGCGTGCGGGATTAGAGACGTCGACGGAGACGAAGAAATGGCTTACCAGGTACCTCAAAATCATGTTAATGTCATTTTCGGAGGTTCCTCCTCTTTCGTTTCCAAAAGGCAGTTTAAAACCTTTTGCCGAGAGGTTAACCAAACGGAGACATCCCTTGGCGAACCTCAATATCCCCGTTGGTCGGATATCCCTTTGACGTTCGATCGCGCTGACTGTCCTGTGGGGCTAACTCGACCATTGAGGCTACCTCTGGTTATTACCCCAATCATCAGTAACGCGAGAGTCGAATGGTTCTTGATTGATGGGGGAAGTTCCCTTGATCTTTTATTGGTCAAGACACTCGACGAGATGCAAATTCCTCGTTCGAAGATCAAGCCCATAATCCATCCGTTTTATGGGATAATCCCAGGCCCCTCCATGATGCCATTGGGACAAGTGGTCCTCCCGGTCACTCTGGGAGAACCAGATAACTTCCGAACAGAATTGGTTACTTTCGATGTAATCGATTGTGATTCAGCTTATAATGCAATCTTTGGCAGGCCGGCTCTTGCTAAGTTCATGATGGCAACGCACTATGCTTATCAGTGCGGGAAATTGCCTGGCCCCAAAGGTGTCATTTCGGTCCGAGGTAGTCGCAACATGGCGCTCACGTGCGACCGGCTATCTTTGGAGATGGTCGATCAACTTCCCCTCCGGGACGCTCAGGTCGCCACCGTTGCCACCGATGCGATCAGGACTGCTCCTCGACCAGATGAGAAACTCAAACAAGTTCCGTTGTACCCAGATGACCCATCCAAGACAATTCGGGTTGGGTCAGCCCTGGATGACAAATAGGAACTCGACCTCGTTGCTTTCCTCCGGGCTAACGCAGACGTGTTTGCGTGGAAACCGTCCGACATGCCCGGTGTCCCAAGGGAAGTAATTGAGCACAGGTTAGCAATTCGACCTGGACAACGACCAATAAAGCAAAAGCTCAGGCGTTTTGCCACCGACCGACAGGAAGCCATCCGAGAAGAGTTAGACAAACTCTTACAAGCCGGGTTTATCCGCGAAGTGAATCACCCGGACTGGCTCGCCAATCCGGTCATGGTCCGCAAGTCAAATGGAAAGTGGCGCATGTGCGTCGACTACACTAGCCTTAACAGTGCCTGTCCGAATGATGACTTTCCCCTTCCTTGCATCGACCAGTTGGTCGACTCGACTGCAGGATGCGAACTGATGAGCTTCCTGGATGCCTACTCAGGGTACCATCAGATTAGCATGGCAAAAGAAGATGAAGAGAAGACTGCCTTCATCACCCCGTTCGGCACCTACTGCTACGTCAGAATGTCGTTCGGTCTCAAGAACGCTGGTTCCACGTACCAGCGCTTGATGCAAAAGACCTTTCTTTCCCAGATAGGGCGTAATCTCGAAGCATATGTAGACGACTTGGTTGTAAAGAGCACCAAAAGATTGTCTCATTTGGACGATCTTGCTGAAACCTTCTGTAACTTGAATCGCTTTGGACTAAAATTGAACCCGGAGAAATGTTCTTTCGGGGTTTCTTCAGGGAAGCTTCTTGGTTTCCTTGTGTGTTCCAGGGGCATTGAGGTTAATCCTGAGAAAATCAGAGCTATTGAACAAATGAGGTCGCCCTCGACCATGAAGGATGTTCAACGCCTGGCTGGTCGCATGGCGGCTTTAAGTCGCTTTATATCGCGATTAGGCGAAAGGGGACTACCTTTCTTTAAAGCCTTGCGGAAACATCATAACTTCACGTGGTCCGACGAGGCCGAAAAAGCGTTTCAGGAGGTAAAAACATATCTGTCCAGTCCGCCAGTATTGGTGTCTCCTGAAAAGGAAGAACCATTACTTCTGTATTTGGCGGCCACCCCACACGCGGTCAGCGCTGTTCTGATCGCGGAAAGGGAAGAAGTATACAGACCCGTCTACTATGTGAGCGAAGTACTTCATGGTCCTAAGGAGTGCTACCCTGAGGTCCAGAAGATAGTTTACGCGCTACTGATGGCTTCCCGTAAGCTACGACATTACTTTCAAGCACACAAGATCACAGTACCCTCCTCTTTTCCTTTAGGGGATATTGTCTGAAATCCAGAAAAATCTGGTCGAATCGCCAAATGGGCGGTCGTATTCGGTGCCTTCGAGATCCATTTCACCCCTCGCACGGCGGTTAAGTCTCAGGTTTTGGCCGACTTTGTGGTCGAATGGACCAACCCTGAGCCACCCGTGCAGTTGGCAGAGGGACTGGAGTGCCCCGATTATTGGACAATGTACTTTGACGGCTCCCGTAGTTTTCAACACTCGGGGGCTAGAATAGTCTTAGTTACACCCCAGGGCGAACAGCTTAAGTATGTCATTCAACTACACTTTGTTGCAACCAACAACGCAGCAGAGTATGAAGGTCTTCTTGCAGGGCTCCGGGCAGCAAAATTCCTCGGAGTCCATCGATTAGTGGTGAGGGGGGACTCACAGCTAGTCGTAAACCAGGTAAACAAGGAGTACAGCACCTCCGATGAGACAATAGCTCATTACCTGGGGGAAGTGAGGAGATTGGAAAAACACTTCAGTCACTTCGAAGCCCAATACATCCCGTGAAAGGACAATATTCTCGCAGACCAATTATCCAAAATTGGATCCTCACGCTCATCCGCTCCGGCAGGAGTGTTCATTGAACACTTGGACCATCCTTCTATCATGACTTCGGTCGAGGATGATCTGGCAATAGCCTTCGTTGCCAACCTCGGTCAGGAACAAGATTGGACTCATCCATTGAGGGTCTATCTTGAACATGGGACCCTACCCGAGGACGAAACCAAAAGCGATCGGTTAATTCGAAAGGCGCGTCTGTACAAACTCATAGATGGGGTTATGTACAGAAAGGGTACTCAAGGAGTATTCATGCGCTGCATATCTCAGGAGGAAGGAAAATCCCTTTTGAAAGAAATACATGACGGTGTATGCGGTGCACACGCGTCATACCGAACACTAGTCGGAAAAGTTTTTCGACAAGGATTTTACTGGCATTCGGCACTCGATGATGCCAAGCTTATGGTCAAGATATGTCCACAGTGTCAGTTTCATGCAAGACAGGTTCATCAACCTGCTTATGCATTGCAAACTATTCCTCTCGCATGGCCCTTCGCGATCTGGGGAATGGACATCGTCGGTCCTATGCCATAAGCGGTCAATGGGTACAAGTTTCTGTTCGTAGCCATTGACACGTTCACAAAGTGGATTGAGGCCGAACCAGTACGAAATATTACTGCATCAGCCGCACAAAAGTTCTTTCACAAGAACATTGTGGCACGATTTGGTGTTCCAAACCGTCTCATCACAGACAACGGTTCTCAGTTCGCTAGCGGTCTCTTCCTAGACTACTGCGATCAGATTGGGACCAAGGTGTGCTTTGCTTCTGTGGCACATCCACAAAGCAATGGTGCCGTAGAACGGGCCAATGGGCAAGTATTGCAAGGCATCAAAAAACGTGTTTTTGATCGCCTCAAGACCCGCTCGGGGGCTTGGGCAGACGAGCTTTATACTGTTCTATGGGCACTACGGACTAGCTCTAGTCGAGCCACCGGTGACACACCCTTCCATTTGGTCTATGGGGCCGAGGCTGTGTTGCCTATGGAAGTTAGTATTGGATCTGTTCGCACGAATCAATTCGAACAGGTCAACCAATCCGAACAGCGATCGCAAGATCTCATCCTCCTGGAAGAACGGCGTGATCGCGCCCTGATCCAGTCCGCGGTATACTTGCAGGCTCTACGCAAGTATCACAGTAAAAAGGTGCGACCACGTGATCTCAACGTTGGCGACTTGGTTTTACGAAAAATTCAAGACCAGTCTAACTGCAATAAATTCTCCCCAAAGTGGGAAGGACCATACACTGTCGTCTTAGTTCCGCGGACAGGATCGGCGCGGTTAGCTATGGAGGATGGTCGGATTTTGTCCAATACTTGGAACATCGATCAACTTCGCAAGTTTTACGTGTAAGTATTCCAATCACTTTTTTCCTGTTCAATTAGCATCTTTTGCCAAAACAAAAAATGTTTTGCTTTCATACAATGAGTTTTTCTCTTTAAGCCCGTATCATATGCATTCAACCTGGGGGCTGATCGCCGACGGTCAGATCATCACAACAATCTAATCGGATTCGCTGGTCGATCTCATGATCACTTACAGATAAGTCATTCCTAAATAAGCCGTTTCTCAACGCATACGGGATTATCTGGTAAGTCCTTGGTCATCCGAGTGGCTACCAGTTCGCAATAAGATTAGATGTTATATTGATCCTGGTCGTTGGTTTAATATGCATATCCCTGGTTGTAACGCTTATATTTTCTCCTCTGCTTATAACACCAAGGCTTTAGTGTTCATAAGCAGAGGCGGGGGCTGGGGGGGAATATGCTCATAATATGGAATTCATATTACGAAAACACGAAATATATATTTTCTTGTCAAAAATAATTTTTTACATACATTTGCATTATACACAAGTTTCTAAGTACAAAAATAAGGATCATTCGATCCCCAGCTCAGTCAGGAGTCTATCTACTAGGGGCTTGACTTCCTCTATGACTGCATCGAGCAGCTCTTCACTCTCGACCTCAACCGGGCCCACCAATGCGTTCAGATCTGCATCTGGGCCATGGTGAAGTCGAACCCGGCTGAGTACGGCTGCTGCGGCTGATCGAACCCTGGTTCTGATCGCCTCTTCGCGTCGCCGTACATCTCCAGGGAGATACTCAAGCAGTGATTCTGCCTGGGCAGTGAGCAGCGATGTCCAGTCACTTACGCTGAGGTTGTCTTTCTTTGGTTCCACCACATCGGTTTTCAGAAGATCAGCAACGGCCTTCAGTTTTTCGAAGACCAGGAGGCTCAGCTCTTTGATCGCCCGATTGGTGTGGCGAATCAAGGATTCAAGAATCCCCTTGTCTCGACTGAGCTGCGTAATTCGACCTGCTTGCGCTGTACAGAGAGAGGAGATTATTTGCATATTATGGATTCAAGTCTTCCTAATCAGGAATCGGCTTACCAGCATTCTCTGATCGAAGTTTGTTGAGTTCAGTTTCTTGTTTCTTAAACATTGAGACTGAACTGGCCACCTCTTTCTTCAAAAATGTAACCTCTCTGCAGCAAAATCAAGGCAGTCACAACCAAGATGCACCCATGCTAACCAAAGGGTAATGGTACTCACCTGCGCAAGCTGTCGCGTTCTTTTTGAATGGCTTCTGTACTGGCCATCACAACATGCGAATGGCTTATTAGCCAGGATAATCCCTGTGGTGCCAAAGAAGAAGATCAAAGGTGTCCTAAGTGCAATTCAGGCACGAAAGCAGAGTTTTATTATACCTTCATAAACTTTTGTAAAACAGCATCATTCAGTTCAGCGGGAATCCTCGCTAGAGCCTCCGACGCGCTCACTACAGGGACAGTTGGTGGGAGTGCCGGCCGGACGCCACCCCCAGTAGTCATCGGTGGTGACTGGGTCCCTACATTTATTCTTTCCCCTGCGGTCTGGACGACTTCCTGGACCACAGGGGTGGAGCGTTCTTCGTTGGAAGCTCCTGCACCAGCTGCGACTTCAACCTCCCCGGAGGCGATTGAAGAGCTGGGCGCCGTCTTTCTTTGCCTGACATGAAGGACAATTTGAGCAGTTTTTATTTAAGATTATTGCCAAATTTAAGGTTCTTACCTTATTTGAAATCCCATTCGCTCCTGGGATTTCTGGGAAGGTTCCCCTTGGGAAGAAGAACCATCATCGGTTCTTGCCTTCCTTATGGCAAATAAGGTAGCACCCCCCTGGAAATGTCATGTTATAAGCATATTCTTAGGGAACAGGTAAAAACACATAGAAAGGTCTTTACCTGGGCCACCGGACTAACTGGTGGGGCTACATCCGAAGGCCTTGGAGACTCCAGAGTTGCTGGGACCGTCACAGCCGGCCTTTGTTCATCTACCTCCTCCTCTGTCCGCGGAGGAGGAGGATTTTCCTCCCTGGAACCCCCAGTGGTCCCAGGGGGAAGCTCTCCTCCCTGTATGTACATTAACTTGTCAAATGTGCAGAAAGTCATAGAAGGAACGGTCGAAAAGATTCCTTACCTTGGTCGTCCCTTCGACCAGGGAAGCAGAGATAATTGACCTTGAAACCTCGGGGGCTTCAGGAATTGGAAGGTCACCTGCGACCACAAGATCTTCGGTGGTCGCAGGGTCAGCCACGGCCACCTCTTCGGTAGCTGTGGTCCCTACAGGACAGCTTGGGGCGTCACCAGCAGGGGACTCCCCAGTCCTCTTCCTTTTGATGACTAGAGGCACATCATCGTCCTCTTCCTCCTCGCTCCCCTCTCCGTGTACGACGAAGAAGTGATTCCATGTCGCGCCTGAAAAAGAAGAAGGAATGCGATATCTTACTGCAGTCTTTCTTGCGGGACGAGGAATGCTTCGTGAAGACCCCTCCCCAGGGTTCAGCTTGGTCTTCTTGGGGGCAGGACTCTTTGTCTTGGGTCTCTGAGAGACCTTCTTCACATTCTTCGCCGTCGGCTTCCGCAGAGAGCCGACATTTTCGCTTGGGAACGTCGCATCAGCAAACTTCCCTAGGAGCTGGTTCACAGTCCATTACAATGGATTAGCGCTGGACACACACAAGACCTGCAGAACCAAAGCCGGACAAGGAAATTACCTTTCGGCGCTCCTGTCTGAGGTCATCACCGGCATGAATCAAGCTCTGCGGGCGAGGTGATCCCTTAGGGCCCTCTACATCAGCATTGTAGGCCCTAAGGAGGGAATTAGTTCGCCTCTCAATTTCGGCTGAGGGCAGAACTATTCCCAAATTCAAGTCAGAAAACATAAATTTCAGAAATGACAAAGCACAATGCTAAAAGGTCGAATACCTTCATTGTAGTCCAGGGTTCCATCCGCCATGGACTTGATTTCCCAAGCAGGATGAGCCCTTTCGCGCAGGGGACTCACTCGGTTCTTCACGAAGTCTCGGATGACATCCCTCGTTGTCAACCCTTGACCCACCAAGTGAAGAATCACCTCGGCGTGCTTCAGGTGCTCCACGCCCAGCGTCGGGGGAGCATCCAACTCGCTTGACTTCTCTGGCCGCGAGTTCTCAAACCATAAACTACTCTCGGACGGCGGAGAGCAGTAAAACCACCTCTGGTGCCACCCGTGCACCGAATCCCGCAGAGGTGGGGAGGGATATTCCTTCTTGTCCCTCAGCCGGAAGTAGATGCATCCGGCGGCATTAGTGCTCTTCGACCATGCCGAGAAGTAGAACCGTCGGAAGAGGTCCACGCTAGGATATACTCCAACGAAGGCCTCGCAAAGATGCTGAAACACCGCCAGCATCAGCATCGCATTTGGGTGGAGGTTGATCAGTTCCCACCCATAATGTTCGAGGATGTCCTTTAGGAACCGACTCTCAGGGAATCGGAACCCGCGGCGCAGATACTCCTCGAAGATTACCAACTCGCCCTCTCGGACGATTGGAGTTTCTTGGTCCTTCTCCGCAGGCCGCCAATTGATCAGCAGCCACGATGGAAGGATCTCCTCTTTCTCCAACGCCACCAGAGTCTCCTCAGAATGGTGGTTGGATCTGCTCAAAGATGCCATTTTTTGAGGAAGATTGGTCAAAAAAGTCGATGATTTTGTGGAAGATGAAGGCAAGAAGATGAGGGTTTTATGCGGCGGGAACTCTAAGGGTTTTTTCGCGGCTGAATAGCTTCCTCAAGAAGCTACCTACTGCTTTTATAGACTCGAGGAGTCACGCCTCTGTGAGTAACGTTCCACTCAAGCGTCCTCTTAAATATTTTATTCATTTCCCATAATGGATATTCTATGACAAACCCTTTAAAGCGTTTCGGGTATCGGATCTGAAATAAAAAGACTTCTTTATTTCGGAAGCTGAAAGGGCTAAAACTCGAGAAGTCTGGTAAGGCTTTTTGAGGGTTATTTACCTTTCTTTTTACTTAAACATTTTTGTGAAAAATATCATGTAACTCAAATTTTGACGTACGGATATATTCTAACTGGGTTATGGTTTGGTTAAAACCATGTTATTTAACTTCGTTTTCTGATCGAAGTAATGGCCTAACCGAACGTTCAACTCTAGTCGCAATTCAGTTCTAACCGCGGCCTTAAGTCTGATCGCGGCATCAGGGCAGGTCACGGTGATCTTTTAAAGCGCGATTCTAATCGCAGAACTGAAATTTCCTGTGTATGAATGGTCGCGAACTAAGCTTTTGGCCATAATTTCACACAGAAGGTATGAAGAATGTTCATATGAATAAAAGAAACTTTATTTATTACATTCTTTACATACGAAAGGGATACGGTCGATAAAAGCATCGACCTGTTCCGAAAGAAGTTTACAAAGTTCTCCTAGGGACATGTTGTTGTCAGTAGGATCTACACTGACAACCCCCAGGGAACTAGCAACTACCCTAAGTCTATCTATATCGTCCCTAACAACAGACGCACTATTGTCCCTAATCAAGTCAGAGAGTTCTCGCTGTTGCTGAGCGAAGTCCCTCTCTCGACGGAAATGGTGCGCCTCTTCTCGGGATCGATCAAGACATTCTGCTAAACGCAGAATCTTCGAGGCCATCTCCTCGGTCTTCTTCTCCAGGGCATTCTTCTCTTCCAGAAGGGTCTGTCCGGAAGGAAGAGATGGAGCAGCAGAAGGCTGATCGCTGGAGCCTCCTACCTCCTGCATTTTGCAAAAGTTAGTCATACTAACTAAAATTATCAGCAAAAAGGGAGAAGAATTGTTACCTGTCCCGGTGCATAACCCGTTGATACACCCATCTTGGGAGGAAGATCATCATATGGTGGAAGAGCAACCTTCCCATCAGAAGATTGCTTCGCCAACCCAATATGGCAATCATCTGATCGAGGGATAGTCACCGCTTGCCGACCAGGATGTTGATCACCCAAAAGGATGGGAGAATTGGATGTGATGGGATCTTTCTCTAAGGATAAAGGCCTAACTTGCCGAGAGGCATGAACGGGGAGGGTCAAAGGAACTGAAGGAAGAAAGAAACTCGCTACGTTCTTCACCTTTGTTCCACTGGAAGATCCTTCGTCAACCTTGGGTTTCTTCCTTAAGGGAGACAGGACTTCATTCGTTTGAGACCCTTGTTCGACAACTTCCTCTTCATCACTCTCAATCTCGATGATATCGTGATCTGCCATTGGGAGGAGTATGTGAAAAGGAAGAAGGCAGGATAACAAGAAAAGGACTTAGGCGTGGAGGGAAATTGTGAAGCTTTACAAATCCAAGAACCTGGTATTTATAGCCGCCTGGGTGACGGTTTGCATTCCAGGCGCCTCGGGTTTCATCAAAGCATTTACAATTTTGCCTCGAGATAAAAACAATTCTACAGCGCTATCATTGCCCGTCACGTAATGTCAGAACCCGTCTTGAAAAACCAACCGTTTTCACTTAGTGCGCCACTAAGTGGAGAAGTTAAAGGGCCGGGTTAAAAATCCAATGCATGGTCTTAAAATTCGAAATAAACACGTCACTTCTGACGAGGATTGACACCCGGGTCATTTCTAATAAACTTTTGGTTCAAGACAAGTTCGAACCAGACATGTATCTGGTGATGCGAACTCAAGCTATTCTGAGGGGCATCACCATGAGGTCGCAAGCTTTACGCGATCAGGTCGCAGCTTTATGCGGTCAGACCGTAAGCCTTGCGCGGTCAGAAGTTCGTAGGCTATACGCGAACTACACATTTGGGATATTGCGCGGTCAGCCAATATCCCGCGGTCAGAACATCTGCCGATCAGGATACTTGGGATCTATCTATTTCGGTTGCCCGTACAACAGGATATTCTAAGTATCCCGAAGATTCCTACACGTGGAGAATCAACCGTCAGAAGGTTAACACATATAGTTATCCGTGAATAACACGTGTTTAACCTGCGTGGAGGTTAAGAGCAGTTCCAAAAAACCGCATCCAACCGTCCGTGCAACCGTTTGATGCAGTTTCCTCTACATGGCACCCTTTCAAACAGTACAAAAGGATGGCATGGAGCATCAATGAGCGGGGGGATCATCCGAAACATCAACCGAGAGATTGGAAGATCAAAAACCCAAAATCATCCAAGTTAGCCAAGTCTACGGCACACCTCATATAGCATTTTAGTAAGCCTTCTTTGGCTTATCCTTGTACACTCTTACAGGGAAAATCCTCGCCTCTGAGGACTTTTCCCTCCATTTGTAAACGTTTTACCACACTTAGTGAAATCTCAACAGGACGTAGGGCTTTTACTCCCACCATCGAGGGCCCGAACCTGTCTAAACTCTCTGTGCTCCTGTTCACTATTGTTCAGCATACCTTCCCGAAGGGTCATCTTGAAAGGTCTGACAATTACAAATTCTGCATAAGTTCGGCTGAGGACTTCGAGTCTGAATCGTCGACAGCTGGCGCCCACCGTGGGGCCTTTCTCAAGGCGTCCTAATTGAAATTCGGAGGTTCGCTGAAACATGGCTGGAGCATATGATTCCGAGAATGATTTCGATCTCGAGGATTATGCCCATATACCCATGCCTTCTCCAAGCGATCCTGTTCCGATGGAAGAGGTTGAAGGCCAGAATCTTCCACAGGTTGAATCATCTCCCCAAGTCATGTTAATCGACCAGGAGGTAACTGGCACAAGGTCAGAACCCACAGAGGTTCTTAATGTGCTAGGTGATGAATCCGGCCCGTCATACGATCCCGCTGAGGGAAAATATGATGGTGACCCTGAAGTTAGCCCAGGAAGATTCGACCCTGATAACCTCCACCGTCTCTTTGATTTCGAGTCTGACTCGGAACAAACCGAGATGTTCTCCCCATCGGCGACCTCTCTCCCTAGGCAGTTTGCTGCGTTGTCGGAGGAAACTCCCGATCAACAGGCTGCCAGGGAAGAACAAGATCGCAAACAGAAGGAGGAGCAAGATCTCGAGCAACAGAACAACGAACTACGCAGAACTGCCCTAGAGGCTCTTCAAGATGCGCAGGCTCGTTACGATGCTGCCCCGAGTTCTTCTCGACGGTCGCGTGGTCGTAGACGTGACCAGACTCCTTCCTTACCACCGGAGCATTTCCCAGTGGACGAAGAAACAGTAACACCTGGTGCCCCTAGGAGAAGTACCCATGGTCGACTACGATCTATCGCGGAGGTCATGCGTAATTTTCCTCCTACGGTCACGGATGCGCAGAGACCGGCCTTTTTCAAGATCCTGGTGGAAAGACTGGACGAGGTCGCATCCGAGGCGACCCCAACAGCCTCTTCCCGCTCAGTGACACATCCCCGTGAACGAGATGGTCCTCATTTTGGCTCTGGCCGACGGAGTTACCCGCCACCTCTACCGTCCCGACAGGACAAATATCGGCGAATGCAGGACTCTCGTAGTAGGGATCGAGTTCCCGTTCACTCTCGTTTGGGACCCCGAGTAACCTCGCCATTAAGTGAGTTTGCTCGAAACCCGACCGAAAGTCGCAGGACGGTTCACGGTCCTTACGTTGGTTGCAAAGCTTTCTCGCCTGGTCTACGAGCAGTCGTTTGGCCCGATAAGTTTCGACCAGGGGCCATTGAGAGGTTTGATGGAACTCAAAACCCATCTGAGTTCCTTCAGATCTATATTACTGCCATCCAAGCAGCAGGAGGCGATGACAAGGTCATGGCCAACTACCTGCCAACAGTCCTCGCAGGACCGGCTAGAACCTGGTTGTTCAATCAGCCTGAGGGTTCTATCTATAATTGGGAAGTGCTATGCGATGCCATCCTCAGCAATTTCCAAAACTGTTACCAAAAGCCGGGTAAGGAGGACGACCTGCATTGACTGCGGCAAACTTCGACCGAAACGCTTCGGCAGTTTGTCAAGAGGTTTGTCGGGGTAAGAAATACCATCCCGAACATATCTGATGGCTCCATAATCAGGGCATTTAAGCATGCCGTTCGATACCGGAGATTCACTGAAGACTTGCTTATCCACCCTCCTCGATCAGTGGCCGATCTGTTCGATATGGCTGATCGATACTCCGATGCAGCCGAGGCTGTCGAATGGAACCGAATGGTTGATAAGGGAGACCTACCGCCCCAACCAGGCTTCAAGGACGCCAAGAAAGAAGATTCAAGCAAAAAGCCGGAGTCTTCACCGGGTGGGAAGTCAAAAAAGTCGAAGAGGAACCGCTCTGGACAGTACTGTGAGGTCGCAGTCGCGGAGAAACCACCTTCGACCAAAGGTAATAAGTCTTCTTTTAAAAGTAAAACTGCTTCTGGCGGCCGGGATTCCGACCAGCCAGAAAAATCAATTGATCCACAGGAGGGCAAGAGGTGGTGTCCACTCCACAACTCCGCAGGCCACGACCTCAAAAACTGCAGGAGTTGGTTGAAACAGCTGGATGATTTCTACCAAGGAGCTGGGCCAATGCCAACCTTACCGCCTAAAGAGCAGGCGTGCGGGGTTAGAGACGTCGATGGAGACGAAGAAATGGCTTACCAGGTACCTCAAAATCATGTTAATGTCATTTTCGGAGGTTCCTCCTCTTTCGTTTCCAAAAGGCAGTTTAAAACCTTTTGCCGAGAGGTTAACCAAACGGAGACATCCCTTGGCGAACCTCAATATCCCCGTTGGTCGGATATGCCTTTGACGTTCGATCGCACTGACTGTCCTGTGGGGCTAACTCGACCATTGAGGCTACCTCTGGTTATTACCCCAATCATCAGTAACGCGAGAGTCGAAAGGGTCCCGATTGATGGGGGAAGTTCCCTTGATCTTTTATTGGTCAAGACACTCGACGAGATGCAAATTCCTCGTTCGAAGATCAAGCCCATAATCCATCCGTTTTATGGGATAATCCCAGGCCCCTCCATGATGCCATTGGGACAAGTGGTCCTCCCGGTCACTCTGGGAGAACCAGATAACTTCCGAACAGAATTGGTTACTTTCGATGTAATCGATTGTGATTCAGCTTATAATGCAATCTTTGGCAGGCCGACTCTTGCTAAGTTCATGATGGCAACGCACTATGCTTATCAGTGCGGGAAATTGCCTGGCCCCAAAGGTGTCATTTCTGTCCGAGGAAGTCGCAAAGTGGCGCTCACGTGCGACCAGCTATCTTTGGAGATGGTCGATCAACTTCCCCTCCGGGACGCTCAGGTCGCCACCGTCGCCACCGATGCGATCAGGGCTGCTCCTCGACCAGATGAGAAACTCAAAGAAGTTCCCTTGTACCCAGATGACCCATCCAAGACAATTCGGGTTGGGACAGCCCTGCATGACAAATAGGAACTCGACCTCGTTGCTTTCCTCCGGGCTAACGCAGACGTGTTTGCGTGGAAACCGTCCGACATGCCCGGTGTCCCAAGGGAAGTAATTGAGCACAGGTTAGCAATTCGACCTGGACAACGACCAATAAAGCAAAAGTTCAGGCGTTTTGCCACCGACCGACAGGAAGCCATCCGAGAAGAGTTAGACAAACTCTTACAAGCCGGGTTTATACGCGAAGTGAATCACCCGGACTGGCTCGCCAATCCGGTCATGGTCCGCAAGTCAAATAGCAAGTGGCGCATGTGCGTCGACTATACTAGCCTCAACAGTGCCTGTCCGAAGGATGACTTTCCCCTTCCCCGCATCGACCAGCTGGTTGACTCCACTACGGGTTGCGAACTGATGAGTTTTTTGGATGCCTACTCAGGATATCATCAAATTAGCATGGCAGAAGACGATGAAGAGAAAACTGCCTTCATCACCCCGTTCGGCACATACTGCTACGTCAGAATGCCGTTCGGTCTCAAGAACGCTGGTTCCACATACCAGCGCTTGATGCAAAAGACCTTTCTTTCCCAGATAGGGCGTAATCTCGAAGGATATGTAGACGACTTGGTTGTAAAGAGCACCAAAAGATTATCTCATTTGGACGATCTTGCTGAAACCTTCTGTAACTTGAATCGCTTTGGAATAAAATTTTACCCGGAGAAACGTTCTTTCGGGGTTTCTTCAGGGAAGCTTCTTGGTTTCCTTGTGTGTTCCAGGGGCATTGAGGTTAATCCTGAGAAAATCAGAGCTATTGAACAAATGAGGTCGCCCTCGACCATGAAGGATGTTCAACGCCTGGCTGGTCGCATGGCGGCTTTAAGTCGCTTTATATCGCGATTAGGCGAAAGGGGACTACCTTTCTTTAAAGCCTTGCGGAAACATCATAACTTCACGTGGTCCGATGAGGCTGAAAAAGCGTTTCAGGAGGTAAAAACATATCTGTCCAGTCCGCCAGTATTGGTGTCTCCTGAAAAGGAAGAACCATTACTTTTGTATTTGGCGGCCACCCCACACGCGGTCAGCGCAGTTCTGATCGCGGAAAGGGAAGGAGTACACAGACCTGTCTACTATGTGAGCGAAGTACTTCATGGTCCTAAGGAGCGCTACCCTGAGGTCCAGAAGATAGTTTACGCGCTACTGATGGCTTCCCGTAAGCTACGACATTACTTTCAAGCACACAAGATCACAGTACCCTCCTCTTTTCCTTTAGGGGATGTTGTCCGAAATCCAAAAAAATTTGGTCGAATCGCCAAATGGGCGGTCGAATTCGGTGCCTTCGAGATCCATTTCACCCCTCGCACGGCGGTTAAGTCTCAGGTTTTGGCCGACTTTGTGGTCGAATGGACCAACCCTGAGCCACCCGTGCAGTTGGCAAAGGAACTGGAGTACCCCGATTATTGGACAATGTACTTTGACGGCTCCCGTAGTTTTCAACACTCAGGGGCTGGAGTGGTCTTAGTTACGCCTCAGGGCGAACAGCTTAAGTATGTTATTCAACTACACTTTGTTGCCACCAACAATGCAGCAGAGTATGAAGGTCTTCTTGCAGGGCTCCGGGCAGCAAAATTCCTCGGAGTCCGTCGATTAGTGGGGAGGGGGAACTCACAGCTAGTCGTAAACCAGGTAAACAAGGAGTACAGCACCTCCGATGAGACAATGGCTCATTACCTGGGGGAAGTGAGAAGATTAGAAAAACACTTCAGTCACTTCGAAGTCCAATACGTCCCGCGAAAGGACAATATTCTCGCAGACCAATTATCCAAAATTGGATCCTCACGCTCATCCGCTCCGGCAGGAGTGTTCATTCAACACTTGGACCATCCTTCGATCATGACTTCAGTCGAGGATGATCCGGCAAAAGCCTTCGTTGCCAACCTCGGTCAGGAACAAGATTGGACTCATCCATTGAGGGTCTATCTTGAACATGGGACCCTACCCGAGGACGAAACCAAAAGCGATCGATTAATTTGAAAGGCGCGTCTGTACAAACTCATAGATGGGGTTATGTACAGAAAGGGTACTCAAGGAGTATTCATGCGCTGCATATCTCAGGAGGAAGGAAAATCCCTCTTGAAAGAAATACATGACGGTGTATGCGGTGCACACGCGTCATACCGAACACTGGTCGGAAAAATTTTTTGACAGGGATTCTACTGGCCTTCGGCACTCGATGATGCCAAGTTTATGGTCAAGATGTGTCCACAGTGTCAGTTTCATGCAAGACAGGTTCATCAACCTGCTTATGCATTGCACACTATTCCTCTCGCCTGGCCCTTCGCGATCTGGGGAATGGACATCGTCGGTCCTATGCCACAAGCGGTCAATGGGTACAAGTTTCTGTTCGTAGCCATTGACACGTTCACAAAGTGGATTGAGGCCGAACCAGTACAAAATATTACTGCATCAGCTGCAAAAAAGTTCTTTCACAAGAACATTGTGGCACGATTTGGTGTTCCAAACCGTCTCATCACAGACAACGGTTCTCAGTTCGCTAGCGGTCTCTTCCTAGACTACTGCGATCAGATTGGAACCAAGGTGTGCTTTGCTTCTGTGGCACATCCACAAAGCAATGGTGCCGTAGAACGGGCCAATGGGCAAGTATTGCAAGGCATCAAAAAACGTGTTTTTGATTGCCTCAAGACCTGCTCGGGGGCTTGGGCAGACGAGCTCTATACTGTTCTATGGGCACTACGGACTACCTCTAGTCGAGCCACCAGTGAGACACCCTTCCATTTGGTCTATGGGGCCGAGGCTGTGTTGCCTATGGAAGTTAGTATTGGATCTGTTCGCACGAATCAATTCGAACAGGTCAATCAATCCGAACAGCGATCGCAAGATCTCATCCTCCTGGAAGAACGGCGTGATCGCGCCCTGATCAAGTCCGCGGTATACTTGCAGGCTCTACGCAAGTATCACAGTAAAAAGGTGCGACCACGTGATCTCATCGTTGGCGACTTGGTTTTACGAAAAATTCAAGACCAGTCTAACCGCAATAAATTCTCCCCAAAGTGGGAAGGGCCATACACTGTCGTCTCAATGCCGCAGCCAGGATCTGCGCGGTTAGCCACGGAGGATGGTCGGATTTTGTCCAATACTTGGAACATCGATCAACTTCGCAAGTTTTACGTGTAAGTATTCCAATCACTTTTTCCCTGTTCAATTAGCATCTTTTCATAAAAAGCATGTCTTGTTTTCATACAATGAGTGTTTTCTTTAAGCCCAAATTATACAAATTCGACCTGGGGCTGATCGCCGGCGGTTAGGTTACTACAGCATTTTTTAACCGGATTCGCTGGTCGATCTCATGATCACTTCCAGATAAGTCGCTCCTAAATAAGCCGTTTCTCAACGCACACGGGACTATCTGGCTAGTCTTCGGTCATCTGGGTGGCTACCAGTTTGCAATAAGGTTAAAATGTTACTTTAATCTTGACCATCGGCTTGAAGCGCATATCCCTGGTCATCATACTTATGTTTTCCCCTCTGCTTAAAATACTAAGGCTCCAGTATTCACAAAACAGAGGCAGGGGCTAGAGGAATATACTTATAGTATGAAACTTATGATGTGAATATGCACTTTCTTTTGAAAAAAAAATATATATAGTTTTACATACATTGCATTGTAATTACAATTGTTTGGTTACAAAAATAAGGATCATTCGATCCCCAGCTCAGTCAGGAGTTTATCTACTAGGGGCTGGACTTCCTCTATGACTGCATCGAGCAGCTCTTCACTCTCGACCTCAACCGGACCCACCAATGCGTTCAGATCTGCATCTGGGCCATGGTGAAGTCGAACCCGGCTGAGTACGGCTGCTGCGGCTGATCGAACCCTGGTTCTGATCGCCTCTTCGCGTCGCCGTGTATCTCCAGGGAGATACTCAAGCAGCGATGTCCAGTCATTTATACTGAGGTTGTCTTGCCTCAGTTCTACCACATCGGTCTTCAAAAGATCAGCCACGGCCTTTAGTTTTTCGAAGATCCGGAGGCTCAGTTCTTTGATTGCCCGATCGGTGTGGCGAATCGAGGATTCAAGAATCTCCTTGTCTCGACTGAGCTGCGTAATTCGACCTGCTTGCGCTGTACAGAGAGAGAAGATTATTCGCATATTATGGATTCAAGTCTTCCTAGTCAGGAATCGGCTTACCAGCATTCTCTGATCGAAGTCTGTTGAGTTCAGTTTCTTGTTTCTTAAGCATTGAGACTGAACCGGCCACCTCCTTCTTCAAGAATGCAACCTCTCTGCAACAAAATCAAGGCAGTCACAACCAAGATATACCCATGTTAACCAGAGGGTAATGGTACTCACCTGCGCAAGCTATCGCGTTCTTTTTGAATGGCTTCTGTACTAGCCATCACAACACACGAATGGCTTGTTAGCCAGGACAATCCCTGTGGTGCCAAAGAAGAAGGTCAAAGGTGTCCTAAGTATAATTCAGGCACGGAACCAGAGTCTTATTATACCTTCATAAACTTTTGTAAAACGGCATCATTCAGTTCAGCGGGAATCCTCGCTAGAGCCTCCGACGTTCTCACTACAGGGATAGTTGGCGGGAGTGCCGGCTGGACGCCACCCCCAGAGGCTACTGGTTGTGACCCGATCCCTATACTTGTTTCACCTCCCGCGGTCCGGACGACTTCCTGAACCACGGGAGTAGAGCGCTCTTCATTAGAGGCTCCCTCATCAGCCCTAGTTTCAACCTCCCCAGAGGCGGTTGAAGGGTTAGGCGCTGTCTTCTTTTGCCTAACAGGAAGAATGGGTCAGGCAACTTTTATTTAAGATTACTGTCAAGTAAGAGCTCTTACCTTATTTGAAATCCCATTCATTCCTGGGACTTCTGGGAAAATTCCCCTTGCGAAGGAGAGCCGTCTCCGGTTCTCGCCTTCCTTATGGTAAACAAGGCAGCACCCCCCTGGAAATGTCATGTTATAGACATATTCTTAGGGAACAGGTAAAAACACATAAAAAGATCTTTACCTGGGCCACCGGGCTAACTGGTGGGGCTGCATCTGAAGGCCTTGGCGATTCCAGAGTTGCTGGAACCATCATAGCTGGCCTTTGTTCATCCACCTCCTCCTCTGTCCGCAGAGGAGGATTTTCCTCCCTGGAACCACCAGTGGTCCCAGGGGGAAGCTCTCCTCCCTGTATATACATTAACTTGACAAATGTGCAGAAAGAGTCATAGAAGGAACGGCCGAAAAAGATTCCTTACCTTGGTCGTCCCTTCGACCAGGGAAGCAGAGATAATTGACCCTGAAACCTCGGGGGCTTCAGGAATTGGAGGGTTACCCGCGACCACAAGATTTTCGGTGGTCGCAGGATCTTCCACGACCACCTCCTCGGTAGTAGTGGTCTCTGCGGGGCAGCTTGGGGCATCGCTGGATGGAAGATCCGCGATCTTCCTCCTTCGAAGGATCAGAGGAACGTCATCCTCTTCCTCCTCGCTCCCCTCTCCCTGTACGACGAAGAAGTGATTCCATGTCGCGCCTGAAAAAGTAGCAGGAATGCGATATCTTACCGCAGTCTTTCTTGCGGGACGAGGAATGCTTTGTGAAGACCCCTCCCCAGGGTTTAGCTTGGTCTTCTTAGGGGCAGGACTCTTTGTCCTGGGTCTCTGAGAGACCTTCTTCACATTCTTCGCCGTCGGCTTCTTCGGAGAGCCGACATTTTCACTTGGGAACGTCGCATCCGCAAACTTCCCTAGGAGCTGGTTCGCAGTCCATTACAAGGGATTAGCACTGGACACACACAAGACCTGCAGAGCCAAAGCTTGACAAGGAAATTACCTTTCGGCGCTCCTGTCTGAGGTCATCACCAGCGTGAATCAAGCTCTGCGGGCGAGGTGATCCCTTAGGGCCCTCTACATCGGAATTGTAGGTCCTAAGGAGGGAGTTGGTCCGCCTTTCAATCTCGGATGAAGGCAGGACTGTTCCCAAACTCAAGTCAGAATTTGTACAATTCAAAAAGGAGAAAGTTCAGCACCAAAGAAATAAATACCTTGACTGTAGTCCAGGGTGCTATCACCCATGGACCTAATCTCCCACACCGGATGAGCCCTTTCACGCAGAGGACTCACCCAGTTCTTCACGAAGTCTCGAATGATATCTCGAGCCGTCAATCCTTCATTGACCAAGTGAAGAATCACCTCGGCATGCTTCGAAAGCTCCGAGTTCATCGCCGGAGGAATGTCTAACTCGCTCGACTTCTCCAGTCGCGAGTTTTCAAACCATAAACTGCTTTCGGATGGTGGAGAGCAGTAAAACCACCTTTGGTGCCACCCATGCACAGAATCTCGTAGGGGTGGGGAGGGATACTCCTTTTTATCCCTCAGCCGGAAGTAGATGCATCCGGCGGTGTTTGTACTCTTCGACCACGCCGAAAAGTAAAATCGTCGGAAAAGATCCACGCTGGGATATATTCCGACGAAGGCTTCACAAAGGTGCTGGAATACTGCAAGGATCAGCATCGCGTTGGGGTGGAGGTTGATCAATTCCCACCCGTAATGTTCAAGGACATCCTTAAGGAACCGACTCTCAGGGAATCGGAACCCGCAACGCAAATACTCCTCAAAAACCACCAACTCGCCTTCTTGGACAGTTGGGGTTTCTTGGTCCTTCTCCGCAGGTCGCCAGTTAATGAGCAGCCGCGGAGAAAGGATCTCCTCCTTCTCTAATGCCATCAGGCTCTCCTCAGAATGGTGAATGGATCTGCTCCAGGACGCCATCTTTGGTGTAGAATCAAAGGGGAAGCTGGCGATTTGGGGAAGATGAAGGCTGAAGAAAATGAGGGTTTTGAGCGGCGGGAATAATAAGGGTTTTTAGCTGTGCGGCTTCTTTGAGAAGACATCTGCTCTTTTTATAGACCCAAGGCGACGCATTAATGAGTAAACGGCTCATTTCAAACGTTCCATTGAATGCTTTATTCATTTCCCATAATGGATACTGTCTCTGATGGACCCGATAAAGTACTCAGGCGTCGGATCTGAAACAAAAAGACTTCTTTGTTTTGGAAACTGAAAGCGTAAAAGGACTGAAAAATTTTCAGTACTTTTCAGAGGACGTTTTTCCTTTTTATACTTTGAACATTTTATTTGAAAAAATCATGTAACCCAATTTTTAACGTACTGGAGTGTTTCTAATTGGGTTATGGTTTTATCGAAATCGTGTTTTAGGCTAAAACTTCGATTCTAATCGAAGTGACATCCTGACCGAGTCCCAACTCTGGTCGAACCTTAGTTCTGACAGCGGCTTTGAAACTGATCGCGGAATCAGGGCAGGTCGCGGTGCTTTTTTATTAAAGGTGATTTTGATCGCAGAACTAAAATTTCCTGTGTATGAATGGTCGCGAACGTAAAGTTCATGGCTATAGTTTCGCACAGAAGATGTGGAGAACATTTTATGAGGAATAAAGAACTTTTATTTCTTACATTCTTTACATACAAAAGGGATGCAGTCGATCAAAACATCGACTTGCTCCGAAAGAAGTTTACAAAGTTCCCCAAGGGACATGTTGTTGTCAGTAGGGTCTACACTGACAACCCCCAGGGAACTAGCAACTACCCTAAGTCTATCTATATCGTCCCTAACAACAGACGCACTATTGTCCCTAATCAAGTCAGAGAGTTCTCGCTGTTGCTGAGCGAAGTCCCTCTCTCGACGGAAATGGTGCGCCTCTTCTCGGGATCGATCAAAACATTCTGCTAAACGCAGAATCTTCGAGGCCATCTCCTTGGTCTTCTTCTCCAGGGCATTCTTCTCTTCAAGAAGGGTCTGTCCGGAAGGAAGAGATGGAGCAGTAGAAGGCTGATCGCTGGGGCCTCCTACCTCCTACATTTTTGCAAAAGTTAGTCATACTAACTAAAATTATCAGCAAAAAGGGAGAAGAATTGTTACCTGTCCCGGTGCATAACCCGTTGATACACCCATCTTGGGAGGAAGATCATCATATGGTGGAAGAGCAACCTTCCCAGAAGAAGATTGCTTCGCCAACCCAATACGGCAATCATCTGATCGAGGGATAGTCACCGCTTGCCGACCAGGATGTTGATCACCCAAAAGGATGGGAGAATTGGATGTGAAGGGATCTTTTCCTAAGGATAAAGGCCTAACTTGCCGAGAGGCATGAACGGGGAGGGTCAAAGGAACTGAAGGAAGAAAGAAACTCACTACGTTCTTCACCTTTGTTCCACTGGAAGATCCTTCGTCAACCTTGGGTTTCTTCTTTAAGGGAGACAGGACTTCATTCGTTTGAGACCCTTGTTCGACAATTTCCCCTTCATCGCTCTCAATCTCGATGATTTCATGATCTGCCATTGGGAGGGGTATGTGAAAAAGAAGGAGGCAGGATAACAAGAAAAAGACTTAGACGTGAGAGGGAAATTGTAGATCTTTACATGTCCAGGGGTCTGGTATTTATAGCCGCCTGGGTGACGGTTTGCATTTCCGGACGCCTCGGGTTTTGCTAAAACATTTACAATTTTACCTCGAGATAAAAACAATTCTACGGCGCTATCATTGCCCGTCACGTAATGTCAGAACTCGTCTTGAAAAACCAACTGTTTTCACTTAGTGCGCCACTAAGTGGAGGAGTTAAAGGGCCGGGTTAAAAATCCAACGCACGGTTTTAAATTCGAAATAAACACGTCTCTTCGTTTTCTTCGAATTTGGGGGCTAGCTGACGAGGATTGACACCCGGGTCATTTCTAATAAACTTTTGGTTCAAGACAAGTTCGAACCAGACATGTATCTGGTGATGCGAACTCAAGCTATTCTGAGGGGCATCACCATGAGGTCGCAAGCTTTACGCGATCAGGTCGCAGCTTTACGCGGTCAGACCGTAAGCCTTGCGCGGTCAGAAGTTCATAGGCTATATGCGAACTACACATTCGGGATATTGCGCGGTCAGCCAATATCCCGCGGTCAGAACATCTGCCGATCAGGATACTTGGGATCTATCTATTTCGGTTGCCCGTACAACAGGATATTCTAAGTATCCCGAAGATTCCTACACATGGAGAATCAACCGTCAGAAGGTTAACACATACAGTTATCCGTGAATAACACGTGTTTAACCTGCGTGGAGGTTAAGAGCAGTTCCAAAAAACCGCATCCAACCGTCCGTGCAACCGTTTGATGCAGTTTCCTCTACATGGCACCCTTTCAAACAGTACAAAAGGATGGCATGGAGCATCAATGAGGGGGGGGATCATCCGAAACATCAACCGAGAGATTGGAAGATCAAAAAACCCAAAATCATCCAAGTTAGCCAAGTCTACGGCACACCTCATATAGCATTTTAGTAAGCCTTCTTTGGCTTATCCTTGTACACTCTTACAGGGAAAATCCTCGCCTCTGAGGACTTTTCCCTCCATTTGTAAACCTTTTACCACACTTAGTGAAATCTCAACAGGACGTAGGGCTTTTACTCCCACCATCGAGGGCCCGAACCTGTCTAAACTCTCTGTGCTCCTGTTCACTATTGTTCAGCATACCTTCCCGAAGGGTCATCTTGAAAGGTCTCACAATTACAAATTCTGCATAAGTTCGGCTGAGGACTCCGAGTCCGAATCGTCGACAACTTCGTTTCTTTCGAATTTGGGGGCTAGCTGACGAGGATTGACACCCGGACCACTTCTATTGGACTTCTGGTTAAAGGCAGGTTCGAGTCAAGAGTGTATCTGGCGATACGAGCTCAAGTTGTTCTGAGGGATGTCACTATGTGATCGCCAGCTTTACGCGGTCAGACCGTAAGCCTTGCGCGGTCAGAAGTTCGTAGGCTATACGCGAACTATACATTCGGGATATTGCGCGGTCAGCCAATATCCCGCGGTCAGAACATCTGCCGATCAGGATACTTGGGATCTATCTATTCGGTTGCCCATACAACAGGATATTCTAAGTATCCCGAAGATTCCTACACGTGGAGAATCGACCGTCAGAAGGTTAACACATACAGTTATCCATGAATAACACATGTTTAACCTGCGTGGAGGTTAAGAGCAGTTCCAAAAAACCGCATCCAACCGTCCGTGCAACCGATTGATGCAGTTTCCTCCACATGGCACCCTTTCAAGCAGTACAAAAGGATGGCATGGAGCATCAATCAAGGGAGATCATCCGAAACATCAACCGAGAGATCGGAAGATCAAGAAATCCAAAATCATTTAAGTTAGCCAAGTCTACGGCCCACCTCATATAGCATTTTACTAAGCCTTCTTTGGCTCATCCTTGTACACTTTTACAGGAAAAATCCTCACCTGTGAGGACTTTTCCCTTCATTTGTAAACCTTTTACCACACTTAGTGAAATCTCAACAGGACGTAGGCCTGTTACTCCCACCATCGAGGGCCCGAACCTGTCTAAACTCTCTGTGCTCCTGTTCACCATTGTTCAGCATACCTTCCCGGAGGGTCATCTTGAAAGGTCTCACAATTACAAATTCTGCATAAGTTCGGCTGAGGACCCTGAGTCCGAATCGTCGACACCTTAGGAGGATATTTCTATGGATTTTGTGTTGGGATTGCCAAGGACTAAGAAGGGGAGGGATAGTATCTTTGTTGTCGTTGATAGGTTTTCCAAAATGGCTCATTTTATACCTTGTCATAAGAGCGATGATGCTACCCACATTACTTATTTGTTTTTCAACGAGGTTGTTCGTCTCCATGGAGTGCCAAAGACAATTGTTTTTGATCGTGATACCAAATTTTTGAGTCACTTTTGGAGGACGTTTTGGGGGAGGCTTGGAATGAAGCTGTTGTTTTCAACGACTTGTCATCCCCAGACTGATGGCCAGACTGAGGTCGTCAAGCGAACACTTGTACCATGCTACGAGCAGTTCTGAAGCAAAATTTGAAGCTTTGGGAGGAGTGTTTGCCACACATTGAATTTGCTTACAACCGTGTTGTGCACTCTACTTCCAAGTTTTGTCCATTCAAGGTCATCTATGGATTTAAACGTACAATGCCAATTGATTTGTTAGCTCTACCGCTTTCCGAAAGAAGTAATCTTGATGCCGAACAGCGTGCTGAGATGATTCGGAAGATACATGAGACGACCAAAGCCAATATTGAGAAGATGCAACTTCAATATAAGAAGCATGCGGATAAAAGCAGAAAGGAAGTTGTATTCGAAGAAGGAGATCTAGTTTGGTGGCATTTGTGTCATGATCATTTTCCAGAACAGCGCAAGTCCAAACTTATGCTGCGAGGTGATGGTCCATTCAAGATTCCTGCCAAGATCAATGATAATGCTTACCAATTGGAGCTATCTAAAGCCTATGGAGTGAGTGATACATTTAATGTTGCTGATTTATCTCCATACCTGGGTAAGAACGACGGACAAGAGTCGAGGACGACTCTTTTTCAAGAAGGGGAGTATGATGAGGGCACCGCGACCACACATCCACATGTTTTAACTTGAGCACATGCGCATCGCCTTGGACAACAGGTGAATTCGTTTCTTGGGAAAATTAATTATTTAATTACAGAACAAATGATATTGCCTAATGATTGCTCTTTGCTTGTTGTTACATGTGAAGGAGGTCTGGACGAAGTTGTTAATCCAATTCATAGCCAAGGAAGAATGAACACTTTTCTGGCAACTTCAACCAACAGTTATGTTGACCTTATTGATCAGAAGAACTCTGCACATGATTAGAAAGGCTCAAAGTCGTAGCAATGCTCAAGGCCACAACACTGCTCATGGTCGTAGCCGATCAAGCCTGAAGACACATGGTCGCAGCCGATCAAGCCTGAAGACACAGGGTCGCAACCTGAGGATCATCCAGTTTTCTGATCAAGCATGACTGTCCATCAACTTCAACCAAGTGCCAATTTCAGCATAGATGGCCAGATAGGTAATTGAAAGAGCTTTCAAACGCATCAATAATCATCGAATTCCGATATCGCATGCAACCAGTACACCCAAAACAATGGCGAATGCAAGAGGGAGACGATTCTTTTTATAGTTTGTTAAGATTCTATTCTGTTTCAAATTACTTTAGAATTCTAGTTTTAAACCTTCTATCTTTGTAGACACCATCCTCTATAAAAGAGAAGGCAAGGTCTTAGTTTTAGGTAGACTTCATTGATATACAGATTGTATGCTCGTGCCTTTCCCGACTTGTACAATTCGGAGCCTCAATGTTCAACTCATAATTCAGAATATTGAGTGTTATCCTTCCGCTGTTGCTCTTGCTTTTCTTTATTGATTTGCTTGAGTTGTTCTTCGTGAACAGGTCAACCAAGCTTTGCTCGGTTGATAACCAATTGAGGAGTGGTTTAGTGATTGTGAGGTTTATGGTCGCATGTTTGATCGTGGTTAGCCGCCTCTTCGTCAAGGTCACAACTTGCATTTATCCACGGATTTCTCCTACGACGGAAGATCAGGACCAAACTACATGCACGCATCTTAAGGCAAGGTGTGTGCATATCACTGCCCCTCCTCCGCCGACGAGCTCTTCACCGTACTTGAAACATACGCTCGGGCGGACGAGGACGACCTTTGGAAGAAGAACCAGGGGGCCCCTGTCCCCGCCAACCAGGAGCCTAGGGACCCCTCAAGCGTCCCAGGAGGGGCAACCGCAGCGAACCACGGCCTCGAGACACCTTTGTCCCCGAGGGTGGAGGCGGCTCGCGCGAGTCCCCCAAGGGCAACCACCCCTTCCCCAAGCTGAAAGGCCGTTGGGGGGGACAGCTGTCCCGCGGTTGGGAAGACCCCGTGACGGGAGGCAAGGAGGGCGCAACTGGCTTGTGGTGCCTCCTTCCCCCTCAGCCGGCCTTGCTGGCTCTCCCTGCTCCTTCGGGGAAGCAGCAGAGACAGCTGCGAGAAGGGGGCTCAACCAAAGAGCTCCCCTTCCAAACCTCCCAAAGGCATGTAAATGTCATTACGGGGGGATCCGTCTCAGGGCGAGACTCCAAGCGCAAGCGAAAAGAGTATGCGTAGGAGGTAAAAGTTGTGGGGGTGCTACACACGTCCATACCACAAAAGTGGTCAGACATCCCCCTGACCTTTACGGCGGAAGACACGCACGGATTTCGCTTCCCCCACGACGACACACTCATCATCTCTGCTACCATCTACAATTGCCAATAGGCACAAATCCTCGTCGACGGTGGGAGTTCGGCCAACATCCTGTACCTGAAGTCACTCAGGGAAATGCAGGTCGACGAAAAACTGCTGCAACCAGCAGCGGGACCCTTCCAAGGCTTCGTCCCCAGGAAGATCATCTACCCGGTGGGGAAGGTCGATCTCCCCATGACCTTCGGCTCCCCGGACAACGACCGAACCGAGCTAGTCCAGTTTGACGTGCTGGACCTCCCGTCTTCGTACAACACCATTATGGGGAGGACCACTATCAACTGTCTGGGAGCCGTAATCCATCAAAGCTACCTCTGTGTAAAGATCCCTGGGCCCCGTGGCGTGATCACCGTCTGAGGCGACTAGGGCGTGGCTCGCGCTCTCTATGAGCGCACCACCACAATGATCCAGAGCGTCAACCTGATCAATGCACAAGGGGGAGAGGGTTGTCCCCCGGCGCCGGATGCTCCTGCTGTCCCCTGCGGGAGGTCTACCCCCAAACTGCGCCCAGAGGGGGACCTCCAGAAGGTCCCGCTGTCCCCAGACGATGCGAACAGGACCGTCAAGATCGGGGCGGACCTCTCTGAAGAGCACACGGAGCAACTCGTGGCCTTCCTACACAAGAACTCTGACGTCTTTGCACGGAAGCCCACCGACATGCGAGGTGCTGCTCGGGACGTCATCGAGCATATGCTCACTGTGATGCCCGGCCATCCCCCGGTCAAGCAGAAGCTGAGGAAGCTCTCCCTTGAGCACCAGGAGGACATCAAGACGGAAATCACCAATCTCCGAGAAGTAGGGTTCATTCGGGAGGTCTTGCACCCCGAGTGGTTGGCAAACCTTGTTCTCGTGAAGAAGTCGAACGGCAAGTGGAGGATGTGTGTTGACTTCACCGACATCAACAAGACTTGTCCAAAAGATGACTTCCCATTCCCGCGAATTGACTAGTTGGCTGATTCAACCGCGGGGTGCGAGCTTATGAGCTTGTTGGACGCGTATTCGGGCTATCACCAGGTCCGGATGGCAGAAGGGGACGAGGAGAAGACGAGTTTTATAACTGCCCTCGATACCTTCTGCTACGTCCATGTGCCCTTCAGGCTAAAGAACGCTGGAGCAACATTCCAGCAACTTATGTCATTGGTCTTTAAGGACCAAATTGGCCACAACGTCGAAGTATATGTCGATGACACGGTTGTCAGAAGCCTCCGCGCACCCTCTCACATTGACGACTTAGTGGAGACCTTTCCGCAACCTCCATGATACGGGTTGAAGCTCAACCTGGAGAAATGCGCGTTTGGCATACACGAGGGAAAGCTACTGGGCTTCCTCATGTCCCAGCGGAGCATAGAGGCTAACCCTAAAAAAATTCGGGCCTTGCTGGACATGCCCCCTCCGCGCTCTGTCAAAGATGTACAACGGCTTACCGGCCGCGTGGTCGCACTAAGCCGCTTCGTCTCGCGGTCGACGAAATGTGGCCTCCAATTCTTCAAGATCCTTCGAGGCCTCAAGATGTTCCGGTGGACCTCAGAGGCCCAAGCAGCCTTTGACGACTTGAAGAAGTATCTCACGAGCCCCCCAATGCTCGTGAGCCCATCTCTGGGAGAACCTCTGCTCCTCTACCTCACAACAACCCCGGCAGCTATAAGCGCGGTGCTTGTGAAGGAGCAAGACGGCCAGCAGCGTATCGTGTACTATTTGAGCGAAGCCCTCCAAGGGGCTAAGATGTGGTACACGGAGATGGAGAAGATTTGCTACGCCCTCTCATGGCGTCCAGGAAGCTCCGTCACTATTTCCTGGGGCACGCGATCATGGTCCCGTCATCTCTCCCCTTGGGGAGGTGCTGCGGAATAAAGAAGCCAACGGCCAGATAGGAAAGTGGGGAGCTAAGCTCGCTCCCTTGTCCCTCTCCCTCACGGGCCGTTCCACCATCAAGTCACAAGTCCTCGCTGACTTCATGGCGGAATGGACCCCCGCCTCCAGGACAGAGGGAGTGAGTCTCCCCGACCTGCCCCGGTGCGACGACCATTGGATGCTCATGTTCGATGGCTCCTTGTGCCTCGCTGGGGCCGGCGAGGGGGTGGTCCTCCGAAGCCCCGAGGGGAGGCGCTGCAGTACACAGCGAGGATCGAGTTCTCGGCTACGAACAACGTCGCCGAGTACGAGGCTCTACTCCTGGGGTTGCGCATCACGCGCTCCCTAGGGATCCGTCGTCTCCTCATCAAAGGAGATTCCCAGCTCATGGTCTGTCAAATGGACAAGACTTAATTGTGCCATGACGCGAACCTGAGCCTGTACATGGGGGAGGTGCGCAAGATGGAGAAGCACTTCGAGGGTTTGGAGGCCCGGCATATCCCCCGGAGGGACAATGACCGGGCTGACGCCTTAGTCCGGGCGGCTAGCGCCCGGGAACCTCTCCCCGAGGGTGCCTTGTTGGAAATCACTGGAAAGCCCATGATGGCCTCTCCGGACGTGGACCATGAGTCCCACGCCCTAGAGGTCTCTGAAATCGCTCGAGCAGCATACTGGATGGATCCCCTTGTCTCCTTTATAAGGGGGGAGGGGAACCCTCCCAGTGAGACCGAGGCGAAACGCCTCCTTGCCAACGCACGGGAATACCTCTTACTAGAGGGGAAACTCTACATGTGAGGGGCCTCCGCCCTGCTCCGCTGCGTCCCGCGAGCAGAAGGACTTCAACTCCTCGAGGACGTCCACTCGGGGAGCTGTGGGTCTCACCTAGCTCCACACACTGTCGTGTCAAAGGTCATTCGCCAAGGCTTCTATTGGCCGACAGTGGTCCGCGATGCACGAGATCTCGTCTCCGCGTGCAAGGCCTGCCAAAAGATGGCGAAGGGCTTCAATCTGCCCTCCATAGTGCAGCAAACCATCCCCATCACTTGGCCCTTCGCGCGTTGGGGGATGGATCTCCTATGCCCCTTCCCCCCAGCTCTCGGGGGCTACAAGTATGCGGTTGTCGCGGTAGACTACTTCTCCAAGTGGGTGGAGGCTGAGCCCTTGGCCAACATCACCTCCCGACCAGTACAGTGGTTTTTCTGGAAGAACATCGTGTGTCACTTTAGGGTCCCCAGGGAATTCTACGAAGGTTTGGGGGTGTAACATTCCAGGTTTTGCTACCCTTTCTGCTTGCTAGTCAGCATATCTTCATTGGATTCTCAGATGTCTCAACCCTATTTTGATCTGTTATCTCAAAATCATGATCTTAGGTGTGCCACTACCTTAACTTAAAAAGTTGGCAGCTAAACTCCACCTTTTAGATCATTTTTGCTCTTTAGTCCAAAAGTACTTCAGTTTACTCCTTTTCAGAGTTGTCAGAAGCCCAAAAAGACAAAGTCTCATACCACCTCCAAATTCCGATCTAATCCAGTGATTGTCTTCCCTTTACTTTTCTGAACATTTTTCCCTTCTGGAAGAACTCAAAAATCTTAACCGAAACCCTAGTTTCAGCCTCACCAAAGTTTCAAACCCTAATTACCCTGTTTACCCTGTTTTCAATTTTTATCAAAACCACCAAATCTTATCGGAATTTACCATTCTTCTTGCTAGATGAGTTCAAGTGATTTAGTGACACTCATCTGCAAAATCAGATCTCAAATCAGCTCTCCAAATCCCCAGAATTGCAAATAGATCCAAAATCCCGAACAAATCCTTACAAATCAGTCCAAATCTTCGCGGATTAGTCCCTGGCCCCTTTTTCAACCTCGACCAGGGCTGAGCCCGTTTGCGACCACGACCAGAGACCACCTCGACCGCGACCACTGCTGTTCGCCGTGAATCGCCGCCACAATCTTCACCACCGGCTAGCTTTTATCTTCACCAATAGTCGTATCCTACGTGTCCGCACGTGGTGTTCGCGTCGCGCCAAAGTCCTCCACCGTGGCGACGACCGGTGACCGCCAGCAACGCCGTTCGCGCGCGTGCCTGCTGTTGTCAGAGCTTTTGTGCCACTTCCCTGCCATGCCGAAGCTTGCCACCCCGTCGTTCTGCCCAAGCCCGATATGATGCGATATTCTCCTCTGGCAGAGCCACCGCCGCGTCCCAACGCCTTCTCGATCTTGCTCCAACTCCAGTCAAGCATCTCCCGCTCGATTTGCTTCAACTTCTGAGGACCCCAGCCGCTGGCTATATAAACCGTCCCCCTCGCCAGAGCTCTTCACACCACACCAGCAGCCTCATATAGCTTTAGCTCTCATGTTCACCTTCTTCTTCCCCGACGAGCTATCTGAGGAGCACTCGCCGCCAACTCAAGCCACTGCCTCCCTCTCCAATCCAAGTTCACCAGTAAGTTCCCCTCACCTTCCTCTCTGTATCATAGCGCTTAATTGGACCCCGACGAACCCCAGCGCCGGCGACCGCCGGATTTCCCCTTTTCCCCTGTTCCCCCAATGCTGAGTGATTCAAACCAAATTGACCTTCGTGCTAGTAGAACAAAGTGATCAGTGAGCCAAGTAGAGTAAGCCTGTAAGATTGAAACCTTCAATTTTGCCCAGATCAAAGAACCCCCAATTTGGGATTTCATCAGTTCACTGGAGCCCGCCTCCGAGCTTCTCCGGTGATCCTCTAGCCAAATTGATCTCCCCAATAGCTTTCTATTGTCCCCAGGATGCTTCACAAGCTTGGAATAGAGCTCAAATGCCTTAAATCGAAAACGCCCAATTTATGTGTCTTCGTCTTCGGCTCAGTTCACTGGAGTTTGCTTTCCGGCCGATCTAGCCGATGCCACTTTGTCATTTAGCTAGGTCTCAGTCCCCTGAGTATTTCATTCCACTAGCCCGATCTCCGAATCTGCCCAGATCAAGAGTTGTGCTCTTGCCAAGTTCCTGTCCAGAGCCGTTCCCGTGCCGTGTCGCCACCGTAGTTCATTGCCACCGTTCATCGCCGTCCGGCCATCTTTTGCCCTGAAAACACCGCCAATGTGTCCCTGGCATCCATGCCTACCTCCTGGAGATAGTTGGCGAAGAGTTTGAAGCCCAGAACCAGATTTAGCCCTCAGCCCTAGTTTTTGACAGTGTCAATGTAGTGTCAGTGCATGTCAGTCACAGGCATTGGCCTTGTTTAACCCTTTCTACTTGAGCATTTGAAATGCCACTTTGTCCACTAAGCTCCTGGAGCCATGTTCTACAATATTCTCTACTGTCACATCTCCAGAAAACACACCTAGGGCCAACTTAGGGTTATGTCTAGCCATGAACCGAATGTCAGCCTTTCGACATTCAAGTCCTTTTGAGCCAATCTCTTCAATCAACACCCAAGTGACTTTGTCTAAATCTTTCCCCTTGCATGCATGACATATTTACTTATTATTTTCTAGTGAACTATCTCTTTATGCTTATATGGTGTGTGTGTATTATTTGTATCCACCTTGGAACCAGAGGTTGAAGGAGCGGAAGAGATCTTCGAAGAATCGTCTGAGCAACTAGACCCCTCACTGCAAGGCAAGTCTCACACCCTTGATCATGTCTAGCCTAATATTTTGAAATGACGTATGTTAGCTGTTTTCAAGTATATGCATGACTTACATTCAAATGAGAATTATATTCAAAGAAAGTGATTAGATATGACCTAAATAATTGTGAAGCCTCTTTTGTGATTGAATATCCATGCACCCTTGTCACCTTATAATATCATGCTTAGGCTATACTACGCTCAAGATTATATGTTAAATGTTAAATGGTCACATGTGAGAAAAGCATATTCAAAACCCCTTTTTGTGAAAGAAAATGTGATTGGAATCGATAGTGAGGATGGTTTGATTGGTTGGTGCTGTGTGCGCACTGGGAATGTGAAAGACTCCTCACTAAAGATTCATAAGGACTATAACCTTGTGTTGTACTTCCATGCGGCATGAAAAATGTACCAACCACTTTCCCGGTATGGGACGGGCGCAACATAGTAGCTTTCTCAGTATTAGCTTTCCCTGCAATGGTTGTCGGTCCAGTTTCTCAAGAGAAACTGGTGGGCCACTGAGGGCCATGAGTGATGTGAGATCAGAAAAATAATGAGAGGATAAGGTGTAAGAAGGAAGACGCCCTACGCCTGGATTAAGTCGTGCGCGACTGTAATCAAAAGAGGCTATGTGTCTTGCGATACAATAGACCAAGGCTAGGAAGAATTGGCTGTGGGGAGTACCCACAACGGTAATAAGGACTAAAATGTCTATTTACCAGGCAGGGAATTGTTAATGCTAGGATTGTAAACTGTTGTGTGATCTCGGCCTTGTCATATGCATAAAAGTCGCATGGAGAAGTACCGACTTGAAAGCTTAGTGATCGGTGGATTAAGGTGGTACACCTTTGCAAAGTTATAAAAAGTATCAGATACTCTGAGCTCCCAGGTCATGGAGTCTGTACGTGGTGGATTCTATCCACGTCGATGCAGCACAAGGTGTTTTTGGAATGTTTTCACAAAATTTGAGTAAAGTGGTGACTCACGGAAGACCGCCACACATAACATCTTCTGAAAATCTAGCTTAGGGTTTTAAAAGCGTCGCTCTTGAAAACAAAAACCTTTTCTTCAAAACTAAGAGTGAAAATCTATTCTATGAGTCAAAGAGCCATTCTTTGAGAATTTCCCCCTCATCTATATATATATATATCTGCATTCTTATTTGGGACTTGGTGAGCACCATGTGGACAATGTGCTCACCCTTGCTTTTGCAAACAAAATTTAGAAGAAGGATTCATTGATCCTGAGTCCTACGGTCTTGAACCCAACATGGAACAAGAAGAAACTGCTCCAGAAGATCCAGCTTGTTAGAGGGTCACTTAGCAAGTGGAGTCCGATGTGGAGGAAGCCCATGCAACACCGCTGCAGTTGAAAATGGAGACAGTTGAAGTCCTTTTGCTTATTGTTGTTGTTTTATTTTGTGCCGACCTTTGCGTCGAAAAAAACACCTTAATTTTGTATCAACATTGAAGTGCGTCATTTTGGCGCTATGTTATTGTAATGTTGGTCCTTGTGATCAACACTTGTTTTAATTACTTGCATTTTTATATAATGCATCCTGTTGTTGTGAGCTGCAATGTACCATTTCTGAGTGCAACCCACCTAGGCGGTTGCCATCGAATTCCTCAATGAGGGTCCCACAGGGGGCTACCCTCCACTTCGCCTCTGTGGTTCACCCACAGAGCAACAAAGCCGTCGAAAGGGTCAACGGCATGATCCTACAGGGTTTACGCCGGCGACTCGAGTAGGCTGCCTCCAGGCGTGGCGCGTGTGTAGAGGAGCTTCCGAGCATCCTCTGTTCCATGCGCACGACCCCAAGCCGGGCGACGGGGCATATGCCCTTCTCGCTCGTATACAGGGCTGAAGCAGTTCTCCCCTTGGAGATTGGTTTCGGGTCGTTGCGGGTTGAGCTCTTAGACAGAGCTATGAGCGCAGCGTACCAAACCAATGAAGCAAATCAGCGGCTGGAAGTCAACCTCGTCGAGGAAGAGCGCGATCGAGCACTCCTTCACCACGCCATCTACGAGAGCGAAATGGCGCGCACATACCACCAGCGCGTCCTCGTGAGAGCCTTCCACCTAGGGGACCTTGTCCTCAAGTGTGTGACCAACCCCCGAGCCCAGGGCAAACTTTCCCCCAAGTGGGAAGGCCCCTACAGGATTTCCATGGTCCTGGGCTCGAGGGCTTATAAGCTCTTGAACCTCGAAGATCAGGAATTGAAGCATACATGGAATGTGGGCTTGCTTTGCAAGTTCTACATCTAGCCACTGGGCTTACTCCCTCCCCTGTCGCGACTTCGCAGGGGGAGGCGCTGCATTCACCTTTCCCTCCCCCGCCGCAGTTGTGCGAGGGGAGGCGTTTTACTCACTATTCCTTCCCCCACCGCAGTGTTGCAGGGGGAGGCGTTGTATTTCAATTTCTATAATACAAATGGTTTTTGGTCAACTGGAATTTTTTGCAAGTTCTTGATTTATTGTCTCCTGAGACGAGGCCCTCTCCGTGAGGACGTAGGCTATCACAGCCTAAAAGCCCCTACGACGTAGGCTATCACCCCTCCTGGACTGAGGGGGTAAGCGGCAACCCAGTCCTCAAGGACTGCGGTAACGAGTCAATTTGAGAGACTAGTCCACCCTCAAATACTCAGACCCGTCATCGGGCTTATCCTCCTCTGGGAGCAAATTGCCTCCTCAGTGAGATGGAATTCTCGGTTTCTTAAAAATTATCTACCCGGCCCCCCGTTCTCACGGTGACTGAGGGATTTTTTCACCGGTATCTCCGAAAAATTTCCTCCCGGAGGTCCTTTACCCGGCTCCCCATTCTCACGGTGACCAGGGGATTTTTCACCGAGGTTTTCAGAAATTTTCCTCCCGGAGGTTATTTACCGGGGGAATTTTTTCACCGGTCTCTGGAATTTTTTCGACCATGGGCTTCGTAACCCCGGTGGTCTTTAACGCCTGGGCCTCTTTGTTTCTTACCCACAGCGTGCGGAGACAATATACACCCTGCTTTGGGGGGGGGGGTAACTCGTGCCCGGACAGATGAATATTTTTGGAAAATTTTGAAGACAAAAACAAGCAAACTTAGCTTTATTGATACATTTAACCGGGAGATATTCCCCTCTGGTGGGTATTCATACAACATGTAACCGGGGGACAACCCCCCACGGTGGGCCAAGATGTCGTGGGGACGACAAGCCCCGGGCAAATACAAGATACAACCCAGGGAGTTAAGCTCCCATGAAATACTACTCTGGAGGACAGCCCCCTCCGGGAGGTGGCTACACCTAGTACTCTTGGAGGCCTGGTGATAGTTCCCGGAAAGGTCCCGTTACAAGCTTCTTATGCGCCTCTGGGCTTCTTGAAGCAAGTCCACGGGACAATACTCGTAGCCGGCCGGAGGGCATATCCTAAGTGGGGGGACCTTTCGGGACCCTGGTCTCGGAGGGGATAGCTCAACATGACTATTGTCGAAGTTATCCAGGTGCCATTCCGGGAGCCATCGCAACCGGATCGGCTCCCAGGAAGCATTTTCACCATGTCCCCCGGTGGCAAGGCTTAGCAAAGCTAGGGCTACTTGGGCATCTCCCGGATTACCCTCTCCGGAACCCAGAAGACCCTTCTCGGGAGTGAGCCCCCAGACCACCGGGGAGCCCCCCGTGTTAAGGCGTTCGAGCCTCAGAAACTCTCCCCTGGGAGCAAGCTCCTGGGGGGCCTATTCATGATGAGTCGAGACTTACCAAAATACTCGTTTCATTGATTGAGCAAAAAAATCTTTTTACTAGTCCCCGGGGCTTCCTCTAAGAAGCTACCGGGAGAAAAAAATCCTAGTAAAGCAAAAAAGGACCTATCTAAAGGCCTTGGGAGAGGGGGAGATTCATACTTGCCCAGTGTAGTCCCCCCCCCCCCGGAGGATCCTCCTCCGCCGCCGGGGCGTCCACCCTCGGCGGCGCCGAAGCCGAAGCCGGGAACCAAGCCCAGACTATTAGCTTGTAGAAGCCCCCCGGCAACTCCTCCAACTCCCACCGTTGCGGCTCGAAGAAGTTGGGGAAGCTTCAGGGGAGCCAACCTCCGACCGCCCTGGCGCCGGTCCCCCGGTGCTCAACAAGGGCCATAGCTACGGCCACCACCAGGACCACCCGGCCCCGGGCCCGTGCGTTGGCTGCCTGCGGGATCATGGAGACTTGCACATTGAGAAAGCGCACAGCCTCCGTGAACGTAGCCGGGGCCACGTCAGAGCCGCCCCCAGGGCCGAGGCTAAGCCCGAGCCCTTCAAGGGCCGAGCGGACGGAGCGGCCCGCCTCCAGAACCGCTCAGGACTGGGAGTCCTCGAGCTCCCGGTGGGCACTCTCCCTTGCCTTCGCCTCCTTGCGGAGACAGGCATTGGCATCCTCCCTGGTGAGGACGTGGGCTCAGATCCTAGCTAGCTCCCCGAGGGCTTCATCCCTCTCGGTGCAAAAGGCGGCGGCCTTGTCCTTCGCCTCCTTCAAGGCCGCCTCGTAGCGGTCCTCGACACCTTGAGCAAGGGCCACCCCCTACGAACCCAAGGGTTAGACGACCTCCCAGAAAAAGTAACCGGGCGACTTGAAAGTAGACTTACCTGGAGATGCAGCGAAACCAACTTAGAGCTACGCTTGCGGATGGTCCCCTGCTAGATGTAGGACTGGACCTTCCAGGTTTGGAGGCCCACGGCGAACCTCCAGGCCTCACCCGGGGATAGCATGGGGGTCTCCCTCCTGATGCCACCGGACCCGTCTCCGCTGACGGGTCCCCTCCAACCGTCCCCGGGAGTGATGTGCGCTGGGCCGGTTTTGACTACAATCCCGGGCACCGAGTACTCGGTCTCCAAGGAGTCAGACGATGAGCTCCCGGAGGGAACATGGCCCTTGGGGGGGACAAGAAGCCCTTTGCCCTTCTTGGGCTGCGGAGCCCCCAAAACCTCATGGACCGGACAGGCCGAGGGGCTCACCCCCTCGTCCACCGGCCAGTCGAAGCGCGTAGGAGACGCCTCCGCGAACCGCACCTCTGGGCTCTCCAAGCTTGCCGGCTCCAGGACCGTCGGAGACGTGGCCACCGGAGAGGGCAAGGGGTTGTAGTTCGCCGAGTTGGAGTCGCCCCGTCGCTCGCCGCCTTCCCCTTCTCGCCCGAAAGAGTGGGCGCATCAAGGAGGCGCATGAACTCCCCCATCACCCCCGGGCCGGGGGAAGGCTGCGCCTCTGGGAGGGGTAACGTCGCCCCAGGCCTCGGGGTGACTCGCGCACGCCATGACCCGGCAGTTGCCTCACGGGTCTTGCCGGGCATAGAGTCCGGTGCCGTTGCAGGGCCGAGGGCCTTCCACGCCATGGCGCGCTTAGGCTCAGGGCCCCCGGCGGCCTCCTTCCCCCCCTTGTGAGAGCCGGGGGTGGGGAGAGGCTCCCTCACCGGTAGCCTCAACCCGAAGGCTTCCACCACAAAGTTGTGGGGAGGACCCTCCCCGATAATGCGCACGACGCGCTCGTGGTCATTAGCATAGTACCTCCCGAGCAGGTTTTTCGCCTTCTCCCGGGCGGCCGGATACAGTTGGACTACAAGGAACAAAAGTTAGCCAAAATATCGAAAGGACTAATAGTAAGGGTCACTGGAAACTTACGTCGGGTTGCCGGCCTTTGCGGCATCTGGTGCGTCGGACACATCCCTATCCCCCTTTTCCTGTGGGAGAAGGGGGAGATCTTGAGGGGCGCGAGCTCCTTCGCAAGGTCCCTCATGGATCTCACACCGCGGACACCCACCATCTTGCTAAGGAGCTTCAACTCCTCGGGGGTCCATACAGGGGGCTTGGGGGCGGACGAGCAGCAGTAGGAGGGGAGCTCCGGGGAGTATGTTACCCCGGTGTCCCAGACCCGGAGGTAGAACCACCTCCGGAGCCAGTCCCCCCAATGGTCCCGGGAGGCCGCCACCGGGTACTCCTCCACCCGGGATGGTAGCAGCTGCATCATAATCAAGCCGTACGCGAACTTCGGTCCTCCTTGACGATGTGCCAGCCCCTCACCGAGGGCGTGTAGAAGTACCGAAGCAGCCGGGGCGTCAGCTCCCGTTCGGTGGCTGTCTCGCACAGCCAAATGAAAAGGCCCATCAGGACAAGGGTGTTGGGCGTCAAGTTGTTGAGCGCCACCCTATATTCCCGTAGGAACTCCCGAAGCAATGGGTGCACCGAGAGCTGAAGGCCGGCCTCTACAAAGGCCTCGAAGACAACCACCTCCCAGGCCCGGGGGCGAGGCATGGTCTCCTTCTTCAGGGGGATTCGGACGTCCCCATCCGCGAGAACCCCCCACTCCACGAGGGACTCTAAGTCCCCCGAGGTGAACTCCGAAGGCCAGAGGAATTCCACGGTGACTTCCTCCGGGGGAACATCAGTAGCTTTGGCACGGCCTTTTGGTGCCATGTGGTTTGTCGATGAACAGGTTTTCAGGAGCGAAGTTTCCAGGGGATAGGTTTCCGGGAGAGAAATTCCCAGAGGCTAGGTCGCCGGAAGCTAAGTTTTCGGGAGACTAGGTCGCTAGGAGAGGCTCGGAGTGCCGGTGAGAAATTGAAGGCTGAGGCTTGGATGTGAGCACTCCGAGCCCCTCGAGGCCCTACATATAGTGGCCAAGCGCGGCCCCGATGGGCGACACGTGGCCCCTTGGGATCAATCGGGGCAGCCCATTTCAAACATCGCGGGCAAACCGAAGAGACACGCGGGAAATGACGCGTCCACATTTGAACTGTGCGAAGCCATCATGACCGATGACGCACGCTAATCGAGGCCAGCGGCGTCATGATAATCGGCGGCGCCACCATAAATGTGTGCCGCAAAAATCGAAGCATCGCCGAGCGACGGGGACCTCCTCCGGGGGAGATGTCCCCGGTGATATAGACCATCCACTCCGGGGACTTAGGGCATGTCCCTGGAGGGCATGGGGGGCAGTTGTCGGGGGAAATCACAACGCGATCAGTCCCGGAGATAACACCCCGGAGACCTTCTCCTGGGGGCCCCCGGGACATGGTCTCCAGGGCACTACTCACCGGGCTAGTGCGGTGAGCAGTTCCCCGGGGACCATGTCCCGGGTGCAGCCACTGGCTCGGTGAGTAGTTCACCGAGGACCATGTCCCAGGTGCCTCAATTTGCCAGGAGACCAGGGCCCCCGGTGACCCGTCCCAGGCGCCGCCTTTTGCCCGGTGACAGGCGCCCCCGTTGACCTGTCCCGGGTGCCGCCATTTGCCCGGAGACCAAGGCCCCCGATGACCTGTCCCGGGTGCCGCCTTTTGCCCGGTGACAGGTGCCTCCGGTGACCCATCCCGGGCGCCAGCTTTTGCCCAGTGACAGGTGCCCCCGGTGACCTGTCCCGAGGGCCGCCATTTGCCCAGAGACTAGGGCCCCCGGTGACCAGTCCTGGGCGACGCCATTTGCCCAGAGACCAGGGCCCTCGGTGACCCGTCCCGAGCCCTGCCTTTTGCCCAGTGATAGGTACCCTCGGTGACCCATCCCGGGCGCCACCTTTTGCCCAGAGACAGGTGCCGCCGATGACCTGTCCCGAGCGCCGCCATTTGCACAGAGACCAGGGCCCCCGGTGACCTGTCCCGGGCGCCGCCTGTTGCCCAGTGATAGGTACCCCCGGTGACTCGTCTCGGGCGCCCCCTTTTGCTCGGTGACAGGTTCCCCAGTGACCCACCCCAGGCGCCATCATTTGTACGGAGACCAGGGCCCCCAGTGACCTATCCCGGGCGCTACCATTTGCCCAGAGACCAGGGCCCTTGGTGACCCGTCGCGGGCGTCGTCATTTGCTCGGTGACCCGTCCCGGGCACCGCCTTTTGCCCGATGATAAGTGCCCCCGGTGACGTGCCCGGGCGCCGCCATTTGCCCGAAGACTAGGGCCCCCGGTGACCCGTCCCAGATGAAGGCCGTAGGGGCCTACTATGTAGGGTCACGTGGGGGTCACGTGAGGAAGTGCCTCAGGAATTGGCAAGGACACTTGTCGAGCATCCGAGTCCCCTGGTCAGCAGAAAGACATTATTGCCCCTTGATCCGACGGCCGCAACTAGGGTAGTCTTGTAATTTCCATCTTTTGGGCCTATATATGCCCTTGTACCCCTCTTCTGTAAGAGAGGACAATTCATTATCAACAATACACAAAAATGAATAGGCGTGCTTAGGAGCACTCTGCCCGAGAGAGAGCTCCCCCAGCCGACCCTTGTCGGGAGCACGTCGATAGGACTAGGGTCTCCATTGAGACCTGAACCTGTATAAATCCTTGTGTCACTCTCTGTGTTGGCGCGATGGGAGAGGACCGGTCACGCGGTCAGGTCACATCGCTTTTCATTGCTAGGAACCTCTGTAGAACCAACCGGGGTATTCGCAATACCACGACAGTGCTCAAGGAGTCCTAATCCGTTGTATACCTCAAGAAGATGGAAAATCCCTTCTGAGAGAATTTCATGGAGGCCTTCGACACTTAATGATGCCATGCAATTGGTCAAAGCATGCCCACAATGTCAATTTCATGCTTGGCAAGTTCATCAGCCAGTATATGCTCTTCAAACTATTCCCTTAACTTGGACATTCGCCGTATGGGGAATAGATATTGTGGGTTCTATGCCCCAAGTAGTCAATGGATACAAGTTTTCATTCATGGCCATTGAAACATTTACCAAATGGATTGAGGCTGAACCAGTTCAAACCATTACCTCCGTAGGGGCGAAGAAGCTCTTCTATAAAAACATTGTGACACGATTTGGTGTTCCAAGTCGTCTTATTATAGACAACGGATCACAGTTCGTTACTGGTCTTTTTCTCAACTATTGCGACGACATTGGAACAAAAATCAGCTTCGCATCCATTGCTCATCTGCAGAGTAATGGTGCAGTTGAACTCGCCAACGGGTAGATAATATAAGGGGTTAAGAAACGTGTTTCTGACCGCCTTATGTTGCATTTGGGGGCTTGGGTAGACGAACTCTACTCTGTTCTATGGGCATTACGCACTACGTCCAGTAGGGCTATAGGTGAGACACCTTTCCAACTGGTTTATGATGTAGAAGCCATGTTGCCAATTGAAATACAAATTGGCTCTGCTCATGTGGATCAAATTGCTCTTCTTGAAGAGAAGCATAATCAAGCACTAATTCGGTCAGCGGCAAACTTAAATGCTTTGCGTAAATATCACAATAAAATGGTGCAACCACATAGCCTTCACATAGGAGACTTGGTTTTATGAAAAATCCAAAGTCAGTCTGATCGTAACAAATTCTCCTCTCAATGGGAAGGGCCCTGCACTGTAATCTCGCTGCCAGGACCAGGATCAACTCGATTAGCTATGGAAAATGGAAGAACTTTATCAAACGCCTGGAACATCGACCAGTTGCGTAAATTTTCTGTGTAAGTTTTTCCATTTCATTTTTTATTTAATAAGTACTTTTTCACTATTTGTTATAGTCGTATTCTCATTTTCAGCCTTATTCTTTTCTCGAGCTACTCCTGGGGCTGGTCGTGATAACTGCCTTACTATGATGTTTAAGCAGATTCGCTTACCGATCTCATGGTCGCATCTAGATAAGACATCTCTTTTTAAGTCGTTTCTTAACACATAAGGGAATTACTAGCACGTTTCTAATCGTTCGTGTGGCTGTCAGTTAGCAAAAAACTTATGCATTCGTACTTTGCCATTTATCTCAATGACTTTATGATCATATCTAGCTAAGACATCTCTTTCTAAGCCGTTTCTCAATGCATAAGAGACTTACTGGCATGTTTCTGATCATCTAAGCCTTGGTCTACTTAGTCTAGAATAATTATCCTGCGACCACTATACTATGTCTTCGGTATCAGTGATCACAGGAGGGAGCTAGGAGATTATAATTATAGCATTCAGTCAGAAACTAAGTACTTTGCATTTTTATCATTTAGTTTTTTCTGCTAATCATATGTATTTGCAAGGTGCAAAGACTCTAATAGAACAAAGTATTTCCATTTTCATTGTCAATTTTACAAAAAAAATTCCAATGAGAGGAGATACATCAAATAAGGTCGAGGTCGTGTAATAATTTATCTAATAAAGGATTGACCACGGTCCTGGTTGCGTTCAACTGATCCTCGCTGTCAAAGGCTGCGTCTTCCACCACTGAATTCATATGAAAGTTCGGACCATGGTGATGCCTTAGTTTGCAGAGAATGGCAGACAACACAGTACCAATGTTGGTCTTCAGTGTCTCTTTGTACCTCTTTGCAAATTCTAGAATGTTAGCGACTAGAGAATCAGCTTGAGCCGCAACCAGGACTCACCAAGAGATAAATCATCCTTCTGAGGGTTGATAATGTCTGCATCAAGTGAGTTCTCAACTTCCCTTAGTTTTTCAAGGGTATTCCTCTCAGTAATACTGCAATTCTTGATGATTTCTTCCACGACCCTTTTATCATTAAGGGAATTTTTTGCAATCTCTTTGGCTCTCTCGCTGGCCACCTTGCAGCGGTCGACGATATGGTGAAGTTTATCCAGGTCGAGACCTCGGCTGATAAACTTCTCCTTGAAATTTCTCTTTTCTTCAGCTAGCCCGAAGTTTATTTCTCTTTGATCTGATCAGAGAAAGAAATAAATTCAATTGAATTTGTTTACAAAAGTTCACCAAAGCAATGATAAATTCTACCAAAATGAACATACAATCTACATGGGTTCGTAATTTATTGCAAACCAACAGGAGGTGCATTCTTTCCCCTTGAAGGAAATTGCATAATGTTGTCTTCTCCTCCAAGAATGCCAGGGCTTCAGCTAGCTTTTCGCTGCTTACCCTGAGAACTTCATCCTTCTCACCCTGTACGACCATGAGATAATTCTTAGTCGTATAGAGAAAAATTTGAAGAGTAAAAATCCTTACCACAACAATCTATGGGACAGGTGCCGACTGGACCACAGAAGGAGTTGGGACATTCACTACTACCCCAGTGACAGTCACTTCCTTCTCGACCACAGCTGTTTCATTTTCAGATACTGAAGTAGGAAACGAAGTGGTCCAATTTGTCCTATACATCCAATTTATAATTGCAGAAGTCATTCCTAACTAAGCAATATGACTTAGTTAGAGAGAAAGCCAATGTTTAACTGAAGCAATGTTCCAGGAGATTTCGAGGAGCAATTTGTGTGGTCACAAAGGTTGTGAAGAAGCTTGTGCGTGTGAGGTCCCTGTGGCTACAACTGATGGCTGTGGACTCACTACCTCCTCAAAAACGAGATGAACATTTTGATCGTCGATTCTCTTGGAGGTCTTCATTAGTTTTTCGATGAAAAATCACCAGAGGATACAACATCATCACTAGTTCGTTTCTTCTGAGCCACAAAATATTCAAGCAATTGTAAAAACCAAAAAGCTCTACCTTGGAAACTTTTGCTCAAGAAGAAGACTTGTACAGATTTTCCAAAAGAGAATTACCTTTTGAGACACCTGTGCAATGTTGTGTTCAACGACTGGACTTTCTTCTTCATCTCTAGTAAGCTGCCCTGGAATTTGGGATGCCATTGAGATGAAAATAGAAAAGGAAAGGTTAAGAAGATGAAGAGTCTAAGACTTGGAGCTTTGAAAAGTTTGAAGAACTCTGAGACATGGAGGCCAAATATATAGAGCTTCAAAGGTGACGCATTGAGTTCCCAGTATCGGGACATGGCAAACTGTCTCGAGATTTTTTCCATTTAATGCCTGCCATGATTGTCTGACAACCGCACCCAAAGTATCTCCTTGGGTTGTGTTGGAATTCGAAGCGACAGACGTACTTTTTGGAATCCGAAGCGTCGTTTTTAAAAAGAGCCGTGTTGTTTGAAATTCGAGGGTTAGCTGATAGAGATTATTACTCAACTTAGTTGCGCATGTCATTCTATGGTCGAAAGAGCCATAGAGCGAAACCTGAATCATTTATATGCCTCTCTGTAATGGAAGAGACCCAAGAGAAAGACCATGGGATGGTCCAAGATCTTTTGGACATAACCCATTGTGGGTATTGTTGCATACGACCTCAACGTTTATGGTCATGAACCTCTATGGTCGCAATACCTATTCCTACGAGTATCGTGGTCATGGGAACATATTCCCACGAATACCGTGGTTGTAGAGACAAGAATAATACCAGTACATGGTCGTAGTTAGTGCACGATCATGATCATTGAAGAGTTATGTTTAAACCTGGAATATGGTCGAGACCTAGTGACCATAACATGAGGATTATACGGTCATGCTACCATCGATTACAACTAACCATAATCCTTCTTCCCAGAGAAATATAACTTCCTTTATCACTGACATGTTGAACCATCACGAAGATAAGTGTGAATGTACGATTATTTGTAAACTATGCATTACAACCGTCAAGACGATAAAGATAGATGTGTAGTTATCTATAACTACATGCGGCAATTGTGAAACTTCCCTCTATTGGCACTGTTTCGACAAGTATAAAAAGGGGATCGATTCAGAGGGAAGAGGGGATTCAGATTCTAATTCTAATCGGAGATTGGAACTAAGACAACTCATCCGAAAAAGACTTGTTAGATTTTATAGCAAATTCTCTCTATATTTCATCTTACATATAGTGAAAACCCAACAAGAAGTAGAGCTATTACTCAGACTTTGAGGGCCCGAACCTGTATAAAATTCGTATCATTTGGATTCATATATACCGTGACTTCTTAGATGATTGTGAGGACTGTCTTCCTACCAAACAAATTAAATTTGTGTAAATTCGACTAGGAAACCTGGGTTCCAATCGTCGACAAGTTGATGGTAGGATTTTTACCAAGTGATACCAGCCTAAACCGTCTCGCAAGAGAACGAGATCGGAGCAGTAAGGCGAATATTCTGTTATTCTTTCCACAGGGACTAGAGAAAATGAATCGTGTAAAACTAGACTAAATTGATGGCAAATGAAACTACAATAGTCGAAAGAAAGAGGGAGAAAATGTCGGAAGAAAATGAAAGGAGAAAGGTGGTCACACCAAGACCATCGATCGATGCTAAACCTATATGCATATCCGTGAAAACGAGCGATGGAATTGTAATCTTCTAGTAGTCTCACGAGCGAGAGGCAAAAACGACTTGGACAATTGCATCCATCGATGATATCAACAAACATGGAACAAACACCAACCATCTGCAACTCCTCTCGACCATAAAGAAAAGAACCCAGAGAAACAACCCCACAATCAGCACGCACAAAAACCCAAAGTCATAGACATTGATGTCAGCCTCAAAATACCAAGATACCAAAGACACAGAAAGCAAAAGCAACAGTTAAACAGTAGCTATTTGCAACAACCCTACACTGGAGTGACACTGAGAAGGATTCACATATCAATAAGCTTGACTCTCCGGAGACAAAATTCGACATTCACAATCGGTTGGAGGCAAAGAAGTAAACATATATCATTCAGAAATCAGTGCAATCAGGGTGTTGATCAATACAAGTCATTACACAAGACTCAGAACTAAGGCATTCAAAACATTGCAAATCGAAAACACAGTTTCAGTTTGTCACTGTTAATTTCAATTCAACCTCAAGCAAGCATTCAAAAAATATAATACAAAACAATGCTAATTTTAGTGTATCATCACAGGAACAGAGTAGAGTAAATGAGAGGAAATCATTTACTACTTGTTGCTGTTGAAGAGGCTACAACTTGCTGGGATTCACCAGAGGAAACCATGCTTAATGGAGTTGTGGCCGAGGGAGTTGAGGACGAAGCTGTACTGTATCATCGCGGCTTTGGAGGTCGAAGAGGGTTGTGGTCGATGTCGCCGTGGATGCGGTTGTCACGGCGCTGGAGTGGCGGTCGATGGCGCGTGACGGCGGCGTGGAGGTACTGGAGGCCTCACCGGCGGCGGCGCCGGGGTCGGCGATCTAGGGCGTAGATCTGGACGACGCGCGGTGGAGATGAACGCCAGTGCAGATCTGGCCGTATGCGGTGGTCAAAGCCGTGGAGGAGAACCTGTGGCTGTACGAATCCGGCGGCGGCGCGGCGTAGCGCAGATCTAAACGACGGCAGATTCCGTGGTGGCACGCGCGGTGTGGCGCAGGGCGGGATCGGCGGATCCTCTTGTGGCGCAGGCTCGGCGGGGTCGCGCGCACGGTAGGCGCGGCGGAGAGGTGGCGTGAGGCGAGATCAGTGGCATCTCGGTGGCCGCGGCACTGTGGTGGTGTTGTGGTGCCAGAGCAAGGGAGGCGCGAGTGGTGGAGGCGCAACGCGGCTGCGGAGGCGCAGTGGATCGGCCAAATCCGGCGGCGGGAGGCGGAGGTGCAACGCGCGGGAGGGGCGGATCGAGCGCGGAGGGGCGACATCGGCGGCGGGCGACTCCGTGGCAGCTCGCGACGAGGCACGGAGGCGGCGTTGGTGGAGTGTGTCGGCGAGATCGACGGCAACGCGATGCGCGTGGGAGGCTCGGCTGTCACGGCGCGTGCAGGATGCAGATGGGATCAGAGGCGGTGGATCGGGTGCGGCGAGATTGAGTGGATTTGAAGCTTAAAGAAGAGAGAGGGAAGAAGGTGGTGCAGATCTAGAAGAGGGGAGAGAGAAAAAAAGAATAAGAAAAGTAGCTTCGTCAGTGGTGTATGGTCTGGTCGTCGTCGGCGTGTTGGTAGGAGGTGTGGATCGCGAGGAGGGAGGTAGAAGAAGAAGATAAGAAAGCAAAATCCAGGCTCGAAGAGAAGCCATGGTCGGCGGCTGGGTTTAGAGAAGAAAGTTAATTTTGCAAAAAGGCCCTCAGGGTTTTAGAAAATTACAGTTAAGTCATCTTTGAGTTAGGGTTTAGATTTATGAGTGTATGTTATTTTTCAAAAGGGTGCTTGAATTCACAGAAAGGTTCTCGGTTGAAAGGAATTGAGATTCCGTGTCCCCGGAGACTCCGATTTCGGCACAGTCAGTTCTTACGCGTTCGTCGAAATGCGTGCTTCTATCAGGAATCGACCGAGGGTCAGGTAAATTCAAAGATACGCACTCCATAAGCCAAAATCCAAATCACATCGATCTGCAATAAAATCATAAAACAAACAATACGGTTGATTTGATGATAAAGATATGTACTATCAATACAAATGCCGCCTTATGTGACTAAATGTGCATAATCGGGGGTTAAACATATAGAAAATATGCACATATATGACAGTTATCACCAAGTAAACCAAATCAGTTGTGCCAGTAAGGATCTGAGCCACATTAAGTGGAAATCCTTACTAAGCAAGCTTAGCTTGCTTCAACGATAAGGATCCAAGCTATCTTGAGTGGACATTTGATGGGAAACGGTGCCCGATCTTCCGACAGGTATGGTAAGTCAATTGGTGGAGAATTCGACGTTGAAGATCCGACTTTCAATCTAGAACCGATCCAAAACCTGCAACCGCTACACCACGGCTCTTTTGGTTATCAACAACGCGCACGCACGGATTGACCTCGCCATGAAGGTTTGTTCCTGCTGCAAATCAAGAACACAAGCAAGAACGAAGAAGAAGCAACTGAATTGAGAATTGTATTGAGCTCACGAGTTGGGATTTCACAAACCGAATTCGGCAAAACTGCAATGGCAGAATAATATAAGCAAAATCCAAATCTAAACAGTGATGACTATTGAGTATATGAAGAGGCGGCATGGCTAGGGTTTCTCACTCCCTACTAGGGAATACATGGGCCGAATGCCCGAAACAAAGTGTCGTAGCACCGACTAGGCCGAATCAGAATCTGGTAGAAAATTATTTTGTTAATTACTGGCGATCCAAAAGGAATTTCGATGTGGAGCCAGATCCATTGGAATATTCTCGTCGTGGGCTTCTCCGTAGACTATAAGAACATCCCAATCGGACTTCGTATGAGGGATTATGGTCGTTTGAAGGCAGGCTGCTCCTAGATGGCCGAATCAGACTCCAACTCGAATCCGTCTTGGACACCAACTCGACTTAGACTCCTTGCTAGTTCTCGCGTCCTTGCTAGTCCTCTCCATGGTTCCTAAGTATAATATTATCACCATTAGATAGTAAACCATTCTCAAAACCATATATACAGAAACTTAGGAACGAGTTCACCTAGCAATGCAACAATCGAGCTCGGCCACGCGTTATTGGTCCTTGTGTAACAAGCGGATGATTATGGTTGGTGCGTGCATCCGAAGGAGTGATGTCCTCATCATCCTCCCCCTCTTGAAGTGGAGCCATCCTCGGCTCAAGATCGTCTTCCTCTCCCAAGTACGGCTTCAAATCTGAAATGTTAAATGTGAGACTAATCCCAAAATCTATAGGCAACTCAAGCTTATATGCATTATTATTAATCTTCTCAAGTATTTTAAAAGGACCATCAACTCGAGGCATTAGTTTAGACTTTTGTAGTTCTGGAAACCTATCTTTTCTCAAGTGTAACCAAACTAAATCACCTGGTTCAAGTTTTACTTCTTTCCTACCTTGACTACCCACAATCCTATACTTTTCATTCATTCGCTCTATGTTTTTCTTAGTTGTTTCATGCAGTTTGAGTACAAATTCAGCGCACTTTTTAGCATCAAAATTCATTCTCTCAGATGTAGGCAAAGGCAAAAGATCAATTGGAGCACGAGGGTTAAAACCATACACTACCTGAAAAGGACTTACCTTGGTGGTGGAGTGTACCGATCTGTTATAAGCAAACTCAATGTGTGGTAAACACTCTTCCCACATCTTCAAATTCTTCTTTAGAACAGCCCGCAACATGGTGGACAATGTGCGATTGACAACCTTAGTTTGTCCATCTGTTTGAGGATGACATGTAGTAGAAAACAACAGCTTCGTACCCAATTTATTCCACAAGCTTCTCCAAAAATGACCCAAAAACTTCGCGTCATGATCTGAAACAATAGTGTTTGGCACTCCATGTATGCGTACAATCTCACAGAAAAAAATTCAGCAATATGTGTAGCATCATCACTCTTATGACAAGGTATGAAATATGCCATTTTAGAAAAATTATCCACAACCACAAAAATACTATCCCTTCCCCTCTTGGTCCTAGGCAATCCTAAAACAAAGTCATTCAAAATGTCCTCCCAAGGAGCGCAAGGAACAGGAAGAGGCATTTAAAGACCATGTGGATTTAAGTAAGACTTAGCTTTGTTGCAAGTAGTGCAGCGTGACACCTAGCGTTCGACGTCGCATCTCATGTTGGGCCAAAAGAAGTGAGTGGACAGCGCATCTTCAGTTTTCTTCACTTCAAAATGACCCATCAAACCACCTCCATGTGCTTCCTGCAAAAATAAAAGGCGAACGGAGCTAGCGGGAACGCATAGCTTGTTAGCACGATAAAGCAATCCATCATTCAGCACATATTTATTCCATGTTCTCCCTTCGTTACAATTTTCAAAAGCTTCTTTAAAATCCAAATCAGTGGCATATAACTCTTTGATCGTTTCTAGGCCAAAAATATTGTGATCTAGTTGTGACAACATGGTATAACGCCTAGACAAAGCATCAGCAATAACATTTTCTTTTCCCTTCTTATGTTTAATCACATATGGAAATGATTATGAATTCAACCCATTTAGCATGTCATTTATTCAGTTTGCCTTGACTTCTAATATGTTTCAAAGATTCATGATCAGAGTGAATAACAAATTCCTTAGGCCAGAGATAATTTTGCCAAGTTTCCAAAACTCGCACTAAAGCATACAATTCCTTATCATAAGTGGAGTAATTCAGAGATGGCCCATTCAACTTCTCACTAAAGTAGGCAACATGCTTACCTTCTTGCAGCAGCACTCCTCCTATTCTAATTCTGCTAGCATCACATTCTATTTCAAAAGTCTTACCAAAATCTGGAAGTTGGAGTACAGGTGCATGTGTAAGCTTCTCCTTAAGCGTGTTGAAAGCTTGTTCTTGTGCTGGCCCCCATCGGAAAGGAACGCCCTTCTTTGTGAACTCATTCAGCGGGGCGGCAATGGTGCTGAAATCTTTCACAAAGCGTCGATAGAAACCTGTAAGACCATGAAAACTACGCACTTGGGTGACCATATCAGGGGTCGGCCAGCTCTTGATAGCTTCAATTTTTGTTTCATCCACCTCGATTCCCTGTGGAGTAACAATATATCCAAGAAACGAAACTCGATCCGTGCAAAAGGTGCACTTCTCAAGATTACCAAACAAGCGTGCATCTCTCAAAGCGTTAAAAACAGCACGCAAATGGTCAACATGTGCATCCAAAGACTTGTTATAGATCAAGATATCATCAAAGTAAACTACCACAAATTTTCCAATGAAAGTACGTAAAACCTCGTTCATCAAACGCATGAAAGTGCTCGGAGCATTAGTTAAACCAAAAGGCATTACTAACCACTCATAGAGCCCGAACTTAGTTTTAAATGCAGTTTTCCATTCATCTCCCAATTTCATTCTTATTTGGTGGTATCCACTACGCAAGTCAACCTTTGTGAAAACAATAGAACCACTTAACTCGTCAAGCATGTCGTCTAACCTAGGAATAGGATGATGATACCTTATTGTAATATTGTTAATGGCTCTACAGTCTACACACATACTGATGGGACGTGGGGTGGTCTGATCTTTCAATGAGAACAACAACTATCGATTTGTGAAGACGACTTTCACGATCCGGCTACCAACCGTACATGACTGATACGCCCTGGCAATCGCTGAACCAACTTCGGATTGTTATCGACTGAACTAGAAGCACGATCGACCTGATCACGAAGATCTATTCCTGCAAGCAATCGAAGAACAAACAAGAACAAGATAAACAAGCAATCTGAAATTGCAAATATAAATTGAATCACGAAAGAGAGTTGGGGTTCCGAATAGAGATATTGATGTTGATCTAGCCAACCAAGAAGAATATCTCAATAGCTTCACAAAAGAAAGACTATGACTATACAAAACCCATGGAACCCTAATGGTTCGGTCAAATTATAAAGAGGAGGTAAAAGAGGTTGGTGGCCAGATAAGGAAACCTGAAACCGACATGGACTCTTTCCCTACTCGGACTCTAACTCGATATATGGGTCTTGACCCAACCAAAAGGTGACGCAGCACCATAACATAACTAAAATAATCCTAGATAATTATGGTATGATCGACGGTCAGGCGGCAGCACCGTTATCCCAATCAGTTGGTCGAACAGCAACTCCATCGATCCGTTCGGTCCTCCAAAGCAACACGGAGGTTCCTGATAAGAATAAGATCACACGCATTAGGCAGCATCGAGTTCAAAGTATATGAATGTATTCCAATAAACGAATTTACTTGACAATTAAGTTGACGTGCGCGTGCTCTAGTGATCGGTCCTATTGATTGGTGAGGAGCAATAGAAGTTGTAGGACCGATAGCAGTGATGTCCTCATCACATACGCCAACTACCATATTTCTTTGGAACAAAAAGCACAGGAACAGCACAAGGACTAAGGATTTCTTGTACATACCCGCGGTCCAAAAGCTCTTGGACTTGTCACTGAATTTCCTTTGTCTCCTCTGGATTTGTCCTTTACACAGCACGGTTTGGTAATGATGCTCTTGGAATCAAGTTGATTTGGTGTTCAATACCTCTAATTGGTGGCAGCCCCAAGGGTATCTCAGTGGGAAAAACGTCCTCATACTCCTACAAAAGGTTAGTGATCGGAGGGGGCAAAGTGCTAGATATATCATCCTGTGAAAACAAAGAATCTTTGCATATCAAAGCATAGAACATCACATCATTCTCTTCAATTTCAGCAAGGTCAGATTTGGTTGCAAGGAGAACTCCACTCTTCAACTTAATTTCAGCGGCCTTAGAGCTAGATGGTGCAATATTTTTCGCTATTTGTTTACTTTCATATTTCAAAGCATTCTCCTTTTTCTCATTTTCAGTTCTCTCTCTATCAAAGTGCACAAGTTCAGAAGGTGTCATAGGAAGTAAAGTAATTTTCATTCCTTTGTGCACAAAAGTATATTTGTTACTTCTACCATGATGAGTTGCATCAGTATCATATTCCCATAGTCGGCCTAATAAAAGTGAACATGCTTGCATAGGTACTACATCAAAATCAGCAACATCATGGTATGATCCAATGAAAAATTGTAGTCTTGCAGTTTGTGTTACCTTTACTTTAGCGCTGTTGTTGAACCACTGAACATGGTATGGATGGGGATGTGCACGTGTGGTCAAGACAAGCTTCTTGACAAGATCTAAACTCACCAAATTGTTGCAGCTCCCACCATCAATTATGGTTCTAACACGTCGGTCCTTGACAATGAGGAATATCTAAAACAAATTCTGGCGTTGGGCTCTCTCTCTGCTTGCTCCATTTGTGTGCTCAACACTTGCTGCACAATAAAGGTCCGGTAGTTATCCGTCGCCGCAATGCCTAAAGTTTCCTCATCATTGCCATCCGCATCATGTTCAAACTCATCATCACCTGCATGGTTAGCTGCAAGAACTAATTCATCGTCCACATCACTTGCACTAATGTACCCACCATCCTCAGTAGCAATGTATGTGCGCTGACTTGGGCAATCCTTCATGACATGTCCCATGCCCTTACAGCGGTGGCACACAATCCCTATCGTGCGACCCGTGGAAGCAACCGATGAAGAATTATTTGCTGGCGCCTGCACATTAGAAGTTTTGCTCACCTCAGAAGTTCGTGGAGGTGGAGGTGGTGCTGTTGATCGTGTCCTATTTGTTGAAGGTGCAACAGACCGAAAAGAAGAAGATGGGGCAGGTTTGGCTTGCCCCTGTGTCGATCTTGATGCGGGGGTACCACCGAAATTGCTTCTTGTCCTTGGTTGGCCGTGTCGTCCCTGCAATTCTTTTTCTGCCAACATAGCAAGTTGGAACAGCCTATTGATATTATTATAATTTTTGTAATCAATAATGTCCTGAATTTCACGTCGTAAACCCCCATAAAAATGAGCCATCTTTTCCTCCTGAGCCTCCACTACTCCACAACGCAACATGCCTACTTGTAGCTCTTGGTAGTATTCCTCTACATATTTCTTCCCCTGATTCAAGCGTTGTAATTTCTTAAGTAAATCACGTTTATAAGAAGGAGGAACAAATCTGTTCCGCATAGCTCGCTTCAAACTATCCCAAGTATCAGGCTCTACCCCAAGGTTCACTATTTCGTTCCACCAAATGATAGCAAAATCTTTAAACTCACTGGTGGCTTGCCTAACTCTATGAATTTCAGGAACCAAAAGGGAATTAAATTTTTATTCAACAGTCATCTCCCAATCTAAGTAAGCGTCTGCATCATATGCACCAGAAAAGGATGGGATGGAAAATTTTACCTTAGCAAACAGATCGTCATTCCCACGAAAATAGTTACCTTCCATGCCGTGTAGATTGTGATGTACTCGTTGCTGTTGGGGAATATCATGGGCAGCATGGCGCATGGTAGCCGTGTTGCGGGGCTCAGTATGTACAGCAACCTCCGTGTCGACGTCTTCAACTGCAACTTCATAGGAGGCAGCTTGCTCCTCTTCTTCTTCATCTCCATGAGGTGGACGTTGCTGCTCCATATTGTCCAACCTGGTAGCAAGGTCGGAGATGCGTCGGTCCATCCTCTCAAATGCAGTCTGGTTCTCACGGTTGGTTTGAGCCATGTCATCAATGTTCTTATCGAGTTTTGCACTGATGTCGGCCAACATCTTGCGGATTTCATCTTCCTCTTTTGTAGCTCGATCTTTTGTTTGCGGTCTTGCCATGGTTAGTAGTAGAAAACAGAAGACAACACATGAGTATTATCCCTATGACTACTAGGTGGTGGCAAGTGGGACTCTCACAAAGTGTCTTACCATGCTCTTACAAGGCTCTTACCAAAGCAGTGGATGGCACAACCGGCAGGATGGTGACACCATAGGTAGCGTGGGCACAGCGATTACAGGTATGAACTTGAACTGATCCAAAGGAAGTGTAGCTCGGATGGCACAATATGGTAGCAAGGATTAGCAAAATTCAAAGACAAATTAGCAAAGCTGAATAAGTATGCGAAGTAATAGTCACAGTTGCTGGCCTATACATGCACGTAGAGCGAGTTCAAATCAACAAGTTATGGAACAACTGCTGAGAACTGATAATAGCAGATACAAAATAGAAGTTCAAATCACCTTCTTTTCCATTTTCTTCCTATTGCTTCTCTTTTTTTTCACTCTTTTCTGTTGTCTTACACACTAATTTAAGCAATGATGTTGGAAACTCACACTTCTGGAAGCACCAAAAATGGATATGTGAAGGTGAAGCGATGGTGAAAACGGCGACAAAAACTTCAGAGGCCTGAAACAGCACCTTCCAAGCTGATTTTCCAAAACTTTTTCTGTAGATGTCCGCAGATATAAAGAACATCCAAAACGGAGTCTGTATGCAAAAGTTATGGCCGTTTTACTGGGGACGGGTAAAATCACTCGCGGAAAAAGGACTTGATCTCTGTTTTGGATAGGTTATGTGATCTCGGCTTGTGGCAGAGGTGTAGTGAATTTGGTAGTGGATAGGAGGGGTTGATATGGGCTCCATGTGGCTAGGTTTAGGTTTCCAGAAAAATGACGACAATGATGGCAACAAGATGGAACTAGGGCACGGATGAACGAACACGACTCTAAACCAGCAACAAGACACTGACCACAGACACAAACTCAACAACGCAAAACTGAAACGAAATTGCAAAGGCACAAAGTGGTTTGGACAGCTGAAAGACTATGAACCCTAACTTTTTTTAAGGCTTTTTCTGGACTCTAGGTGATGGAACAATGATAAACTGATGGATACAAGGAATACCTGACGGGCAACCCTAGTTCTGATACCACTTGATGGGAAACGGTGCCTGATCTTCCGACAGGTATGGTAAGTCGATTGGTGGAGAACTCGACGTTGATGATCCGGCTATCGATCTAGAACCGATCCAAAACCTGCAACCGCTACACCACGGCACCTTTGGTTACCAACCACGCGCATGCACAGATTGACCTCGTCACGAAGGCTTGTTCCTGGTGCAAATCAAGAACATAAGCAAGAACGAAGAAGAAGCAACTGAATTGCGAATTGTATTAAGCTCACAAGTTGGGATTTCACAAACCGAGTTCGGTAAAATTGCAATGGCAGAATAATCTAAGCAAAATCCAAATCTAAATAGTGACGACTACTGAATATATGAATAGGTGGCGTGGCTAGGGTTTCTCACTCCCTACTAGGGAATACATGGGCCGAAAGCCCGAAATAAGGTGTCGCAGCACCGACTTGTCCGAATCAGAATCTGGTCAAAACTTGTTTTGTTAATTTTTGGAGATCCATAAGGTCCATTGGAAAGATCATGTCATGGGCTTCTCTGTGGACTATAAGAACGTCCCAATCGGACTTCGTATGAGGGAGTTATGGTCATTTGAAGGCAGGATGCTCCTAGATGGCCGAACCGGACTCAAACTCGAATCCGTCTTGGACTCCAACTTGACTTGGGCTCCTTGCTGGTCCTCTCCATGGTTCCTAAGTACAATATTATCACCATTAGGTACTAAACCATTCTCAAAACCATATATGTTGAAACTTAGGAACGAGTTCACCTGGCAATGCAACAATCGGGCTCGGTCGCACATTATTGGTCCTTGTGTAAGAAGCGGAGGATTATGGTTGGTGTGTGTATCCGAAGGAGTGATGTCCTCATCAACATACTTGCCAAGCAATCTAAACTCACCGAAATGGTAAGGATTCGAGCCACCTTGAGCAGAAATCCTTACCAAGCAAGCTGAGCTCACCACAATAGAATGGATCTAAGCCACCTAGAGTGGAAATCCATACGAAGCGAGTAAAAAATCCTAAAAGTATTTCAAAAATATGTTTGTTTGGAAAAACAAATGAATGTTATTGGTGAGAATGGTAAGATTGGTGGGCGAATACTACCTTAGCGGGATAGTGGTTGAGTAAATCACCCTAATGAATAAGGATATAACCAATTGTTCTAAACAACTATGGGCATATTAACGTGCCAACCACATGATCAAGTAATTGAACTCGGCCAGTAGACTACTGCATATCGATTTTATCCCTGCATGGAGGTCGTTCTCATTCAAGTTCCAAATTTGAAATGTTTGGACCTTAATAAGTTTAGTCACTTAAACATATGGCCTGAATGGGTGATGGGGAAGATGTGACAGGAGAGATCATTCGGTACTCTGACCTTGAGTATCGTGATAACTGGGCGTGAAGGTACTCTCATTGAGGATGCCTCACAACGACAAGAACGACCAATACGGTCCGATTGTCGGGTAGGGATATAATTAATACAATGTTTTGAGAGCCTTGTCTCCTCAATCTAGTCGCATGCAATACTATGCATGTAACTGGCCTGATAGGGAAGATTGATGGACTCATGTGGGTAAAGTGGTGTCCCTTTGCAGAGTTTTAAAAAGTATTCGAGTACTTCGTACCCCCGGACAAGGGTATGCAATGGGTAGTAATTGGATAGCACAATAGTTTTGAGAAATTAAACTGAAAGGGACAAACAAGGATGTTTTGCCCAGATTCAACTCTTGAGTTACATACACTACTACAAAATTCATTATCACAGTCGGGTCAAAACAGTCATCATAGACGGTTCTGACCCATCAGTGATATTCGAGTCAATGATAATCGAGTACTATCACTGACGGTTTTGAACCGTCTGTGATTTTCCCTTCACAGATTGTTATAAGATCAAAATCGTCTGTGATACTCATACTACACAGACTGTTATAATATCAAAATCGTCTGTGATACTCTTACTACACAAACTGTTATAAGATCAAAGCCGTCTGTGATACTCATATTACCATAGACGGTTATAACCTTAGAACCGTCTGTGATAGTAAGAGTATCGCAGACGGTTTTGAGGTAAAAACCATCTGGGATAGTGTCATTATCGGCGACAGTTATAATCTCAGAACCGTCTGTGATAGTATGAATATCACAGATGTTGTAAGATCAAAGCCGTCTGTGATACTCTTACTACATAGACGGTTATAATCTCAGAACTTTTTGTGATAGCATGAGTATCACAGATGGTTTTGATCTTATAAAAGTCTGTGATAGTATCACAGACGATTTTCAGGTCAAAACCATCTGGAATAGTTTCATTATCGGAGACGGCTATTAGCTCAGAACGGTCTGTGATACTCTGTGATACGTACATAGTTCGATCTATCACAAACGGTTTATAAGATCAAAACCGTCTGTGCATATTAATATTTTTTTAATAAATTTCTTTTTTTGTGGCTAGCCTCAGGAATCATGCTAGCCATGTCCTTTGTACAAATAGCATTTCATATATACAGTTCATTTCATACATGCACAGTACTCAAATATATACAGTTCATCTCATACATGCACACAACTTAGAAACATGTACAATCGCATGCATTTCATATATATAGCACAGAACTCAGAAATATGTACAATTGAGATTGAACAAATAAATGTAATCGACAATTAAAGTCAGTATGTTAGATGTATTATACTATCTGTACCTATTTCCCTTCAGATAATCTCAATTAGTAAGGCCGCACTAATACGAACCTTGTGGGTCTCTAAACTTCCCCTTGTTGATATGACCTCCGCAAGGAAAAACTGAGCGAGCATCCCTCAGACCATACCAATATGCTGAGGGTCAAAGCTTTCCAAAGGGAAGTCGACCCCCTGCAGTAAGAGTTGGTACAGAAAAAATTAGCTCAATGCAGTTGTAAATTCTGCTAAATCGATACAAAGGGGAGCAGTTGTATACCTCGGGGAAATCTGGCCAGTGGGGGGTGATGATTAGGTCATACATGTGGCGCATCACGTAGAACCCACATGTATTGTCGTTCGGCTGCTGATGGCACTGCCAATTTACAAACTGAGAGTTAGCAGGGGACACGTTATAAAGAAAAATAGATGCCAGTTGAAATTTGTACCAAAAATTGTAACAACTGAAACTTATCGGCTCGCCGCTCGTGTTTTCGCCCTCCCTCGGCAAAGTAGTTCGTGAAAGCCCTGCAGATAGTCAAAATTAACAGTTTGAGAATAGTCAAAATTGACAATTTGTGGACAGTAAATCTAGATGCAAGATAGGTCCACATGAATATCATAACCTTTCGAATACATCTCATGCGCCGCAATACTCGTACCCTTTCCTCTGCAATGAGTCAAGGTAGAACACCTTGTTCCTTTTTGGAATAAGTACTAGCAGGATCCAGTGGTACCTACATGTTACACGTAAAGAATTAATAATTTAATCTAAGTTTGGGGGTGTGCATATGGAGACACTAATCTACGGGTGAAGTACTGATGAAAGCACTCACCTCTAGTTGTAGGGTACAAGTATGTACTCCTTGTCGACTTGAGCAAGTAACCCTCTTTTGATGTAGTTGACAACGAAGTCCGCGTCGGTCCTAAACATCACCTCGGCGACCATCTAGGAGTCCAAGAAACCAACAGGTTCACCCTTAGCTTTGGCATATCTGGTCATGCAGCTGCACAGAAGTAACCAATTAATAAATGACATATATCCGTATATGCACGAACAGGAGTAGGATTGTATGATACTTACAGCACCCAAGACCGTAGGATTGACAAGTCAAGAGCATCTTTGTTGAGTAAATTGTGCATGTCTTCGAAAGGTCACCGGGTAGGTCCCGATGTTGTTATGGAACTCTGCCACGGTGTACTTGACCATGATGTGCGTCGGACGCTGCATCCTGGTCTTGTTTGTCCTCTTCATGTACCATCCATGCAGGCTTTGGCATGCTAACCCCATGCTAGAAATTGCGGCATCGGAGGCCGTGCTGAGAGCTGGCGCACTCTTCTCACTCTCCTTCGCCGAGCTCTTCTTTGCTTTTCCCCTACTAGCCAGCTTCTTGAATGGTTGCCTCCTAGTCGGAGTTAGCTTCGTCATCAGACCCGTTGGTTGGCTTCTCGGAGGGGTCGGCTGGCTAGTAGGCCGAGTGTCGGTGTCCGTCTGTGATGTAAGAACCTACATATAGTATTGGACACTAACTCCAAGGGCTATTATTACAGTACAAATTATGAAACTAGTGGGGCAATTACCTCATCCAGGACGATGTCTTTCTTGGGCCATTACACGAACGTGTGCACCGCATCCCCGAGAGTGGTAATCTCGTCGTTCGGCGGCTTCTACAACGGAAAAGCCTTGCAATGGTCGGAGACACTATCCACCTGGACTCGTGCAAAACCCTCAGATAGAGGGACATCGTGGATTGTAGCCCCTACCATGCATGGTTGTGCCATCCCACAGCCAGCCTCGATCGGGAAGAGACCGACCAGCACCATAAGCTTGCAAGAGGCGGGTTCCTACAAACAGTGCGCATTAACATATTGAATTTCACCGCTTTTCACTTTTGAATGAATTAACATAGAAAAACGGTCATTACCTGCAGAAAGTCCACCAGATACTTTGGAGTGGGCTCCATCTGCAAAGACCGCGGCGCAGACACGCATCTACTATGGTGGCCAAGAATGGGGGTCTGTAATTCCGCTGCTACAAGGGAGGTGCCCTGGGTCGCCTGTTTTAGCTCGTCATACATGGCCCGCATCTCTGACAACTGCTGTAGGAGTGCTTTGTCCCGAGCAGCGAACTCCGATCGCATCTCCTCCTTGAGCCATTCATCGCGGGCTTTGTGGGATCTCTTTCTCCTCTTAGCCGCCTCCTCATCATCAGGGAAACCATCCCTCCAAGGCACAGTGGCACCGAGGCCGCGCACGTGGCCTGGATGCTCTTTGTTTCCTAGCGCTGCTGTGAGGATATCCCTGTCCCTCCTCGGGTTGAACTCTTCAGATGCCGCCTGCGCACTCAACGTCACCTGCAATAGGAGAACTTAGCAATACAACCCATTGCATACGTGTTACGAGAATAGTATGTGATCGTACAATCTTACTAGCCGGTCGATCACTTCCCCGTCCGCACGGTTATTCACAGAGACGCTTCCGGAGGAGGTCATCGTCGATCTTGCTCGGCACCAATTGCGGGCACGCACGTCCGTTATGCCCGCATAAGGAGCGTCGACCGAAGATTGGGAAGCCTCCTCGTCCTACTTCCTCCACAACCCGTTCTTCGCCACATACCCACCGGTGCCTAGTCTATGTGGGAGGGTATTCTTGGCCTGGTTAGCCTGGCCCTTCGCACTAAGCTCCTGGAACTCAGGCTTGCCCTTCATCTCCACGAACTGCTACCATGCCTCGGGAGTCACGAAAGGGTAGTTATTGAAGGGGGTCTTCGACTCCTTCACATAGTGCCTGACAAGGTGGCTCTTGAAGTTCCTCCATGCCTTGTTTATTGACATCAGTGTCGTCCAGCGGACGGTGAACTGGCGATTCTCGGGAATGTGAAATGCCGCCTGCACTTCTTCCCACAACGCATCCTTGCACTCTGGCGGCACTTGACCACAGTCGGAGGTGGTGATGGGAACCCGCTCCCTTGCCACTTTGCCGCATAGTGAGCGGTACTGACTGACAAGTTTGTCCGGAGCTTCCGGCACACCATTGTCGTCGAACTATATGTGCTTCTTTTCCCCCTTGTTGAGACGCGCCCATGTCGTCTAGCCTCGCCCCTTTCTCTTCTACGACTGGGTCACGGTGGACGCGACACCTCTGGCCCAGGCGTCTCATCGCCAACGAGGTCACTCTGACTCCCCGAGTGGTGCATTTCATCACTAGACATATCAGTTCCTAACATAAGTGAAAGAGAGAACAGTTTAAGTAAATCTAAAACTAATAATTCTATAACAAAACCCATATACTTATAATTAACCAAGAATGGAAGAAACGGTGGGGAGGCGACGGAGGTGATCGCGCCGGAAGGTGGGAGGGCGATGGAGGTGATCGCACCTGATGGTGGAAAGGCGATGGAGGTGATCGCGACGGACGGTGCGAGGGCGGAGAGAGCTAGGGCAAACAGTCGCAAAGTCTGGAAATGAGCGGGACAAAGCCCGCTTTGAACTATGTACCACGTAGAGAGATTATCACAGTCGGTCCTATATTCATAATCATCTGTGATAATATTATCACAGTCGATTCTTAAGTCAAAACCGTCTGTGATAATCTCTCTAGTGATAATCTCTAGAGAGATTATCACAGACGGGTTTGACTTGAGAACCGACTGTGATTGCATGAATGCACGTTAAGAACTCGAAGCATCGAGCACTCTTGGGAATATCACAGTCGGTTCTAGATTCATAACCGTCTGTGATAATTCATAACCGTCTGTGATAATCTCTCTAGTGATAATTTCCTATCACAGACAGTTTTGACTTCAGAACCGACTGTGACTGCACGAATAGACGTAACTTCAGAACCTTAACTCTGAACGTCTTCTACTCAATATGTAGAGTTTTACAATCAGAAACTCTGTAGCTGTGCAACTCTGAATGCTTGAAAAATTGTTTTAAATGAACACTCAGATATTTCAAATGGAGTCCAAATGCTCCGTAAATTGGTTACAATGTAGATCTGAAAATTGGCTACAATGTGGAGCATGCTCAAATAAATTTAACATACAATGTGGACCATGCTCAAATAAATGTAACATACAAATGGGGACTTTGACCGACAATTTCCACATACACAGCCATGTTATACTCAACTTTCCACTTGCCGTGGCCCTGCAAAGATGAGAATTAGAGGAGATATATAAGCTATACCGATGGAAACAGAGAGATAAGGACGTACGATTGATTACCTTTAAAGTATAACCCTTCCTGGTGATCCATACGCAAGTAACTGGTTTCATCGGTGTCTTCAGTATCGACCTGTATGCCATCTCCAAATGGAGGCATCTCATACAATTGATTGTATTCCTCCTCGTCTACGACATTTTCAACTCCAACAATCCTTCTCTTGCCATGAAGGATGACGTGCCACTTCTTATTGGCCGGGTCAGTGACATAAATGACATGAATGGCTTGCTTTGCAAGTATGAATGGCTCATCTTTATAAGCAACTCAATCAACGTCCACAGAAGTGAAACCGTAATTGTCAACCTTCACACTCTGTGGGATTTGGACCCATCGGCATCGAAACAGGGGAATCTTGAATAGTACGTAATCGAGCTCCCAAATTTCTTTGATGAACCCGTAGTACGAGTTCAATCCACGTACTACCCTTGTTGGGCCTGTCTCACTGAACTCCTCATGAAAAACTTCTATGCTCACTCCACTATTTTGCATAGTGCTCTTTCGATCTTGAGCTTTCATGTAAAATGTGTACCCATTGATGTCGTATCCCTGCCATGTCTGTACAGTAAACCTGGGCCCTTTTGCCAATCATTTAAGGTTCTCACTTGCGGACTCTCCGGTGAGTCGCACTTTCATCCACGCGTTGAATTGACTGTTATGTTCTCCCGTGATCCAAACCTCGGATCGGTGAGGATTGTCTTGTCGTAGCATCTTCTTGTGCTCGTCGATGTACGGAGACACCTTCGTCATGTGTTGCAAGACCCAAAAATGAGCTTTCGAGTACATATCGAAATCAGGAGTGATGGCTCTCCATCCAATAGTGCCAACACCATCAAGCCTCCCTCATGACGAGACACAGGAACTCCTATTGCTTCTACTCGGTCATGTAATCGATGCAGAACTCAACAACCTCTTCCGCTGCATAACCTTCGACAATGCTACCCTCGGGCCGAGACCGATTCCTCACGTAGGCCTTAAGTACACCCATGTACCTCTCGAATGGATACATATAAAGTAGGAACACGGGTCCACACATCTTGATTTCTCTAACAAGGTGGATAGTGAGATGGACCATGATATCAAAAAATGATGGAGGAAAATACATCTCAAGCTGACAGAGAGTTCGAACCACCTCGCTCTGCAATGAATCTAGTCCCTCGGGATCAATGACCTTGCAAGAAATTACATTGAAGAAATAACACAGCCTCGTGATCGTCTCTTTGACCTTATGCGGCAGAATACTTCGGATGGCAACAGGAAGCATTTGTGTAATTAACACGTGATAATCATGAGACTTCATACCCATCAATTTCAAATCGCCCATGGACACAAGCTTTTTCATATTTGCAGAATAACCCGATGGAACTTTAACACCATAGAGACACTTACAGAGCTCTGTCCTCTCAGCCTTGCACAAAGTGTGGCATGCAGGGGGGAGGTATATACGACCTTTATCGTCCTCTGTCGGTGCTAGCTCGGGCTTGATTTCATTTCGATCATGTCACGCCGCACATTGACGCCATCCTTTGTCTTCCCCGGAATGTTCAGCAATAGGCCAATTAAACTGTCACAAACATTCTTCTCTACATGCATGACATCAATGGAATGACGAACCTCTAAATGCTCCCAATACAGTAAGTCCCAAAATATCGATCTCTTCTTCCAAGTGTTCTTCGTGCGGGTTTCAATTTACGACCCTTTCCAAACACAACGTCTATGTCCTTCACCCGTGAGTAAACTTCTTTCCCGCGCGTAGGCTTCGAGGCTGAACCATCTTCCTTGTGGCCGTCAAATTCCCTCTTTCTCTTATGATACGCGTCATTCTTCGGAAGAAATCTATGGTGACGCATGTACACTGTTTTCCTGCAATTCTTCAGCCACACGCTCTTAGTCTCATCTTCGCAGTGGGGATAGGTTTTGGCTCCTTCGTACTACGGCCCGACAAATTTCCAAGGGCAGGGAAATCGTTGATAGTGCAGAATATCATTGCACGTAGGATGAAGGTCTCTCGTTTGTATGTGTCCCATACCTGCACCCCTTCGTTCCATATTATTAGGAGATCCTCTATCAATGGTGCTAGGTACACATCAATATCGTTTTTGGGTTGTTTTGGTCCTGAGATAAGTAGAGACATCATGATGTACTTTCTCTTCATACACAACAAAGGAGGAAGGTTGTAGATACACAAAAGAACCGGCCAAGTGCTATGCTGACTGCTCATGTTACCAAAAGGATTAATTCCATCGGTACTCAACCCGAACCTTATATTCCTCAATTCTGCTCCGAAGTTAAGAAATTCCCTATCGATGTTTATCCACTGCGAAGAATCAGCGTGGTGTCTTAGCTTTCCATCCTTCTTCCAGTCTTCCGAGTGCCAACGCAAGGACAGTACATATATGGTAAACCCTTCTTCGCCATGTCTTGCTCAGCAATTTTTTGGAAATCTAAAACACCTTTCATGTATTCCTCACTCACTCGGTTGTCATTATACATCTAGTCTCGATGGACCATCTGCAATTAATTAAATTCATACACATGCTAATTAGTAATACTCTACGTACGGTCGACACGCAATAAATTATAAATCTATCTAGCTAGTGTTTGATGTGGAGTTTGCAGTATAACTAGTTAACTACTACTTGAACTGGAAGCAATTAGTTAGTATAACAAATTGGGGGCGTGGATAACATACATCATAAAGCAATTAAACAGCTACAGGTCGAAAATGAGTTACAACCAGGATTTGCTACTGTAGCTTCCCCTCCCTCTCCCTCTAATTTGATCAATTAATGGAGATCGATATTGATGAACTCAAGTAATGTGTATGCCTTAGGAGCAAGTACCAACCATGGATCTTCAAATTTGCCCCCAAATGCTCCCCTTTTGAGATATTGCTCTTCCTTGCTCCAGATCTCTTCCAACTGGACAGTATGTCGAGCAAGAGTGTACGACTATCTCAAAACATCCGCCAATAGACCTTTTATACCAGGTTCAATACAGATGGTTCTATATAATACCGTCGGTAATATCGGTGCATTTTTGTAGAACAGAATATCACAAAAACTATCACTGACGGGTTTCACTTTAAACCGTCGATAATATCGGTGCATTTGTGAACTAGGACAGAAATATCACACACGGTTTTGACTTCTCAACCGTCGGTGATAATTAGAATATCACAGACGGTTCCGAGCTCAAAACCGTCTGCTTTACTATCACAGTCGGTGTTTACTTCATAACCGTCTGTGATAATTATAAAATCAACAGTCTGCTCTACTATCACAGATGGTGATAACGTCTGAACCGTCTATAATATCCTGGATTGCTTGCAGTCGAACCGTTTGACTAGTTGAATTGTTCCACTTATTTTTCTCCTTGGGCATGACAAGCCCTAACCCGTAACCTCCATTGATGGCTACCGCAACTCCATCGACGGCCACTAGTTTCTCTGGTGAATTAGTATATGATGATGAATTTGCATGTAAGAGCCACCAATACCAATCGGATGGATAGCAATAATATTAGAAACGTGACCAAATGACTGAATAAAATGTTTTTCATATTTAGTTTTATCTTATTTTCAATGTTAGTATTTAAAAAAATGATATATTATGGTGTTATGGTGTATATATATGTCTGTGGATATTCAAAGAACGTTAAGACTATTACAGTCGGTCCTGACATTAAAACCGTCTGTAATGTTACTATCAGAGATAGTTTTGAGTTCAAAACCGTCTTGATCGCAGAAGTATTTTCTTGTTAACATTTTCACACAAAGAAATCATTTGGTGATTATCAGTTATACATAATCAATCGAAAAGCCAGATATATAAGGAAAAGAAGTTTCGTATTTCTTACAATCTTTGCATACATAAGGGATAAAAGAGACCAAAGCGTTGACCTGATCCGAAAGTAATTTATGAAGTTCTCCTAGGGACGTATTGGCATCAGTAGGATCTACACTGGTAGCCCCAAGAGAACTAGCAATAGCTCTAAGCCTATGTACATCATCTCTCAGCAAAGGAGTGCAGCTATTCCTTATTGTATCGGAGAGTTCTCACTGCTGCCGAGCGTAATCTGTCTCCGACCGGAACATGCGTGCTTCTTCGCGAGAACCCTCATAGCACTCTACCAAGTGCAGAATGGCAGAAGACATTTCCTCAGAACGCTTCTCCAGCGCCTCTTTTTTTTCTTGGAGAGTTCTGCACAAGGCAGCTTTCTCCTCCTGCACATGCATGGGTTAGTTTTGAAAGAGATAATGACCAGCAGAGAGGGTGAAGATGATTGCCAAGCTTCAGAGTGGATTTGGACGTGGAAGTGTGCGACTTACCCCAGAAAGTTGATCATCCAAGACAAGCTGATGATCCAAAGGTGTTGAACAGGGGATATTGGAAGGATTGTTGTGGATCTCCAAAGGTGGAGTCGATGCAACTGGAGGGGTTGCAAGGGGCAATGTCGAAACACAGGCCTCAGCACCCTCATGAGTCTTCACTGCAACTCCACTAGAGGATCTTTCATCATTTCTGAGTCTCTTCTTTGCAGGGAGCATTTCCTCCGGCACCTGTGGATTTCGAAATGCATTTGTTTGGAGGTAATCAAGTCATAAAAGAAAGATCTGCATTAGAGTTTCAGAGAGGACTTACTTTCTGAAGATCCTGATCGAGTTCATTCCTTATCTCTTCCTCATCACTCTCAATTTCAATAACCTCATTGGAATCTTGGCTCGCCATCAAGGTGGGAGTTGAGGAGGGAATAAAGACAGGGATTTAGGAGCAAAATTCCTAAAAGACTTAGCCAAGAATTTGTACGTCTTAAGGATTGAAGAGCCTCGCTATTTATAGAACCAGAAGGTGACGGTTCATATGCGCAGGTGCCTCGAGTTTTAAAAAGCACACTACTGGATTTCAAGGTCAATAAATTCATGATTATTTCTGGGGAGATAAACTGCCACACGGTGGAACAGTGCCCACTTAAGAAGTTGAAGTGTCAGATTACATAATTCGATGCAAATTAAATTTGAAGTAAATAATTAAGTCTCTTCATCTGTACAGTTATTATGTGCGGTTATCCACGATTGCATGTTGAGAATTCGAAGCGTCGGACACTGTTGGGACTATCACAGACGTTGGGAGATCAAAACCATCTGCTTTACTATTACAGATTGTTCTGATGTCCGAACCGTCTGTAATATGCCTGGAATTTTGAACCGTTCGACTTCTACGAATACTTGTTCCCTCCCTGGAGTTTTGCTTCCAGTCGAACCGTTCCACTTCTTTTTCTCCTTGGGCACGACAAGCCTTAATCCGTAACCTCCATTAATGGCCGCCGCACCTCCATCGACGGCCACTAGTTTCTCTGGTGAATCAAGTCCAAAATCGATCGTAGCTTCAACTCCCTCAGCTAGATTTCGGCATTGCAAGTAAGGCAAGTAAAATTTCGGCATTGTTAGATTATCCTAATCCTATGATGGCAATTACCCTGCAATTCCTGTATCTTCCATTTTTATATGTCTTCTTTTCAACATGATTCTGTGCAGGTCCTTGGACGATGTTCATGAGGGGCAACGTAGTTCACGGTTCTTCGTCACAGTACACCTTTCTGCTCAAAGCGTTCGCAATGACATTAACTTTACTAGGATGGTAATGCATGTCTAGGCCACAGTTCTTTATTAACTCTAGCCATCGACGTTGCCTCATGTTCAAATTCTGCTGTGCAAAACATACTTCAAGTTCTTGTGGTCTGAGTAGATTTCACATCGATTCCTTAGTAGATAATGTCTCCAAATCTTGAGTGCGTGAATCACTGCTGCTAACTTCACGTCATGGGTCGGGTAATTCTTCTCATGTGACCGCAGTTGCTTGGATGCAAATGCGATTGTTCTTCCACCTTGCATTAAGACAAAACTCATTTCGTGCCTAGATGCATCTCAATATATCTCAAAGTCCTGATTATCAGGGAGCACTAGAATTGGTGTAGTTGTTTAGCCTTCATTTCAATTCTTCGAAGCTCTTCTGACAATCTTCTGTCCGCTCAAATTGGACATCCTTTTTCAACAAACTAGTGGGCGGCTTGGCTAGCTTGAAAAAATCCTTCAATGAATCGGTGATAGTGCTCAGCTAATCCAAGAAAACTTCTGACCTCTGACACTGATTTTGGTTGTTTCCACTCTTTCACGGCCTCGACTTTTAACTTGATCCACTTGCACTCCTTCGGCTGTCATCAAGTGACCTAAAAATGAAATTTCCTGTGTCCAAATTTACACTTATCCGGCTTAGCATAAAATTGTTTCTCCCTTAGTTTATCCAAGACTTCTCGTAGGTGGTCAGCATGCTCCTCTTGGTCCTTGACTGACATCCGATATGGCGTTTTTGATACGGGTGCCGTCCTAGGTTTCAATTCAACATTGAGTTCAAAACCTTGATCAAGGGCACTTCTGGTAACTCTTTTGGAAGCACGCTCGGGTATCCTCCAACTTCGGGGATCTGGTTCACCTCTTTCTTCGAACTGTGCAAATTTTGGGCTGGGTGTTCTACTAACATCCTCTCAGGATTGGAACAAAACTTCTTTTCCATTAGGACTAGTAAGGGCAACGGCCTTACGCTCACAATCCATTTGTCCAGGTATAACATCTCAACCTTGAAGTTCTAGTGCCAGTAGCTTAGCAGAGAGCTCCTTTCCGCTTATATTAAATTTTACTCCTTCGCACACTGGCTTTACTGGCATCCTAGAGTCGGGAAACCGAATAGCGATAGGATACTCTAGACAAGTCATATTCAGTCCACTTTAAATAGCAAATATTTTTGTCTGATGGGCCTCCTTCTTCTTCTGATGTGACATAGTTGAGTCTGCCTTGAGTTGGTGCTGGGTTTCCTCGACCTCTTCTATAGTTAGTTGGAAATCTTTCTCTTGCAGTTGGAGCTTCTTGTCCATACTATTGTATTGGGGCAGGCATTGGAATTGGCGTCTGAACTGCAGGTTGACTTCTTCTCTTGGCTATTGGATCTGGTAGATTCCTCTAGGGGATTCCTCTCGACGGTGACCGAATTGTCCACAATGATAGCACTGTGGGGACAATCACGCTGATAGTGGCCTCTGTGACAAGCCGGGCACTTGGCTGTCATGGGTCTTGGGTACTATAGATTTGGCTGATATTGTGGTGCAGCTTGGGTCTTTGACGGATGCATGAATATTCCTTCACCTGAAATGATGTGGCCTAAGAAAGGAATCTCTTTCAACCAGAGAGCACACTTATCAATCTCGGCGTACAATTGATGATCCGCTAACCTCCTTAGCACTAATCTTAGATGCTGATTATGCTCTTCTTCGTTCTTGGAAAAAATGAGAATATCATCCACAAACATGATAATGAACTTGTCTAGATATTCCATGAGAACTTTATCCATTAGGTTCATGAACATTGCTGGTGCATTCATTTGTCCAGATGACATCACTGTAAACTCATATAATCCATATCTTATCATGAATACAGTCTTTGGGATATCCTCTTCTCGAATTTTCAGTTAATGATAACTGGATCTCAAGTTGATCTTTGAAAATATTTTTGCTCCTTTGAGTTGATCAAAGAGATCGTCGATCCTTGGCAGAGGGTGCTTGTTTTTAATCGTCATGTCATTCAACTTCCAGTAGTTGATACAAAATCGCAGACTGCCATTTTTCTTCTTGGCGAAGAGCACTGGGGCTCCCCAAGGTGAAGAACTTGTTCTAATGAATCCTTTTTCTTCCAATTCTTTCACTTGCTTTCTCAGCTCTTCCTATTCTTGGCTCGTCATACATGCAAGTTTCCTTGCGTATGGGCTGATTGAGGTTTCAGCTCGATGGCATACTCTATATTTCGGTCTGGTAGCGTTCCAGGGAATTCTTCAGGAAAAACTTCCGGGTACTCGTTGACTACTGGGACCTTCTTGAATTTGATCTTTTCAACATTGTTCAAGCTGTCCATACGGTCGATTAGTGGAGATCTTTCTTTTCTGCGCAGAATGTGACTTGTTCTCCTTCAGTGTTGGTTAGAGTGACAGCCTTCTTCTCACAGTCTATCTGACTTTTGTGTTTGGCTAGCCAGTCCATTCCAAGAATGATGTCTAACTCTTGAAGATTCAGAACTAGCAAATCTGCTAGGAATCCTAAGTTGCTGATACAAAAGGCAATATTTCTACAGATGGATTTGATTGGCATTCTCGCTCCATCCATATCAACATATCATTGATATTTCCTCCTTGTGGCATGGAAGTTGATGATCCGGGTTGATCTTAGTTGGTATAGGCTTTTCTTCCAGATGTGTTCCTCATGTTACTGGTATCTTCCTTAGGTTCTATTCCCTGAGATCTTCCTCTAGTGTTAACCATTCTACTCTAACAGGCGGTCAAAGAAATGATTGCTGATTCAGAGGGAGACACAGATAGTGTACAAGCGAAAGGCTGTGATCAATCCGTGAGACAAGGATTGGAAAGTGCAAGATGTTTTTCATAAATTAAATTTTCATAAAATGCATAGTTTTACCTCTACGGCTTACAGGAATATTTAGCAACCAACACACATCATGACAAGCAACTACTACACAAAAGATCTAACGTCTGCTGTGGTCAGGCACAAAAGGTTAAACTAGGGAAAGTCTGGGATCACACGTCGGTATTGGAAGAACCGTAAGGCTCTACCTCTTCTGAGTCCTCCTCCTGATCTTTACCTGCGTCCATCAGGTCCAACTCCACGTTCTGGGATCTCGTAGACTACCACTAAGGCACAAAAGCCGTCTAAGGGGACATAACGCAAAAACACCTAAAAGTTGGAAATAATGTTTAAAGCTTTTTCAAATAATAAAAAAGGAGAACTACATAATATATTTTTTTTCAAAAAATTAGATTTTTCATAATTAGATTTTAGCCAAATACTCTAACGATTTTCTGTTCTCTGGACGCCAATATCTATAGAACGGTCACGACCTACAGTCGAGCCTTTGCTCTGATACCATCTTCTGTGGGACCCTCATTTGAGGAATCTGGTGGCAACCGCTCAGGTGGGTTGCACTCAGAAAGGTACATAACAAGCTCACAACAACATGTTTTACTTTAAACAATAAAGCAGATAATTAGCACAAGTACAAGGTCACGAGGACCACTATTACAATATCATCATGCCAAGGGTGGCACTAATTAAAGTTGATACAAAAGTAGAGTTTTCCAAAATCAAGAATCGGTATCGAAGTACCGAACACAGAAAAACAACACAAAAAGCAACCACAAAGGTCTTCACTTCCTTCTGCAGCGGCTCTGGAAGGGCTTCCACCACATCGGACTCAACTTGGCTCATGACCCTCCTAGAAACTCGAATCGCCTGGAGAGGTTCCTTCCTCTTCTTGGTGCTCAAGGACAAGGGATCAGGATCCTCGAATCCTTTCTTCTGAATTTGTGTACAAAGGCAAGGGTGAGCATGTTTTCACACGATGCTCAGCAAGTCTCGTTATGAGAATGCAGGTATATAGATGAGGGGTTCTCAAGGAATGAGGTCTTGGTTTTATATGTAAGAATAGAATAGATTTTCACTCTAAAGTTATAAAGAAAAGCTTTTAGTTTCAAAAGAAATACTTTGAAATCTTAACTTATACTTTAGAAATCATTATGTGTGATGGTCTCCCATGAGTCATCACTTTTATCAACCCACATTATGAAAACATTCCAAATATTATTTGTGCTAAACCACATGGATAAATCCACCGCGAACATACTCCATGACCTGGGAGTACAGAGTATCTGATACTTTTCTTACACTTTGCAAAGGTGTACCTCTTTTTAACTCCACTTCTTCACTCGGCTTTCAAGTCGGATCAGCTCCATGCGACTTTTATGCATGTGACAAGGCCGAGATCACACAACACTTTTGCAGTCTAGTATTAACAGTATCCCCACCCGGTAAATAGACAGTTAAGTCTCAAGTACCGTTGTGGGTCCTCCCCACTGCCTTACTTCCTAGCCTTGGTCTGTGTCCTCGCAAGACATATGACCTTATGATTACATCCGCGCACGACTTAATCAGGCGTAGGGTGACTTCCTTCTTTCCACCTTTTCCTCTCATAATTTTTTTGATCTCACACCACTCATGGATGAACTGCGCCCCACCAGTTTCCATGTGAGAAACCGGACCGAAAAACCATGCGGGGAACTGTTAATACCAAAAAGCTACTAAGTCGTGCCTGTCCCATACCAGACAAGTGGTTGATACGTTTTCCATGCCGCATAGAGGCACAACACAAGGTTCTTGTCCTTATGAATTAATAGTGAGGAGACATTCACATACCCAATGTGCACACAGCAGCCAACCAGTCAAACCATCCTCACTATCAATTCTAATTTCACATTTTCTTTCATAAAAGGGGTTTCAAATTCATTTCTCACATATTAGCCATTTCACACCCAACATGTACATTTAAATAAGAGTAGAGTTTAAGCATAGCATCCTAGGGTGACAAGGTTGCATGATGATTCAATCTCAAAAGAGGGTTTCCACATGAGACTTGGATCATATCTATTCACATGTTTCTAAACATAGTTCTTATCAAATACTCAGCATGCATATATCTTAAAAATAGTTAATATACTTTATCTCGAAATACTAGGTGAGACATGATCAAGGGGTTAAGACTTGCCTTGCAATGCTGGGTCTAGTTATTCGGACGAAACTTCAAAGACTTCTTCCGCTCCTTCAACTTCGGGCTCTGCGGTGGACACAAGCAATACAACGCACACGCCATATAAGCATACAGAAAATAGTTGCAATAGAAAATAATAATAAGTAAATATATCATGTATGCAAGGGGAAAGGTTTGGACAAAGTCACTTGAGTGCTGGTTGAAGAGATGGGCTCAAAAGGAGTTGAATGTCGAAAGGCCGACATTCAGTCCACGGCTAGACATAACCTTAAGTTGGTCTTAGGTAGGTTTTCTGGAGAAGTGGCAGAAGAGAAAGATGTAGAGCACAACTCCAGGAATCTAATGGACAAAGTAGAATTTCAATTGCTCAACCAAAAGATGATAAAAAAGGCTAATGTCAGTGGCTGACATGCACTGACATTGGACTGACAATGTCAAAAACTAGGGCAAAGCATTAGATTTGATTCTGGACTTTGAACACTTCGCCAACTATGTCTAGGAGATAGGCGAAGATGCCAGGAATACAATGAAGTGGTTTCAAGGCAAAAGATGGCCGGACGGCGATGAACGATGGCGATGAACTGCGGTGGCGACACGGCACAGACACAGTTCTGGACAAGAACTTGGCAAGGCCATATCTCACGATCTGGGCAGATTCAGATGTCGAGCTAGTGGAAGGAAATGCCCAGGGATCTGAGGTCAAACTAAGGGACAAAGTGGTATTGGCTGGATCGGCCGGGAAGCAAACTCCGGTGAACTGCGCCGGAGACGAAGACACAGAAATTGGGTGTTTTTGATTTAAAGTATTTGAGCTCGATTCCAAGCTTGTGGAGTATCCTGGGGACAAGATAAGACCACTGGGAAGATCAATTTGGTTGGAAGATCACCGGAGAATTACAATGGCGAGCTCTAGTGGACAGGTGAGGTGGGGATTTTGGGATTTCCAATCTGGGCAGAAATTGGGGGTTTTGATCTATCAGGGATGCTTAGAAGGGCTCACTGATCACTTTCAATGACAGGTTCGAAGGCTAGAAGGGAAAGGATCGAGCTGAATTGCTCGCTAGAGATTTTTGGGGAAAACCGGCGATCACCGGTGATAGAGGGTGAGGGAACTAAATTCCAATCTTCGGCACGATAAGAGAGGTAAGGGGAACTCACTGGTAAGTTTGGATTGAAGAGGGAAGCAACGGGTGAAGCTGGCGCCGTGAGCTCCAGAAGTAGCTCGCCGGGGAAGATGAAGAGAGTAGCTGGGAAACTGGAAATTTGGCTAAGTCCTGGAGGTGAGGATGCAACACAGCACTGGGGTTTAAATAGCCTCTAGGGCAGAGCTCGCTAGGGGAAATCCAACTGCGAAGCTTGTGCCGGGGAGAGGCTTGTCGGGTGCAGGAGGAACAGCGGCTACGACGATGCGACGGTGCATAGGCGATGCAGCTTTAGCTGTGGACGGTGCAGGCGCAGGCGGTGACGAGGCGACAAGGTGAGAGCTGGCCACGGCATGGCCGCAACATGGCGCTGGTTTGCTGCAGCTGGAACACGCGCGCGTAGGAGCTTCGCCGACAGTGAGCTCTGCGGTGAGGCGAGGTGGCACGGCGCAGTCGAACGGTGCCTGGTCGTGGTCGAAAATGGCACAGGGGCTTGGTTGCAAGATTTGCACTGATTCGCGAAGGTTTTGGACTGATCTGCCAGGAAATTGTTCGGGATCTTGGACCTATTTGCAAATCTGGAGATCTGGAGGGCTAATCTGATATCTGATTTTGCAGATGAGTGTTACTAAATCACTTGGACTCATCTAGCAAGAAAAATGGTAAGATCTGATAAGATTTGGTGGTTTTGAGAAAAATCGAAAACAAAGTAATTAGGGTAAACAGGGTAATTAGGGTTTTGGAAAGTGGCGAGGCTGAAAATTAGGGTTTAGGATAAGATTTGGAAATTCTTCCAGAAGGGAAAACTGTTCAGAAAAGTGAAGGGGAGATATTCACTGAATCAGATCAAAGCGTGGAGATGGTCTGAGACTTTTAGTCTTTTTGGGCTGCTGACAAATCTGAAAAAGACTGATTTGTGATACTTTTGGGCTGATTTGCAAGAAGGTCTGAATGAAAGAATTTGACTGCCAACTTTTTGGGGTAAAATACTGGCACAACTGAGATCTTATTTTGAAATAGAGAGAGATGAAGCAAGCCAGAATTTGAGAAAAATAGGGGTGTTACACCAAAAGCTAAAGAAAGATAAAGAAAGAGGGAAGATAGCATGCAGTACAAGAATGTGCTGGAAAATTGGAAAATTGACATAAGAACAAATTTTTCATTGATTTTTTTCATCACTTACAAAAAAAATTAAAAATACAAAATGCTAGGTCAAGGAGTGGTCTTAGCCCTGGATGCATCTAGAATAAAGTCAGTTTGACTTGCAGCCAGGACGCAGGACTCCTCTAGCGACAAGTTGTCCTTCTTAGGATCAACTACTACCGCGTCGAGAAGGCCTGCAACCTCCCTCAGCTTCGCAATGGTATCCTTCATAGTCAAACCGCAGCCAGTGATGGTCATATCCGCGGCTTGCTTCTCCTCACGAAGACGCCTCGTCCTCGCCCTAACATTGTCACCATACGTCTTCATGTGCTGAATGCGCTGGAAGAGATCGTCCAGGTCAAGCCGTAGCTGAGTGTGCTTCTCCGTAAGGAGCTTGTGCTCCTCCTGGAGGGCCCTCAGCTTGGCTTTCACCTTGCTCGAGTCTTCCACGGCTCCCCTTCCCTGTGCAAATCAACAGGTCAAGAATGTACTGAACAGGGATTAACAATACAGGGGTAAGTCCAAAAGATTGAGAGTTCTTACAGGGGATGGCGAGGCTGACGATGCCATTGAGGATGCCATTAGCGCAGAGAAGCTGAGTCAAACAGTTTGAGAATTATAAAAACTTGTAAGTAAATGGCAATTATTCCACTGTCAAGCTATTTATAGAATTTCCAAGGCGACACTTCGTGTTCGCCTAGGCGCCGTGCGAAGATCGGAGACCGAAATGAACACAGTTGAGAATTCGATGCGCCGGCACTGTTTAGAACAGTCGGTTCTAATATTAGTACCGTCTCTAATACTACACTATCACAATCGGTTTTGAGTTCAGAACCGATTGTATATATCATAGTCGGTTTTGATAACAGAACCGTCTATGATATTCTAGTTATCACAGATGGTCCTCAGTTGAGAACCGATTGTATCTATCACAGTCAGGTTTTAGTTTAAAACCGTCTGTGATAAGTAGACTATTACAGAAGGTTTTGTGTTCAAAACCTTCTGGTTGACTATCACAGTTGGTTTTGACATCAGAACCGACTATGATAACTTAACATATTCTCTTGACAGGCCTTCGCAGATGGTGTTTCATTGAAAAGTTCATAACCGTCTCTGATGTGCCGTCCTGGATGTCTGTTTCTGTGGTAGTGATAAATGCTTTTTACAATTAGTATGCTAATTATTTGTTTCTCAATTAGTTATGGAAATGTATTTGTGAAACTTACTATTCTATGTCTCATAAATTGTTCAATTGGACATTTCCCGTCATGCATTGGATCAATTCTTACATAGAGACTTAGTGAGTACTTTGTACTCACCCTTGCTAAATAACAAAAATACAGTTGAAGTGAAGCTAGAGTTTGGTGAAGTAAGACCACCATGAGTGTAGAATGACTACGTGTTGCACTTGAGTTTTTCCTGTGGATTGGTCCCGGAGACCGGATAAAACTATTTCATTAAAATCTAAATAGTTGGCCTAGTTGGCCTTTGTATGACGATGTGTATTAAGGCCTAACGGCCTTATATTGCTTTGTATATGAACTGCTTTGAGCTGACTATCTGTTAATTACTCTGTGCATGACTGCATCCTGGGCAGTAGGGGTAAGTGCACACCCGGGGCCCGCCGCAGCGGGTGGGTCCCTTACAGAGTGGTATCAGAGCCTAGTCTCCCTCAACTGTAGGACATGACCCTTGTAGATAGAACTTGTTAGCATTTTAGTGAAAAACTATTTTTGGAATGTACTTAATTAATTTACTAAAAGCCTAATTTGATATGGAACATAATTATGTGCAAATATTTTAAATTTTAATTTTTCCTTTCCACTATTTTGTTTATAAAATCTTTTGATCTATATATAACTATCTGGTAATAGTGTCGAGTCGGTATAGAAAGTCGAATGTATATAGTATGGAATACCTCAACTAGTAAAGTTTTAGGTAAGAAACAAGACCATTAAGTGTTCGAATTATCCATTTTTACTTGAATTTCCTTGGACTTAATTGGGTTTTACAGGGATCATCGATTTCATTCTACCATATTTTTGATGATCTTTGGTCTTATTTTCAACCTTCTTAATTTATAATGGTTTTAATACGTTTTTTGACTATTCTTCTTCATGCATGCATCATTTTGGAATTATTTTTCACTTGAATTGCCGAATTTCTCGAGAATTTGTGATTTTGTTTTGTTCTTGGAGCAAAGTAACCTTTACCTATTAAGGGGATGGAGTGACTGTTGGTTAAGATTAAGTTATCTAGAATTGTATACCATGTCTTTTGCTTCGTAAGTATCAAACTTTAGTTGTAACACATATAGATTGACCAAGATGTTGTTTGGTTGATTGCTATTATAGCCCATATAGGGCATACAAAAAATTTTAACCCAAACATCAAACTTCAGAGATGAAATTTCCATTCCTTTACCTTCTCTACACCTTTCAACCCATCTTTCTGAGTCAATTGAATCTCAAGGATGAGATTCTTTTTAAGGAGGGTAGATTTGTAACATCCCAAAAATAGGGTCTAAAAATTTTGTTTTACAAAAACCTGATCCTAAAATTTCATTTTGTCTTAACACTAAAACTACTTTTAATAGTATTCTCTAAGAAGTTTTAACCAAAATATAGAATTAATTTCAACTATTTTGAAGGCATTTCTTTAAATGTACTTGTGCATATGTTCACAAACATGTGTATGTATGCATGTGTACTTACTTTATTAAAATACTCCTAGCCAGACCATTATTAAGATCATATTGAACAGATAGGATCTCCTACCTATCTTATACAGATTTGTCTTCAGCTTTAAGATCAAACTCAGATCCTAAAGCCCAGAAACTAACCCCAATTCTATTTTCGAAAACTAAATTCTTAATTACCCTAATTGCCATATTTGACCTTTTAAGATTTCAGTTCGACCAGTTCCAGAAAAGATTTCTCCTGGGTTTCTAGAGAATCTTGTATCTTAGTACGCTTGCATACCATTCCTAAAACTTCTCAGCCAAACAAGTGTGAGACCCCCATTTGAGGATCACCTTGGTAACTGCCCAGGTAGGTTACACACAGCATGATGCCACATGAGCTCAAACCACACAAGCATAGTAATATCATTAAACAAGTATCAGGCCAACATGGCCAATATTACATAGCCAAAGCACCGAAAATGGCGCTAAGTAGAGTTGCTAGGAAAATAACCAGTTTATCAGAACCATAATCGGTATCCAAGTACCGAACACACAACATAAAGCACAAAGCAACGACAAACAGCTTGACTTCCATCCGCAGCGGGGTTGGAGGGGCTTCTCCCACATTTGACTTGACTTGGTGCATAATCCTTCTAGAACGTGGGCTCGTCCGGGGCACTTCCATCTTCTGCTGAGTACTCATAACTGAAGGAATCGGGATCCTCGAATCCCTCTTCTACAGTTGGATATAAATGCAAGGGTGAGCACTTGGTGCTCAGCAACACTCATTCCGGAGATTAATGCAATTCTATTTACATGAGGGTGAAACATATGATTCCGGGGTTTTAGTTTCATATGGATAGGGATATATAGATTTCCAAGTCATTTGTTCGATAAAACAGTACTTTGTCATGAAAATGATACTTTAAACATTAAACAGGTTTTCAATAAAACATTAGATGTAGTAGTCTCCCATGAGTTACTACTTTGTTAACCGCATTATGAAAACATTCCAAAACATTACTTGTGCTATAACCCATGGAAAACATCCACTACGAAAAGACTCCTGAACCTGGGAGTACAGAGTATCCGATACTTCTTTTACACTTTGCAAAGGTGAACCTCTTTTTAAATCCACTGGTTCACTCGGCTTTCAAGTCGGATCAGCTCCATGTGACTTATACACATGTGACAAGGCCGAGATCACACAACGCTTTTACAGTTCAGTATTAACAGTATCCCCGCCCGGTAAATAGACAGTTAAGTCTCAAGTACCGTTGTGGGTCTTCCCCACTGCCTTACTTCCTAGCCTCTCTGGTCTATGTTCCCGCAGGACACATAGCCTTGGTCTATGTCCACGCGAGACATACGACCATTTAAGATTACAACCGCTCACGGCTTAATCAGGTCTAGGGCGCCTTCCTTCTTTTACGCCTTTTCCTCTCAATATTTTTCTGAACTCACATCACTCATGGCCGAACCTTGGCCCACCAGTTTCCACGCGAGAAACCAGATCGACAAACCATGCAGGGAACTGCTAATACCAAAAAGCTACTAAGTTGTGCCTGTCCCATACCAGGCAAGTGGTTGGTACGTTTACAATTCGCATAGAGACACAGCACAAGGTTCTTGTCCTTATGAACCAATAGTGAGGAACATTCACATTCCCTGGTGCGCACCGCACCCTCTCCATACAATTCAATCCTCACTATTGATCCCTTTTATCAGTTTTCTTGACAAAACGGTTTTCATTACAACTTCTCATGTATTTGACCATTTCAAGTTTAATGTGGATATTCAGTATATGAGTCCTAGGGTGACAAAAGCATATATATGAAAGTTCAATAACAAAAAGGGGTTTCATGATCCATTAGGTAATATCTACTCATGTCATTCAAACATAACTTGTATTTCAAATAAGCATGCATAGTAAGAAACAGTGAATATACTTCATATGAAAATATTGGGCGAGACATGATCAAAGGAATGAGGCTTGCCTTGCGATGTTGGGTCTAAATACTCAGACGGATCTTCGAAGACTTCCTCCGCTCCTTCCGCTTCTGACTCTGCGGCAATCAACCAACACACAAACACATACCACATAAGCATACTGAAAATAGTTTCTATAGAAGTATTAAGTAAATAAGTCATGCATGCAGGGGAAAAGGTTAGGGCAAGGTCACAAGGGTTCTGGTCGAAGAAACGGCTAAAAAGGATTGAACGTCGAAGGGTCGACATTCGGTTCATGGCTTTGGCATAGCTTCAAACTGATCTTAGGGTGGTTTTCTGGAGAAGTGATAAAAGAGAAAGTTGTAGATCTCAACTCCAGGAATCTAAAGGACAAGGTGGCATTTCAATTGCTCAACCAGAAGGGGCTGAACAAGGTCAATGCCAGTGGCTGACATGCACTGACATAGTGCTGGACATGGCCAGAAACTAGGGCAAAGCTTAACTTTTGATCCAGGGCTCCAATTGATGCAACACTTTGTCTGTGAGGTAGGCATTACTAACAGGAATAAAATACTCAACAGGAACAAGGGTTGAAAGTGGCCGGAGGGTGGCTAAATCCGGCGATGAACTGCGGTGGCGACACGGCACAGACATTGATCTGGACAAGAGCTTGACAAAGGCATAACTCACAATCTAGGCAGATCCATGTAACACCCTGAGTTAGGGGTGAAAACTTCCTTTATCATCAATAGCATGCATGCATGTATCTGTAGTATTAGCCAGATCAGTTTCTATCTCAAGCCCTAAAATCTCCAAAATCTATCTTGTGATCTCAAATCAAGATCAGATTGTTCAGATGTGATCTATCAGTTACTTTGAATTTAAAAGCCTTCAGAACCTAGATCCAATTCTATCTCTAAATTCCAGATTTATCAACTTCTTCTGTTTTCGAAAACAGAAATACGTTATATTACCCAAATACCCTAAGTTTCAGAAATACAGATTTAATCAAAATCTTGACCAAGTTCAGACCAAATTATTCTTGGAATATAATCATGGGTATGTCAATACCTTAATCTAAAAAGTTGACAGCCAAATCTCACCATCCAGACTCTTTTCACAAATCAGTCCAAGAGTTATCGCAAATTAGTCCTTATCTGTTATCTGAAAACCCAAAAAGGCTAAAATCTCCAGATTAACTCCAAATTCAGAATTTCTTCGGCAAATCTTCTCAAAATACTATTTCCCACAAGTTTCTCTTCTGTGCAGATATCAAAATCGAACCCTAAGTGCCAGAATCCAAAATCAAATGAAATTCAGATTTCAATTACCCTAAATTACCCTATTTTCAGTTTGTATCGAAAACTATTCAAATGTGTCAAATCTTATCAACCATCTTTGCCAAATACCTTGTTGAATATAATCTACCAGATTAATGAAATCAATTTCAGTTTAAACCTCCCAGAATTCCAGATTTGCATTTCAGTCCAAAACTCAAAGATTTGAAACTGCAATTCAGTCCAATTTCGACCAGGCCGTATACTACTGTACACGACCAGGAGCCTCGCCGTGTTTTGCTTCCTTGCGCCGTGCACGCTCGCCGCCGGCCAAGCTTCGCCGCACTTGTGACCGTGCATGCCAGTGCGCACGTGTCCTCGCCTCAGCCGTCACCGTGGCAGCGCCGCTGCAACGTCAACGACCAGCGTTTGCTCCCGCGCGCGACCAGCAGTGACTTTGTCAGCAATTCATCGCCACGTAGCCTCGCCGTGCCAGTACTTGTCGCCACCGCTTGCTCCATCTTTGCAAAGTCCCGATGAACGACAATGTGGACAGTTGCAGTCCTGTCGCCGTCGCAATCACCGTTCTTCGCTGTGTCTTCGCCGCTGTTGCTCAGCACGCAATCCATCCCATCTCAGCTGCCAATCACTTCGTTGTTTCCCCTTTGCCATCTTTGCCTGACCTATTTAAACGCTCCTGTGTGCAACAGCTTCTCCACACATCACCAGGACTTAACCAATTTCCAAATTTCACCGTTGCAGTCGTCTTCTCCGGCGAGCTGTCGAGGAAGCTCACGGTGCCAGCACTCTACAGATCATCTCCTGCCAAATTAACAACACCAGTGAGTTTCCCTACTCATTCTCTCTGTGTGATATCATCTAATTGCTCCCCGGTGACCTCTATCGCCGGTGATCGCTGGGATTGCTAAATGCCCTGTTCCGGCAATGCAGGCCAAATCACCTCGAATTAGCTCTCATTGCTGTAGAAGAAGTTGATCAGTGAGTCATTTCCAGCAAGCCTGTGCATCAAGATCTCCAGATTGAACTTGAATCGAAGGTATCCCCAAATTCAAGCTCTACCAGTCGCCGGCGATCGTTGCCAGGTTTCTCTGGTGATCCTCCGGTCAATTTGATGTTACCAGAAGCTTCCCTATACCTCCTAGATGCTCTCCAAGCAAGGAATTAAGTTCTTGTTGCCTGTAGCAGAAACCCCCAATCAGCAGTGTCTCTTCTCCGGCGCCGATGACCGGAAAAGTGTTCCCGGCGATTTCAGCCCTCGAACCTTGTCATTTAGATGTGCCTTAGCCTCCTGAGTATTTTTGTCTTCTAGCCCGACACCTAGATTGGAAGTTATAGCCATGCCAAGTTTGTGTCCAGAACTGCTCCAGTGCAGCCAGTTCATCTCTGTTCATCATCAAATTTCTTGCTTTCCAGCCATTTCCTGCCCTAGATCCTGTTAACTTAATTGTTCCTGTTACTCAAGCCTACCTCCCAGACAAAGTGGTGCATCATTTGGAGCTCCATATCAAAAGTTATGCTAAGCCCTAGTTTTTGGCATTGTCAGCTCTATGCCAGAGCTTGTCAGCCAGTGGCATTGACCTTGTTTACCCACTTCTGGTTGTGCATTTTGAAAACCACTTTGTCCACTGAAATTGTAGAGTTGTGATCTACATTTTCTTCTACTACCACAACCTGAGATAAGCACCCTAGCTTTTCTTAAAACTATGTCCAAGCTTTGATCCGAATGTCGATCTGTTGACATTCGCTGTTTTGATTGAACCAGCCACCAAATTGTTATCCCTATTATAATCTTGAAACCCTGAGATTATCTAATCACCACCCTTAGCCCAAATTCCTTGAAACCCTAGAATCTCAGTTCAGTTTGCAGTTCAAATTATCTCCAGTATAGTTCAATCATGCTTGTTGTGCATTTCTGCATATAAGTCATAAAACATTTTAAATATTATAAGTAATTATTGTGTGTTTGTTTGTCGTCGAACAGATTCAGAAGCTGACTTTGAAGATTTTGCTGTTGATCCGTCATCGACTGCTGTATTTTACGACGCGGAAGCCAAGTCATATCCTTGGTCATCTTGAACCTATATTTTAAATGTTGCTATAATATAACCTTGAATATAGGCAATATTGCATGTGAAAGATTGAGAATGGTTGATTTATGAATTGGCAGTACTAGACTGGTTATCTGTGAAATGTGAAATAAACAAGTTTTGAGCCATGAACTATTATATGTATTTATATATTTATATTCATGAAATAAAACCCCTAGCCGTGACTAGAAAAATGGTGTGGATGGCTGTAGCACTGGAGGTGCTAGACTGCAAAGGAATGCAAGCACTGAAGGTGCAGGGTTGTGGATGGTCTGGTCATTGGCATATAAGGACTAGAACCTTGTGTTGTGCGTCTAGTGGCATGAGCAACGTGCTAACCGCAAGCCTGGTATGGGACAGGCCTGAACAAGTAATTATGTGGATCGCACATGAAACTCCTGCATGAGATGTGTAGTGATGCACGATAAACACGGAGCGCGGCTCCCACACATATCACTGAAGGTGATCAAGCATGCTGACCCAGTAATGGGAATAAGCAAAGGGGTGGAGGTTTGGATACAACCTGCCACAACTGTGCCTCGCTGAGAGCCACAGGGTCAGGGGTGAATTGTGAGTAAAACATAACAAAAGTTTTTGTTATTTCCACCTTGCCGCTCACAGTATGAAGTGAGTCAGGGGTCCAATCATTTTGTTATGATAGGAAAGGTTTGAAAGTGGAATATCTTGCGGGTAAATTGGTACCTCTCTGCAGAGTTAAAAACGTATTCGAATACTCCGAGCTCCCGGGTTTTATAGGAGTCTGCTGCGGTGGATTAAATCCACGGGGTGTGACACAAGTACTATTTTCTAAATAAAATATGTTTTAATTAAGATTACCCAAATGACATGTGTTGTCATGATAAGGAGTGCTGCCATGGGCTGTCGTGTGTCGACGTGTCGCGGTAGTGCTATAATCTAGTGAACATGAATGATGATGTTATATTATAAAAAGTGCTGCCATAAGATGAGATGAGAAAGGAAAAGATTATTTTACAAATATCCATAATTCTTGACTAGTCTAGGTTCATATCATCACTACTATATGTATCTACTCTTACCTATGACTTGCTGAGTACGTAAGTGCTCACCCTTGCAACATTCAACTCAATAGATGGAGCCTACTTGGATCAAGATGATGGTACGGAGTACTTCGTGGATCCAGAAGGAGGAGAATCAGTTCCGCCAGAACCCTGAAGTGTGTTGTTCTGCCGTCAACTTCTTTTGTGGGAGGGTCACCTATCTTCTGCTGCGTAGTTAAATATTTTGTTAAACCCTGAATGCCTTGTAGGCATTGTAATCCTCTTTATGTAATATTAAGGCCAGCAGGCCACACTGCTTAATATTTTGTGAGTACTCTGTTGCAATGTAATATACTCCTGTGTTTGACTCATCCTGGGAAGTCAAAGGTTTGTGGTTTGGGACTAGCTGCAGCGAGCTAGGTCTCTACAGGAGTAGTCGTTGTCCCAGTCTCGGGGCGCGACAATCCAGGTGTCGAGCTAGTGGAAGAAATTGCTCAGGGTGGTGAGGCGAAGCTAAGGGACAAAGTGGTGTCGGCTGAATCGGCCGGGAACGAATTCCAGCGACCGGCGCTGGAGAAGATGACACTAGAGCCTAGGGGATTTCGCTACGAGGCGAATGAGCTTAATTCCAGGCTTGGGAATGATCTCTAGGGCACAACAAGGCTGCTGGAGGGGTCAATTTTGCTGGGAGATGGCCGGAGAAGCTTGGCGCCGAAGTCCGGCGAACGGCTGAGGTTCCAGTTTGGGATTTCTTCGATTTGGACTCAATTGAAGATTTTGATTCTACAGGCTTTCTCTACTAAGCTTACTGATCAATTCCTTCTACAGAATCGAGGGTTAATTTGGGGTGAATCGAACGGCATTGGGGGAACAGGGCAAATCGGGAATCCGGCGATCACCGGCGATGGGGATCGATCTGGTGCAATTGGTTGCTACTACACAGAAAGGGTAAAGAGGGGAACTCACTGGTGAACTTGGATTGGAGAATGGTGCAGCGAGATGGGCTGGCACCGTGAGCTCACTCACTGGCTCGCCGGAGAAGAAGGCGAGAACGATGGAGTTTGGGACTTAGCCGATTTTCTGGAGGCTTGAGGCTCTCAAAGCACAGGAAGGGTTTAAATAGGCACAGGGACGGAGCTTGCGAGGGAAAACACGACAACGGTTGCTTGCACCGGGGAGAAACTTGTCGGGCGCAGGCGCAACGACGGCGACGGCGACGTGATTTGCTTCAGGCGGTGCTGCAGCTTTGCCAGTAATGCCAGGGTGACTTGGAACTTCATCCGGGACGGCGCGGATGCGGAGGCGACAACGTAGCTCCAGCAACGACACGTACACGCATGCAATGCCACGGCAACGGCCATGCGTGCGCGAAAACGCTGCTGGAGCGCGGCCGTTTAACCGCTGGACAAGGCGAAGCAATGGTGCTGGCACGTGCGCGCGGGGTGGCTCGGTTGTTCACAACACAGGCGACATGAAGCGGTGGCCGGCGGCGAGCAAACGTGGCGAAAACCACGGCGCGGCAACGGCGACTTGCGCTGGTCGTAGCCAACGACCAGGCGCTGGTCGAAAACAGCCGAAAAGATTAGAGGGGCTGATTTGCAATATTCAGAACTTTGCTTCCAGGGACTGATCTGCAAATCTGGAGATCTGGAGGGCTGATCTGAAATCTGATTTCGCAGATAAGTTGCATAAAATTATTAGAACTCATCTGGCCAAAGTTTGGTAAGATCGAGCAAGATCTGAAGGGTTTCGACAAAATTAGGGAAAACAGTTTAGGGTAAAATAGGGTAATTAGGGTTTTAAAATGGTAAGGGTTGAAACTCAACCTTAGGATGGGATTTTGGAGATGATCCCGAAGGGAAAAATGTTCTGAACAACACTTTGAAGGGAATGGCTGAAGCAGATTAGGGTTTGGGGTCAAGATGTGGATTTTGGCTATTTTAGGGTTTGGCAAAACAGGGTGTTACAAATCTACCCACCTTAGAATCAATCTCGTCCTCGAGATTAGGGCAGGTCAGAGAATAGGAAGGGAAATTCTCGGCGGAGATCTTCTTCTTTTTCCCAAGTTGACTCCTCCTCTGAGTGATTGTTCCACTGGACTCTGCAGAATCGGAGGGTTCTTGACTTCAGTACTTTCTCTCTGGTTTCCAGAATTCTAACAGGGTATTCTTGACACGACAAATCTGGTTGAATCTCAATCTCTGCAGGAGATATCTGTTCTGTTGGTTTTCTCAAGCATTTCTTCAGCTGAGATACGTGAAATACGTCATGAATTCCGGTCAGTTCTAGTGGCAATTCCAACTTGTATGCCATTTCACCTCGCTTTTCCAGAATTCGATATGGTCCCACATATCTAGGTTTTAACTTTCCCTTCATCTGGAATCTTCGAACTCCTTTGTATGGCATAAGCTTGAGATACACATAATCTCCCTCTTCAAATGATAGCTCTCTTCTACGATTATCTGCATAGCTTTTCTGTCTAGATTGAGCTGTTTTCAGTTTTTCTTGTATGATCCTGACATGGGCTGTGGCTTCTTCTTCCAACTGGGGTCCTAGACGTTGCTTTTGACCAATTTCTGTCCAATACAGAGGCGTGCGGCATCTTCTTCCATATAGAGCTTCATATGGTGCCATTTGTAGGCTTGCTTGGAAACTGTTGTTGTATGTGAACTCTGCATACGGTAGAAATAACTCCCAAGAGTCTCCATAATCCAAAACACAAGCCCTCAACATATCTTCCAAAATTTGGTTTACCCTTTCAGTCTGACCTCCAGTTTGAGGGTGGTAAGCGGTACTGAACTTTAACTTTGTGCCCAGGGCTTTCTGCAACTCTTGCCAAAATCTTGAAATGAACTGGGCTCCTCTGTCGGAAACGATAGCCTTTGGCACTCCGTGCAGTACGACTATTCTGCTGAGATACAGCTCTGCTAAGTCCTTAGTTGTATATAGGGTCTTTACTGGGAGAAAATGTGCTACCTTTGTTAATCTATCTACTATGACCCATATAGAATCGAATCCTTTTCTCGTCCTTGGTAGTCCCACAATAAAATCCATTCCGATTTCATCCCACTTCCACTCTGGGATTTGTAGAGGTTGTAGCGGTCCCGCAGGCTTTTGGTGTTCTGCTTTCACTCTTTGGCATGTGTCACAAGCTGCGACAAACTTGGCAATTTCTCTCTTCATTCCTTTCCACCAAAAATTTTTCTTCAAGTCCTTGTACATTTTGGTGCTGCCTGGGTGTATGGAATATGGGGTTTGATGATCTTCTTGCATGATGAAGCCTTTGATCTCGTTGTCATTTGGAATGCAGATACGGTCATCGTACCATAGGATTCCCTGTTTATCCTCTCGAAGGTTGGTTGTATTTTTGCTCTTCATGTCCTCCTTCATCTCCTGAAGGTCTGGGTCAATTGTTTGAGCTTGTCGGATCTTATCCTTCAACTCACATTCCATCTTTAGGGTAGTGATGGTTCCTTGGTCCACTAATTCCAATTGCAACCTTTCGAAGTCCTTGATTAGCTGTGTTGGCACTTCTAGCTGTGTTATCTGGTTGCAACGAGATTTTCTGCTCAAGGCATCAGCTACTACATTGGCTTTTCCCGGGTGATAGTGGATCTCTAGATCATAATCTTTGATCAGTTCTAGCCATCTTCTCTGCCTCATATTCAACTCCTGTTGCGTGAAGATATATTTCAGGCTCTTATGATCCGTGTAAATTTCGCACTTACTGCCTAGTAAGTAGTGTCTCCATATCTTTAGTGCATGTACGACCGCAGCTAGCTCCAAATCATGTGTTGGATAATTCTCCTCATGAGGTCGTAGTTGTCTTGATGCATAAGCTATCACTTTCCTTTCTTGCTTCAATATGCATCCCAATCCTTGTTTGGAGGCGTCACAGTAGACTTGAAAATCCTTTTTGACGTCCGGTAGTATCAGGATTGGTGCAGTTGTCAGTCTTTTCTTCAATTCCTCAAAACTTCTTTCGCACTCCTCGGTCCAATTAAAAGAGGCGTTCTTCTTCAGTAGCTGGGTCAGCGGTTTGGTGATCTTCGAGAATCCTTCTACGAATCTTCGATAATATCCCGCCAATCCCAAGAAACTTCTAACTTCTGTTGCGGTTTCCGGTTGTTTCCATTCGGTAACAGCTTGTATCTTCAACGGGTCCATAAATATTCCTTCTCCTGAGATGATGTGTCCTAAGAAAGAGATCTTCTTCAGCCAAAAAGCACATTTGCTGAACTTGGCGTATAGCTGGTGGTCTGCTAGTTTCTGTAGCACTATCCTCAGATGGTAGGTGTGCTCCTCCTCTGTCTTGGAATAGACGAGGATATCATCTACAAATACAATGATGCACTTATCCAGGAATTCCATAAGGATCTTGTTCATTAGATTCATGAATACCGCGGGTGCATTAGTTAATCCAAAGGGCATCACTGTAAACTCATGCAACCCGTATCTGGTCACGAAAGCAGTTTTAGGGATGTCCTGTTCTCGGATCCTCAACTGATGGTATCCCGATCTCAGGTCTATTCTTGAGAACACTTTCGCTTCTCTGAGCTGGTCAAAAAGGTCATCTATCCTTGGTAAGGGGTATTTGTTCTTAATGGTCATGTCGTTTAGCTTGCGGTAGTCTATGCAAAGTCGCATGCTACCATCTTTCTTCTTAACAAAGAGCACTGGGGCTCCCCATGGTGATGAGCTTGATCTGATGAATCCTTTTTCTTCCAATTCAGCTATCTGCTTCTTCAGTTCCTCTTGCTCATGACCTGTCATCCAAAACAACTTCCTAGCATACGGAGCGGATCCGGGTTTCAGTTCAATAGTGAACTCTATATCCCTATTTGGTGGTAATCCGGGAAGTTCTTCTGGAAAGACTTCTGGGTACTCATTGACAATCGGCACCTCTTCAGGTTTCACTTCTTCAATGCAGTTCAATCTCTGTAGGTGGCCGCAGATTGGAGTTCTGTCTGCATGGAATGTAACTTGCTTTCCAATGGCATTTGTCAGGGTGATTGTTTTCTTTTCACAATCCATCAATCCCTTATGCTTGGCCAGCCAATCCATTCCAAGAATGACATCTAATCCTTGAAGGTTTAGAACTAGCATGTCTGCCAGGAATTCTAGATTGCCGATACAGAAGGCAACATTTCTACAGATGGAATTAACAATCATCCTAACACCAGGTGACTGAATGATGATAGGATGCTCTAAAGCAACCACAGGCAAGTTATTACTCAACAAGCAATCTTTTGACATGAATGAATGAGTTGCACCGGGATCAAATAAAACAACTGAAATCTGAGAGGAGATCAAGAGTCTACCGATCACGACGTCAGTTGCCTCTCCTGCTTCTGCAGCAGTCACGAAGTTGAGTCTTCCTCCGGCGGTTGGTGTTCCTCTCCCTCTGCTGGTTTGGAATCTTCCTCCTCTGGCTTGTGGTGCTCCTCTGGCAATAGTTCGTGCAGGTGCAGGGGATTTGGCTGCCTGAGCTTTAGCAACGCTGGGAGGTAAATGCCGAAGTGGACAAGTCTCTCTGTGGTGTCCTCTTCTGCCACAATGGAAACACTCTGCATTCTTCAGTGTACAATCTTTATAGAGGTGACTCCCTTTGCATCCGGGACATGTTAGAGTTGTTGGTGATGAAGTCCTCTGGGGTCTTGGAGGTGCGGGTGCTCTGAAAGCGGCTCTGGCATATGGCGCTGGTCTTCCTCGGCTAGAATTTCCTTGAAAAGGGTATGCTATACTTTTCCTCTTGCGGTCTTCTTCTACTATGCCTCTTTTCTCCTCCATTTTGAGCACTCGATTCACAAGGACTTGGAAGTCCGTGAACTCGTGCGTTGACAAGTGATACTGATATGAGTTTTGTAGACCTTCACAAAATCTGTTGATCTTCCGCTCTTCTGTCATGATATCTTCAGGTGGATACCTGGCCAATTTGATGAATTCATGCAAATACTGCTTCACCGTCCTTCCTCCTTGCCTTAAATTCAAGAATTCTCTGCGTTTGGCTTGAATAGCTCCTTTGGGGACATGGTACTTACGGAACTGTTCCTTGAATTCATTCCAGGCAATGGAATTCTGATCAGGGTGTACCGTCTTGTAATTTTCCCACCATGCTGCAGCCGATCCTGTGAGCTGATGGGGTCCATACAGCAGCTTCTCTTCATCATTACACCTGGCAGTGTCCAATTTCCTCTCGATTTCTCTTAACCAATCGTCTGCCACAATCGGGTCTTCAGTGCAGGAGAAAGTTGGAGGACGCGTCTTTTGAAAGTCTGTCAGTCTTGCTCCAATGTTCGAACCTTCCTCGCGTCGTGTTGCGGAGTTTTGCATCAACTGTTCCAGAATTTGACTCTGTACCTCTGCAGATCTCTGTCGGTTTTGTTCCATCCATATCAGTATTTCTGTCAGATTTCCTCCTTGCGGTACTGAGGTCGATGAATTTGGCTGATCTGAGGTATCTCTAGTCTTTCTCGTTGATGTGTTCCTTGGGACTTCTCCCGAGTCTTGGATTCTACCTCTGGTGTTCACCATTCTGTTCCGACAAGATAATTCAGAGAAGACTACTAATTCAAAAGAGCACAGATTGAACACAAGCTGAAATGAAAGATCAACCCAAGAGATTGGATTGGAACATGCGATTGCTATTTTCAAAGGTTTTCAAAAGATACAAGGTTTTCACCTTTACAGCCTTAGAGTTACCAACAAACAATACAAACAAAGCAGCTACTACAACAAGAGCTAAAAACTAACGATTACAAGGGCTAGAGCAGAAGGGTCAAGTTGAAGAGAAAACTAGGATCTCTTGTCGGTCCTGGAAGAACTGCAAGGCTCCACTTCTTCAGGGTCTTCCTCTTCTTGATCTTCGTCGGCATCCATAGGGTCCCATTCCATATCATTGTCCTCTTCTTCCTCTGATGAATCGTTGGTGTTGCATGTAGCAATCTCTTTTCCTTTGCCTTCAGGAACTTCCTTCCCTTTCGCGAGAGTAGGATATTCTGGTGCAGGGGTGTTCATCACAATGCCACGCGAAGCAGGTGTGAAATAACCCAGGTAATCCCTAGGTCTTCCCACACTCTTGCGGGCTGTGAGTCTTATCTTCAAGCGGTTCTTCTTGTTCACCGATCCTTCGTCTTCGACTTCTCGTGCTCTGCTAGGTTCAGCCAACTCCTGAATCTGCTTCTCTTTCTCTTGGAGTTCTGAGCGAACCTTCGCAAGCGCTCCTTCGAGATAGTGACGGTCATCCCGAGCATTTTCATGCTCACGCAACAACCGAGTGTAGCTCGACTCCAAGACTTGGACTACATCTCTGGTTTTGGTCAGGATGGCGTCTCTCTGGTTGGTGGAGGGATGAACAGTTCGACGATCCGATCCGGGAACTTGGTAGGGTACAAAGCAGAAAGGAGAACCTATAAGAAAATCATCGTACAGCTGGCGGATGGTACCTATAGCACGACGAGCAGCGTCTTGGATAGCATCTTCTTCTTCTTCTCTACGAGCTTCCTTTCTTGTTGATCCTCTCCCGATCTCTGGAATCTCGTACACAATCACTGAGGCACGGAAACCAAAAGGTCTACCATCTACTTCTTCTCGACGGACGTAGTAGACTGGTCGCTGGTTCTCTCTTGCTCCCAGAAATTGCAACATCATCCAAAGCATCAACGCCCATGATCCCAACTCGTCTCCGTGAATCAGCTTCTTGCCAGGGGCCATCTGAGATTATGAGGCACGGAACACTTAAAAGTAGGAAAAAGGTTTTGAAAATTTTCAAATAACACTCATTACGTTTTTCTTAAACAAATTAAGTTTTTCACAATTAGGTTTTTACCAATTAACCTAGCGATTCTCTACTTTAGGGACGCCCATTCTAGTAAGGGTCACGACCTACAGTCAAGCTTCATGCTCTGATACCATTCGCTGTGAGACCCCCATTTGAGGATCACCTTGGTAACCGCCCAGGTAGGTTACACACAGCATGATGCCACATGAGCTCAAACCACACAAGCATAGTAATATCATTAAACAAGTATCAGGCCAACATGGCCAATATTACATAGCCAAAGCACCGAAAATGGCGCTAAGTAGAGTTGCTAGGAAAATAACCAGTTTATCAGAACCATAATCGGTATCCAAGTACCGAACACACAACATAAAGCACAAAGCAACGACAAACAGCTTGACTTCCATCCGCAGCGGGGTTGGAGGGGCTTCTCCCACATCTGACTTGACTTGGTGCATAATCCTTCTAGAACGTGGGCTCGTCCGGGGCACTTCCATCTTCTGCTGAGTACTCATAACTGAAGGAATCGGGATCCTCGAATCCCTCTTCTACAGTTGGATATAAATGCAAGGGTGAGCACTTGGTGCTCAGCAACACTCATTCCGGAGATTAATGCAATTCTATTTACATGAGGGTGAAACATATGATTCCGGGGTTTTAGTTTCATATGGATTGAGATATATAGATTTCCAAGTCATTTGTTCGATAAAACAGTACTTTGTCATGAAAATGATACTTTAAACATTAAACAGGTTTTCAATAAAACATTAGATGTAGTAGTCTCCCATGAGTCACTACTTTGTTAACCGTATTATGAAAACATTCCAAAACATTACTTGTGCTATAACCCATGGAAAACATCCACTACGAAAAGACTCCTGAACTTGGGAGTACAGAGTATCCGATACTTCTTTTACACTTTGCAAAGGTGTACCTCTTTTTAAATCCACTGGTTCACTCGGCTTTCAAGTCGGATCAGCTCCATGTGACTTATACACATGTGACAAGGCCGAGATCACACAACGCTTTTACAGTTCAGTATTAACAGTATCCCCGCCCGGTAAATAGACAGTTAAGTCTCAAGTACCGTTGTGGGTCTTCCCCACTGCCTTACTTCCTAGCCTCTCTGGTCTATGTTCCCGCAGGACACATAGCCTTGGTCTATGTCCACGCGAGACATACGACCATTTAAGATTACAACCGCTCACGGCTTAATCAGGTCTAGGGCGCCTTCCTTCTTTTACGCCTTTTCCTCTCATTATTTTTCTGAACTCACATCACTCATGGCCGAACCTTGGCCCACCAGTTTCCACGCGAGAAACCAGATCGACAAACCATGCAGGGAACTGCTAATACCAAAAAGCTACTAAGTTGTGCCTATCCCATACCAGGCAAGTGGTTGGTACGTTTACAATTCGCATAGAGACACAGCACAAGGTTCTTGTCCTTATGAACCAATAGTGAGGAACATTCACATTCCCTGGTGCGCACCGCACCCTCTCCATACAATTCAATCCTCACTATTGATCCCTTTTATCAGTTTTCTTGACAAAACGGTTTTCATTACAACTTCTCATGTATTTGACCATTTCAAGTTTAATGTGGATATTCAGTATATGAGTCCTAGGGTGACAAAAGCATATATATGAAGGTTCAATAACAAAAAGGGGTTTCATGATCCATTAGGTAATTTCTACTCATGTCATTCAAACATAACTTGTATTTCAAATAAGCATGCATAGTAAGAAACAGTGAATATACTTCATATGAAAATATTGGGCGAGACATGATCAAAGGAATGAGGCTTGCCTTGCGATGTTGGGTCTAAATACTCAGACGGATCTTCGAAGACTTCCTCCGCTCCTTCCGCTTCTGACTCTGCGGCAATCAACCAACACACAAACACATACCACATAAGCATACTGAAAATAGTTTCTATAGAAGTATTAAGTAAATAAGTCATGCATGCAGGGGAAAAGGTTAGGGCAAGGTCACAAGGGTTCTGGTCGAAGAAACGGCTAAAAAGGATTGAACGTCGAAGGGTCGACATTCGGTTCATGGCTTTGGCATAGCTTCAAACTGATCTTAGGGTGGTTTTCTGGAGAAGTGATAAAAGAGAAAGTTGTAGATCTCAACTCCAGGAATCTAAAGGACAAGGTGGCATTTCAATTGCTCAACCAGAAGGGGCTGAACAAGGTCAATGCCAGTGGCTGACATGCACTGACATAGTGCTGGACATGGCCAGAAACTAGGGCAAAGCTTAACTTTGATCCAGGGCTCCAATTGATGCAACACTTTGTCTGTGAGGTAGGCATTACTAACAGGAATAAAATACTCAACAGGAACAAGGTTGAAAGTGGCCGGAGGGTGGCTAAATCCGGTGATGAACTGCGGTGGCGACACGGCACAGACATTGATCTGGACAAGAGCTTGACAAAGGCATAACTCACAATCTAGGCAGATCCAGGTGTCGAGCCAGTGGAAGAAATTGCTCAGGGAGGTGAGGCGAAGCTAAGGGACATAGTGGTGTCGGCTGAATCGGCCGGGAACGAATTCCGGCGACCGGCGCTGGAGAAGATGACACTGGAGCCTAGGGGATTTCGCTACGAGGCGAATGAGCTTAATTCCAGGCTTGGGAATGATCTCTAGGGCACAACAAGGCTATTGGAGGGGTCAATTTTGCTGGGAGATGGCCGGAGAAGCTTGGCGCCGAAGTCCGGCGAACGGCTGAGGTTCTAGTTTGGGATTTCTTCGATTTGGACTCAATTGAAGATTTTGATTCTACAGGCTTGCTCTACTAAGCTTACTGATCAATTCCTTCTACAGAATCGAGGGTTAATTTGGGGTGAATCGAATGGCAATGGGGGAACAGGGCAAATCGGGAATCCGGCGATCACCGGCGATGGGGATCGATCTGGTGCAATTGGTTGCTACTACACAGAAAGGGTAAAGAGGGGAACTCACTGGTGAACTTGGATTGGAGAATGGTGCAGCGAGATGGGCTGGCACCGTGAGCTCACTCACTGGCTCGCCGGAGAAGAAGGCGAGAACGGTGGAGTTTGGGACTTAGCCGATTTTCTGGAGGCTTGAGGCTCTCAAAGCACAGGAAGGGTTTAAATAGGCACAGGGACGGAGCTTGCGAGGGAAAACACGACAGCGGTTGCTTGCGCCGGGGAGAAACTTGTCGGGCGCAGGCGCAACGACGGCGACGGCGACGTGATTTGCTTCAGGCGGTGCTGCAGCTTTGCCAGTAATGCCAGGGTGCCTTGGAACTTCGTCCGGGACGGCGCGGATGCGGAGGCGACAACGTAGCTCCGGCAACGACACGTACACGCATGCAATGCCACGGCAACGGCCATGCGTGCGCGAAAACGCTGCTGGAGCGCGGCCGTTTAACCGCTGGACAAGGCGAAGCAATGGTGCTGGCACGTGCGCGCGGGGTGGCTCGGTTGTTCACAACACAGGCGACATGAAGCGGTGGCCGGCGGCGAGCAAACGTGGCGAAAACCACGGCGCGGCAACGGCGACTTGCGCTGGTCGTAGCCAACGACCAGGCGCTGGTCGAAAACAGCCGAAAAGATTAGAGGGGCTGATTTGCAATATTCAGAACTTTGCTTCCAGGGACTGATCTGCAAATCTGGAGATCTGGAGGGCTGATCTGAAATCTGATTTCGCAGATAAGTTGCATTAAATTATTAGAACTCATCTGGCCAAAGTTTGGTAAGATCGAGCAAGATCTGAAGGGTTTCGACAAAATTAGGGAAAACAGTTTAGGGTAAAATAGGGTAATTAGGGTTTTAAAATGGTAAGGGTTGAAACTCAACCTTAGGATGGGATTTTGGAGATGATCCCGAAGGGAAAAATATTCTGAACAACACTTTGAAGGGAATGGCTGAAGCAGATTAGGGTTTGGGGTCAAGATGTGGATTTTGGCTATTTTAGTGTTTGGCAAAACAGGGTGTTACAACAAGTTCATTTGATAACTTTTCGTGATTCAGTCCAAATTTTATCGCAAATCAGTCCTCTTTGACTCAAAGGCCAAAAATGGCAAAAATCTCCAATTCACATTCAAATTCCAATTCAATTGATCGACTATGTTCATTTCACTATTCAACACAAGTTTCCCTTTTGTACCAAGTTCAGATTCAGCCCCGAAACTTAGTAATTTATGTTTTAAGTTGTTTTAGATAAAAGTACTATTCACTTTTACCCTAATTCTATTTTCGTTTTCATTCTCATTTACCCAATTATCTCTAACATAATTACTCAATCAAACCCTATCTATTGAACTAAGTCCAAACTTGTTCCCAGATTCTAAATAATTACATTTCAGTCCAATTAATACTCCCAAATCACAATTCAGTCCTTTAGACAATCCTTGCCTTCTTCTGGTTTTCTTCAGTCTTCATGCACAAGGTAGTGTTTAATACATCCATATACACAAATAGATGCATATCCCTTTAGTCTTATTTCCTATTGCTTTATTAGCTTTTTCCTCCAACAGCCAATAGCAGACTCACACACATGAGCACACAAATCAACAGCAGAGCAAACACAGCCCACCTGTCTTCTTCCTCTAGCCAGCAGCTGCTGCACTATGCACCTTCCACACTCTTTCTTCTCTACGCAAGATCCAAGAGAGCAGCAGCAGTGATCCTCTTCTTCTCCTCCATCTTTTTCTTCCAGCAATAGCAGTAGCAACAATAGTATTCTTCTTTGCTCTTCTTCTTCTTCTTTTCCTCCTCCAGGAGAATTGTAGTAGCAACCCTCAAGCGAGGAACAGAAGAAGCCAACTATTCTTCTGCAACCCCAGGTGAGGAACATCTTCACTCACACCTACAAGCATTTTACTACCTCACTGAAGCTGCAAGCCATACACATACTCGCACTACTCTTCTTCTTCTTCTTACTTGGCGCATTACCAAATTGAGCCACGCCGAGATGAAGTCGATACAAGTGAAGTGGCCGGCACACGCCATTGTTGCTAGACATGTTGCAACTGCTTTGGCCGACGAGACCACTGGTTCCAACGACGTGGTAGTGGTGCTTGTCTAGGCCGGTAGGTCGATGTAGATGAGGGCCTTTGACAAGGCACCCAAGTCTGGTGCATGTGTTGAGGACGGCGTCTTGAGGCATCATGTCTTGAACTCCTTCTAAGCTGAGAGGAGGAATCAAGCATGTCACGACCTCGCAACGGCTCCTGCAGAATCTTCATTGCATCGCTTGTATATCAAGTTGGAATTTAGCGAGACAGAGCTATTTGCAATGGTCTTGCTGATCTTCATAGCTGCTGATCATCTTGAAACTAGGGAGGAATAGTGACGAGGACTGTCACCCAAGCTAGTTTATATAATGTTCTAGTCAAAATCAGATATGATATATGTCTCTGAGTCCTTGCAGCCATATGGTCGCAAACGGATAGCTTACTATGCACGATCAGAAGGTTGCGGACACGGAGTTAATTCATGATTGTAGTACTTGCGCGATCATGAGCTCGCAGACTATGAGCGATCAGAAGGTTACTAGCTGCGCTCGACCAAGACAAGGTGTTCAAGCCTTTACTAGACACGCTCTCAGGGTCAAGATAACTTCTCCCATGTGTGAAGACAACCACCAGGAGGTTAACATGTGCGGTTATCTATAATTGCACGTGTTTAACCAGCGAAGAAGATTGGTGCGGTTATACGAACTGCGCTATGGAAACCGTCCAGAACTTCCTCACATTGGCATCCTTTCATTCATTATAAAAGGATGGTTGATGGAGGGAGAACATTTTTGAAGACTTAGGTATAGTTAATGGACAGAAGTGTAAAGAGAGATTATCGCCTGTGACAATCTCTCTTGCATGTAAACCCTTTTTTCATACATAGTGAAATCACAACAAGCCGAAGGGCTATTACTCCCACCATCGAGGGCCCGAACCTATATAAATCTTCACATCCCCATTTCATTGCTTGTCTTAACTTACTTGATAGCACTTTGAAAGATCTCACATACAACTCTTAAATCTGCGTAAGATCAACTAAGGACCCCGAGTCCGAATCGTCGACACCTGGCGCCCACCGTGGGGCCCTTTCTCAAGGTGTGTCTTTGTTATCGAGAGTTCTGATTAGTCATGTCTGGGGCGTATGATTTTGAGAACAATTTTGATCTTGATGACTATGCCCACATTCGGATGCCCTCACCTAGTGATCCTGCTCCGATGGAAGAGGTTGATCGCGAGGATGTTCCTCAGGAACATCCCGAGGATGCATCTTCTCCGACTCAGGTCATGTCCATCGACCAAGAGACAGAAAAGATAGACAAGGTGCCTCATGTGAGTTCTGCCACATCCGAGGTTGAATATGTGCCACAACACATCGCTTCAGAGGATGTGGGTGATGGTAACAAAGAGCTTAGTCCTGGGAGATTTGACCCTGATAACCTCCAATCTCTCTTTGATTTCGAATCCAATTCGGAACAAACAAAGATGTTTTGTCCTTCTGCGACCTCTCTCCCCCGAGAATTTCCTGCTTTATCAGAGGAAACTCCTAAGCAGTGAAATGTTAGGGAGGAACAGGAACACCGGCAAAAGGAGGAACAGGAACGAAAGCAAAAGGAGGATCAAGATCGCGAGCAATGAGAGAACGAGGCTCACAGGGCTGCAAAGGAAGCTTTGCAACTTGCACAATCTCGTTATGATGTCGCTCCTAGTTCCTCCCATCGTCCGCATGGTCACAGGCACGACCGGACACCTTCTTTAGCCCCGGTTTATCCATCGACGGTTGAAGAAATGATGACACTTGAAGCGCCTAGGAGGAGTACACATGATCGACTTCGTGTGACCACTGATGCTCTGTGTAATCCTCCTAATATCGAAGACGCGCCGACATTTTCCAGAGTCCTGGCGGATACGCTTGATGAAGTTGCATTTGATGCAACTCCAACAGTGTCATCCCGGTCTACGATTCCCTCCCATGAGAGAGATTATTCTCACTCCAGTCATGGTAGGCGTAATCAATTACCACTAGGATCATTTCGGCATGACAAGGCCAGGCCAGTTGGAAGTTCCGGTGATCAAGAGCACGTGCCTGTCCACTCTCGCCTGGGACCGCGAGGTGTACCTCCTCGGGGTGAGGTCGCCCGCGACCAAGTGGAAAGTCACAGATTCCTCTGTAGTTCCTATGTTGGTTGCCAAGCTTTCTCGCCAGGGCTCCGTGTGGTGGTCCCAGACAAGTTTAAACCGGGAATGATTGAGAGATTTGATGGAACTCAGAACCATTTCAAGTTTCTTCAGATTTACATTACCGCTATTCAAGCGGCAGGCGGAGATGACCGCATCATGGCAAATTACCTGCCAACAGTCCTCGAGGGACCAGTGAGAACCTGGTTGTTCAATTAGCCAGAGGGTTTGATTTACAATTGGGAAATGTTGTGTGACACCATACTCAACAATTTCTAGAACTGTTACCAGAAGCCTGGTAAGGAGGATGATCTCCATCGCCTACGCCAAACTTCTACTGAAACTCTTCGGCAATTTGTCAAGAGATTTGTTGGAGTGAGAAACACCATTCCGAGCATATCTGACAACTCTGTTATTAGGGCATTCAAACATGTCATGCGATATCGGAGGTTTATGGAAGATCTACTTATCTATCCACCTCGGTCAGTGGCCGATCTTTTCAACATGGCTGACCGCTATTCTGATGCAGCCAAGGCCGTTGAATGGAATAGGATGGTGGATAAAGGAAACTTGCCGCCTCAGCCAGGTCTCAAGGATGACAAGAGGGACGATTCTAGCAAGAAGCCCGAATCATCATCAGGTGGAAAATCTAAGAAGTCCAAGAAAAATCGGACTGGACAGTACCGAGAGGTCGCCGTTGCAGAGAAACCACCACCAATAAAAGTAACAAGTTTCCATTTAAGAATAAATCCTCCTCTAGTGGCTGCAATAGCGACCAGTCAGGAAAACAAACTAACCCGCAGGGAAACAAGAAGTGGTGTCTGTTCCACAATTCTTTAGGACATGATCTCAAGAACAGCCGGAATTGGTTAAAGCAATTGGACGACTTCTACCAAGGGATTGGACCAACGCCGACCCTACCACAAAAAGATCAAGCTTGCGGAATTAGAGACACCGACAAAATGAAGAAATATCTTACCAAATACCCCAAAACCATGTTAATGTTATTTTTGGAGGTTCCTCTCCTTTTGCTTCTAAGTGTCAGTTTGAAATGTTTTACTACGAGTTAAATGAAGCGGAGGCTCCCCACGTTGAGCCCCAGTATCCTCATTGATCAGAGACTCCTTTGACTTTTGATCGAGCTGATTCTGCTATTGGGCTCACGCGACCATTGAGGCTTCCTGTTGTCATTACCCTAATCATTAGCAATGCTTGAGTCGAAAGAGTTTTGATTGATGGGGGCAATTCCTTGGACATTTTATTGGTCAAGGCACTAAACAAGATGCAAATTCCACATTCAAAGATTAAACCCATAATTCATCCATTTTATGGGATAATCCCTAGTCCTTCAATGATGTCGATGGGACAGGTTGTGCTACCAGTGACATTGGGAGAACCAAACAACTTCCGAACATAATTGATTACTTTTGATGTAATTGATTGCGATTCGGTGTATAACGCTATTTTTGGCAGGCCTAGTCTCACTAAGTTCATGACGGCAACGCATTATGCTTATCAGTGTGCCAAGTTGCTGGGCCCCAAAGGTGTTATTTCGGTCCGAGATAGCCGGAACACGGCACTTACTTGCGATTGGTTATCTCTAGAGTTAGTGGATCAGCTTCCCCTTCAGGATGTAAAGATTGCGACCACGGCCTCAGATAGGATCAAAGTTGCCCCGTGACCAAATGAGAAACTGAAGCAAGTTTCATTGTACCCAGATGATCCTTCCAGTACCATTCGGATTGGATTAGGCCTGGATGAAAAATAGGAACTTGAGCTCGTTACTTTCCTCCGGGTTAATGCAGATGTGTTTGCGTATAAACCATCCGACATGCCTGGAGTCCCAAAGGAGGTAATTGAGCATAGGTTAGCAATTCGACCTGGACAACAACCAATAAAGCAAAAGCTCAAACGCTTTGCTGTTGATCGGCAAGAAGCCATCCGACTGGAGTTAGACAAACTCCAAATTGCAGAATTTATTCGCGAAGTCGATCATCCTGAGTGGCTTGCAAACCCGGTCATGGTCCTAAAGTCAAATGGTAAGTGGCGCATGTGCGTTGATTACACCAGTTTAAACAGTGCCTGTCCGAAGGATAATTTCCCCTTCCCCACATCGATCAGTTGGTTGATTCTACAGTGGGTTTCGAACTGATGAGCTTCCTGGATGCTTACTTGGGATACCATCAAATTAGCATGGCAGAAGAAGATGAAGAGAAAACTGCCTTCATCACACCATTTGGCACCTACTGCTACATCATAATGTCATTTGGTCTCAAGAACCCCGGTTCCACATACCAGCGCTTGATGCAAAAGACCTTTCTTTCCCAGATGGGGCGTAATCTCAAAGCTTACATCGATGATTTGGTTGTAAAAAGCTTAAAAAGCTCGAATCATTTAGATGATCTTGCTGAAACCTTTTGTAATCTAAACAAGCATGGAAAAAATTAAACACAGAAAAGTGTTCCTTCAAGGTTTCTTCTGGAAAACTTTTGGGTTTGCTTGTTTGTTCGAGAGGAATTGAGGTCAATCCTGAAAAAATCAGGGCCATTGAGCAAATGAGATCTCCTTCGATCATGAAGGACATCCAAAGCCTAACAGGTCGCATAGCAGCTTTAAGCCATTTCATATCGCGACTAGGCGAACGAGGACTGCCTTTCTTTAAGGCTCTTCGCAAACACAATGGTTTTACCTGGTCGGATGAAGCCGAAAAGGCCTTTCAGGAGATCAAAGCTTATTTGCCTAGTCTGCCAATGTTGGTCTCTCCAAATTTAGGAGAGCCACTACTCCTTTATTTGGCGGCCACCTCTCACACGGTCAGTGCAGTTCTAGTCGCGGAGCGAGAGGGTGTACAACAACCAATCTACTATGTAAGAGAAGTGCTTCATGGTCCAAAGGAACGTTATCTTGAGGTCCAGCAGATACTTTACGCACTTCAGATGACTTCCTGCAAGCTACGACATTATTTTAAAGCGCACAAGATTATTGTGTCTTTGTCCTTCCCATTGGGAGACATTATCCGGAACCTAGAAAAATCAGGTCGCATCGCAAAGTGGACAGTGGAACTTGGAGTATTTGACATCCATTTCACCCTTCGCATAGCAGTTAAATCTCAAATTCATGCAGACTTTGTGGCCGAGTGGACTAATCCCGACCCTCTTGTGCAAGAATCCAAGGATTTACAATGCACCGATCATTGGACGATGTATTTTGACGGTTCTCACAATTTTCAACACTCGGGGGCTGGAGTGGTCTTAATCATGCCTTAGGGCGACCAACTAAAGTATGTCATTCAATTACACTTTGTTGTGACTAACAACGCAGCAGAGTATGAAATTCTTAGTGCAGGGCTCCGAGCAGCCAGATTCCTCAGAGTCTGTCGGTTAGTGGTGAGGGGAGACTCACAGCTAGTCATAAACCAGGTAAACAAGGAGTACAACACCTCTGATGAGACAGTGGCTCATTACCTAGGGAAGTCAGGAAATTGGAAAAGCACTTCAGTCATTTCGAAGTCCAATATATCCCACGAAAGGACAATATACTCGCAGACCAATTGCCAAAAAATTGGGTCCTCACGGACATCCGCTCTGGCAGGAGTGTTCGTTGAACACTTAAAACACCCTTCGGTCATGGCTTCGATCGACGATGAACAGGTGACAGCTTGCGTTACGAACCTTGGACATGAAGGAGATTGGACCCAACCATTGCGGATCTATCTTGAACATGGGACCTTGCCCAAAGATGAAACTGAAAGTGATCGGTTAGTTCGAAAAGCACGCCTGTATAAACTCATAGAAGGAGCCTTATACAGAAAGGGTACTCAAGGAGTATTCATACGCTATATATCTCAAGAGAAAGGTAAATCCCTCTTGAAAGAAATTCATGACGGTGTATGTGGTGCACACACATCATATCGCACACTGGGCATTCCGACAGGGTTTTTATTGGCCTTTGGCACTTGATGACGCTAAGCATTTGGTCAAGACATGCCCACAGTGCCAATTTCACACAAGGCAAGTTCATCAGTCTGCATATGTCTTACAAACTATTCCTCTAACATGGCCTTTTATGGTCTAGGAATAGATATAGTGGGCCCTATGCCCCAAGCGGTAAATGGATACAAGTTCCTATTCGTAGCCATTGACACATTTTGATGAGGAACGGGGTCCCGATCTTCCGACAGGTAGGGGATAGTTCGATTGGTGGAGACTCGACGTTGATGATCCGACTTTCGACCAAAACCGATCTAGGCCTGCAATCGCTACACCACTGCTCTGTTCGTTATCAACCGTACCGAGGTGCGGTTGACCTAGCCACGAAGGCCTATTCCTGCAAGCGAATCGAAGAACACGTGCAAGAACACAGAAGAAGCAATCTCGAATTGCAAGTATGTATTAAGATCACGAAGTGTTGGGGTTCCACAAACCGAAAGACGGCGAACTACGACAGCAGATAAATTCTGAGCAAAACCCGAGTCTAACAATGACGGCTACGAGGTTTTAATATGCGAGAGGGGTGGCGTCTAGGGTTTGGGGCGCACCTCCCCACGCGGGATACACAGGCCGAGGCCCAATAGACAGGTGACGCAGCACCGCACGGCCCAACAGAATCTGATCTCCATTTGTTTCGACGATTGTGATTGACTCGGAAGGATTTTGGACGTGGGACCAGATCCGTTGGAAAGGTCTCGTCGAGGGCTTCTCCGTAATGTACTTGAACGCCCAAACGGAGTTCGTATGCATCTGCTACGCCCGTTTGAAGACAGGCTACTCCGCCGTGGCCGACCCAGACTCCAGCTCGCGGTAGACTTGATTCCCGACCCGTCTTGGTGCAAAGTGACACCCTCGCTGATCAACACCATGATTCCTGAGCACAAGCACAATATTATTAGGTAGTAAATCGCTCTTGTCAATATTCTCTCGTGTACTAAGAAACGAGCTCACCTGGTGATTTAGTTGACGTGCACGTGCTCTTGTTATTGGTCCTTGCACAACGGGTGTTGGAAGAATGGACGCATCGTTAGGGGTGATGTCCTCATCACATTTACTAAGTGGATTGATGCTGAACCAGTCCCCAACGTTACCACCACTGTGGCAAAGAAATTTTTTCATAAGAATATAGTCACACTATTTGATGTTCCAAGTCACCTCATTACCGACAATGGTTCCCAGTTCATTAGTGGTCTCTTTTTGTACTATTGCGATGACATTGGGACCAAAGTGTGATTTGCTTCTATAGCTCATCCACAAAGCAATGGTGCCATGGAATGTGCCAATGGGCAGATATTACAAGGCATCAAGAAACGTGTTTTCGATCGCCTTAAGATGTACTCGGGGGCTTGGGTAGATGGACTCTACTCTGTTCTATGGGCACTACGCACCACTTGTAGTCGAGCTACAGGTGAGACACCTTTTGTAACAGCCTAGAATTCCATTCTTAAACCCTCCCTTTCTCAGATTTTCCCTTCCGGTCTAAATCTTCCGAAATTCTGTTTAATTATCTTCTTATTCCGATCAGCGAAATTCTTTCGCCTGTTCAACCCTAAATCATCCCCCCAATATTTTTCTCATGCAAGCATATTTTTAAGTTCATGGCATCATGATTTCACGCATCAAACAAATCATTTTTCCACATGAAATAATGATTTTCCTATTTGGAAATTGTATAAAGGAATATATTTAATTTAAAGTAATGCATTAAAAATTCTGTGAAAAGTTTTAAAATATTTTATTTGCACAAGTAACCAGGTTCCACAACTTCCCATGCACTGGAATTTTGCATTTCAGCCCTCCTATTTTCAGAAATTTCCAAACAAGCCCCTAAAATTGACAAAAACACTATTTTATGTAAAATACCACCTCTACCCTCAACCATCCTGCAGCAAGTACAGTGTAGAGACCTTTTTACCCCAGTTGGATGCATTACATGTCAACATGTCACTGTTACACCTCGTTTTCTCCCCAATGCCACTCTTAAAGGTCTTGGCATGGCTGAAAACCCACACAAACCAGCATATTTTCACAAGTCCTTCTGTAGAGTGGTAGAGAAAACACTTAGACACGTAGAGCATTCAAGAGTTTTGCATTTGAATGAAAAATTTCACATAAAATATCAAAGCGGGTGATTTCTGCTCTTCTGCCGCTGGTTTGGCCGCGCTCTAGCGCCGGCCGCCATCACCTCGTCATCGTCTCCCTCGCTGCAGCCGTCGTTTGCTTGTCTGATCTTTGTCCATCAGGTGTGCCTCCTCACTCTCTTCCTTTTTCTCTTCTGGAGCTCGGCGAAATGGTCGCTGGAGCTCCCTCCACCGGCGCTTCTTGTTTTTCCTGCCGCCGGCCATCTTGGGTTTCTCGTCGTTCCGGCCATTTTCTCTCCAATCAGGCCATGCCATCGTTCTCCCCTCGTTTCCAGCAGCTCACCCACCAAATCCTAGCTCAAATCGTGCACCGCCGCCCGAGAACCGCCGCCGGCGAGCTCGTCTTCCTCGCGGCCGACCGTGCGCCATCTTCTCCATTTCCGGCCACCAAACTCCGCCATTGTTGTGTTTTCTTCCTCCCCTAGTGTTCCTCCTCCGATCCCCACACTTCTCTAGCCTCCCCGCCCTCTCCGGCGAGCTCCCGCCGTGCATGCACCCGTGGCTGTGTCCGTGCGCGCCACCTCGCCTTGAAGCTCGCCATAGAAGCTCCTCCGGCCGTACCACCTTGCCCTTTTGCTCTCCCCTTGCCGTGACTCCTCCACCCCTCAAGTGTCAGCTCCGGCCGACGTCTGGATCGTCGCCGGCGAACTCTTGGCCGTGGCCATGTCCTGTGTCGGCCGACTGACACTGCTACAGTGTTGTACACTTTTCCGAATGTCAGCCGCAGCGACATGCCTTGTCGTTCTCTCTCTTCTGGACCTCCGATTGAAAATCTGTTCGCGTCGTTTTGTTCATTTCGCCGTTTTCCTTTCAAATGTGTTCTCTGATCCTTGATCCGCTATCCAGATTTCTGGTTCGCTGTTTTGAACTTCGTCGTTCCTTCCCTCGATTTTGTCGATTTTGTTACAGAAGTCTCCGATCGAAGATCTGTCTTCGCCATCAGATTCGCCTCGACTCAAATCTTCTAGATCTGAAATTTTTCTTCAGATCCGAGTCCCGGATCTTGTTTTCACCTTTTTCCAGATTCGATTTTACCCGGTTTACGGTAAAATTCCGCCAAAAGTGGTTTTTCTCCGTCCGACCTCCAAATCCAGATCCGTCTGAACCACCCTACCACAAATTGCTCCTGCCACATATTCTCCTTCAGCCACCACCTCAGATTCTAATCCTAAAATCTTGATCCGCCGTTTTCAAAAGTTCCCGTTTTTCAGTCTTTTTCAGATTCAACTCCGAGGCTGTTTTGCCTAGACTTATTAGGTTTTAGATTTTGCATTTGTTAGTCTCATACTAGTGCATTTTGTTTGATCGGTGCTATTTTCGTGTTTAGAAACTGCCCGTCCGGAAGCCGAGGAGCAGCCGATCGAGGACGTCGCTGAAGATCTTATCGCGGGAATTCAAGGCAAGTCACCACCACCTTGATCATGTTGATCCCATGTTTTCAAGTTAGCTAAGTATTTTGTTTTGCAAATATTGTGCATGTTATTTAAGCAAACTGAGTATGTTGGAATATACCTGTTTAGCTATTACCCCAAATTGAAAAGCCATTCTTGATTCTCAAACCTTGTATAATGTTCTTGATGCCCTAGGTTAATGTTAAAGTATAATAGCAGTAATATAATTTATCTACATGAGCAAACGAAATGGTTTTCAAAACTAAAAATGCCTTTTTAAAATGTCTATCCTAGATAGGAGAGGTGTGTCAGTCGGAACATGGAAAATGCTGTGATGCTTATGATGATGATGTGATAACATGATAATGTTGGAAACAGGAAATGTTGTGAATTGTGAAAAATGTGATTAGGGAAACTCCTCTCTAGAATAGCTTAAGGACCAACCAATTTTTGCTAAACATCTAGTAGCATGTTATCGTACCTCCACAAGCCTGGTATGGGACAGGCACGACCAAGTATCCTTGCCGAACTATTGCCCTAGCTCTGCATAGAGTCTATAACCTAAATGATAAAGTTGCACTAATACTGTTCACTGGTCAGGGAGGGAAGATCCCTCTTGGCTGTCTATCCTAGAGAGGAGAGGTGTGTCAGTCGAAACATGGAAAATGTTGTGATGCTTATGATGATGATGTGATAACATGATAATGTTGGAAACAGGAAATGTTGTGAATTGTGAAAAATGTGATTAGGGAAACTCCTCTCTAGAATAGCTTAAGGACCAACCAATTTGTGCTAAACATCTAGTAGCATGTTATCGTATCTCCACAAGCCTGGTATGGGACAGGCACGACCAAGTATCCTTGCCGAACTATTGCCCTAGCTCTGCATAGAGTCTATAACCTAAATGATAAAGTTGCACTAATACTGTTCACTGGTTAGGGAGGGAAGATCCCTCTTGGCCCACTTACACTGACGGTTGGGACGAGCCCAACCGATTCGTCTGAGTGAAAGATCGTGCAACTGATGTGGTTCCAGGGCACGAGTGCTGGATGTGGTTTCCCAGCACAAACCCCTCGTGTGTCCGCTCACTATTGGTGGAGAGGGTCTCCCACCGCGGCCCAATATTGAGTGAGGGGTAGGGTGAAGGTATGAGAGGGAAGATCCCTACAATGCTTCACAACTGTATTAGGAACCCCACTCGGAGGTGGAATTCCTGGGCCACTGACCGGTGGTGAACCTTTTACGGGGCAGAGCTAGTATAATGGCAAGGCAGGGTGAAAAGCGTGTTATTCTCAACTCAGTGGCGCGCTTAAAGCAGCGTGATCGAACCTGGCATAGGAGACTCATATGCTTAAAGTAGCGTGTTGGGCAAAAGGCCTATGCTCGTGGTCAACAGTGGTAGTTGAGAAGTCTTGTGGGTAAAGCGGTACCCCTCTGCAGAGTTTAAAATGTATTTAAATACTCCGTGCTCTCGGATTTTGGAGTGTGTTATGGTCAATGGGTTTTATCCATGTTGTGAGGCATAAGTAGTTTTTATGAACTGTTTTATCAACTGCTTTAAATTCTGCACTCTTGAACTGTTATATATATAAAAGGTAAGTTTTCAAAGAATGTTTTGAATGCTTTTCATGACTATCAACTGTTAGATGATGAAAAAGGTTTGGAAAAGAACCTCAATCATTTCCTTGAATTCCCTATCATGTTATATATACTTGCATTTGTTAAGTGGTGATTTGCTGAGTACCCTGTACTCACCCGTGACTGAATTGTTCCATCAGAAGTTGAAGAGCCAAGCCACTTGGGTTCACATGAGTGTGAGCCTGAGCCTTATGAAGACTTCTTCGAGTATGATCCGAGCTTCTAGGCGTCGCGTACCCCGGTCGAGCGACTGTGGGCAAAGATTAGCGTTCCACTCCTTCCTCGTTTTGTTGAAAAAAAAAACTGAACCGTTATTTTGTACCTCGTTGTGTTACTATTGTAAGGCCCTAGTGCCGTCATCTGTGAACCTTGCAATATTTTGTGGATTATTTATGTATTGTGCTGGTTGTGGTGATATTCATTTCTGGTTCGCAACTGACTCCTGAGAAGTTGCGACAAGGGAGCGTTGTTCCGTACCGTGGTGTTCGGTACGGGGTGGGGTTCCCCACACCTTTTCAACTAGTATACGGTGCTGAGGCTGTCCTACCCACAGAGATTTGCATTGGGTCTGTTCGTGTGAATCAATTCGATCATTTTGATCAACATGAACAACATGCCTAAGATATTACCCACTTGAAGGAAAAACGCGATCAGGCGCTGATCAAGTCTACAGTATATTTACAAGTTTTGCATAAATACCATAGTAAATGAGTGCGGCCTCGTAGTCTTCACGTGGGTGACTTGGTTTTGTGGAAAATACAAAATCAGTATAACCGCAACAAATTCTCCCCTCAGTGGAAGGCCCTTATACTGTGGTCTTAGTACCACGACCAAGATTAGCTCGATTAGCGATGGAGGATGGAAGGATCTTGTCCAATACTTGGAACATAGATCAATTACACAAGTTTTACGAGTAATTTTTCTATTTCTTTTTATCCTTTTTAATTAGCATGATTTCATTAAAAATTATGTGTAGTTTTTCCTCACGTTACATTGTGGTTCAATTTCTTTTTGCTCCACCCTGACCGAGCTATGCTCAGGGGCTGGCCACCGATGACCATCCTACTATGATAACCAAGTTGGATTCGTTGGCCGATCTCATGGTCGCATCTAGATAAGACATCCCTAAATAAGTCATTTCTAAACGCATACGGGACTTACTAGTATGTTTCTGATCATTCGAGTGGCTGCTGGTTCATAATAAACATTGGTATTATATTAAGATCAGTATCGGTGCGACCAAACGATCATGTCGTGGTATTAAGAATACCCCGGCAGGTTTTGAAGATGATCCTAGCGGAGATCACGCAGCGCGGGTTGACCGGGTGACCGGTCCTCCCCCGCCGGACAAACACAAGAGTTGACACGTGGAATTATACAGGTTCGGGTCCCGGTGGGGGCCCTAGTCCTGTCGACGCGCTCCCGACCGGAGTCGGCTGGGGAGGCTCTCTCCGGGGGAGAGGCTTCCGGAGCACGTCTGTGAGATTAGCTATTCCAAATAATAATGAACTGATGCTTTACAACAGAGGGGTACAAGGGCTATTTATAGCCCCAAAAAGAAGCAAAAAACCAAAACTACCCCGGGAGCCACCGTCGGATTGAAGGGTAGGACCGTCCTTCTCCCGGTCAAACGCCTTGGATGCTTGACAGGTGGTCGCTGATTCCCGAGGCGTCCCTCGCGTGACCTGCACGTGATAAACAGACATGGGTCTTACCTTTTAGGAGGGCGATGACGTCCGGGACCCCTTCCGGAGAGCAGGGTCCCGGGGACCCAAAAGGCGGCGCCCGGGACATGCCCGAGGGGCGCAGTCCCGGGGGCCAAATGGCGGCGCCCGGGACATGCCCGGGGGGCACGGTCCCGGGGGCCAACTGGCGGCGGCCGGGACAGGCCCGGGGGGCACGGTCCCGGGGACCAAATGGCGGCGCCCGGGGCAGGCACCGGAGGCCACTATCCCCGGGAGAATGGCGGCGCCCGGGACATGCCCGGGGGGCACGGTCCCGGGGGCCAAATGGCGGCGCCCGGGACATGCACCGGAGGCCACTATCCCCGGGCGAATGGCGGCGCCCGGGGCAGGCACCGGAGGCCACTATCCCCAGGCGAATGGCGGCGCCCGGGGCAGGCACCGGAGGCCACTATCCCCGGGCGAATGGCGGCGCCCGGGACACGCCCGGGGGCCAAATGGCGGCGCCCGGGACATGCCCGGGGGGCACGGTCCCGGGGGCCAAATGGCGGCGCCCGGGACATGCCCCGGAGGCCACTATCCCTGGGCGAATGGCGGCGCCCGGGGCAGGCACCGGAGGCCACTATCCCCGGGCGAATGGCGGCGCCCGGGGCAGGCACCGGAGGCCACTATCCCCGGGCGAATGGCGGCGCCCGGGACACGCCCGGGGGACACGGTCCCGGGGGCCAAATGGCGGCGCCCGGGACATGCCCGGGGGGCACGGTCCCGGGGGCCAAATGGCGGCGCCCGGGACTTGCCCGGGGGGCACGGTCCCGGGGGCCAAATGGCGGCGCCCGGGACATGCCCCGGAGGCCACTATCCCCGGGCGAATGGCGGCGCCCGGGGCAGGCACCGGAGGCCACTATCCCCGGGTGAATGGCGGCGCCCGGGACACGCCCGGGGGACACGGTCCCGGGGGCCAAATGGCGGCGGCCGGGACATGCCCGGGGGGCACGGTCCCGGGGACCAAATGGCGGCGCCCGGACCATGCCCGGGGGGCACGGTCTCGGGGGCCAAATGGCGGCGCCCGGGACATGCCCCGGAGGCACGGTCCCGGGCGCCTAAAAGGCGGCGCCCGGGGCAGGCAACGGAGGCCACTGTCCCCGGGCAATCATGAACTTACCTGGACTTGACCGCGTGGAGATTTCCCCCAACAGCAGCCCCCCATGCCCTCCGGGGATGAAGCCTGAGCCCCCGGAGGGAATGGTTACGGTACCGGGAAAATCTCCGGACGCAAACTCCGGACGAAAATCACCGTAGCCCCGGCGACGCTTCGGTTTCTGTGCCGGGCGCTTTATGGCCGCGCCGTTTTCGCAATAAATGCACTCGCGGTTCGAACCGGCGTCTCGATTTACGCGCCTGTCCCTTCGTTTCCCGCGCACGGTTTGAATTTCAGTGGTCCAGATTGCCCCGAGGGGGCCACGTGGCGCGCATCTAGATCACGGCCCGCCTCTATAAATAGGGCCTTAGGGGGGCCCCGGAAGCTCATTCCAAATCTTCAACTCCAGCTTCAGCTCTTCCGGTAGCGCTCTCCCGTTAGCATTTCCGGTAGCCTTCTCCGGTAGCGAGCGTCCGGGAGCTGTAGCCGTAGCCACCTGAAAACTTAGCCACCGAAAAACAAAGAACTCACCTAATGGCACCCAAAGGTCGAGCGAAGACCACGGAGGTGCCCCCGGAGGAAATCCCCGCGGATTTCCTCTGGGCCTCCGAGTTCTCGGCCTCGGACGCGGAGTCCCTGGTCAAGAAGGGCGTCGTCGAAGAGGGGGACATCCGGGTCCCCCTAAAGAAGGACGGAGCCCCGCACCCCAGGCCCGGAGAGGTTGTGCCTTCGAGGCCTTCCTCGAGGCAGGGCTCCGGCGCCCGGTGCACCCGATGCTCCGGGAGTTCCTAAAGGAGTACGGGGTGGCGCTCAACCACCTCACCCCCAACGCCCTCGTCCGGATGGGTCTCTTCATCTGGCTGTACGAGACGGCGACCGGGCGGGAGCCCACCCTTCGCGTCTTCCGGTATTTTTACGAGCCGGCAGCGCGGAGCTCCCACCTGGTGAAGGGAGGACCGAAGTCCCCCTTCGGCTCGGTGATGGTCCAGATGCTGCCCTCCCGGGTGGCGGACTACCCGGCGGCGGCCTCCCGGGACCACTGGGGGGACTGGCTCCGGAGGTGGTTCTACCTCCGGGTTCGGGACGAGGCGGTGGTCTACGCCCCGGAGCCGGTGTGGACGGACGAGGAGTTCGAGCTCCTCGGGAAGGTGGTGTTGGCGAAGAAGGCCCGCTCGATGCGGGACGCCGCGGAGGAGCTGGCGCTCCTGCGGCTTTCCCCCTTCTCACGCGGGGGAAGGGGGATCGGCATGGGCCCGGAGCAGCGGCCTCCGGTCAAGCCGGTGACGCGGCGTAAGTCCCCTGCATTTTTGTACTTGCAGTTTTTTACGGGAAATTGACTAACTTTTTACCTCTTACAGTGCGCCCGTACCCGGCGGCGAGGGACAAGGCGGAGCACCTCCTGGGGAGGTACTTTGCCGACGAACACGAGTGCATCGTGCGCCTCGTGGGGGAGGGGCCTCCCCGGAACTTGGTGGCCGAGGCCTACGGGCTCAGGCTTCCGGAGAGGAAGCCCCTTCCCACCCCCGGGTCTCATAAACGGGGGAAGGATGCTGCCGGGGGCTCGGAGCCCAAAAAGCCCCGGGTCCAAAAGGCCCCAGCCCCGACGACGGCGCCGGCGACGACGCCGGTGAGGGCCCGGGACGCGGCTCCCGGAGCCGAACATGCCCGGGCGGCGCCCCGGGCAGAGGCGACGCCTCCGCCCCCGGAGGCCCCCGTCGAGGCCCGGGGGAAGGAGGTTGTTGTCGATGGGGCGGGGTCCGATTCGGCGGACTACGCCCCGTCGCCAATTCGCGTGACGCTCCTCTCGCCTCTCCCGGCGGCATTGGCGCCGGAGAGGCTAGAGGTGAGGTTTTCGGGGGCGGCGCCCCCGCGCCTCTGGCCGGTTGATGAAGAGGGGGGGAGCCCCTCAGTCTTCGAGGTCCCCCAGGAGCAGGAGGCTCCGAGGGCCCTCCGGCCTGGGGCGGGGAAAGGCCCGATGATCCCCCCCCGGGCGGAGATCCCCGCTCAATCTTCGTCTTCGTCTTCGGAGGAAACTTCGTCGACGAAGACGCCGGCGACGCCGGCGACGCCGGCCGTGCTCCCGGATTCAGAGGTCCGGGGGCCCTCTCCCGGCCGCGACAGGAGGGCCGGGCAAGACACCTCCCTACTTCCCGCGGGTGAGGTGGCCCGCTACGCGGAGGGCCTGCACAACCGGAAGTTGCAGGCCTTCGTAGCAGGAGGAACGCTCCACGAGCGTTTTGAGGGGCTCGAGTCCCTCGGAGCCCTGGTAACTCGAGCTCTCAACACTTCGGCTTTTTTCCTGCACTTAAGATTTTTCTAACTCTTTATGCATTTTGTAGGTAGCGACTGTTACTTGGGGCCTTGAGTAGCGGGTCACCCGGCTGCTCAAGGAGGCGGAGAGCCGGGCCGCGGCCTGCGTCGAGCAGCGGGAGGCGGCCCTCCGGGAGCAGGGAGAAGCTCTTGATGAGCTGTCCCGGGCTCGGGCGCAGGTGCACCTTTCGGAGGGCGCCTACATCCGCCTCCGAGAGGAGGCCAAGGTGCGGGAGAAGGCGCTCCGGGAGCTCGAGAGCTCCAGCGTCCGGGCACTGTCGGACGCGGGCCGCTCCGTCCGCTCGGCCTTGGAAAGCCTTGGCGTTAGCCTGGGCTCCGGGAGCGGCCCGGAGGTGCCCCCGGCGACCCTCGCGGAGGCTGTGCGTTTTCTTAACGCACAAGTCTCCGCCATCCCGGAGGCTGCGGACGTCCGGGCACGTGGCCGGGCGATCCCCGTCATCGCGGCCGCCGCGGGGCTCGTTGACTACCGTGGGGTCGGCGCCCGGGCGATCGGGGGGCGCATCCCCCGGGGCTTCCCGGAGGCCTTCGAGCCAACGCGCCGGGAGGTGGAGCTGCTGGCGGAGGGGTTCTACGACCGGATCATCCGGACGTGGTTCCCGACACCGGCGCCTCCGGCCGCGGATGTCCCTGCCCCGGCCACGGAGGAAGCTCCCCGGGGGGAGGACCCCAATGCCAAAGTATGAGCCTCCCCCGGGTCTTTAGCTAGGACCCCTTTTTATTTTGTTAGACATTTTGATTCCGGTAGCTTCTTAGGAGAAGCCCCGGGCACTTGTACAAAAACATTTTGCAATGAAATATATTAGAAATTTTTCTAAGTCTTTGCAATGAAATGTTACCAGGGTTCCCGGGGGGTTGCTCCCGAGCAACGGTCCGGGAGAGGCTCTCCGGGGGACGCCCAAGCGGCTTTGATTTTGCTGAGCCTTGTCTCCGGGAGGCGCGACGGCGGTACTGCCCGGGAGCCTGTCCGGTTGAGGTGGCGCCCGGAATGGCACTTGGATAATTTTGACAACAGCCGTGCTGAATTTGGCCCGAAGACCCAGATGATACCTCCTCTCCGGATACTTCCGCCGGCTGGGTACGAGTTTTGACCCGAAGACGTACTTCGGGATTCTCAGCGTCGCGTCCGGGCGCTGTACCGGGACCTGGCCCGGGAGCTAAGGGAGCGCCTCCGGGAGCTTTAGGCGTAGGGGCCTTAGGCTCGTAGAAAATCCCCCGGGTTAGGACCCGGGTTGTATCATTTCCGAAACCCACCGGAGGGGGAAGATGTCCTCCGGGTTTGTTGATCAATAAAGCGCATTGTTTCTTTTTATTGCCTCTTTCTTTTCTTCTTCTTGGATGGTCTGGACGACTCATCTTAACAAGGATGAGCTAAGTTTCTTCATGGGTGACCCGGGGACCCCCTGTCCCCCACCGCCCATAGCGGGCGGGAGGAAGCCTCCGCGTGCTGTGGGGGAAACAGGGTCCCCGGGGGGAGCATAACCTGTAGAAATATTTTCTAAGTTAGAAAATTGTAAAAACAGGACTTCCGAGGGAGGGACCTTCCGGGGTGGCCGGGGGCACTGGGAGAGGTTCATCCGGCCGCCGGGAGAGCGGGGAACCGGGAACAAGGCGCGGAAGGGGCTCATGAAAAGCCAATGACCTCCGGAGAGGAGCTTCCCGGGAGGGTTCGTCCGGTCGCCGTGAGAACGGGGAACCGGGAATAATGTTTTCGGGGAAAATATATGAGAAACCCATATCTTCGTAAAGAAGTTGTCCGGTCGCCGTGAGAACCGGGAGCCGGGAATAAGGTCTTCGAGAGATAATCATCCGGTCGCCGTGAGAACGGGGAGCCGGGAATAACGTCGACTCCCGGAGGAGGAAGATAGAGCCAATCAAGCCGCAAGGGGCTGATCTTCCGGTCGCCGTGAGAACGGGGAGCCGGGAATATCGTCGACTCCCGGAGGAGGAAGATAGATCCAATCAAGCCGCAAGGGAGCCGGGAATATCGTCGACTCCCGGAGGAGGAAGATAGATCCAATCAAGCCGCAAGGGGCTGATCTTCCGGTCGCCGTGAGAACGGGGAGCCCGGAATATCGTCGACTCCCGGAGGAGGAAGATAGATCCAATCAAGCCGCAAGGGGCTGATCTTCCGGTCGCCGTGAGAACGGGGAGCCGGGAATATCGTCGACTCCCGGAGGAGGAAGATAGATCCAGAAAGCCATTAGACGTCCCGCTGAGGAGAGCGTCTACTCCCGGAGGAGGAAGTGCCCGGAGACGGGTCTTGAGTGTTTGGGTAGGGGACTAATCTCCCAAAGTGACTCGTTACTGCGGCCGCTGGGGACCGGGTTGCCGCTGACACCCTCAGTCCACGAGGGCTGTTCGTAAGCCACCCTTCAGGAGGGACTTGCTGGGGCAGGGCCCACTTCCTCACGGAGAGGGCATCCTCACGGGGAGGGCATCTTCACGGGGAAGGCATCCTCGCGGGGAGGGCGTCCTCGCGGGGAGGGCATCACCACTAGGGGCGGTAAACAAGAACAACCTGCAGTGAGACAGTTCAAGAACAAAGGCTATGCATTTATTAACGAAATATACAAAGCCCCCCTGCGAAGCCGCGAAGGGGGAAAAAGGGAAGCTACAGTGTCCCCCCTCCCCCTCCGGCGTGACCGCCCCGGGGGAGGGGACAGGCCCGTAAGGCTAAACGTAGAACTTGCGAAGTAAACGCAAGTTCCAGGTGTGCTTCAGCTCCTACTCTTCAAGGTTGGAGAGCTTGTAGGCCCCCGAGCCTAGGACAGCGGAGATCCTGTAGGGGCCCTCCCACTTGGGGGAGAGCTTACCCTGGGCTTGGGGGTCTGTGACGCGCTTGAGGACAAGGTCCCCAAGGCGGAAAGCTCTCTCGCGCACGCGCTGGTTGTATGCGCGCGACATCTCGCGCTCGTAGATGGCGTGGCGGAGGAGCGCTCGGTCGCGTTCCTCCTCCACGAGGTCGATTTCCAGCCACCGGTTGTCTTCGTTGGCCCGGTAGGCTGCGGTCGTGGCTCCGTTCAGGAGCTCGACCCGCAGCGACTGGAAGCCGATCTCCGGGGGGAGGACTACCTCCACCCAGTAGACTAGGGAGAAGGGAGCACGCCCTGTGGTCCGGGACGGGGTCGTGCGCATCGAGCAGAGGATGCTAGGGAGCTCCTCTGCCCACGCGCCCCGCTTGGAAGCGGTTTGTTCGAGCCTCCGGCGTAACCCCTGTAGGATTACGCCATTGACCCTCTCGACGGCCCCGTTGCTTTGGGGATGGGCCACTGAGGCGAAGTGGATGACGACCCCCAGGCCTTCGCAGAATTCCCGGAAATAAGCCGAGTCGAATTGGGTCCCGTTGTCCACGGTAATTTCCCGGGGGACACCAAAATGACAAACGACGTTTTTCCAGAAAAACCGCTGAACGGCCCGGGAGGTGATGCTAGCCAAGGGCTCCGCCTCAACCCACTTTGTAAAGTAGTCGACCGCGACCACCGCATACTTGTATCCTCCGGGCGCTGGGGGGAAAGGCCCTAAGAGGTCCATCCCCCAGCGCACGAAGGGCCAAGTGATGGGGATAGTCCGCAGCGCTACAGGGGGGAGATTCGAGCCCTTGGCCATCTTCTGGGATGCTTCACACGCGGAGACAAGGTCTCGCGCGTCGCGCATGACTGTAGGCCAGTAAAAGCCCTACCGAAGGGCCTTGGCGGCGATGGCACGCGGGGCTAGGTGAGAACCACAGCTCCCCGCGTGAATGTCTTCCAGGAGTTGAAGTCCCTCCGACCGGGGGAGGCAGCGCAGGAGGGCTGAAGCCCCCCGCTTGTAGAGCCTTCCCTCAAGCAGGAGATATGCCCGGGCTTTGGCCCGGAGGCGCTTAACCTCGGTCTCGCTGGGAGGGTCCCCCTCCCCCTTGATGAAGGAGATGAGGGGATCCATCCATGACGACGGCCGGACGATCTCGGCGACCTCCGGGACCGGAGGCTCGGGGCCTGCGTCCGGGGAGGCCACCGAGGGCTTCGTGATTGTTTCCAAGAAGGCCCCCTTGGGGAGCGTTTCCCGGGCGCTTGCCGCCCGGGCCAAAGCATCAGCCCGGTCATTCTCCCTTCGCGGGATATGCCGGGCCTCAAGGCCGTCGAAGTGTTTCTCCATTTTTCGTACTTCCTGCAAGTAAAGACTTAAATTTGCGTCATGGCACAGGTAAGATTTGTCCATTTGGCAGACAACGAGCTGAGAGTCTCCCTTCACTAGTAGGCGCCGGATCCCCAGGGAGCGCGCAAGGCGCATCCCGAGGAGCAGAGCCTCGTATTCGGCGACGTTGTTGGTTGCGGGGAACTCGAGACGCGCGGCGTACTCGAGCTCCTTCCCCTCGGGGCTCCGGAGGACTACCCCCGCGCCAGCCCCAGCGAGACACAGCGACCCATCAAACAACAGGGTCCAATGGTCACTGCGTCGGGGCGGCACAGGGAGATCTTCGTCCCCGGACCCAGAGGCGGGAGTCCATTCTGCGATGAAGTCGGCGAGGACCTGCGACTTGATTGCGGAGCGGCCGGTAAGGGACAGGGAGAAGGGGGCAAGCTCGGCCCCCCACTTCCCAATCCGGCCGGTGGCTTCTTTATTCCGCAGTACCTCCCCCAAGGGGAGGGACGACGGAACGGTGATGGGGTGCCCCAGGAAGTAATGCCGGAGCTTCCGGGACGCCATGAGGAGAGCGTAGCAAATCTTCTCCATCTCCGTGTACCGAGTTTTGGCCCCTTGGAGGGCTTCACTGACGTAGTACACGGGACGTTGCTGCCCCCCTTGCTCCTTCACCAAAACCGCGCTGACGGCGACGGGGGTCGCGGCGAGGTAGAGGAGCAGGGGCTCTTCCGGAGACGGACTCACGAGCATTGGAGGGCTCGAGAGGTACTTCTTGAGGTCGTTGAAGGCTTCCTGGGCCTCGGGGGTCCAGCGGAACCCCTCAAGCCCTCGGAGGATCTTGAAGAACTGGAGGCCCCGCTCCCCCGAACGGGAGACGAAGCGGCTGAGCGCGGCCAGGCGGCCGGAGAGCCGCTGGACATCTTTGACGGAGCGCGGCGGGGGCATCTCTAGGAAGGCCCGGATCTTCTCGGGGTTTGCCTCAATGCCCCGCTGGGACACGAGGAAACCCAGGAGCTTCCCCCCGCGCACCCCGAAGGCGCACTTCTCCGGGTTGAGCTTGAGCCCGAACGCGCGGAGGTTGCGGAAGGTCTCTGCGAGGTCGTCGATGTGGGAGGCTGCACGGGGGCTCTTGACGACCGCGTCGTCTACGTAGACTTCGACGTTGCGGCCGACTTGATCTTTGAAGACCAGCGTCATAAGGCGTTGGAAGGTGGCTCCCGCATTCTTGAGCCCGAAGGGCATATGGCGGTAGCAGAAGGTTCCGAGGGGAGTTATAAAACTCGTCTTTTCCTCATCCCCCTCCGCCATCCGGACTTGATGGTATCCCGAATAGGCGTCTAGGAAGCTCATCAGCTCGCACCCCGTGGTGAGTCAACGAGCTGGTCGATCCGCGGGAGCGGGAAGTTGTCTTTGGGGCAAGCGCGGTTAAGGTCGGTGAAGTCCACGCACATGCGCCACTTGCCACTTGACTTCTTGACGAGGACGGGGTTTGCGAGCCACTCGGGGTGCAACACTTCCCGGATGAACCCCGCCTCTCGGAGCCAGGCTATCTCCGTCTTGATGGCTTCTTGACGTTCGAGGGAGAGCTTCCTCAACTTCTGCTTGATAGGGGGGTGACCGGGGGTTACCGCGAGCTTGTGTTCAATAACCTCCCGAGCGACGCCCCGCATGTCCGAAGGCTTCCACGCAAAAACATCGGAGTTTTAGCGCAGAAAGGCTGCGAGTTGCGCTGCATGGTCTTGGGGGAGCTCTGCCCCAATTTGGACAGTTTGGTCCCTGCTGCCCAGGGAGAGCGGGACCTTCCGGAGGCCCCCTTCCGGACGCGGCTTGAGGAGGGGCCTCCCAGGGGATGGCGCAGCGACGTCTACGTCCGGGGGGGGGAGCCTCCCCCCCGGGTGCCTTGATCAGGTTGACGCTTCCTATTGTGGCAGCAGCTCGCTCGTATAGAGCACGAGCCATGTCTTGATTCCCCCGGACGTTGATCACGCCATGCGGCCCGGGGATCTTCATGCACAAGTAGTTTTGGTGGGTGGCAGCCCCCAGCCGATTGATCGTAGTCCTCCCCATAATCACATTGTAGGAGGAGGGGAGGTCCACTACGTCGAAGCGGACTAGCTCGGTCCGGTAGTTCTCCGGGGTGCCGAAGGTGATCGGGAGATCTACCTTGCCCACGGGGTGGATCGCCTTCCCCGGGACAAACCCTTGCAGAGGCCCTGCCGCTGGTTGCAGGAGCTTCTCATCCACCTGCATTTCCTTAAAGGTTTTGAGGAACAGGACGTCGGCGGAGCTTCCGCCGTCCACGCGGATGCGGGCCAAGTGGCAGTTGTAGATTGTCGCGGAGACAATGAGCGCATCGTCGTGGGGGAAGCGAACCCCTCGCGCGTCTTCCGCCGTAAAGGTGAGGGGGACGTCCGACCACTTGGGCGGCACGGACGCATGTAGCACCCCCACTACCTTAACTTCTCGCGCGTACTCCTTGCGCTGGCGCTTGGACTCCCGCCCGGAGGCGGACCCCCCTACGATGACGTTGATGCGGCGCTGAGAAGTTTGAAAGGGGAGAGCGTCTGAAGGCTCCCCCTCCTGCACCTGCTGCCCCCCCGCGGGAGCGGGAAGGGCCGGAACAGCTGGCCGAGGGGGCAAGGAGGCCGGAGTCCCCCCCCCTGCCCGCGCTGGTCGAGGAATGCCGCGAAGTGTTGCAGCAGCTGGTGGCAATCTCGGGTGGCGTGGGTACTGGACCCGTGGAAGCTGCACCACGGTCCTTCCCGGCTTCTCCCCGCGGGGCCTTCGCGGCCGCGCGAAGACTGTCCTCCCCCACGGCCTCTCGGCTTGGGAAACGGGTGGTTGCCCTTCGGGGGGTCGCGCGAGCCGCCTCCGCCCTCGAGGACAAAAGTGTCCCGAGGCCGTGGTTCGCTACGGCCCCCCTGCCTGGGGCGCCTGGGGGGATCCCGGGCCCCCCGCTCGGCGGGGGCAGGAGCCCCCTGGGTCTTCTTCCAGATGTCGTCTTCCTCCGCCCGAGCGTACTTTTCGAGCACGTTGAAGAGCTCGTCGGCGGAAGAGGGGCAGCTCCGGGAGAGCCTTCGGTGGAGCTCCCCCGGGAGGATGCCGCTTTTGCAGGCTTCGATGACCGTAGAGTCGGGGACGTGGGCCACTTTGCTCTTCACCTGGGCAAAGCGCTTGAAGAAGCTTCTGATGGTCTCCCCAGTTCTCTGCCGGACAGTATACAGCTGCGAGGAGTCCAGGGGACGCACGTAGTTCCCCTGGAAGTTGGCACAGAACTCCCGCTTGAGCTGCGAGAAAGACTTGATGGAGCCCGCCTTCAGATTGTAAAACCAGGAGCGGGCAATGCCGGTGAGGTAGAGGGGGAAGACGTTGCATTGGACACTCTCGTCCCCCCCCGCCGCGGAGATGGCGGTGGAGTCGATCTGCACGAATTCGTAAGGGTCCGCCTCGCCATTATAATGCTCGATGTGCGGGGGACGGTAGGGCCGCGGCCATCGGATGCTGCGGAGTCTTCGACACAGGGGTTGGTTCGCCCCCTGCACTTCCCGGGGGGAGCCCCAGTCACTGTCTTCTTTAACGGGGGACGCCCCCTCGTTATCCGAGTCAGGTAGCGGCCCAAGAGGGCCACCGGAGTGGTGGTGACGACGCTTCTCTTCCGGGCCGGGACTGATTTCCCGGACGTTCGGGCTTCCCTCCGGGGAGGATGCTTCTTCGGCTGGTCTCTTCCCCCGACCGGTGCGAGAGCGAGGCTCCCTGCGACAACGACCGGGGGGGAGCTCTTCCCCGCAGCTGGGAGAATGCATTCGCTCGACCTCCCCCCGGGAGAAGCGGATCTGCTTCGCTGGGGGAGGGAGCTCCGGCACTGTGGCAGCCGGCCCGGGAGCTACCGGGACCTGCTGGGGGGAGCCCCCTGCGACAGCCCCCGGGACTGGAAAGGGGGGAGACCCTGCACCATCCGGAACCGGGGAGGGGGCGCCCGGGGCGGCGTTCGGATCCGAAGAGGGGGCCCCCGTGGCAACGACCGGGACCGGAAAGGGGGAAGCCCCTGTGACATCCGAAACCAGTGGGGGCTGAGCCCCCTCGGCGACGTCCTGGGTTGGGGAGCCAATGCGGGGGGAAATTCGCTGAGGCACGGGAGCTGCTCTGTCGACAGGCCCCGGTGCGGTAAACGCAACGCGGGGGGCGGGACTGGCTCCCGGCGTAGGAATAGCCCCCGGCATGAAATGACCCCCCAGCCCCGGAACCGAGCCGGGGACGGGGTACCCCCCTGGTGCCACGAAGGGCCCGGGCATGAAATAGCCTCCCGGCACCGGGGCAGGCCCGGGTGCCGAGAAGTGTCCGGAAGTATATCCCGCGGGGGGAGGGAACCCCCCAGCGGGATTATACTGGGTAGACACCCCCCCTGACGCCGGAGGGGCCGCTGGGTATCCCATAAACGGGGGCATGATCCCCGGATACGGGTGCGACGAAAATGTGGGGGCCGAGGGCCGCGCCAACACACTAAGGAGCTCGTCCATAGAGCGCTGGGCGCGGAGCTGGCCCTCCACGAGAGCCTCCAGCAGGGCATCCCGAGGAGCCGGGGGAGCCGTCGGGGGGAAACTCGTCCCGGCCGAGGTCCCCGCGGCCGCCGGGAGCGACCCGGAGGTGGAGGCGCCTAAATTGAGAGGAAAGGTGGGAGGCGGTACCTGGGAATGGTCGCCTCCGGACGGAAGCGCCGGAACAGCAGCGTCCCGGACGGGTGGCGCCAGGTCACCGGGACCGGCGTCACCGGGAAGGGCGCGGGCCCTTGTTCTCGGAGGAGCCATGGCGATTCGTCACGGGTCCCCACGGACGGCGCCAACTGTCGTGGTATTAAGAATACCCCGGCAGGTTTTGAAGACGATCCTAGCGGAGATCACGCAGCGCGGGTTGACCGGGTGACCGGTCCTCCCCCGCCGGACAAACACAAGAGTTGACATGTGGATTTATACAGGTTCGGGTCCCGGTGGGGGCCCTAGTCCTGTCGACGCGCTCCCGACCGGAGTCGACTAGGGAGGCTCTCTCCGGGGGAGAGGCTTCCGGAGCACGTCTGTGAGATTAGCTATTCCAAATAATAATGAACTGATGCTTTACAACAGAGGGGTACAAGGGCTATTTATAGCCCCAAAAAGAAGCAAAAAACCAAAACTACCCCGGGAGCCACCGTCGGATTGAAGGGTAGGACCGTCCTTCTCCCGGTCAAACGCCTTGGATGCTTGACAGGTGGTCGCTGATTCCCGAGGCGTCCCTCGCGTGACCTGCACGTGATAAACAGACGGGGGTCTTACCTTTTAGGAGGGCGATGACGTCCGGGACCCCTTCCGGAGAGCAGGGTCCCGGGGACCCAAAAGGCGGCGCCCGGGACATGCCCGAGGGGCGCAGTCCCGGGGGCCAAATGGCGGCGCCCGGGACATGCCCGGGGGGCACGGTCCCGGGGGCCAACTGGCGGCGGCCGGGACAGGCCCGGGGGGCACGGTCCCGGGGACCAAATGGCGGCGCCCGGGGCAGGCACCGGAGGCCACTATCCCCGGGCAAATGGCGGCGCCCGGGACATGCCCGGGGGGCACGGTCCCGGGGGCCAAATGGCGGCGCCCGGGGCAGGCACCGGAGGCCACTATCCCCGGGCGAATGGCGGCGCCCGGGGCAGGCACCGGAGGCCACTATCCCCGGGCGAATGGCGGTGCCCGGGACACGCCCGGGGGACACGGTCCTGGGGGCCAAATGGCGGCGCCCGGGACATGCCCCGGAGGCCACTATCCCCGGGCGAATGGCGGCGCCCGGGGCAAGCACCGGAGGCCACTATCCCCGGGCGAATGGCGGCGCCCGGGGCAGGCACCGGAGACCACTATCCCCGGGCGAATGGCGGCGCCCGGGACACGCCCGGGGGACACGGTCTCGGGGGCCAAATGGCAGCGCCCGGGACATGCCCGGGGGGCACGGTCCCGGGGGCCAAATGGCGGCGGCCGGGACATGCCCGGGGGGCACGGTCCCGGGGACCAAATGGCGGCGCCCGGACCATGCCCGGGGGGCACGGTCCCGGGGGCCAAATGGCGGTGCCCGGGACATGCCCCGGGGGCACGGTCCCGGGCGCCTAAAAGGCGGCGCCCGGGGCAGGCACCGGAGGCCACTGTCCCCGGGCAATCATGAACTTACCTGGACTTGACCGCGTGGAGATTTCCCCCAACAGATCATATCTAGGTCGAGACATTCCTTTTATAAACCGTTTCTAAACGTATAAGGAACACACCAGATATTTCCTGATCGTCAGTAACCCATATTACTCCTGAGATTATAATACCATTTCTTCAGTATGGATGACCTTAGGAGGGGCCTAGAAGAATATGACCATAACGTAAAACGAAGTTAAGTACATTTTTCTCAAAACCTAAGGCATGCAGTTGCATATTATAACTGTATGTGTATAGGTACAATTAACATAAGAGGATTGTTGTCCATTACAATAAATCAAAATAATCCTTGCTCTTTCAAAAGACCTTCGACAAGGGGCTTGACTTCTTCTAAGATAGCTTCAAACTGATCTGCACTCTCGATCTCTGCATCTCCCACCACTAGATTCAAGTTCAAACTTTGGCCATGGTGAAGTCTTTACTTGCACAGAATGGCAGAGGCTATTGATCTTGCATTGGTCTTCATCGCCTCTTCTTGCTGTTTTGTATCTTCAGGAAGATACTTGAGGAGTGATTCAGCTTGAGCCGTGACTAGTCTGCATAAATTACTGAGGCTTAAGTTGTCCTTTTGAGGCTCGACTATATCTGCCTTCAGTAATTTTGCAACCCTCTTCAGTTTTTCGAAGATTTCTGATTGGACGTTGCTGCAGGATGACATTGTTGCCTTTAAGGTCGCATTCTCCTCGCAGAAAGTGTCCATCTTCAAGCTTTGAATCTCAATGGTCGCATGAAGGTCATTTTTCTCTTGTGTAAGAGCTTATTTGATCCTCTTGTACTGCATGAACAAAGTAAGTGAATTTACAACAATTCATGCAAAGAGATAATCCTTTTTGGTGAAAAGTAGAGCTTATAGGAAAGCTTTGATTGCTCCTCGCGAAGTTCCTTCTCCATAGATCAAAATCTCGCAGCCGCAGCTTCCTCCTGATTTTGCCGATCGGCCATGCTTTTTGTCAAGGAAGCATTTTTTGTATGACAAGAAAGACAATTGTTATACTTAGATGAAGTTCAAGTTGGTATAAACAAAGATTTGGATACTGTCGTAGCCGGCTGATCTCCCATTGTGCGACCTTGATATGCTTTGCTAAAACTTTTGACTTGGTCGCCACGTGGGTCAGATCCTGAAACACAGTGAGACCTACTGTTTAAACTTGGACATTCCTAAGATATTCAATTCATAAAAGGTAAAAGAGTTTCACTTACCTCTATGAATTTGATAAAAGAAGTATCCTCAGGTTCATTCAAGGGTTGAACCCCGAGATCAATTCTTTCTTTGACAATAGGAGCAGCAAATGTTTGTTCTTGCTGGCTCACTCCTGCGATCAGAATTGCGGTTTCCACCTCAGGAGTCTAGAGGTCCATGATTATTTCCTCCACAATGGCCTGAGAAGATACCTCAGCCATTGTGTTTGCACCTGTCTCCTTCGACCTCCAGGGTAGGAGTTGAGTCAGTTCTTGAGGAGGTCGGCAGGGCGCTAGGCACAAGGGTCCTGAAACAATCATAACTTGTGGCATCCTTGTTCTCAAAAAAATATGAGGTAACAAGATGCGATGTCCTTACTTGAGTCGAAACCCCAACATAGATTTGGGTTTCGGCAATGCGCTCTGGAGAGAAAGAAGCCCAATGGGTGCCCCTATTGAAGTGTCATCGACATCTGTCCTTGTTTTCCTCTTCTTAAACAGGACAGTATTTTCTTCCTCTTGCATGATCAAAATATAATTGATATATGCAAGGAAGTAAAAACACTTAAAAGTTGTGAAGTTCTTACCACAGTAATCCCTTCAGTATTCGAAGGGGGTGTCACCAACCCTGAGACAGTTGAACCCGCAACCTCACGATTAGAGTCTTCTTCCCTGACCGCAAGTTCTTCTGCGATCATGGGACCATCGCAACAATATTTCCTTCCGCCCAGGAGGATAAGATATTGGCAATGGTAGGAGAGGATGGCTCCTCTAGAATGTCAATCTCCAGAGGGCTCACCATTTTTCTCTTACGACGGATGAGAGGAACTTCTTCTTCCTCATCCTCTCTCCCCTCACATTGTACGACTAAAAAGTAACTCCTACTCGCACTTGGCATAACAAGGGGAAGGGAAAATCTTACCGCAGTATCTTTCACGATTATTTTCTTCTTCTTCGAAGAAGCCCCTCCTATGATCTTCTTGGATGTTTCGGGAGCTGGCTCCTTCATTTTCTTTGCCTTGGAAGAGGATTTCTTCAGCCTCTTCGATGCTGACCTCCCAGAAGGCCCAGCATCATCACCAGGATGTTTTGTCCCGGTGGTTCGCCCATTCAGCAGCTGGTTCATTTCAGAAATTTCGATTCGATGATTAAAATCAATAGGCATTTTCTTGAACATGTTCCTCGAAAGAGATCTTACCTTTTGGCGTTCTTGTTTGAGATCTTCGCCGTTGTTGATTAGGATTTAAGGACGGGGTGATCCTTGAGCTCCTTTTGTTGCGGCATTATAAGGCCACAAAAGGTTATTTGTCCATTTCTCAATCTCGGACAAAGATAGAACTACGTCGCAAAAAGCAATTTACTTGGTATGGCATTTTTCATCGGTAAAATTGTGTATTTTGTGGACAAAAGGACATATCGATGTTGTAATCCATGGTGCTATCCACCATGGATTCCAACTCCCAAGCGGAATGTTCCCTTTTTCGCAAGGGGCTCATCCTATTCTTCACAAAGTCGCGGATGATATCCCGCGCTATTAATCCCTGCTGAACTAGGTGAAGAATCGCTTGGGCCTACTTTTTTAACACTTGATTTTAAGTAGGAACGGTGTCCATTTCACTGTTCTTTTTTGGTCGGTGATTCTTGAACCAGAGACTGCTCTCCAACGGAGGGGTGCTGTAGAACCATTTCTGGTGCCATCCGTGCACCGAATCCCGCAGAGGGAGAAAGGGATGATCTTTCTTCTCCCTTATGCCGAACTATATGAATCCTGCAGCACTGGCACTCTTCGACCACGCTGAGAAGTAGAACCGTCGGAAGAGATCTACACCGGGTAGTACTCCGACGAAGGCCTCGCAAAGGTGCTGGAAAATCACCTGAATCAGAATGGCGTTGGGATGCAAATTCACCAGTTCCAGACCATAGTGTGCCAAGACTTCTTGCAGGAACTTGCTTTCTGGGAATTGAAACCCACAACGCAAGAACTCTTCAAAATCACTAGCACATTCTCATGAACGACTGGGGTTTCTTCGTTTTTCTCCGCCGGCCTCCAGTTGATCAGCAGCCGCGGGGGAAGGATCTCCTCTTTCTCAAGCGCCTTCAAGCTCTCTTCACTATGATGGATTGAGCGGCTCCAGGACGCCATTGTGGATGAGATCAGTGGAAAGGCAATGGCTTTGGAGGCAATGAGGGCAGGGTGCACAAAGAGGGTTTTGTGCGGCGGAAATGGCTAAGGCAAAAGAGGGTTTTCTTCTGAAGCCTCTCAAGCAAGCTATTGTTCCTTTTATATGCCCGAGATCACTACTCACCAAGTTTATTATTTTACAAATTTCTCATAATGGGTATTTTCTCGAATAGAACCCGGTATCGTATTTTAACCCTGTTTGAATCTGAAACAAAATGTGTCTATTTTTAATAAATCATTTTATTTCACATTCGGGGGCTACGGTATAGATAATTTTATGAGAATGTTTTTTGAGGAATTAAAACCTTTTGATTCCAGGGTAATCTCATATCTTCAGCACTGTCACAATCTTAAAAGCAAAAATTCTTTTGTGATCTCTATACCAGGTATGATCGCAAGGCTATTCTGTGATCTTGGTATTGTCTGTGACCTTAGGGCTACACGCGGTCTCAAGGCTGTTATGTGATTGCAATGTTTTTATGGCCTCAATGCTAGCTTGAGACCAAAGTCTGGAGTTGATTTCGGACAGAAGATGTATTACCTGTGTATGTTTTGATCGCAGAAGTGTTTTCCTATCACCATTTTTCACACAGAGAACGCTAGTTGGTGATTGTAAGTTATACATAAGTATTCAAAGAGTCAAGTATGTAAGGGAAAGAAATTCTTTATTTCTTACAGTCTTTACATACAAAAGGGATGCAGGCAACCAAAGTGTCGACATGATCCAAAAGTAATTTACAAAGTTCTCCCAGGGACATGTTGGTATTAGTGGGATCAACACTGACCACCCCAAGAGAATTGGCGTCATCCCTTATTAGGGGGAGCAACTGTTCCTTATTGTATCGGAGAGTTCTCGCTGCTCTCGGGCATGATCCCTCTCCAACAGGAACTTGCGCGCCTCCTCGCGAGCTCTGTCATGATACTCTACAAGGTGCAGAGTAATTGAGGAAATTTCCTCAGAACGCTTCTCCAGCACATCTTTTTCTTCTTCGAGAATTCTACACAATGCAGATTTCTCCCCCAGAAGAACTTGGGTCTTACCAAGCTGATGGCTAAGAGCCCAAAGAGCTTTCTCATCCTGTAAATACATGGGTTAGTTCCCAAAGCATATAATGATTGGAAAGAAAGAAAATGCTAACCTTCATCAGAAATGAGAGGAGAAAGCCAAGCTTTGAAGGGAACTTGGTCCCAAAGGCGTTGTGGGCGCAGTGAGAATTTCCCCAGAAGGATGCTGGTTAGAAGGATTGTTGTGGGAATCCAAAGAAGGTGATGAAGATGCAACTGGATGGGTTGCAAGGGCCGAGGAAAGGGGCACTGTGGCAACCCAGATGTCCGCACCTTTTAGTATTTTCGGTGAACTCCACTGGAGGATCCTTCGTCATTTCTGGATCTCTTCTTTGGAGGGATCATTTCCTCGATCACCTGAAAATTCCAAATGTATTACTTTGGAAACAAACAAGCTACAAGGAGAATAACTTGCACAGGTGTTTCAGGAGAGAACTACCTTCTTAAGAACCTGTTCAATCTCAACTCCTATTTCTATTTCTTCCTCATCACTCTCAACAATCTTTTTGGAATCTCGGTTTGCCATTAAGATGAGAGTAAAAGAGGAAATGTGAAGCAGGAAGATGAGAGCAACTTCCAAAAGACTTTGCCAGAAAACAAGCATGTGAGTTTTAGAACTGAAGTGCTTCGCTATTTATAGAGCTTGGAGGCGACGATTTGCTTTCGCGGGCGCCTCAAGTTTTTAAATGCATTTACGGTTTTTTGTCTTGGTTAAGTGTAACACCCCGATTTTTCCCAAATCCTGGCGTGTCTTGTCCCTTTCTATTTCAGAACGAGATCCCTGTTGTGCCAGCAGCTTACCCCAAAAAGGTTGGCAATCAAACTCTTGTCATTCATACCTTTTCACAAATCAGCCCTTTTCAGATTTGTCAGAAGCCCAAAAAGACTAAAAGTCTCAGACCACCTCCAAACTTTGATCTGATTCAGTGAATATCTCCCATTCACTATTCTGAACATTTTTCCCTTCTGGAAGAATTTCCAAATCCTGCCCTAAACCTGAGTTTCGACCCTCACCGTTTTTGAAACCCTAATTACCCTGTTTTACCCTAAAGTCGTTTTCCCCAACTTTTGTCGAAACCCTTCAGATCTTGCCCGATCTTGTCAAACTTTGGCCGGATAAGTTCTAATAATCTTTTGCAACTTATCTGCGAAATCAGATTTCAGATCGGACCCTTAGATCTCCAGATTTGCAATCAAGCCCAATTCTATTTCAAACTTTCCTTGCAGATCAGTCCTTTTTATTGCAATTAGGCCCCTGGCTGTGTTTCAACAGAAACCGCCGCAAAGCTTCGCCGCGTTCTTCGCCGCCGGTGAACTTCCAGAGCTGCCACCACCTTTGCCACGTACCTGACACCCGTGCGCATTCGTGGCACCGCCGTGGACGCCACCTCGGCCGCGCCAGCACAACCAATTTCTTCCCCGCGCGCGAGCCCGCGAACCAGCAAGTCCAGCTTCGCCCGTTCGACACGTCTCGGCCACGCGTCGATGGAGCTTTCACTTCACCGTTCTCTCGTCGCTCGCGCCAGTGCCATCCACTGCCAAAATCCTGCACCGCTGCACGCCAGTGCCTCGCCATCATCGCCGGCACAAGTTCCCGCTGTGTCCGGTCGCTTCGCGGTCGATTTCATCACCGCTGTTCCCTGAATTGTCGACCAGCAGATGGCTTCAGCAGCTATAAATACCTCCACAGTGCATTGCTTCAGTTTCCAGTACCAGAAAACCACCAACTCTCCAGCGCCGCCGCGAACAGCTTCTTCCCCGGTGAGCTGTTTTTGAGGCCACCGTCGCCAGAGCTCTCCACAGCCCCAATCTCCAATCCAAGGCCACCAGTAAGCGTCCCTTACCTCCCTCTCTGTGTCCTACCAGTTAATTGCACCAGATTGAACCCCATCGCCGGTGATCGCCGTAAACGGCCGTTTGCCCTGTTCCGGCAATGCTGGCCAATCTATCTCGAATTAGCCCTCGAGCCTGTGAAGAGAAATGATCAGTGAGTTATTTCAAGCAAGCCTGTGTACTTAGATTTCCAGATTGAGCTTAAATTGATGGTTTCCCCAAATCCGGATTTCACCAGTCGCCGGCGATCGTCGCCAGGCTTCTCCGGTGATTATCTGACCAAACTAACCGTGCCAACAGCTTCCTTATACCTCCTAGATGCTCTCCAAGCTTGGATTAGAGTTCTTTCGGCCTGTAGCAGAAACCCACAGCTGGCAGTGCTTCTTCTCCGGCGCCGATGACCGGAAAAGTGTTCCCGGCCGTTTCAGCCCAAATCACCTTGTCATTTAGATGTGCCTTAGCCTCCTGAGCATTATTGTCCACTAGCTCGATCCCTGAATCGACCTGAATCAAAAGTTATTCCAATGCCAAGATCACTGTCCAGAAGCCCAGTTCATGTCCAAGTCACCACAGTTCATCACTGAATTTCATCACCTCCAGCCACTTTCAGCCCTAGATCCTGTTGACTTAATTGCTCCTGTTATCAATGCCTACCTCCCAGACAAAGTTGTGCATCAATTGGAGCCCTGTATCAAAAGTTATGTCAAGCCCTAGATTTTGACAATGTCTGCACTATGTCAGTGCATGTCAGCCACTGGCATTAGCCTTGTTTGACCCCTTCTGGTTGAGCAATGGAAATGTCACTTTGTCCCCTAGATTCCTGGAGTTGTGTTCTACATCTTTTCCTTCTGTCACTTCTCCAGAAAACCATCCTAATACCAGTTTAAAGCTATGCCAAAGACGTGAACTGAATGTCGACCCTTTGACGTTCAATCCTTTTTAGCCGTTTCTTCGACCAGAACCCTTGTGACCTTGCCCTAACCTTTTCCCTTGCATGCATGTCTTATTTACTCAATATTTTCTATGGAAACTATTTTATGTATGCTTATGTAGTGTGTGTATTGTATTGCTTGTGTCCGCCGCAGTGCCCGAAGCTGAAGGAGCGGAAGAAGTCTTTGAAGATTCGTCCGAGTAATTAGACCTAGCAGTGCAAGGCAAGTCTCAACCCCTTGATCATGTTTCACCTAGTATTTTGATATAAAGTAGATTAACTGTTTTCAAGATATATGCATGCTGAGTATTTGATAAAACTATGTTTAGAAACATGTGAATAGATATGACCCAAGTCTTATGTGGAAACCCCCTTTTGAGATTGAATCATCATGCAACCTTGTCACCCTAGGATGCTATGCTTAAACTCTAATCTTATTTAAACATACATGTTAAGTGTGAAATGGCTAATATGTGAGAAATGAATTTGAAACTCTTTTTGTGAAAGAACATGTGAAATTAGAATTGATAGTGTGGATTGGATTGTATGGAGAGGGTGCGGTGCGCACCAGGGAATGTGAATGCTCCTCACTATTGGTTCATGAGGACGAGAACCTTGTGCTGTGTCTCTATGCGAATTGTAAACGTACCAACCACTTGCCTGGTATGGGACGGGCACAACTTAGTAGCTTTTTGGTATTAGCAGTTCCCTGTATGGTTTGACGATCTGGTTTCTCGTGTGGAAACTGGAAGGCCAAGGTTCGGCCATGAGTGATGTGAGTTCAGAAAAATGATGAGTGGAAAAGGCGTACATGAAGGAAGGCGCCCTAGACCTGATTAAGCCGTGAGCGGCTGTAATCTTAAATGGTCGTATGTCTCGCGTGGACATAAACCAAGGCTATGTGTCCTGCGGGAACATAGACCAGAGAGGCTAGGAAGTAAGGCAGTGGGGAAGACCCACAACGGTACTTGAGACTTAATTGTCTATTTACCGGGCGGGGATACTGTTAATACTAAACTGCAAAAGCGTTGTGTGATCTCGGCCTTGTCACATGTGTATAAGTCACATGGAGCTGTACCGACTTGAAAGCCGAGTGAACCAGTGGATTTAAAAAGAGGTACACCTTTGCAAAGTGTAAAAGAAGTATCAGATACTCTATACTCCCAGGTTCAGGAGTCTTTTCTTAGTGGATGATATCCACGGGTTATAGCACAAGTAATGATTTGGAATGTTTTCATAATACGGTTGATAAAAGTGATGACTCATGGGAGACCATCACACATAACGATTTCCAAAGTATAACTTAAGATTTACAAAACCCCGTTGCTGAAAACAAAACCCTCATTTGAGAGATCAAAGAATTGAAATCTATACTATTTATAATTATAAGTCTTAAACCCTTTTCTTGATCACTCCTCATCTATATACCTACTTTTTTGTAATGAGACTTGCTGAGCATTGTGTAAAAACATGCTCACCCTTGCCTTTGCAAACAAATTCAGAAGAAGACTTGGAGAATTCCAATTCCCCTGGCCTTGAGCACCAAGAAGAGGAAAGAGTCTTTCCAGACGATTTGAGCTTCTAGGAGGGTCATGAGCCAAGTTGAGTCCGATGTGGAGGAAGCCCTTCCAGAGCCGCTGCAGAAGGAAGTGAAGACCCTTGTGGTTGCTTTTTGTGTTGTTTTTCTGTGTTCGGTACTTCCATACCGATTCTTGATTTTGAAAAACTCTCTACTTTTTGTATCAACTTTAATTAGTGCCACCCTTGGCATTATGATATTGTAGTAGTGGTCCTCGTGACCTTGTACTTGCTTTATCTACCAGCTTTATTATTGGAAGTGAATCCTGTTGTTGTGAGCTTGTGTTGTACCTTTCTGTGCGCAATCTACCTGGGCGGTTGCCAAGGTGACCCTCAAATGGGGGTCTCACAGCGAATGGTATCAGAGCAAAGGCTCGACTGTAGGTCGTGACCCTATAGACATTGGCGTCCCTAGAAAGAAAATCGTTAGTTTATTCGACTAAAATCTAATTACGAAAATCTAATTTGTCTAAGAAAAATATATTATGTAGTTATCCTTTTTGATTATTTGAAAAAGCTTTAAATATTATTTCCAACTTTTAGGTGTTTTTGTGTTATGTCTCCTTAGATAGCTTTCGTGCTGCGTGGTAGTCTACGAAATCCCAGAACTTGGAATTGAACCTGATGGGCGCAGATGAAGATCAGGAGGAGGACTCAGAGGAAGTAGAGCCTCACGGTTCTTCCAATACCGACGTGTGATCCCAGACTTTCCCCTGGTTTAACCTTTTGTGCCTAACCACAGCAGACGTTAGATCTTTTGTGTAGTAGTTACTTGTCTTGATGTGTGTTGGTTGCTGAATATTCTTGTAAGCCATAGAGGCAAAACTATGTATTTTATAAAAATTTAATTTATGAAAAACATCTTGCACTTTCCAATCCTTGTCTCACGGATTGATCCCAGCTTTCCGCTTGTACACTATCTGTGTTTCCCTTTGAATCAGCAATCTTTTCTTTGACCGCCTGTTAGAGTAGATGGGTTAACTCAAGAGGAAGATCTCATGGAATAGAACCCGAGGAAGATACCAGTGACATGAGGAACACATCTGAAAGAAGAGCCCGTACCAATTAAGATCAACCCGGATCACCAACCCCCATGTCATAAGGAGGAAATATCAATGATATGTTAATATGGATGCAGTGAGAATCCCAATCAAATCCAGCTGTAGAAATATTGCCTTTTTGTATCGGCAACCTAGGATTCCTAGCAGTTTTGCTAGTTTTGAATCTTAAAGAGCTAGACATCATCCTTGGAATGGACCGGATAGCCAAAAACACAAAGGTCAGATAGATTGTAAGAAGAAGACCGTCATTCTAACCAACGTCAAAGGAGAATAAGTCACATTCCGTGCAGAATGGAAAAGAAAAGAACAGAACAGAGCAGAACAGAACAGAAAAGAAGAGAAGAAGAAAAGAAAAGAAAGATCTCCATTAATTGACCATATGGACAGCTTGAACAGTGTTGAAGAGATCAAAGAAAAGAATATCCCAAAGACTGTATTCATGACAACATATGGATTATATGAGTTTACAGTGATGTCATCCGGATAAATGAATGCACCGGCAATGTTCATGAATTTAATGGAAAAAGTTCTCATGGAATACTTATGCAAGTACATTATCGTGTTTGTGGACGATATTTCCATCTTTTCCCCGAGAACGAGGAGGAGCATAATTAGCATCTAAGTTTAGTGCTAAGGAGGTTAGCAGATCACCAATTGTACGCCAAGATTGATAAGTGTACTCTCTGGTTGAAAAAGATTCTTTCTTAGACCACATTATATCAAGTGAAGGAATATTCATGCATTCATCAAAGACTCAAGCAGCACCACAATATCAGTTAAGTCTACAGTACCCAAGACCCATGACAGCCAAGTGCCTGGCTTGTCACAAAAGCCACTGTTAACGTAATTGTCCCCACACTGCTACCATCAGGGACAAATTGGTCATTGTCAAGAGAAATCCCCTAGAGGAATCTGTCAAATCCAATAGCCAAGAGAAGAAGTGAAGGTCAACAACAGCCTGCAGTTCAGACACTAATCCCAATGCCTGCCCCGATACAACAGTATGGATAAGAAACTCCAGCTGCAAGAGAAAGATTTCCAACTAACCATAGAAGAAGTTGAGGAAACCCAGTACCAACTCAAGGCAGACTCAACTATGTCACATCAGAAGAAGAAAGAGGATCATCAGACAAAAATCTTTACTATTTAAAGTGGACTGAATATGACGTATCTAGAGTACCCTATCACTACTCAGTTTCCCGACTCTAGGATGCCAGTAAAGTCAGTGTGCAAAGGAGTAAAATTTAATATAAGTGAAAGGAGTTCTCTGCTAAACTACTGGCACTAGAACTACAAGGATTGAGAGGTTACACCTAGAATGGACTGGTTGTCGGAGCATGAAGGACAAATGGATTGTGAGTGTAAGGCCGTTGCCCTTACTAGTCCTAATGGAAAAGAAGTTTTGTTCCAACCCTGAGAGGATGTTAGTAGAACACCCAGCCCAAAATCCGCACAGTTCGAAGAAAGAGGTGAACCAGATCCCTGAAGTTGGAAGATACCCAAGCGTGTTTCCAAAAGAGTTACCAGAAGTGCCCTGATTAAGGTTTTGAACTCAATGTTGAACTGAAACCTAGAACAGCAACCGTATCAAAAATACCATATCGGATGTCATTCAAGGACCAAGAGGAGTATCCTGACCACCTACGAAAAGTCTTGGATAAACTAAGGGAGCAACAATTTAATGCTAAGCCGGATAAGTGTGAATTTGGACACAGGAAGTTTCGTTTTTAGGTCACCTGACGACAGCCGAAGGAGTGCAAGTGAATCAAGTTAAAAGTCGAGACCGTGAAAGAGTGGTAACAACCAGAATCAGCGACAGATATCAGAAGTTTTCTTGGATCAGCTGAGCACTATCACCGATTCATTGAAGGATTTTTCCAAGCTAGCCAAACCGCCCACTAGTTTGTTGAAAAAGGATGTCCAATTTGAGTGGACAGAAGATTGTCAGAAGAGCTTCGAAGAAGTTGAAACGAAGGCTAACAACCACACTGATCCCAGTACTCCCTGATGATAGGAAGAATTATGAGATGTAGCGTGATGCATCTAGGCATAAACTGAGTTGTGTCTTAATGCAAGGAAGAAGAACAGTCGCATCTGCATCGAGATAACTGCAGTCTCATGAGAAGAATTACCCGAACCGTGATGTGAAGTTAGCACCAATGATTCACGCACTCAAGATTTGGAGACATTATCTACTAAGGAATCGATGTGCAATCCACTTAGACCACAAGAACTTGAAGTATGTCTTGCCTAGCAGAATTTGAACATGAGGCAACATCGATGGCTAGAGTTAATAAAGAACCATGGCCTAGACATGCGTTACCATTTTGGTAAAGTTAATGTCATTGCAGACGCCTTGAGCAGAAAGGTTTACTGCAGCACCATTGTTACACCAAAGTTAATGGAGGACTGCATCGGCAGATGATTAAATCAGTAGATCAAGGTTCTGTGACCATGTATGTTGTCAGTTACACCTACTTTAGAAGAAGAGATTCGAAAATCACAAGGAAGTGATGAAGGAACTCGGAGGATCAAAGAGGATATGAGGATCAGAAAGATAGTGAAATTTCGGGAAGATGAGCAAGGTGCAATTTGGCAAGATAAGAGGATGTGTGTTCCAGAGGTTAAGGAGATCAAGACACTAATTTTGAAAGAAGCTCATAACACTCCATACTATATTCACCCCGGAAGTACTCGGATGTGTTAGGACTCGAAGAATCAATTTTGGTGAAGTCACATGGATAGAGATTGCCGAGTAAGCGGTAAAGTGTGACACATGTCAAGAGGATGAAGATCAAGCATCAAAGGCTAGCAGGATTGTTACAGCCACTAGCCATACTGGAATGGAAATGAGAAGAAGATGGAATAAACTTTGTCACAGGACTTCCGAAGACTAAGAATGGATATAACTCCGTGTGGATGATCGTGGACAGACTGGCGAAAGTAGCGCACATCGTACTAGCACAGATGACTTATGATGGCGCCAAATCAGCAGGAGTTTACATGACTAGGACTGTGACTCTACATGGTATAACCAAGAGGATTGTATCAGATCACGGAGCACAACCCACTTCAAGATTTTGGAAAAGTCTGCATGAAGCCCCAACAACAAGGTTGAACTTCAGCACAGCCTCGAACTTCAGCACAGCTTACCACCCTTAGACTAGAGAATGGACGGAACTAGTGAATCAAATACCGGAGGATAAGTTGCAAACCTGTGTGCTCAAATATAGAATTTCAGGAGAATTATACTGCCATACACAGAATTCACCCACAGCAGTAGCTACCATACAAGTTTACAGATGTTCCCACTTGAAGCTCTATACAGCCGCAAGTGCAGAATGCCTTTACATTAGTCAGAAATTGGAGAAAGGCAACTAATCAGCTCGGAAATAGCTCAAGACGTAGAAGCTCATGTACGAATCATTAGGAAGAAGCCGAAGACTGCACAGTCCAGACAAGAAGAGTTATGCTGATAACCGACCGAACAGACATCTCCCAAGGAAGTAGAGGTCCAATCAGACTCATTCTACCAAGAATACCCCATCAAGATATTTGAGGTCAGGAGAATGAAATCAAGGACCATTTGATTCTGCAGAATTCAATGGAACAACCACCCAGAAGATGAGTCGATATGGAAAAAGGGAAGAAGGACTGCATCAAGATTTCCCTTATCAATTTTCAGACCTATCAGAATCTCGAGGACGAGATTGTTTTTAAGGAGGTTAGATTTGTAACACCCCGATTTTTCCCAAATCCTGGCGTGTCTTGTCCCTTTCTATTTCAGAACGAGATCCCTGTTGTGCCAGCAGCTTACCCCAAAAAGGTTGGCAATCAAACTCTTGTCATTCATACCTTTTCACAAATCAGCCCTTTTCAGATTTGTCAGAAGCCCAAAAAGACTAAAAGTCTCAGACCACCTCCAAACTTTGATCTGATTCAGTGAATATCTCCCATTCACTATTCTGAACATTTTTCCCTTCTGGAAGAATTTCCAAATCCTGCCCTAAACCTGGTTTCGACCCTCACCGTTTTTGAAACCCTAATTACCCTGTTTTACCCTAAAGTCGTTTTCCCCAACTTTTGTCGAAACCCTTCAGATCTTGCCCGATCTTGTCAAACTTTGGCCGGATAAGTTCTAATAATCTTTTGCAACTTATCTGCGAAATCAGATTTCAGATCGGACCCTTAGATCTCCAGATTTGCAATCAAGCCCAATTCTATTTCAAACTTTCCTTGCAGATCAGTCCTTTTTATTGCAATTAGGCCCCTGGCTGTGTTTCAACAGAAACCGCCGCAAAGCTTCGCCGCGTTCTTCGCCGCCGGTGAACTTCCAGAGCTGCCACCACCTTTGCCACGTACCTGACACCCGTGCGCATTCGTGGCACCGCCGTGGACGCCACCTCGGCCGCACCAGCACAACCAATTTCTTCCCCGCGCGCGAGCCCGCAAACCAGCAAGTCCAGCTTCGCCCGTTCGACACGTCTCGGCCACGCGTCGATGGAGCTTTCACTTCACCGTTCTCTCGTCGCTCGCGCCAGTGCCATCCACTGCCAAAATCCTGCACCGCTGCACGCCAGTGCCTCGCCATCATCGCCGGCACAAGTTCCCGCTGTGTCCGGTCGCTTCGCGGTCGATTTCATCACCGCTGTTCCCTGAATTGTCGACCAGCAGATGGCTTCAGCAGCTATAAATACCTCCACAGTGCATTGCTTCAGTTTCCAGTACCAGAAAACCACCAACTCTCCAGCGCCGCCGCGAACAGCTTCTTCCCCGGTGAGCTGTTTTTGAGGCCACCGTCGCCAGAGCTCTCCACAGCCCCAATCTCCAATCCAAGGCCACCAGTAAGCGTCCCTTACCTCCCTCTCTGTGTCCTACCAGTTAATTGCACCAGATTGAACCCCATCGCCGGTGATCGCCGTAAACGGCCGTTTGCCCTGTTCCGGCAATGCTGGCCAATCTATCTCGAATTAGCCCTCGAGCCTGTGAAGAGAAATGATCAGTGAGTTATTTCAAGCAAGCCTGTGTACTTAGATTTCCAGATTGAGCTTAAATTGATGGTTTCCCCAAATCCGGATTTCACCAGTCGCCGGCGATCGTCGCCAGGCTTCTCCGGTGATTATCTGACCAAACTAACCGTGCCAACAGCTTCCTTATACCTCCTAGATGCTCTCCAAGCTTGGATTAGAGTTCTTTCGGCCTGTAGCAGAAACCCACAGCTGGCAGTGCTTCTTCTCCGGCGCCGATGACCGGAAAAGTGTTCCCGGCCGTTTCAGCCCAAATCACCTTGTCATTTAGATGTGCCTTAGCCTCCTGAGCATTATTGTCCACTAGCTCGATCCCTGAATCGACCTGAATCAAAAGTTATTCCAATGCCAAGATCACTGTCCAGAAGCCCAGTTCATGTCCAAGTCACCACAGTTCATCACTGAATTTCATCACCTCCAGCCACTTTCAGCCCTAGATCCTGTTGACTTAATTGCTCCTGTTATCAATGCCTACCTCCCAGACAAAGTTGTGCATCAATTGGAGCCCTGTATCAAAAGTTATGTCAAGCCCTAGATTTTGACAATGTCTGCACTATGTCAGTGCATGTCAGCCACTGGCATTAGCCTTGTTTGACCCCTTCTGGTTGAGCAATGGAAATGTCACTTTGTCCCCTAGATTCCTGGAGTTGTGTTCTACATCTTTTCCTTCTGTCACTTCTCCAGAAAACCATCCTAATACCAGTTTAAAGCTATGCCAAAGACGTGAACTGAATGTCGACCCTTTGACGTTCAATCCTTTTTAGCCGTTTTTTCGACCAGAACCCTTGTGACCTTGCCCTAACCTTTTCCCTTGCATGCATGTCTTATTTACTCAATATTTTCTATGGAAACTATTTTATGTATGCTTATGTAGTGTGTGTATTGTATTGCTTGTGTCCGCCGCAGTGCCCGAAGCTGAAGGAGCGGAAGAAGTCTTTGAAGATTCGTCCGAGTAATTAGACCTAGCAGTGCAAGGCAAGTCTCAACCCCTTGATCATGTTTCACCTAGTATTTTGATATAAAGTAGATTAACTGTTTTCAAGATATATGCATGCTGAGTATTTGATAAAACTATGTTTAGAAACATGTGAATAGATATGACCCAAGTCTTATGTGGAAACCCCCTTTTGAGATTGAATCATCATGCAACCTTGTCACCCTAGGATGCTATGCTTAAACTTTAATCTTATTTCAACATACATGTTAAGTGTGAAATGGCTAATATGTGAGAAATGAATTTGAAACTCTTTTTGTGAAAGAACATGTGAAATTAGAATTGATAGTGTGGATTGGATTGTATGGAGAGGGTGCGGTGCGCACCAGGGAATGTGAATGCTCCTCACTATTGGTTCATAAGGACGAGAACCTTGTGCTGTGTCTCTATGCGAATTGTAAACGTACCAACCACTTGCCTGGTATGGGACGGGCACAATTTAGTAGCTTTTTGGTATTAGCAGTTCCCTGCATGGTTTGACGATCTGGTTTCTCGTGTGGAAACTGGAAGGCCAAGGTTCGGCCATGAGTGATGTGAGTTCAGAAAAATGATGAGTGGAAAAGGCGTAAATGAAGGAAGACGCCCTAGACCTGATTAAGCCGTGAGCGGCTGTAATCTTAAATGGTCGTATGTCTCGCGTGGACATAGACCAAGGCTATGTGTCCTGCGGGAACATAGACCAGAGAGGCTAGGAAGTAAGGCAGTGGGGAAGACCCACAACGGTACTTGAGACTTAATTGTCTATTTACCGGGCGGGGATACTGTTAATACTAAACTGTAAAAGCGTTGTGTGATCTCGGCCTTGTCACATGTGTATAAGTCACATGGAGCTGTACCGACTTGAAAGCCGAGTGAACCAGTGGATTTAAAAAGAGGTACACCTTTGCAAAGTGTAAAAGAAGTATCAGATACTCTGTACTCCCAGGTTCAGGAGTCTTTTCGTAGTGGATGATATCCACGGGTTATAGCACAAGTAATGATTTGGAATGTTTTCATAATACGGTTGATAAAAGTGATGACTCATGGGAGACCATCACACATAACGATTTCCAAAGTATAACTTAAGATTTACAAAACCCCGTTGCTGAAAACAAAACCCTCATTTGAGAGATCAAAGAATTGAAATCTATACTATTTATAATTATAAGTCTTAAACCCTTTTCTTGATCACTCCTCATCTATATACCTACTTTTTTGTAATGAGACTTGCTGAGCATTGTGTAAAAACATGCTCACCCTTGCCTTTGCAAACAAATTCAGAAGAAGACTTGGAGAATTCCGATTCCCCTGGCCTTGAGCACCAAGAAGAGGAAAGAGTCTTTCCAGACGATTTGAGCTTCTAGGAGGGTCATGAGCCAAGTTGAGTCCGATGTGGAGGAAGCCCTTCCAGAGCCGCTGCAGAAGAAAGTGAAGACCCTTGTGGTTGCTTTTTGTGTTGTTTTTCTGTGTTCGGTACTTCCATACCGATTCTTGATTTTGAAAAACTCTCTACTTTTTGTATCAACTTTAATTAGTGCCACCCTTGGCATTATGATATTGTAGTAGTGGTCCTCGTGACCTTGTACTTGCTTTATCTACCAGCTTTATTATTGGAAGTGAATCCTGTTGTTGTGAGCTTGTGTTGTACCTTTCTGTGCGCAATCTACCTGGGCGGTTGCCAAGGTGACCCTCAAATGGGGGTCTCACATTAAGTGGGCAATAACTTCATGATTACCCATCAAGAAAACCCAGGAGGTTTTCTCGGGAAATAAACCGACACACAGTGTATAGTGCACTTGAAGAAGTTGAAGTGTCGGGTTACATATAAGATGTGGATTAAATTTGAAGATTATAATCTTTTTATCTCCTCAAATTTGGGGGCTAGCTGATGAGGACTATCACCCAAGCTAGTTTATATCATGCTCTAGTCAAAATCGGATATGATATATGTCTCTGAGTCCTAGCAGCCGTATGGTCGCAGACGGATAGCTTCCTATGCGCGATCAAAAGGTTGCGGACACTGAGTTAATTCATGATCACAGTACTTCCACGATCATGAGATCATAGACTGTGCGCGATCAGATGGTCACTAGCTACACTCGACCAAGATAACCTGGGGGTGTTCAAGCCTGTACTGGACACGTTCTTAGGGTCAAGATAACTTCTCCCACGTGTGAAGACAACCACCAGGAGGTTAACATGGGCGGTTATTTAAAATTGCACGTGTTTAATCAACAAAGAAGATTGGTGGGGTTATATGAATTGCACTATGGAAACCGTCCAAAACTGGCTCACATTGGCATCCTTTCATTCAGTATAAAAGGATTGCTGATGGAGGGAGAACGTTTTTGAAGACTTAGATATAGTTATTAGACAGAAGTGTAAAGAGAGATTATCGCCTGTGACAATCTCTCTTTCCTGTAAACCCTTTTTCATACATAGTGAAATCACAATAGGACGTAGGGCTATTACTCTCACCATCGATGGCCCGAACCTGTATAGATCTTTGCGTCCCCATTTCATTGCTTGTCTTAACTTACCTGATAGCACTTTGAAGGGTCTCACATGCAACTCAAAAATCTACATAAGATCGACTAAGGACCCCGAGTCCGAATCAACGACAAATAGTTTCTAGACAGATCCTAGATTGTTCACCAAAATTTGAGATCAATCGGACCATCGGATCAGAAACTATCTTCAGTGCATTGCTCTTATGTCAAGCTGGAATTCAGCAAGATAGAGCAGTTTGCAATGGTCCTGATGATATTCTTGACTTTGGATTGTGGTGAAATTTGGAGGAATTACTTCACCATGATCGTATTGTTCTCCATAAAAATCTGGAGTTAATCGGACTTTTAGATGAGAAGTGATCATCGATCTTCTCTCGAACATCGGGCTGGAACTTAGCTCTAGTCATAGTGCAGCTTCTGGACATCTGATTGGGTGGAAACTAGGTGGACAGGTTGCACATAGAGTCTTCTGACCTGCAAAAAAATTTGGGGTCGATCGGACTTTTGGATTAGAAGTTACCATCGATCTTCTCCCGTGGGACCGCTCAAATTCATGAGGGACCAACTCATTTGCAGTAAGCCTTTTGAACTCTGATCGAAATGCAACTTGATGATCTCTGATCAAGTTCAAACTTGGTGGCATAGCTTTTGGACAGGTCCTCAATTGTTCATCAAATTTTGAGATCAATCAGACCGTTAGATTTGAAGCTATCTTCAAAATATTGCTTGTATGTCAAGCTCAAATTCAGTAGGACAGTACTATTTGCAATGGTCTTCTAATGCTCTTCTTGCCCTTTGATCGAGGTGAAATTTGGAGGAGTTGCTTTACCATGAGCCTACTATTCTCCATGAAAATTTGGGGTTGATCAGACTTTTGGATTAGAAGTTATCATCGATCTTCTTCTGTATATCAGATTGAAATTCTTTTGAACAAAGCCTCTGCTTGGTTGAATACAAGCAAATGGTCGTGGTCGAATCTAGCCACTCAATCGAATTGCAAATTGGATTGCACCCAAAAGGTTTGATCAAATTGCAAATAGGATCTGGTCATGGTTGAAGTGCCGAGTTGGTCATTGTTCAAATTTAAGTACCAACCGACTTCTCATCGGGTGAAAGTCCCAATCGACCAACATTGTTCGAATTCAAGTGTGAATAGACCACTTGCTCGAATTAGCGCAACTGATCAAACTGGCCTTCTAGTCCTGGTCGAATGATAAAATATGAAGGCCCCTGGTTGCCGCTTCCCATAGAGTGAAGGTACAATCGACCAACACTATTTGAATTGAAGTGCAATTGACAACTTCTCTTCGAGTGCAAGTCCCAATCGACCAACACTATTCGAATTGAAGTGCAATTGCACAACTTCTCAATGAGTGAAGGCACAATCAACCAGCATTGTTTGAATTGAAGTGAAAATTGACAACTTCTCAATGAGTGAAGGCACAATCGACCAGTACTATTCAAATTGAAGTGCAAATTGACAACTTCTCAACGAATCTTGGACTTCTGCTCGAAAGTAACCTCCTGGACGAATGTAGCCATTTGATCGAATGGTCGCAACTGGTCGTGGTCGAATTCTACCCCTGATCGAATGGCTAATCGAATAACACGCGAAGGCTTGACCAAGTTTCCTGTTTCAATCTGGTCATGGTCGAATTCGACCATTGATCGAGTTGCTAACTGGATCGCACCCGAGGGGTTGAACGAGTTGCAAATCTCAATTTGACTTCGACCTGCAAAGATAAAAATCCACCGGGGGGCTCTCTCTCTGGATTGGGGCTCCCTTTGCTCCATGCTTTTCTCCATGCCTTCAACCTCCTAATGCAATGCTTGATGATGCCTACTATACGGACGAACGAGACTCACCCACGGCAACCTTCATGGCTTCGAGATCTTGTTACTATAGAAGGGAAAAATATATGCCTTCTCTGGTCGAATCAGAGAAGGGCTTTACGTCTAGCCTAAAGCCTACCACCCGAACTTCGGCCCACCGTCCTCTGCACTTGCCTTCGTCCACCTAAAAAAAGTTAGCAACCCCTCTATTTATAGAGGCTCTAGGTTGGTTGCAACCATTCAACAACCAGAGATATTTGGGGGATTTGAATTCGAATTTGAATAAAAGATAAATATTTTCATTTAAATAATTAAACTAGTTTTGTTCAACAAGCAAATGACAATTTTTACCAAATACAATTTTTTAAGGCATCATACCGAGCGGAATCTTGAATGCAGTGTGATATGCCTAAAGGACATATGGAAGTTTGAGCACCCAATTCGTATGAGATGGTCACCTACCACCTTCTACAAGATTGTCTTAATTTCTCTGTTTGAGACTGTAGGATCGACGATGCTGACTAGATGGGGGTGAATAGGAGGCTTTAAAACTTTTTTAATAAAAAATTTTTTTGCAAACAAAAGACTAAGAGCAAATAAACTAAAACAATTTAATAATATTTTGCACTATGAAATAGTAAAAAAGTCAAACACGGTGATTTATCCTGAGGTCTTGGAGACTCGCCTAGTCTCCCCTACTCCTTGTTGTAGCACTCAAATAAATGAGTCTTGCTTCAATATCCTCGAAGGATATTTTTCACTAAGCTTGCTCCTTCTCCACTCTAGATAGACGAGCACCGATGCCTTTCACAAAATACACCGAGCCCCTCCAACAAGCTTTGTCAATGGAGAGATCAACGGCCACGTCTCCAAACCGTGAAGGCGATCAACAAGAGTAACAAGTTGTGAGATCTTCTCTTGATCCCCAACAAATATCGAGAAACTTCTAAGGATGTAAATGATACTAAATTAATGCTCTTAAAAGATCTGTCTCAATCACAATAAATGATACTTTATCAACAGATCAAGATTTTAGCACTTGGGCTCAAGTGTATATCAAAATATAGCTCTTGTTTCTTTAGAAAACTGCTCAAAAAAATGTTTAAAGCACTCTTCAAAACTGTTTAGAAATCTACTCAAAAAGTGCTTTAAAAAACTGATAAAAAAATGTGAATAGAAATTGCTCAAAAATCTGCCCAAAAACTATTTATAAAAATGCTCGAAAATCTGAACAAAAACTGCTCAAAAAAATGTTTAAAAACACTGTTCAAAATTGCTTAAAAATCTGCTCAAAAAGTGCTTTAAAAAACTGATCAAAATCTACTCCAAAGTGTTTGTAAAACTAATCAAAAATGTGAACAGAAACTGCTCAAAAATCTGCTCAAAAACTGTTTATAAAACTGCTCAAAATGTCAACAGAAATTGCTCAAAAATCTGCTCAAAAATTGTTCAAAACTTCTTCTAAAAACTGCTCAAAAGAGTAGAGAGATGATGCTTGAAGGTGTATATGAGAATATGGCTTGAGATGAATGAGAATATTGCTCAAAACACCAATATTTATAGCTCAACCTCTCAGCTAGCCATTGTGGTCGATAAGGAAAGAAACCAGTACAGCTAACAACAAGCTTCGACCTCTAACGGCTAGTAAATAGCCGTTGGAATGTTTGGTCGAATGAATAGTACCTGGTCGAATGAATAGTACCTGATCGAATGAATAGTATCTGGTCAAATGAATAGTACTCGAGTGACATCTGGTTGAATGAACAATATTTGGTCAAATGAAAAGTACTCAAGTGACCTCTGGTCGAATGAATAGTGCTTTGCTCAAAAATCTGGTAAAAAACTGCTCAAAACTTCTTCTAAAAACTGCTCAAAAGAGTAGAGAGATTATGCTTGAAGGTGTATATGAGAATATGGCTTGAGATGGACAAGAATACAGCTCAAAACACCTATATTTATAGCCCAACCTCTCAGTTGGCCGTTGTGGTCGATAAGGAAAGAAATCAGTACAGCTAACTGTTGGATCAAGGATGCCGACTAGAGGGGGGGGTGAATAGGAGGCTTTTAAAACTTAAAAACTTAAAGCAAATAAAGAACAAATAATATAAGCAAAGGGAAAAAAGAACGAACACAATGATTTTTACCGAGGTATCGGAGACTCGCCCAGTCTCCACTAATCCTCGTTGAAGCACTCAAATCACTTGAGTCTCGCTTCAATATCCACAAAGGATATTATCACTAATGGTTGCTCCTTGTCCACTCCGGAAAGGCGAGCACCGATGCCTTGTACACACTTGCCGAGCCTCTCCGACAATCTCCGAACGGAGAGATCAACGGCCACGCCTCCGAACCGTCTAGGTGAGGGCGCTCACCAAGAGTAACAGGCAGCGAGGTCTTCTCTAGACCTCCAAACACGCACCGAGAAACTAAGTGTATGCAAAAGCAAAAGAACTGAAGCTCTCGGTGGATCGAAAAGCACTCGACTTGATCAAAAGATCAAGATTTTATATATGAAACTAGAGCTCAAGAGTGTATATGAGAGGAGACTGCTTGTTGTAGAAAACTTATGCCCAAAGCCCCTTTTTATAGCCTCAAGAAGCAAATGAACCGTTGGAGCTAGGGCTGAAAATCAGCAACCCAAACTGACAGTCAGTTATGCAAACTGACAGTCAGTTTAGTGCACAACGGCCGACAAAATTTACGGACAAAAAATAGCTAGCCGTTTGCAGCCAAAACAGGAAAGCTGAAACCCACAACTGACAGTCAATTATTCAAACTGACAGTCAGTTCGACCAAAACATCGACCAGATCAAATAGAAACTCAGATAAAAACAGTTGTAGTCGAAACCCAAACTGACAGTCAGCATGGGCATACTGACAGTCAGTTTAGTACAAAAATTTTTGGCCCGAAAAACACACTCTCTGGACAATTGTCAGTTAACACAAACTGACATTCAAACTGACAGTCAGTTCAGCAAACTGACAGTCAGTCTGAACATAAACAGCTATAACTTTAAAATCAGAAATCCAAAAGAGGTGTTTAATATCTCATTTGAAATATATTTTAAAGGAATATCTTTTTGTCAACAGAAGAAAAAGCCAGATCTCTCTAGATCTTTCCAGAAAATGCAAAAACTCTTCTGCTGTCAAAAACTAAACTGAAAAACCAAATAACTGACAGTCCGATAAAAACATCCATAACTTTTGATCCAGAAATCCAAATTGATAGTTTAATAGCTTGTTTGAAAGATAATTTCAAGGGCTACATTTTTGTCAACAGAAGCAAAAACCAGATCTGCCTAGATCTTTCTGAAAATTGCAAATACTCTTCTGCTGTCAAAAACTGAACTGAAAATCCAGATTTTTCAAATAAGTTCAAAACCAAATCCAACCAAAAAGATGCAATGCAATGACCTAGAATTCTCGGTTTGTGCTGGAGATAAAAGGAGGACTTTCGCTACCCCTCTTTATAGTACGGTTAAAACTAAAAAAGAATTTTCCTAACCGATCATCTCCACACGCCAAGATCGGTAAAAATAACAACTCGTAATACCTGAGGTCTTTCGCATCTTCAAGATTTTGCGACTCGTCTCTTGCTCTTCTGTGTCTTGTGCTTCACCTCAAGTCGGGTTCATCTTGATCTTCTTGCATTTCTTCCCAACTGATCCCTATATCAATCAATCTCAAAAGCACGATTAGTCCAGAACACCTTGTTTTCATTAATCATCAAAATTAGGGTTAGGCATGAAGGCCTAGATGCAACACTAACAACTAGCTTCGACCTCTAATGGCTAGTAAATAGCTGTTGGAATGTCTGGTCGAATGAACAATGTTTGGTTGAATGAACAGTATCTGATCAAATGAACAGTGCTCGAGTGACCTTTGGTCAAATGAACGATGCTCAAAAGACCAGTTTCAGTCCCTTTTTGAAATCTTTTTGTGTTTTTCTCATATTTCGACCAAGAATATAAATGAATGCGAATGCAACATATGACCTAAGAGTTTCTCAGTTTTTGTTGGAACTAAAAGAGATTTCATAATCCCTCTTAATAGTATGGTAAAAAACAAAAAAGAATTTCTATAAAACTGGTCAATGCTCCAAACACCGAGACTGGTACAATAAATAAGCACTTACCTTAGGTCTTTGCTGCTTCCTTCTTGGTGACCTTGCACTTGTGACCTTGACTCGCGACCTCAGACTACGACTTCGGGCGACATTGCGACCTTGCGCTTACGACCTTGGCTCGCGACCTTGGACTGTGACCTTGGGCGACACTATGACCTTGCGCTTGCAACCTTGGACTGCGACCTACAGATCCTCCCGGATTACTTGTAGACTTTACGGAAATGCCTCTTAGGTCTTTGCGGCTACCGTATTGCGACTCCCATTTGACGTTTCTTCCTTTCGCTTAATCTTATTGATTATACTCAAAGAAAATATATTAGTCCAAGACACTTGTTGGCATTTATCATCAAAATCAAGATTAAGGGACTAGAAGCAACAGAGACTTCAACTTGTCCACTTGTTTGAGGGTGATATGCAAGAGCAACTTTATGAATAACCCCATATTTCATCAACAATTTCTGAAATTGGTAATTAGTGAAATGCACATTGCCATCACTAATTACTGCTCATGGTATACCAAATTGGGAGAGATAACTATTTTAAAAAGCTTGATCACATGTTTTGATTCATTTGTTGGTGTAGCAACAGCATATACCCACTTTGAAACATAATCAACCGCAACTAAAATGTAGAAGTTTACCATAGAAGATGGAAAAGGTCCCATATAATCTACTCCCCATACATCAAAAAGCTCAATTTCAAGAATATTTGTTAAGGGCATTTCATGTCTTTTACTCAAATTTCCGGAGTGTTGGCAAGGATCGTATCTTTGCAAAAAGTAATAAGTATCTTTAAATAAAGAAGGACAAAACAAATCTGATTGCAATACCTTAGCCACTATTTTTGAAGCTCCAGCATGTCCACCACATGGAGATGAATGACAATGTTCAAGAACGCTTTGAATCTTGTGGTCAGGCATGCATTGTCGAAAGATGTTGTCAACTCCTTTTTTTGAAAAGGTTTGGATCATCCCAGTAGTAGCGTCGGACGTCATGGAGGAAGCGCTTTCGTTGTCTACTCGTCAACCCTGGAGGAAGTTCATGGTTAAATAAATAATTTGCATAATCAACATACCATGGTTCTTGTTGAATCAAGTAAAGGTGCTCGTCGGGTAAAGCGTCATTGATGTGAATATCGGCGGTGTTGGTTAAGAGTCGCAAAAGATAATCGGGAACGACGTTCTCAGCAATTAAGGATGGATGAAATTTATCTAGGGCATTCATTACAACAAGCAATTCTTTTTCAGTTGTAGTGTAATTACTTTGAGCATCATCCAATGTTTTGCTTACATAGTATATAGCATGTATAACTTTATTTGTTCTTTGCCCTAGAACAGCCACTACCACAGAAACAGACATCTAGGACGGCACATCACAAACAGTTATGAACTTTTCAATGGAACACCGTCTGCGAAGGCCTGTCGGGAGAATATGTTAAGTTATCACAGTCGGTTCTGATGTCAAAACCAACTGTGATAGTCAACCAGACGGTTTTGAACACAAAACCGTCTGTAATAGTCTACTTATCACAGACGGTTTTAAACTAAAATCTGACTGTGATAGATACAATCTGTTCTAAACTAAGAACCGTTGGTGATAACTAGAATATCATAGAGGGTTCCGTTATCAAAACGGACTATGATATATACAATCGGTTCTAAACTCAGAGATGACTGTGATAGTGTAGTATTAGAGACGGTTCTAATATCAGAACTGATTGTTCTAAACAGTGCCGGCGCATCGAATTCTCAACTGTGTTCATTTCAGTCTCCGATCTTCGCGCGGCGCCTAGGCGAACACGAAGCGTCGCATTGGAAATTCTATAAATAGCTTGACAGTGGAATAATTGCCATTTACTTTACAAGTTTTTTAATTCTCAAACTGTTTGACTACTTAGTTTCTCTGCGCCAATGGCATCCTCAATGGCATTGTCAACCTCGCACTCCCCGGTAAGAACTCTCAATCTTTTGGACTTACCCCTGTATTGTTAATCCCTGTTCAGTACATTCTTCACCTGTTGATTTGCACAGGGAAGGTGATGAGGACATCGCTGACACGATTGCGACCGCCGCTCCTTCCCCTACTACTTCTTCGACACATGGAGGCCTCAATCCACAAGCTGTGCCTTTCAAGCCTTCATCAGTAGTCCAGAGCCTCATGCCAGAAGTCTCAACACCCCAAGGAAGGTCCAACTCCAATCCCAAGTCGCCGTCGAAGCCCAAGTCGCAGAAAAGCCCGTTTCGGCAGTCCAAGAGCAGTCCAACTTCAAACGGCCGTAACTTTAGCGTCAGAAGTCCGTTTTCTATGATCCACCACTCCACAGAAAGATTATCTCCTAAGCTTTCCAATAATTCTGGTCCGACTACAAGATTTGGCCAGGAACGATAGGAATCACCAAAATACACCACGGGACAGAAACTACCAGGTGCTGCGTCACCTCTTCTTTGGGCCAAAAGCCCATGTATTCCTAGGGTTGCGTGTGTGTGGGTACCATCGTGGCCGGCGGCCCTCCTCTGGCCATCGCTCTATTTTTGGCCGCCGCTACCCTTCTTCTTGCTCGGGTTTTTTTGTTTAGTTATCCACTGCGCGTGTGAAACTTCCTCGATTCCTTTTGTATCGGCTAGATCATCAAGAATGAGCTCGGAACCCCAAATTGTGTGAGCTTAATCTAATTCCAGCAAATTTAGTTGCTTTTATCTTGTTCTTGCTGTGTTTCTTTGGTTGCATCACAGGAATCAACATTCGTGGTCAGGTCAGCCGTGTTTGGCACGGTTGATAACAAATTGTGATCGTGGTTTGACGATTGCCGGCGTCTACGCCTGTCTGGATTGGTAGCCGCTTCGCCTAGGTCACGTTCCACCCAACCAAACGTACCCTCTCACCAGAAGATCGGCATCTGTTGGCGCATCAGTTGGTATTAGAGCTTCCGGTTGACTGGTGAGAATTTATCTTAATTTAGTAGATTGATTTCATACCTAGAGTACAGAAAATTGCCCTACAAAAAGATTTATTTTCTGCTATCCAAACCATCGTCATTAGCCTTGCATCATTCTTGTCAGTTTGCTTCTTTGAAGTTTAGTCCATCATTGTCGAGTGCTGGTTTTTATTTTTAGTCTTGGTCTAGTTTTAGTCTTTCATCTAGTCGCGGAGACGAATTGCAGGTCGATCTCCTCATCGTCGCGTCTAATTCGAATCTACCGCTGTCCAGTTCATTTTTTTCATCATATCTTCTTCATACGAACTCAGATTTTCACGTTCTTATACTTGCTGGAAACATCTGATCATGCGCTACAACGTTTCTGTTGAGAACGAAGTCAGATTTGGCTTCCAGCTATGAGATATTGGGCTGTTAATGTCGACAGTGTAGAGTTTGAATCTAATACGTCTGTTTCGGTATTTTCATCATAATTCTTTCATCCGAACTCGGATTGGGATCAACTTATACTTTCTAGAATCATTACGAGAAATCCCACAAAAAGTTAGTTGGGGTAATCTTCAAATTTGTCTATTTTTATCACGCTAAAAATTGGGCAAAGTTAGTTGTGTAATATTCAAACTCTAGTACAATTTGGATTCAAATTGCTCAATCTGAGATAGCTTTGGTAAAATTGCCATATCTTCTGATTCCCAACTCTGTTTCTGACATTCTTGTACTTGTTGGAAACATAAAAAGATCCTCTACAACGTTTATGTTGGGTAGATCTTCAGATTCAGAGCTTTTGGAGTCTGAAATTACTAAAGAACTTTTCTGTCCTAGTTGGGCAGCCCAAAAGAAAAAGGCAAAGTGCAACAAAAACAGCACTGTTCATAAAAAGAAAAGAAGTAAGAAAAAGGCAACTGCACAAAAAAAAAGAGCTGCACAAAAAAATTAGAGAAGAAAAATGTGTGTAGCAAAAGAGGAGAATTTTCTGTGGTGCATCTTTTGATTCTAGTCCTTTGTGTTGCTAGTTGCTTGCTTGAACTAGGTCTGAGTCTAGGCTAGTTCCAGCACATTGACTATTACTTTGGACTAATTTTCAATCTTGCATTATTGATCTTGAATTGTTGCTACATATATAATAGCCTATCCCAGCTCCACCTTCTACTAACCAGCCAGGAACATGGCCTTGCAATCGTTGAACTCACGTCTCAATTGGCTTGTCATGAACCAGCCACCGGTTGAATCCTTCCTCGTTGCGGCTGGTAAGAACGAGTAAGAACTTGGTACAAGCATTAGCGTGTGAGCACTCCACATCCTAGTAGTTGGTAGGACGCACATATATTCTGTGTTTTCCTTTGTCTCCTACTGACAATGGTAGGATCTAATACCGAAGGGGATGACGAGTGCATCTTAAGATTAGAATTCAACAAGTACGTGGAGGACAATCATAATGCGCTGAACAGCATCGGCGCAAACCTCACCAAGCTTGCCCAAGACAACGAGCAAAGGATGGAGCGCATTGAGCGAAGCATCTCCAACCTCATCAACAGAATGGATCAGTTTGAGGGGGCACTGCATGCTGCTACCCCAAGACATGCGCCTCCTGTTGATGCTGCTGGACTTGCGGCCAATGCCGCATCCAATGCGGTTGCCATTCAGCATTACCGCCACTCCTGGGCAGACGAGGTCGAAGAGTATGAGAACGCCTACATTGCTGATACTGAGGCAGATGATGGTTTCAATGTCCACAATGACCGTGCCCATCGTCGTCTTCGACACAACCGCCAAGGTATGGCTAGAAATCCCAATCGAAATCCAAGAGAGGTAAATGATGATCCACTAGCTAAAGTAAAGTTTTCCATACCTCCTTTTGCTGGTCGATATGATCCTGATGTTTACTTGAGTTGGGAATTAGCTGTAGATCAAAAATTTGCATGCTTTAATTTCTTTGAGGATAGGAAAGTTAGTGCTGCTACTAGTGAATTCACTGATTTTGCATCCATTCGGTGGCATGAAACTTGTAAAAAACCAAATATACCTAGAACTTGGGAAGCACTAAAATGAGCTATGCGATCTAGATTTGTCCCTTCTTATTATGCTGGAGATTTGCTTAATAAGCTGCAACGTTTGAACCTAGGTGAAAAATCTGTAGAGGAATATTATCAAGAATTGCAAACTGGCATGTTACGTTGTGGCTTAGAAGAAAATAATGATGCTAAGATGGCTAGGTTCTTGGGAGGGCTCAATCGTGAGATACAGGATATTCTTGATTATATGGATTACACTACTATCACTCGTTTGTTTCATCTTGCCTGTAAAGCTGAAAGGGAAGTACATGGACGCCATCCCAAGACAAGAGGACACTTTGGAGGCTCTTCTTCCTCAGGCCAGACCCCGGTGGTGCATTCTAAGGCACTATCCACTGCTTTCGGTCGTGCGCCTCCACCTGCTGCCACTACATCCACTCCTTCGCGTGCTATCGAGGCAGCCGCACCCACGAAGGGCGCTTCTTCTGTTGCTTCCACAGGACGTACTTGCGACACACAATGTTATCATTGCAAGGGATTTGGGCATGTGTCGTGCCATTGTCCAAGTCAGCGTGCCCTCCTTGTGAGAGAGGATGGTGAGTATACTAGTGCTAGTGACATTGATAAAGAAGAATACGCCCTTGTTGCAACTAACAATGCAGGTAACACTGAACCACAAGAAGAGATCTTGAGTTCTGCATTGGTCGAGAAATACCTGGCCCTTGTTGTCACGCGTGTCCTTAGTGCACAACCAGTGCGTGCTGAACAGAATCAATGCCACAACATCTTTTAGACAAGGTTTGTTGTCAAAGAGCATGTTGTGCACGTCATTGTTGATGGAGGTAGCTGCAACAATCTCACTAGTGTGGGCATGGTCGAGAAGCTTGGCTTGACCACGAGTTCACATCACACCCGTACTCGATTGAATGGTTAAATTCGTGTGGTAAGCTCAAGGTAACTAAAACTGCGCGCGTACACTTCTCCATTGGTTCTTACCATGATCACGTTGACTGCGATGTTGTACCTATGGATGCATGTTCACTGCTATTAGGTAGGCCGTGGTTATATGATAGAGATGCCATTCACCATGGTCGGACCAATCAATATAGTTTTATGTTCAAGGGTTAGAAAATTATTTTGGATCCTATGACCCCTGCAGAGCTGCTGAACATTGATAAAGAGAGAGCCCAAAGAGAGAAACAGGAGTGTGATAAAACTGAAAATCAATGTGTAGCTCAAGAACACAACCCACCAAACAAACTTGGAGTTAAACAATCTGAGATTAAATTGAAGGGTGCCGTTTTGTTAGCTACAAAAATTCCTTCGCATGATCCATTGACTAACAAGGATTCATTGCAAGCATCTATTTATTTGCCTCCTGTTGTTGCCACTAACCTTTTGCAGGAGCATGAGATGGAGTCGAGGATGACTCCAATTCAACAAGGGGAGGATGATGAGGACATCGCTGACACGGTTGCGATCGCCGCTCCTTCCCTTATTACTTCTTCGATGCATGGAGGCCTCAATCCATAAGCCATGCCTTTCAAGCCTTCATCATTAGTCCAAAGCCTCATGCCAGAAGCCTCGACACCCCAAGGAAGGTCCAACTCCAAGCCCAAGTCACCGTCGAAGCCCAAGTCGCAGAAAAGCCTGTTTCGGCAGTCCAGGAGCAGTTCAACTTCAAACGGCCGTAACTTTCGCGTCTGAAGTCCATTTCGACGATCCACCACTCCACAGAAAGCTTACCTCCCAAGCTTTCCAAACGACGGGAATCATGAAAATACGCCACGGGACAGAAACTACCAGGTGCTGCGTCACCTCTTCGTTGGGCCAAAAGCCCATGTATTCCTAGGGTTTGGTGTGTGTGGGTACCATCGTGGCCGGCGCCCCTCCTCTGGCCACCGCTCTATTAATGGCCACCGCTACCCTTCTTCTTGCTCTGGTTTTGTTTTGTTTAGTTATCCACTGCACGTGTGAAACTTCCTTGATTCCTTTTGTATCGACTAGATCATCAGGAACGAGCTCGAAACCCCAAATTGTGTGAGCTTAATCTAATTCCAGCAAATTTAGTTGCTTTTATCTTGTTCTTGCTGTGTTTCTTTGGTTGCATCATAGGAATCAACCTTCGTGGTCAGGTCAGCCGTGTTTGGCATGGTTGATAACAAATTGTGATCGTGGTTTGACGATTGTCGGCGTCCACGCCTGTCTGGATTGGTAGCCACTTCGCCTAGGTCATGTTCCACCCAACCAAACGTACCCTCTCACTAGAAGATCGGCATCTGTTGGCACATCAGAAGGGGAGCCGTCGAAGACTTGGGCAAGGTGAAAGCCAAGTTGTGGCCCCTCCAGGAGGAGCACAAGCTCCTTATGGAGAAGCACACTCAGCTACGGCTTGACCTAGACGATCTCTTCCAGCGCATTCAACGCATGAAGACGGATGGTAACAATGCTAGGGCGAGGATGAGGCATCTTCACGAGGAGAAGCAAGCCACGGATATGACCATCGCTGGCTACGGTTTGACTATGAAGGATACCATCGCGAAGCTGAGGGAGGTTGCAGGCCTTCTCAATGCGGTAGTAGTTCATCCTAAGAAGGACAACTTGTCATTGGAGGAGTCCTGCGTCCTGGCTGCAAGTCAAACTGACTTTATTCTAGATGCAGCCAGGGCTAAGACCACTCCTTGACCTAACATTTTGTATTTTTACTTTTTTTTGTAAGTGATAAAAAAATTAATGAAAAATTTGTTCTTATGTCAATTTTCCAATTTTCTAGCACGTTCTTGGACTGCTTGCTATCTTCCCTCTTTCTTTATCTTTATTTAGCTTTTGGCAAACATTCGACCATGCAAAGGTATGTGCACTGTGTGCAATCAAGGAACGACTATCGCGATCATATACATAGAAGCGGCAATCTTTGGCGCATGAGGGTAGTCCTTCGGAGCCCTGCAAATAATATAGACACAATATAGAAGTTGCAGGTTCCATGCAAATAATATAGAAAGAATATAGAAGTTGGGCTTATTTGACTGGATGGCATTGTGGCATGCCAAACGCGAGTGTGGTGCAACATATTTTTTATGGCGAACAAAAAAAATTTAGAAGCAATATAGAAGTAGGGCCTATTTGGTTGGATAGTCCCAAAAGTGCCCGACGCTTCGAGTTCTCAACGTGCTTTGAATATCACAGATGGTTCTGAGGTAAAAAAATATTTGTGATAGTCACATTACAGACGGTTTTTATGTAAGGACTGACTGTGATAGTCCCAACAGTGACCGATGCTTCAAATTCCCAACGTTCTTTCAATATCATAGACAGTTTTTAACTCAAAATCGTCTGTGATAGTCACATTACAGACGGTTTTTATGTAAGGACCAACTGTGATAGTCCCAACAGTGTCCAACGCTTCGAATTCTCAAAGTTCTTTCAATATCACAGATGGTTTTTAACTCAAAACCGTCTGTGATAGTAACATTAGAGACAGTTTTTATACCAAGACCGACTGTGATAGTCCCAACAGTGTCCGACGCTTCAAATTCTCAACATGCAATCGTGGATAACCGCACATGGATAACCGCACATGATAACTGCGCAGATGAAGAGACATAATTATTTACGTCAAATTTAATTTGCATCGAATTATGTAATATGACGCTTCAACTTCTTAAGTGGGCACTGTTCCGCCGTGTGGCAGTTTATCTCTTGAGAAATAATCATGAATTTATTGACCTTGAAAGCCAGTAGTGCGCTTTTTAAAACTCGAGGCACCCGTGCATATGAACCGTCACCTTCTGGTTCTATAAATAGCGATGCTCTTCAATCCTTAAGACTTAAAAATTCTTGGGTAAGTCTTTTAGGAATTCTACTTCTAAATACCTGTCTTTATTCCCTCCTCAACTCCCACCTTGATGGCGAGCAAAGATTCCAATGTGGTTATTGAAATTGAGAGTGATGAGGAAGAGATAAGGAATGAACTCGATCAGGATGTTCAGAAAGTAAGTCCTCTCTGAAACTCTAATGCAGATCTTTCTTTTATGACTTGATTACCTCCAAACAAATGCATTTTGAAATCCACAGGTGCCTGAGGAAATGCTCCCTCCAAAGAAGAGACTCAGAAATGATGAAAGATCCTCCAGTCGAGCTGCAGCAAAGACTCTAGAGGGTGCTGAGGCCTGTGTTGCCACATTGCCTCTTGCAACCCGTCCAGTTGCATCTTCATCTCCACCTTTGGAGATCCACAACAATCCTTCCAATATCCCCTCTTCAATACCTTTGGATCATCAGCTTTTTATTGGGTGATCGACTTTCTGGGGTAAGTCGCACACTTCCACGTCCAAATCCACTCCGAAGCTTGGCAATCATCTTCACCCTCTCTGCTGGTCGTTATGTCTTTCAAAACTAACCCATGCATGTGCTGGAGGAGAAAGTTGCCTTGTGCAGAACTCTCCAAGAAGAAAAAGAGGTGCTGGAGAAGCGTTCTAAGGAGATGACTTCTACCATTGTGCACTTGGCAGAGTGCTATGAGGGTTCTCGCGAAGAAGCGTGTAGGTTCTGGTCGGAGAGAGATTACGCTCGGTAGCAGCGAGAGCTCTCTGATACAATAAGGAACAGCTGCACTCCTTTGCTGAGGATGGTGTATATAGGCTTAGAGGTATTGCTAGTTCTCTTGGGGCGGCCAGTGTAGATCCTACTGATGCCAATACATCCCTAGTAGTACTTTGTAAATTACTTTCGGATCAGGTCGACGCTTTGGTCGCTTGTATCCCTTGTGAATGCAAAGAATGTAAGAAAGAAGAAATTTCTTTTCCTTATATATCTGGCTTTTTGAATGATTATGTATAACTGATAATCACCAAATGATGTTCTCTGTGTGAAAATGTTAAGAAGAAAATACTTCTGCGATCAAGACGGTTTTTAACTCAAAACCGTCTCTGATAGTAACATTACATGCGGTTTTGATGTCAAGACCGACTGTAATAGTCTCAACGTTCATTGAACATCCACAGACATATATATACACCATAACACCATAATATATCATTTTTTTAATACTAACATTGAAAATAAGATAAAACCAAATATGAAAAAACTTTTATTCAATCATTTGGTCATGTTTCTAATATTATTGCTACCCGTCCGATTGGTATTGGTGGCTCTTACATGCAGATTCATCATCATATACTTGGACTTGATTCAGCAGGGAAACTAATGGCCGTCGATGGAGTTGCGGCGGCCATGAATGGAGGTTACAGGTTAGGGCTTGTCGTGCCCAAGGAGAAAAATAAGTGGAACAATTCAACTAGAAGCAAAACTCCAGGGAGGGAAATATATATAGAAGTCGAACGGTTTGTGTCGCGCCCCGAGACTGGGGCAACGACTACTCCTGTAGAGACCTAGCTCGCTGCAGCTAGTCTCAAATCACAACCCTTTGACTTCCCAGGATAAGTCAAACACAGGAGTATATTACAATGCAACAGAGTACTTACAAAATATTAAGCAGTGTGGCCTGCTGGCCTTAATATTACATAAAGAGGATTACAATGCCTACAAGGCATTCAGGGTTTAGCAAAATATTTAACTACGCAGTAGAAGATAGGTGATCCTCCCACAAAAGAAGTTGACGGCAGAACAACACACTTCAGGGTTCTGGCGGAACTGATTCTCCTCCTTCTGGATCCACGAAGTACTCCGTGCCATCATCTTGATCAAAGTAGGCTCCATCTATTGAGTTGAATGTTGCAAGGGTGAGCACTTACGTACTCAGCAAGTCATAGGTAAGAGTAGATACATATAGTAGTGATGATATGAACCTAGACTAGTCAAGAATTATGGATCTTTGTAAAATAATCTTTTCCTTTCTCATCTCATCTTATGGCAGCACTTTTTATAATATAACATCATCAATCATGTTCACTAGATTATAGCACTACCGCGACACGTCGACACACGACAGCCCACGGCAGCACTCCTTATCATGACAACACATGTCATTTGGGTAATCTTGATTTAAACATATTTTATTTAGAAAATAGTACTTGTGTCACATCCCGTGGATTTAATCCACCGCAGCAGACTCCTATAAAACCCGGGAGCTCGGAGTATTCGAATACGTTTTTAACTCTGCAGAGAGGTACCAATTTACCCGCAAGATATTCCACTTTCAAACCTTTCCTATCATAACAAAATGATTGGACCCCTGACTCACTTCATACTGTGAGCGGCAAGGTGGAAATAACAAGAACTTTTGTTATGTTTTACTCACAATTCACCCCCGACCCTGTGGCTCTCAGCGAGACACAGTTGTGGTAGGTTGTATCCAAACCTCCACCCCATTGCTTATTCCCATTACTGGGTCAGCGTGCTTGATCACCTTCAGTGATATGTGTGGGAGCCGCGCTCCGTGTTTATCGTGCATCACTACACATCTCATGCAGGGGTTTCATGTGCGATCCACATAATTACTTGTTCAGGCCTGTCCCATACCAGGCTTGCGGTTAGCACGTTGTTCATGCCACTAGACGCACAACACAAGGTTCTAGTCCTTATAAGCCAATAACCAGACCATCCACAACCCTGCACCTTCAGTGCCTGCATATCCTTTGCAGTCTAGCACCTCCAGTGATACAGCCATCCACACCATTTTTCTAGTCACGGCTAGGGGTTTTATTTCATGAATATAAGTATACATACATATAATAGTTCATGGCTCAAAACTTGTTTATTTCACATTTCACAGATAACCAGTCTAGTACTGCCAATTCATAAATCAATCATTCTCAATCTTTCACATGCAATATTGCTTATATTCAAGGTTATATTATAGCAACATTTAAAATATAGGTTCAAGATGACCAAGGATATGACTTGCCTTCCGCGTCGTAAAATACAGCAGTCGATGACGGGTCAACAGCAAAATCTTCAAAATCAGCTTCTGAATCTGCTCGACGACAAACAAACACACAATGATTACTTATAATATTTAAAATGTTTTAAGACTTATATGCAGAAATGCTTAACAAGAATGATTGAACTATACTGGAGATAATTTGAACTGCAAACTGAACTGAGTCGAGATTCTAGGGTTTCAAGGAATTTGGGCTAAGGATGGTGATTAGATAATCTTAGGGTTTCAGGATTACAATAGGGATAACAATTTTGTGGCTGGTTTAATCAAAACCGCGAATGTCAACAGATCGACATTCGGATCAAAGCTTGGACATAGCTTTAAGAAAAGCTAGAGTGCTTATCTCAAGTTGTGGTAGTAGAAGAAAATGTAGATCACAACTCTACAATTTTAGTGGACAAAGTGGATTTCAAATTACACAACCCGAAGTGGGTAAACAAGGTCAAGGCCACTGGCTGACAAGCTCTGGCATAGAGCTGACAATGCCAAAAACTAGGGCTTAGCATAACTTTTGATCTGGAGCTCCAAATGATGCACCACTTTGTCTGGGAGGTAGGCTTGAGTAACAGGAACAATTAAGTCAACAGGATCTAGGGCAAGAAATGGCTGGAAAGCAAGAAATTTGATGATGAACAGAGATGAACTGGCTGCACTGGGGCAGTTCTGGACACAAACTTGGCAAAGCTATATCTTCCAATCTAGGCCGATCTAGGTGTCGGGCTAGAAGAGAAAAATGCTCAGGAGGCTAAGGCACATCTAAATGACAAGGTGATTTGGGCTGAAGCGGCCGGGAACACTTTTCCGGTGAACTGTGCCGGAGAAGAACACTGCTATTTGGGGGTTTTCAATTTAGGCCGAACGAACTCGATTCCAAGCTTGGGAAGTGATATATGGGTAAGAGGAAGCTACCTGCACGATCACTTTGGCTGGAGGATGGCCGGAGAAGCCTGGCGACGATCGCCGGTTTTTGGAGAAGTTCAAAAATTGGAGAAAGCTTCGATTGAAGCTCAATCTGGAGATCTTGATGCACAGGCTTGCTGGAAACGACTCACTGATCAACTTCTTCTACAGAATCGAGAGCTAATTCGAGGTAATTTGGCCTGCATTGCCGGAACAGGGCATTCTTCAAATTTCAGCCATTTCCGGTGATCGCCGGCGTTAGAGGTCACCGGGGAGCAATTAGACAGTACTACACAGAGAGGTTGAGTAGATGAACTCACTGATGGCTTTAATTTGGCAGGAGATGATCTGTAGAGTGCTGGCACCGTGAGCCTCCTCGATGGCTCGCCGGAGAAGACGACGACAGCGAAGAAGTTTGGAAATTGGTTAACTCCTGGTGATGTGTGGAGGGAGCTGCTGAGCACAGGAGTGCTTATATAGGCCAGGCGAAGATGGTGAAGGGGAACAATGAAGTAATTGGCTGCTGTGATGAGATCGGTTGCGTGCTGGAGCAGTAGCGGCGAAGAAACAGCAAGAGCGGTGATGCGACGGCGACAAGCTTTCAACTGATCACAATGTCGCCTCATCGGGACCTGGCAAAGCTTGTAGCAAGCGGTGGCGACAAGTACTGGCGCGGCGAAGCTACGTGGCGATGAATTGCTGACAAAAGTCACTACTGGTCGCGTGGGGAAGCAGGCGCTGGTCGTCGACGTTGCAGCGACGCTGCCACGGTGACGGCTGAGGCGAGGACACGTGCGCAACAGCATGCACGATCAAGTTGCAAGCGAAGCTTCACCAGCGGCAAGCAACCACGGCGCAAGGAAACCACGGCGAGCCCTGGTCGTGTACAGCAGTTGGCCTGGTCGAAAATGGACTGATTTGCAATACTTGATTTTCACATTTGGACCAATCTGTAATTCTGGAGATTTGGAAGGTTAGAGTTGAATTTGATTTCACTAATCTGGTAGATTATATTCAACAAGGTATTTGGCAAAGGTAATTGATAAGATTTGACACATTTGAATAGTTTTCGATACAAACTGAAAATAGGGTAATTTAGGGTAACGTCAGATTTAAGTTTTGTTGATTTCGAATTCTGGCATTTAGGGTTCGATTTTGATATCTGCACAGAAGAGAAACTTGTGGCAAATAGCATTTTGAGAAGATTTGCTGAAGAAATTCTGAATTTGAAGTTAATCTGGAGATTTTAGCCTTTTTGGGTTTTCAGATATCAGATAAGGACTAATTTGCGATAACTCTTGGACTGATTTGTGAAAAGAGTCTAGATGATAAAATCTGGCTACCAACTTTCTGGTTTAAGGTATTGGCATACCCATGATCATATTCCAGGAATAATCTTGTCTGAACTTGGTCAAGATTTTGATTAAATCTGTATTTCTGAAACTTAGGGTTTTTAAGTAATATAAGGTATTTCTGTTTTCGAAAACAGAAGAAGTTGATAAATCTGGGAGTTAGAGATAGAATTCGATCTAGGTTCTGAAGGCTTTTTGATTCAGGATAACTAATAGATCACATCTGAACAATCTGATCTTGATTTGAGGTCACAGGATAGATTTTGGAGATTTTAGGGCTTAGAATAGATACTAATCTGGCTAATACTACAGATACATGCATGCGTGCTATTGATGAAAAAGGAAGTTTTCACCCCTAACTCAGGGTGTTACAGTTTGACTACAAGAAAAATTCCAGGATATTATAGACGGTTCAGACCTTATCACCATATGTGATAGTATAGCAGACTGTTGATTTTATAATTATCACAGACAGTTATGAAGAAAATACCGACTGTGATAGTAAAGCGGACGATTTTTGACGAGGATTGACACCCGGATCGCTTCTAATAAACTTTTGGTTCAAGACAAGTTCGAACCAGACATGTATCTGGTGATGCGGACTCAAGCTATTCTGAGGGGCATCACCATGAGGTCGCAAGCTTTACGCGATCAGGTCGCGGGTTTTGTGCGATCAGACCGTAAATCTTGCGCGGTCAGAAGTTCATAGGCTATACGCGAACTACATATTCGCGATATTGCGCGGTCAGAACATCTGCCGATCAGGATACTTGGGATTTATCTATTCGGTTGCCTATACAACAGGATATTCTAAGTATCCCGAAGATTCCTACACGTGGAGAATCAACCGTCAGGAGGTTAACACGTACAGTTATCCATGAATAACACGTGTTTAACCTACATGGAGGTTAAAAGCAGTTCCAAAAACCGCATCCAACCGTCCGTGCAACCGATTGATGCAGTTTCCTTCACATGGCACCCTTTCAAACAGTATAAAAGGATGGCACGAAGCATCAATCAGGAAAAAAGAGGAAAAATGATCTAAGTTAGCCAAGTCTACGGCACACCTCATATAGCATTTTAATAAGCCTTCTTTGGTTTCTTTGTACACTCTTACAGGAAAAATCCTCGCCTGTGAGGACTTTTTCCTCCAATTGTAAACCTTTTACCATACTTAGTGAAATCTCAACAGGACGTAGGGCTTTTACTCCCACCATCGAGGGCCCGAACCTGTCTAAACTCTCTGTGCTCCTGTTTACTATTGTTCAGCATACCTTCCCGAAGGGTCATCTTGAAAGGTCTCACAGTTATAAATTCTGCATAAGTTCAGCTGAGGACTCTGAGTCCGAATCGTCGATAGCTGGCGCCCACCGTGGGGCCTTTCTCAAGGCGTCTTAATTGAAATTCGGAGGTTCGCCGAAACATGGCTGGAGCATATGATTCCGAGAATGATTTCGATCTCGAGGATTATGCCCATATACCAATGCCTTCTCCAAGCGATCCTGTTCCGATGGAAGAGGTCGAAGGCCAGAATCTTCCCCAGGCTGAATCATCTCCCCAAGTCATGTTAATCGACCAGGAGGTAACTGGCACAAGGTCAGAACCCATAGAGGTTCTTAATGTGCTAGGTGATGAGTCCGGCCCGTCATATGATCCCCTTGAGGGAAAATATGATGGTGACCCCGAAATTAGCCCAGGAAGGTTCGACCCTGATAACCTCCACCGTCTCTTTGATTTCGAGTCCGATTCGGAACAAACCGAGATGTTCTCCCCATCGGCGACCTCTCTCCCTAGGCAGTTTGCTGCGTTGTCGGAAGAAACTCCCGATCAACAGGCTGCCAGGGAAGAACAAGATCGCAAACAGAAGGAGGAGCAAGATCTCGAGCAACAAAACAACGAACTACGCAGGACTGCCCTAGAGGCTCTTCAAGATGCGCAGGCTCGTTACGATGCTGCCCCGAGTTCTTCTCGACGGTTGCGTGGTTGTAGACGTGACCAGACTCCTTCTTTGCCACCGGAGCATTTCCCAGTGGACGAAGAAACAGTAACACCTGGTGCCCCTAGGAGAAGTACCCATGGTCGACTGCGATCTATCGTGGAAGTCATGCGCAATTTTCCTCCTACGGTCACGGATGCGCAGAGACCGGCCTTTTTCAGGATCCTGGCGGAAAGACTGGATGAGGTCGCATCCGAGGCGACCCCGACAGCCTCTTCCCGCTCAGTGACACATTCCCGTGAACGAGATGGTCCTCATTCTGGCTCTGGCCAACGGAATTACCCGCCGCCTATACCGTCCCGACAGGACAAATATCGGCGAATGCAGGACTCTCGTAGTAGGGATCGAGTTCCCGTTCATTCTCGTTTGGGACCCCGAGTAACCTCTCCATTAAATGAGTTTGCTCGAAACCCGACCGAAAGTCGCAGGACGGTTCACGGTCCTTACGTTGGTTGCAAAGCTTTCTCGCCTGGCCTACGAGCAGTCGTTTGGCCCGATAAGTTTCGACCAGGGGCCATTGAGAGGTTTGATGGAACTCAGAACCCATCCGAGTTTCTTCAGATCTATATTACTGCCATCCAAGCAGCAGGAGGCGATGACAAGGTCATGGCTAACTACCTGCCAACAGTCCTCGTAGGACCGGCTAGAACTTGGTTGTTCAATCAGCCTGAGGGTTCTATCTACAATTGGGAAATGCTATGCGATGCCATCCTCAGCAATTTCCAAAACTGTTACCAAAAGCAGGGTAAGGAGGACGACTTGCATAGATTGCGGCAAACTTCGACCGAAACGCTTCGGCAGTTTGTCAAGAGGTTTGTCGGGGTAAGAAATACCATCCCGAACATATCTGATGGCTCCGTAATCAGGGCATTTAAGCATGCCGTTCGATACCGGAGATTCACTGAAGAGTTGCTCATCCACCCTCCTCGATCAGTGGCCGATCTGTTCGATATGGCTGATCGATACTCCGATGCAGCCGAGGCAGTCGAATGGAACCGAATGGTTGACAAGGGGGACCTACCGCCCCAACCAGGCTTCAAGGATGCCAAGAAAGAAGATTCAAGCAAAAAGCCGGAGTCTTCACCGGGCGGGAAGTCAAAAAAGTCAAAGAGGAACCGCTCTGGACAGTACCGTGAGGTCGCGGTCGCGGAGAAACCACCTTCGACCAAAGGTAATAAGTCTTCTTTTAAAAGTAAAACTGCTTCTGGTGGCCAGGATTCCGACCAGCCAGAAAAATCAACTAACCCGCAGGAGGGCAAAAGGTGGTGTCCACTCCACAACTCCGCAGGCCACGATCTCAAAAACTGCAGGAGTTGGTTGAAACAGCTGGATGATTTCTACCAAGGAGCTGGGCCAATGCCGACCTTACCGCCTAAAGAGCAGGCATGCGGGGTCAGAGACGTCGATGGAGACGAAGAAATGGCTTACCAGGTACCTCAAAATCATGTTAATGTCATTTTCGGAGGTTCCTCCTCTTTCGTTTCCAAAAGGCAGTTTAAAACCTTTTGCCGAGAGGTTAACCAAACGGAGACATCCCTTGGTGAACCTCAATATCCCCGTTGGTCGGATATGCCTTTGACGTTCGATCGCGCTGACTGTCCTGTGGGGCTAACTCGACCATTGAGGTTACCTCTGGTTATTACCCCAATCATCAGTAACGCGAGAGTCGAAAGGGTCCTGATCGATGGGGGAAGTTCCCTTGATCTTTTATTGGTCAAGACTCTCGACGAGATGCAAATTCCTCGTTCAAAGATCAAGCCCATAATCCATCCGTTTTATGGGATAATCCCAGGCCCCTCCATGATGCCATTGGGACAAGTGGTCCTCCCGGTCACTCTGGGAGAACCAGATAACTTTCGAACAGAATTGGTTACTTTCGATGTAATCGATTGTGATTCAGCTTATAATGCAATCTTTGGCAGGCCGACTCTTGCTAAGTTCATGATGGCAACGCACTATGCTTATCAGTGCGGGAAGTTGCCTGGCCCCAAAGGTGTCATTTCGGTCCGAGGTAGTCGCAACGTGGCGCTCACGTGCGACCGGCTATCTTTGGAGATGGTCGATCAACTTCCCCTCCGGGACGCTCAGGTCGCCACTGTCGCCAACGATGCGATCAGGGCTGCTCCTCGACCAGATGAGAAACTCAAACAAGTTCCTTTGTACCCAGATGACCCATCCAAGACAATTCGGGTTGGGTCAGCCCTGGATGACAAATAGGAACTCGACCTCGTTGCTTTCCTCCGGGCTAACGCAGATGTGTTTGCGTGGAAACCGTCCGACATGCCCGGTGTCCCAAGGGAAGTAATTGAGCACAGGTTAGCAATTCGACCTGGACAACGACCAATAAAGCAAAAGCTCAGGCGTTTTGCCACCGACCGACAGGAAGCCATCCGAGAAGAGTTAGACAAACTCTTACAAGCCGGGTTTATCCGCGAAGTGAATCACCCGGACTGGCTCGCCAATCCGGTCATGGTCCGCAAGTCAAATGGCAAGTGGCGCATGTGCGTCGACTATACTAGCCTCAACAGTGCCTGTCCGAAGGACGACTTTCCCCTTCCCCGCATCGACCAGCTGGTTGACTCCACTGCGGGTTGCGAACTGATGAGTTTTCTGGATGCCTACTCAGGATATCATCAAATTAGCATGGCAGAAGACGATGAAGAGAAAACTGCCTTCATCACCCCGTTCGGCACATACTGCTACGTCAGAATGCCGTTCGGTCTCAAGAACGCTGGTTCCACGTACCAGCGCTTGATGCAAAAGACCTTTCTTTCCCAGATAGGGCGTAATCTCGAAGCATATGTAGACGACTTGGTTGTAAAAAGCACCAAAAGATTGTCTCATTTGGACGATCTTGCTGAAACCTTCTGTAACTTGAATCGCTTTGGAATAAAATTGAACCTGGAGAAATGTTCTTTCGGGGTTTCTTCAGGAAAGCTTCTTGGTTTTCTTGTGTGTTCCAGGGGCATTGAAGTTAATCCTGAGAAAATCAGAGCTATTGAACAAATGAGGTCGCCCTCGACCATGAAGGATGTTCAACGCCTGGCTGGTCGCATGGCGGCTTTAAGTCGCTTTATATCACGATTAGGCGAAAGGGGACTACCTTTCTTTAAAGCCTTGCGGAAACATCATAACTTCACATGGTCCGACGAGGCCGAGAAAGCATTTCAGGAGGTAAAAACATATCTTTCCAGTCCGCCGGTATTGGTGTCTCCTGAAAAGGAAGAACCATTGCTTCTGTATTTGGCGGCCACCCCACACGCGGTCAGCGCAGTTCTGATCGCGGAAAGGGAAGGAGTGCACAGACCCGTCTACTATGTGAGCGAAGTACTTCATGGTCCTAAGGAGCGCTACCCTGAGGTCCAGAAGATACTTTACGCCCTACTGATGGCTTCCCGTAAGCTACGACATTACTTTCAAGCACACAAGATCACAGTACCCTCCTCTTTTCCTTTAGGGGATATTGTCCGAAATCCAGAAAAATCTGGTCGAATCGCCAAATGGGCGGTCGAATTCGGTGCCTTCGAGATCCATTTCACCCCTCGCACGGCGGTTAAGTCTCAGGTTTTGGCCGACTTTGTGGTCGAATGGACCAACCTTGAGCCACCCGTGCAGTTGGCAAAGGAACTGGAGTGCCCCGATTATTGGACAATGTATTTTGATGGCTCCCGTAGTTTTCAACACTCGGGGGCTGGAGTGGTCTTAGTTACGCCTCAGGGCGAACAGCTTAAGTATGTCATTCAACTACACTTTGTTGCAACCAACAATGCAGCAGAGTATGAAGGTCTTCTTGCAGGGCTCCGGGCAGCAAAATTCCTCGGAGTCCGTCGATTAGTGGTGAGGGGGGACTCACAGCTGGTCGTGAACCAGGTAAACAAGGAGTACAGCACCTCCGATGAGACAATGGCTCATTACCTGGGGGAAGTGAGGAGATTGGAAAAACACTTCGGTCACTTCGAAGTCCAATACATCCCGCGAAAGGACAATATTCTCGCAGACCAATTATCCAAAATTGGATCCTCACGCTCATCCGCTCCGGCAGGAGTGTTCATTGAACACTTGGACCATCCTTCGATCATGACTTCGATCGAGGATGATCCGGCAATAGCCTTCGTTGCCAACCTCGGTCAGGAACAAGATTGGACTCATCCATTGAGGGTCTATCTTGAACATGGGACCCTACCCGAGGACGAAACCAAAAGCGATCGGTTAATTCGAAAGGCGCGTCTGTACAAACTCATAGATGGGGTTATGTACAGAAAGGGAACTCAAGGAGTATTCATGCGCTGCATATCTCAGGAGGAAGGAAAATCCCTCCTGAAAGAGATACATGACGGTGTATGCGGTGCACACGCGTCATACCGAACACTCGTCGGAAAAGTTTTTCGACAGGGATTCTACTGGCCTTCGGCACTCGATGATGCCAAGCTTATGGTCAAGATGTGTCCACAGTGTCAGTTTCATGCAAGACAGGTTCATCAACCTGCTTATGCATTGCAAACTATTCCTCTCGCATGGCCTTTTGCGATCTGGGGAATGGACATCGTCGGTCCTATGCCACAAGCGGTCAATGGGTACAAGTTTCTGTTCGTAGCCATTGACACGTTCACAAAGTGGATTGAGGCCGAACCAGTACGAAATATTACTGCATCAGCCGCACAAAAGTTCTTTCACAAGAACGTTGTGGCACGATTTGGTGTTCCAAACCGTCTCATCACAGACAACGGTTCTCAGTTCGCTAGCGGTCTTTTCCTAGACTACTGCGATCAGATTGGGACCAAGGTGTGCTTTGCTTCCGTGGCACATCCACAAAGCAATGGTGCCGTAGAACGGGCCAATGGGCAAGTATTGCAAGGCATCAAAAAATGTGTTTTTGATCGCCTCAAGACCCGCTCGGGGGCTTGGGCAGACGAGCTCTATACTGTTCTATGAGCACTACGGACTACCTCTAGTCGAGCCACCGGTGAGACACCCTTCCATTTGGTCTATGGAGCCGAGGCTGTGTTGCCTATGGAAGTAAGTATTGGATCTGTTCGCACGAATCAATTCGAACAGGTCAACCAATCCGAACAGCAATCGCGAGATCTCATCCTCCTGGAAGAACGGGGTGATCGCGCCCTGATTAAGTCCGCGGTATACTTGCAGGCTCTACGCAAGTATCACAGTAAAAAGGTGCGACCACGTGATCTCAACGTTGGCGACTTGGTTTTACGAAAAATTCAAGACCAGTCTAACCGCAATAAATTCTCCCCAAAATGGGAAGGACCATACACTGTCGTCTCAGTGCCGCGGCCAGGATCTGCGCGGTTAGCCATGGAGGATGGTCAGATTTTGTCCAATACTTGGAACATCGATCAACTTCGCAAGTTTTACGTGTAAGTATTCCAATCACTTTTTTCCTGTTCAATTAGCATCTGTTCATAAAAAGCATGTCTTGTTTTCATACAATGAGTGTTTTTCTTTAAAGCCCAAATTATAGAAATTCGACCTGGGGCTGATCGCCGGCGGTTAGGTTATTACAGCATTTTTCAACCGGATTCGCTGGTCAATCTCATGATCACTTCCAGATAAGTCACTCCTAAATAAGCCGTTTCTCAACGCACACGGAACTATCTGGCTAGTCTTCGGTCATCTGGGTGGCTATCAGTTTGCAATAAGGTTAAAATGTTACTTTAATCTTGACCATTGGCTTGAAGCGCATATCCCTAGTCATCATACTTATGTTTTCCCCTCTGCTTAAAATACTAAGGCTTCAGTATTCACAAAACAGAGGCGGGGGCTAGAGGAATATACTTATAGTATGAAACTTATGATGTGAATATGCACTTTCTTTTGAAAAAATAGTTTTACATACATGGCATTGTAATTACAATTGTTGGGTTACAAAATGTAAGGATCATTCGATCCTCAGCTCAGTCAAGAGTTTGTCAACGAAGGGCTTAACTTCTTCAATAACGGCGTCAAGCAGTTCTTCACTCTCGACCTCAACCGGTCCCACCAGCGCGCTCAGATTCGCATCTGGGCCATGGTGAAGTCGAACCCGGCTGAGTACAGCAGAAGCGGCTGATCGGACTCTCGTCCTGATTGTCTCTTCACGTCGCCGTAAATCTCCAGGGAGATATTCGAGCAGTGATTCTGCTTGAGTTGTGAGCAGTGATGCCCAATCGCTGACACTTGGGTCATCCTTCCTCAACTCTACCACGTTGGTATTCAAAAGGCTGGCTATGGCCTTCAGTTTTTCGAAGACCAGTAGGCTCAACTCTTTGACCGCTTGGTCGGTATGGTTGAGCGCGGACTCGAGAAGTATCTTGTCCTTGCCGAGCTGTGTAATGTGACCTGCTTGCGCTGTACAGAGAAAAAGAGGTTATTAACAAGAAACGGCTTTAAGTCTTCTCAAATTGAGAATCGACTTACCAGCCTTCTCAGACTGAAGTTTATTGATTTCAGTCCGTAGTTTCTTGAACTCTGTAACTGAGTTCAGCCTTATCTTGGCTAACTCTTTCTTCAAGAATGTAACCTCTCTGCAGCAAAATCAGGTCAGTCACAATTAAAGCCTACTTATATTAACAGAAGAATGACGATCCTCACTTGCGCAAGCCGTCACGATCTTTTTGAACAGCCGCCATGCTAGCCATTGCAGCATGCGACTGGCTCGTCACCCATGACAAGCCCTGTGATACAAAGCAAGAGAGTCAAGTATGCTCTAAATGCGATTCAAGTGCCGAAACAGGGGTGATCATACCTTCATAAACTTATTTAAAGCGGCATCATCCATGCTAGCAGGGATCCTTGCTAACGCGCCGGAAGTGCCTGCGACAGGGACAGTTGATGGGAGCACCGGCTGGACGCCACCCCCAGAGGTCACTGGTTGCGACCTGGTCCCTGTACTTGTTTCACCTCCCGCGGTCCGGATGATTTCCTGGACCACGGGAGTAGAGCGCTCTTCATTAGAGGCTCCCTCATCAGCCCTAGCCTCAACCTCCCCAGTGGCGGTTGAAGGTGTAGGTGCTGTCTTCTTTTGCCTAACAGGAAGAATGGGTCAGGCAGCTTTTATCTAAGATTACTGTCAAGTAAGAGTTCTTACCTTATTTGAAATCCCATTCGTTCCTGGGACTTCTGGGAAATTTCCCCTTGCGAAGGAGAGCCGTCTCCGGTTCTTGCCTTCCTTATGGTAAATAAGACAGCACCCCCCTGGAAATGTCATGTTATAGGCATATTCTTAGGGAACGGGTAAAAACACATAGAAAGATCTTTGCCTGGGCCACCGGGCTAACTGGTGGGGCTGCATCCGAAGGCCTTGGCGATTCCTGAGTTGCTGGAACCGTCACAGCCGGCCTTTGTTCGTCTACCTCCTCCTCTGTCCGCGGAGGAGGAGGATTTTCCTCCCTGGAACCCCCAGTGGTCTCAGGGGGAAGCTCTCCTTCCTGTATGTGCATTACCTTATCAAATGTGCAGAAAGAGCTATGGAGGGAATGATCGAAAAGATCCTTTACCTTAGTCGTCCCTTCGACCAGGGAAGCAGAGATGATTGACCCTGAAACCTCAGGGGCTTCAGGAATTGGAAGGTCATCCGCGACCACAAGATCTTCGGTGGTCGCAGGGTCAGCCACGGCCACCTCTTCGGCAGCTGTGGTTTCTGCGGTGCAGCTTGGGGCATCGCTGGATGGAAGATCCGCGATCTTCCTCCTTCGAAGCATCAGAGGAACGTCATCCTCTTCCTCCTCGCTCCCCTCTCCCTGTACGACGAAGAAGTGATTCCATGTCGCGCCTGAAAAAGTAGCAGGAATGCGATATCTTACCGCAGTCTTTCTTGCGGGACGAGGAACGCTTCGTGAAGACCCCTCCCCAGGGTTCAGCTTGGTCCTCTTAGGGGCAGGACTCTTTGTCCTGGGTCTCTGGGAGACCTTCTTCACATTCTTCGCCGCCGGCTTCTTCAGAGAGCCGACATTTTCACTTGGGAATGTCGCGTCCGCGAACCTCCCTAGGAGCTATTTTCATTCCAATGAAATTGATTAGTGCTGGACATGCATGAGACCTGCAAAACATAGGCCAAGTGGAAAGTGTACCTTTCGGCGCTCCTGTTTAAGGTCGTCGCCGGCATGAATCAAGCTTTGGGGGCGAGGCGATCCCTTGGGGCCCTCTACCTCGGCGTTGTACGCCCTGAGGAGGTAGTTAGTCCGCCTCTCAATCTCGGCTGAGGGCAGGACTGTTCCCAGATACGAGTTAAATTGATGCATTTCAAAAATGACATAAAAGGATTTCAATGTCAGAAATGAATACCTTCGTTATAGTCCAAGGTAGTGTCCGCCATGGACTTGATCTCCCAAGCCGGATGAGCCCTTTCACGCAGGGGGCTCACCCGATTCTTCACAAAGTCTCGGATGACGTCACGTGCCGTCAGCCCTTTTTCGACTAAGTGAAGGATCACCTCGGCATGCTTCATGAACTCCGCGTTCATCGCCGGGAGAGTATCCAACTCGCTCGGCTTCTCCGGCCGCGAGTTCTCAAACCACAACCCGCTCTCGGTCGGCGGGGTGCAGTAAAACCATTTCTGGTGCCACCCGTGCACTGAGTCTCGCAGGGGCGGGGAGGGATACTCCTTTTTATCCCTCAGCCGGAAGTAGATGCATCCGGCGGCGTTGGTGCTCTTCGACCACGACGAAAAGTAGAATCGTCGGAAAAGATCCACGCTGGGATATATTCCGACGAAGGCTTCACAGAGATGCTGGAATACTGCAAGGATCAGCATCGCGTTGGGGTGGAGGTTGATCAGTTCCCACCCGTAATGCTCAAGGATATCCTTAAGGAACCGACTCTCAGGGAATCGGAACCCGCAACGCAAATACTCCTCAAAAACCACCAACTCGCCTTCTTGGACAGTTGGGGTTTCTCGGTCCTTCTCCGCAGGTCGCCAGTTAATAAGCAGCCGTGGAGAAAGGATCTCCTCCTTCTCTAGCGCCATCAGGCTCTCCTCATAATGATGAATGGATCTGCTCCAGGACGCCATCTTTGGTGTAGAATCAAAGGGGAAGCTGGCGATTTGAGGAAGATGAAGGCTGAAGAAAGTGAGGGTTTTGAGCGGCGGGAATTCTAAGGGTTTTTTCGCGGCTGAGTGGCTTCCTCAAGAAGCTACCTACTGCTTTTTATAGACCCAAGGCGACGCATTAATGAGTAAACGGCTCGTTTCAAACGTTCCATTGAGTGCTTTATTCATTTCCCATAATGGATACTGTCTCTGATGGACCCGATAAAGTACTCAGGCGTCGGATCTGAAACAAAAAGACTTTTTTGTTTTGGAAACTGAAAGTGTAAAAGGACTGAAAAATTCTCAGTACTTTTCAGAGGGCATTTTTTCCTTTTTTATACTTTGAACATTTTTTTCGAAAAAATCATGTAACTCAATTTTTGATATACTGGAATATTTCTAATTGGGTTATGGTTTTATCGAAATCATGTTTTAGGCTGAAACTTCGATCCTAATCGGAGTGACGGCCTGACCAAGTCCCAACTCTGGTCGAACCTTAGTTCTGACCGCGGCTTTAAAACTGATCGCGGAATCAGGGCAGGTCGCGGTGCTTTTTTTCTTAAAAGTGATTTTGATCGCAGAACTAAAATTTCCTGTGTATGAATGGTCGCGAACGTAAAGTTCATGGCTATATTTTCGCACAGAAGATGTGGAGAATATTTCATGAGAAATAAAGAACTTTTATTTCTTACATTCTTTACATACAAAAGGGATGCAGTCGATCAAAACATCGACTTGCTCCGAAAGAAGTTTACAAAGTTCCCCAAGGGACATATTGTTGTTAGTAGGATCTACACTGACAAGCCCCAAGGAACTAGCAACTACCCTAAGTCTATCTATATCGTCCCTAACCACAGACGCACTATTGTCCCTAATCAAGTCAGAGAGTTCTCGCTGTTGCTGAGCGAAGTCCCTCTCTCGACGGAAATGGTGCGCCTCTTCTCGGGATCGATCAAAACATTCTGCTAAACGTAGAATCTTCGAGGCCATCTCCTCGGTCTTCTTCTCCAGGGCATTCTTCTCTTCCAGAAGGGTCTGTCCAGAAGGAAGAGATGGAGCAGTAGAAGGCTGATCGCTGGGGCCTCCTACCTCCTGCATTTTGCAAAAGTTAGTCATACTAACTAAAATTATCAGCAAAAAGGGAGAAGAATTGTTACCTGTCCCGGTGCATAACTCGTTGATACACCCATCTTGGGAGGAAGATCATCATATGGTGGAAGAGCAACCTTCCCAGAAGAAGATTGCTTCGCCAACCCAATATGGCAATCATCTGATCGAGGGATAGTCACCGCTTGCCGACCAGGATGTTGATCACCCAAAAGGATGGGGGAATTGGATGTGAAGGGATCTTTCTCTAAGGATAAAGGCCTAACTTGTCGAGAGGCATGAACAGGGGAGGGTCAAAGGAACTGAAGGAAGAAAGAAACTCGCTACATTCTTCACCTTTGTTCCACTAGAAGATCCTTCGTCAACCTTGGGTTTCTTCCTTAAGGGAGACAGGACTTCATTCGTTTGAGACCCTTGTTCGACAATTTCCCCTTCATCGCTCTCAATCTCGATGATTTCGTGATCTGCCATTGGGAGGAGTATGTGAAAAGGAAGGAGGCCAGGTAACAAGAAAAAGACTTAGGCGTGAAAGGGAAATTGTAAATCTTTACGTGTCCAGGGGTCTGGTATTTATAGCCGCCAGGGCGACGGTTCGCCTCCCAGACACCTCGGGTTTCGTTAAGACATTTACAATTTTACCTCGAGATAAAAATCTCTACGGCGCCACCATTGCCCGTCACGTAATGTTAGAACTCGTCTTGAAAAACCAACCGTTTTCACTTAGTGCGCCACTAAGTGGAGAAGTTAAAGGGCCGGGTTAAAAATCCAATGCACGGTTTTTAAATTCGAAATAAACATGTCTCTTCGTTTTCTCCGAATTTGGGGGCTAGCTGACGAGGATTGACACCCGGATCGCTTCTAATAAACTTTTGGTTCAAGACAAGTTCGAACCAGACATGTATCTGGTGATGCGGACTCAAGCTATTCTGAGGGGCATCACCATGAGGTCGCAAGCTTTACGCGATCAGGTCGCGGGTTTTGTGCGATCAGACCGTAAATCTTGCGCGGTCAGAAGTTCATAGGCTATACGCGAACTACATATTCGCGATATTGCGCGGTCAGCCAAACCCCGCGGTCAGAACATCTGCCGATCAGGATACTTGGGATTTATCTATTCGGTTGCCTATACAACAGGATATTCTAAGTATCCCGAAGATTCCTACACATGGAGAATCAACCGTCAGGAGGTTAACACGTACAGTTATCCATGAATAACACGTGTTTAACCTACATGGAGGTTAAAAGCAGTTCCAAAAACCGCATCCAACCGTCCGTGCAACCGATTGATGCAGTTTCCTTCACATGGCACCCTTTCAAACAGTATAAAAGGATGGCATGAAGCATCAATCAGGAAAAAAGAGGAAAAATGATCTAAGTTAGCCAAGTCTACGGCACACCTCATATAGCATTTTAATAAGCCTTCTTTGGTTTCTTTGTACACTCTTACAGGAAAAATCCTCGCCTGTGAGGACTTTTTCCTCCACTTGTAAACCTTTTACCATATTTAGTGAAATCTCAACAGGACGTAGGGCTTTTACTCCCACCATCGAGGGCCCGAACCTGTCTAAACTCTCTGTGCTCCTGTTTACTATTGTTCAGCATACCTTCCCGAAGGGTCATCTTGAAAGGTCTCACAGTTATAAATTCTGCATAAGTTCGGCTGAGGACTTCGAGTCCGAATCGTCGACAATTTTGAGCTCGGAACCGTCTGTAATATTCTAATTATCACCGACAGTTCAGATGTCAAAACCGTCTGTGATATTTCTGTCATAGTTCTACACAAATGCACCGATATTACCGACGGTTTAAAGTGAAACCCATCAGTGATAGTTTCTGTGATATTCTGTTCTACAAAAATGCACCGATATTACCGATGGTATTATATAGGACCGTCTATATTGAACCTGGTATAAAAGGTCTTTTAGCAGATGTATTGAGCTAGTCGTACACTCTTGCTCGACATACTGTCCAGTTGGAAGAGATCTGGGGCAAGGAAGAGCAATATCTCAAAAGGGGAGCATTTGCGGGCAACAAATTTGAAGATCCAAGGTTGGTACTTGCTCTTGAGGCATACACATTACTTGATATCATCACCAATATCGATCTCCATTGATTGATCAAATTAGAGGGAGAGGGAGGGGAAGCTACAGTAGCAAATCCTGGTTGTAACTCATTTTTGACCTATAGTTATTTAATTGCTTTATGATGTGTGTTATCCACGCCCCCAATTAGTTATACTAACTAATTGCTTGCAGTTCAAGTAGTAGTTAACTAGTTATACCGCAAACTCCACATCAAACACTAGCTAGCTAGATATATAATTTATTGCGTGTCGACAGTACGTAGAGTATTACTAAATAGCATGTGTATGAATTTAATTAATTGCAGATGGTCCATCGAGACTGGATGTATAATGGCAACCGAGTGAGTGAGGAATACATGAAAGGTGTTTTAGATTTCCAAAAAGTTGCTGAGCAAGACATGGCGAAGAAGGGTTTACCATATATGTACTGTCCTTGCGTAGACTGCCAGAATCTTAAGATGTTCACCAGCTCATCTCAAATTGTCGCCCACTTGATCTGACGTGGTTTCCAAAAGGGGTACACGTGTTGGGTCCACCATGGAGAAGAGCCAACTGCAGAAACAAGTGCTAGTCAGGGTGAGGAACAAGACATGTCGGTCCCAACGACGACTTCGATAAGGATATGCCAGAGGATGACAATTTAGATGACATGTTGCGTGATGTGGAAGGAAATTACAGTGAAAGGGAGTTTGGCAAATTCAAACGCTTGATTGAGGACTCAGAAAAGCCATTGTTCCTTGATTGCAAGTCGAAGTACACAAAATTGGCCTCCGTGCTTGAACTGTTAAAATTGAAGGCAAGTAACAGCTGGACCAACAAGAGTTTCATGGCACTGTTAGATCTTTTGGCGGACATGCTTCCGGAAGGAAACGAGTTGCCAAAAAACACCTACCAAGCGAAAAAGCTGTTGTGTCCCTTGGGAATGGAAGTAGAAAGGATACACGCATGCCCTAATGATTGCATCATTTATCGTAATGACTACAAGAATATGCATGTTTGTCCGGTGTGCGGCGCATCCCGCTGTAAGCATAAGGACCGAAACGACGATGGCGACTGCGTTGAGATAAAGCAAGGACCTTTTGCTAATTAAGGTGTTGTGGTATTTGCCCGTCATTCCCCGCTTGCAGCGTTTGTTTGCAAACTGTAAAGAGGCAAAATTATTGCGTTGGCACTTGGAAGACCAGAAGAAGGATGGAAAGCTGAGACACCCCGTTGATTCTTCTCAGTGGAGAAACATCAACAGGGAATTTGTTAACTTCAGAGCGGAATTGAGGAATATAAGGTTCGGGTTGAGTATCGATGGAATTAATCCTTTTGGTAACATGAGCAATCAGCATAGCACTTGGCCTGTTCTTTTGTGTATCTACAACCTGCCTCCTTGTTTGTGTATGAAGCACAAGTACATCATGATGTCTCTACTTATCTCAGGACCAAAACAACCTAGAAACGATATTGATGTGTACCTAACACCATTGATAGAGGATCTCCTAACAATGTGGAATGAAGAGGTGCAGGTATGGGACACATACAAACGAGAGACCTTCATCCTACATGCTATGATATTCTGCACCATCAACAATTTCCCTGCCCTTGGAAATTTGTCGGGCAGTAGTACGAAAGGAGCCAAAGCCTATCCCCACTACGAAGATGAGACTGAGAGCGTGTGGCTGAAGAATTGCAGGAAAACAGTGTACATGCATCACCGTAGGTTTCTTCCGAAGAATGACGCGTATCGTAAGAGGAAGAGGGAATTTGACGGCCACAACGAAGATGGTTCAGCCCTGAAGCCTACGCGCGGGAAAGAAGTTTACTCACGGGTGAAGGACATAGACGTTGTGTTTGGAAAGGGTCGTAAATTGAAACACCGCACGAAGAACACTTGGAAGAAGAGATCGATATTTTCGGACATACCATATTGGGAGCATTTAGAGGTTCGTCATTGCATTAATGTCATGCATGTAGAGAAGAATGTTTGCGACAGTTTAATCGGCCTATTGCTGAACATTCCGGGGAAGACAAAGGATGGCGTCAATGTGCGGTGTGACATGATCGAAATGAAAATCAGGCCCAAGCTAGCACCAAGAGAGGACGATAAAGGCCATATATACCTCCCCCTGCATGCTACACTTTGTGCAAGGCTGAGAGGAAAGAACTCTGTAAGTGTCTCTATGGTGTTAAAGTTCCATCGGGTTACTCCGCAAATATGAAAAAGCTTGTGTCCATGGGCGATTTGAAATTGCTGGGTATGAAGTCTCATGATTGTCACGTGTTGATGACACAAATGCTTCCTGTTGCCGTTCGGAGTATTCTGCCGCATAAGGTCAGAGAGACGATCACTAGGCTGTGTTATTTCTTCAATGCAATTTCTTGCAAGGTCATTGATCTCGAGGGACTAGATTCTCTACAGAGCGAGGTGGTTTGAACTCTCTGTCAGCTTGAGATGTATTTTCCTCCGTCGTTTTTTGATATCATGGTCCATCTCACCATCCACCTTGTCAGAGAAATCAAGATATGTGGACCCGTGTTCCTACGTTATATGTATCCATTCGAGAGGTACATGGGTGTACTTAAGGCCTACGTGAGGAATCGGTCTCGGCCCGAGGGTAGCATTGTCGAAGGTTATGCAGCGAAAGAGGTGTTGAGTTTTGCGTCGATTACATGGCTGAGGTAGAAGCAATAGGAGTTCCTGTGTCTCGTCATGTGGGGAGGCTTGATGGTGTTGGCACTATTGGACGGAGAGCCATCACTCCTAATTTTGATATGTACTCGAAAGCACATTTTTGGGCTTGCAACACATGACGGAGATGTCTACGTACATCGATGTCGTGGTATTGCGAATACCCCGGCAGGTTTTGTGGACGATCCTAGCGAAGAAAATACGACGCGAGCTGACCGGGTGACTAGTCCTCCCCTGCCGGACAAGCACAACAAATGACACGAGGGTTTATACAGGTTCGGGTCCCGGTGGGGGCCCTAGTCCTGTCGGCGTGCTCTCTACCGGGGTCGGCTGGGGAAGCTCTCCCGTGGGGAGGGGCTCCGTAGCACACCTGTGAGAATGTCTATTCTACCAATAATGAGTAAGTTGTTCTTTACAAGAGGTGTACAAGGGCTTTTATAGCCCCAAAAGAAGCAAAAAGACTAAACTACCCCGCCCGCTACCGTTGGGTCAAAGGGTAGCAACGTCCTTCCCCCGGCCAGGCCCCTCGGATGATTGACAGGTGTTCGCTGATTCCCGAGGCACTCCTCGCGTGACTCGGACGTGACTAGGGACCGAGGGCTCCTGTCTTGGAAGGGCGTTGACGCCCGGGACAGGCACCGGGGGCCTTGTCCTCGGGCAAAAGGCAGCGCCCGGGACAGGCACTGGGCGCCTTGTCCCCGGGCAAATGGCGGCGCCCGGGACAGGCACCGGGGGCCTTGTCCCTGGGCCAAAGGCGGCACCCAGGAGAGGCATCGGGGGCCTTGTCCCCGGGCAAATGGCACAACTTCTTACCTATACTTAGTCGTGGAGATTTCCCCCAACAGTAGGCCCCCATGCCCTCCGGGGACGAAGGTTGAGTCCCCGGGGGGTATGGTTCATGTCACCGAGAAAATCTCCGAGACAAGCTACCGGGACCGTGATGCTTCGATTCTCGTGCCGCGCGCTTATGACCGCGCCGTTCGGCCATAATGACCACTCGCAGTTCGAATCGGCGCCTCGTTTCGCACGCCCGTCCCCTCGTTTCCCGCGCGCTGTTTGAATTCCAATGGCGCGGATGTACCACAGGGTGCCACGTGGCGCCCATCGGGGCTACGTTTCGCCTCTATAAATTGGGCCTCGGGGGGCCCAGAGAGCTCATTTCAAACTTTCAAAACTCCAGCGCTTTTAGCTCTCACGGTAGTAAGTTCCTGGAAGCTTAGCCTCCGGAACCCTTAGGTCCCCCCAGTTTTCGAAGCCTTAGCCACCGGGCAAAACTTGATGGGACCCAAGGGCCGAGCCAAGGCCGCGGAGGTACCCTCGGAGGAAGTCACCGCAGACTTCCTTTGGGCCTCCGAGTTTACGACCGGGGACTTGGAGTCCCTGGTCGACCGGGGGGTTGTTGCGGACAGGGGCGTCTGGATCCCCCTGAAGAAAGACCGAGCCCCCCGCCGCAGGCCTGGAGAGGTCGTGGCCTTCGAGCCCTTCCTCGAGGCGGGGTTCCGGCTCCCGGTGCATCCATTGCTCCGGGAGTTCTTGAAGGAGTACGGGGTGGCTTTGAACCACCTCACTCTGAACGCGATCGTCTGAATAGGCCTGTTCATCTGGCTCTTCGAGACGGCGACCAGACGGGAGCCCATGCTCCGGGCCTTCCGATACTTCTACGAGCCGACGGCGAGGAACTCCCACCTGGCCAAGGGAGGGCCCAAGTCCCCCTTCAGCTCGGTGATGATCCAGCTGCTATCGTCCCGGGTAGCCGAGTACCCGGTGGCAGCCTCCCGGGACCATTGGGGCGACTGGCCCGGAAGTGGTTTTACCTCCAGGTCCGGGACGATGACGTGGTGTACTCCCCAGAGGCCCCCACCTACAGCCAGTCGTCCGCCCCGAAGCCCCCAGTGTGGACGGAGGAGGAGCTAAGGCTCCTCGGCAAGATCGTCGCTTCCCGGGGTGTCCGCTCTATGCGGGACGCCGCCGAGGAGCTGGCACTCCTGAAGATCTCCCCCTTCTCGCACGGGAGGAGGGGGATCGGGATGAGCCTGGCCCAATGACCCCCACAGAGGCCGGTGACCCGACGTAACTTCCTGATGACTTAGTTCATTTGATTCGTAAAATTTTTTCTAACTTTTACCTCTCGCAGTCCGGCCGTACCCGGCGGCCCGGGAGAGGGCGGAGAACCTCCTCGGGAGGTACTTCGCCAATGAGCATGAGCGCACCGTGCGCGTCGTGGGGGAGGGCCCTCCCCGGAACCTGGTAGCCGAGGCCTTCGGGCTAAGGCTACCGGAAAGGAAGGCCCTCCCTACCCCCGGTTCCCATAAGAGGGGGAGGGAGGCTGCCGGGGGCTCTGAGCCAAAGAAGGCCAAGGCTCAGAAAACCCCCGGTCCATCGACAACGCCGGCCTCTAAGCCGGTGAAGGCCCGGGATGAGACCCCCGTCACCGGGCGCGCGTGGGAGCCGGCTTGGAAGGAAGCAACGGCCCCTCCCCCGGAGAGCCCCGCCGAGGCTCGGGGGAAGGGACAGGCCGCGGATGGGGGGGCGTCCGATTCGGTGGACTACGCCCCCTCGCCACCTTCGGCGATAGCCCTCCCGGCGGCCCCGGCACCTTTGGAGCCGGAGAGGCCGGAGGTTAGGTTCGCGGAGGCATCGCCCCCGCGAGTGGAGTGGCCGGTAGACGAGGGGGGGAGCCCCTCGGTGTATGAGGCCCCTCCGGAGACAGAGGTCCCGGGGGCCCATGGCTCAGGAAGGGAAAGGGGCTCCTGGTCCCCCCCCCCCCCCCCGGGGAGGGACCCCCTCCGAGAGCTCCTCGGCCACCTCATCGGAGGCTAGCTCCTCGGCGACGAAGACGCCAGCTACCAGAACCCCAGCCAATATTACCCCGGGGACTCAAGTCCGGGGGCCCGTCATCGGCCGCGACGGGAGCGGTACCGGGAGGGAGACCCCCCTGCTTTCCGCGGGGGAGGTCGATCGCTACGCGGAGGGCCTGCAGACCCGGAAGGTCTAGGCCTACGTCTCGGAAGGGATGATCCACGAGCGATTTGGGGAGCTTCAGTCTCTCCAAATCTAGGTACGTCCCCGAGCCGGTGGGCTTTCCTTCGGCGCCCCTCTTTGAAATTTTTCCTAACTCTTGGACTTGTAGGTGCCGCCATTACTTGGGGGATTGAGCAGTGCTTCGGCGGGGCGCTGAAGGAGGCAGAGGAGAGGACCGCCGCTTTCCAGGAGCAGCGGGATGATGCCCTCCGGGAGCTGGCCCGGGTCTGGGCCCAAATCCACGCCTCCGAGACCGCCAACGACCGTCTCTGGTGGGAGGCCAAGGCGAAGGAGGACGCCCTCCGGGAGCTCAAGGGCTCGAGCGTCCGGGTGGTTATGGACGTGGGCCGCTCCGTCCACTCGGCCCTTGAGGGTCTTGGCGTGAGCCTAGGCTCTGGGAGCAGCTCCGAGGCGGCCCTGGTAATTTTCACGGAGGCTGTGCGTTTTCTCAACGCACAAGTCTCTGTGATCCCGGAGGCCGCGGATGCCGGGCGCGAGGCCGGGCAATCCCCGTGGTGGTGGCCGCGGCCGGGCTCGTAGAGCACCAGGGGGTGGGCGCCCGGGCAATCAGTGGTGGATGCCCGGAGTTTTTTGAGCCCTCGCGCCGGGAGGTGGAGTAGCTGGCCGGGGGCTTCTAATACCGGATCATCTGGGCGAGGTTCCTGGCACCGGCGCCTTCGGGAGCGGATGCACCAACTCTGGCGGGAGTCCCCCGGGGGGAGGACACCAATGACCAAGTTTGAGCCTCCCCCCGGGTCTTAAATAGGACCCCTTTTGTTTTCTTAGAATTTTGTTCCCGGTAGCTTCTTAGAAGAAGCCCCGGACACTGTAAAAGAATATTTTGAATGCAATAGAAATTGAAATTTTTCTAAGTCTTGAATGAATGCAATGTACCAGGCTTCTCGGGAGGTTACTCCCAGGCGAAGGTCCAGAAGAGGTTTCCCGGGGGCGAGGCCTTTGAGCCCTGGCAGGTGCCCCCCGGGGGACGCCCAAGCCGCTTTAATCTTGTTGAGTCTCTTCTCCGGGGAACGCAGCGAGGGTGTTGTCCGGGAGCCAATCTGGTTGCGATGGTATCCGGAGTGGCACTTGGATAACTTCGATAATCACCACGCTGAATTATCCCCTCCGCGTCCGGGGTCCCGGATGATTCCCCCTCTTCGGATACTTCCACCGGCGGGCTACGAGTATTGGCCCGAGGACTTGCTTTGGGAAGCCCGGCGCCACATATGCGGCTTGTACTGGGACCTGACCCAGGAGCTATCTGAAGGTCTCTGGGATTATTAGACGTAGGTGCTTTAGGACGTAGACTTTTCTGGTTATAATTCGGGTTGTATCGTATCCGATGTAGCGATGCCCACTGGAGGGGGAAGATGTCCTCTGGTTGAATGATCAATAATGCTAAGTGTTTCTTCAAGATTTCTTTTAATAGAGCTAAGTTTGCCGTTTATTTTTGAAGGTCCAGGACGGTGTGATTCCCGGGGGCTCCTTATCCCCCCCTCCACAGCGGGCCGGAGGGCAGCTCCGCGCGCTGTGGGGGTGACAAAGCTCCCGGGAAGAAGACCCGTTGCTCAAGAATTTTTCCCAAGTTAGAAATTTCCGGGAGGTTGTTCCGGGAGAACTCTCCAGTCGCCGTGAAAACGGGGAGCTGGGAATGAGGTTTCCGGGAAGAAACGCCCGGGAAAATCCAAGACAAAATTTTCGGAGGGAATTTTTTCGGGAGGCAATCGTCCGGTCACCGTGAAAACGGGAGCTGGGAACGAGGTCTCCGGGGAAAATATCAGAATTCCAGAATTCCAAAGAATTCTCCCTGGGGAAAACCTGCCAGTCACCGTTAAAATGGAGAGCCGGGAATAAGATCTCCAGGGAAAAAACTTCCAAGAAAACCCGACGAAATTTCCGGGAGACAATTGTCCGGTCGCCGTGAAAACGGGGAGCCGGGAATAAGGTCTCCGGGAAAAAATATCCAAGGACTCCGTCTCTGAGGAGACAATCGACTCCCGGAGGAGGATGCACCCGATGACGGGTCTGAGTGTTTGGGTAGGGGACTAGTCTCCCAAAGTGACTCGTTACCACGGTCCTTGAGGACCGGGTTGCCGCTTACACCCTCAGTCCACGAGGGGTGATTGTAAGCCACCCTACAGGAGTGGGACTCTCGTTGTAGGGACTTATTGGGTCGTGATAGCCCACTTCCTCGCGGGAAGTCATCCTCACGGGGAGGGCATCGCCGTAAGAGGAGGTAATGTAAAAAACCTGCATTGAGACAAAGCTGAAGAAAAATCCAGTTCTATTAACAATGAACCAAAATACAACGCTCCCCCCGCGGGATCGCGAAGTGGGAGGGAACGGTGATTACAATGTTCCCCCTCCCCCTCCGGCGCAATTGCTCCGAGGGAGGGGATAGTGAGTACAAGGTCCCCCTTCCCCTTCTGGCGTAATCGCTCCGGGGGAGGGGACGAGCCCGTGTAGGTTAGACGTAAAACTTGCGAAGTAAACGCAAATTCCACTTGTGCTTCAGCTCCTGCTCTTGAAGGTTGGAGAGCTTGTAAGCCCCCGAGCCCAGGACTACCGAGATCTTGTAGGGGCCCTCCCATTTGGGGGAGAGTTTGCCCTGGGCTTGGGGGTCAGTGACGCGCTTGAGGACAAGGTCCCCAAGGCGGAAAGCCCTTTCACGCACCCGCTGGTTGTATGCGCGCGCCATCTTGCGCTCATAGACAGCGTGGCGGAGGAGCGCTCAGTCGCATTCCTCCTCCATGAGATCGACCTCCAGTCATTGATTTGCCTCATTGGCTTGGTACGCTGCGGTCGTAGCTCTGTCTAGGAGCTCGACTCGCAGCGAACGAAAGCAAATCTCTGGGGGGAGGACTGCCTCAGCCCCGTAGACTAGGGAGAAGGGAGTGCATCCCGTCACCCGGCTCAGAGTCGTGCGCGTGGAGCAGAGGATGCTAGGGAGCTCCTCTGCCCATGCACCCCGCTTGGAAGTGGCTTGCTCGAGTCGTCGGCGTAACCCTTGTAGGATCACTCCGTTGACCCTCTCAATGGCCCCATTGTTCTGGGGATGGGCCACTGAAGCAAAGTGGATGGTGAGCCCCAGGCCTTCGTAGAATTCCCGAAAATACGCCAAGTCGAAATGGGTCTCGTTATCGACAGTGATTTCCCGGGGGACGCCAAAACGACAAACGACGTTTTTCAAAAAAACCGCTGTACCGCCCGGGACGTGATGCTGGCCAAGGGTTCAGCCTCTACCCACTTGGTAAAGTAGTCGACCGCGACCACCGCATACTTGTAGCCCCCGGGTGGTGGGGGGAAGGGCCCTAGGAGGTCCATCCCCCAGCGCGCGAAGGGCCAAGTGATGGGGATAGTCTGCAGCACTACGGGGGGAGGTTTGAACCCTTGGCCATCTTCAGGCAAGCCTCGCACGCGGAGATGAGGTCTCGCTCATCGCGCATCATCATGGGCCAGTAGAAGCCCTGACGAAGAGCTTTGGCCGCGATGGCGCGCGGGGCTAGGTGAGAGCCGCAGCTCCCTGCGTGAATGTCTTCGAGAAGCCGTAGTCCTTCCGGCCGTGGGAGACACCGGAGGAGGGCGGAAGCCCCCTGCTTGTAGAGCTTCCCCTCCAGGAGGAGGTATGCCCGGGCTTTGGCCCGGAGGCGCTTAGCCTCGGTCTCATTAGGAGGGTCCCCCTCCCCCTTGATGAAGGAGACGAGGGGGTCCATCCATGACGGAGTCCGGGTGATCTCGGCGACCTCTGGGACACGAGGCTCATCACCTGTGTCCGGGGTGGCCACCGAGGGCTTTGCGACGATCTCCAGGAAGGCCCCTTTGGGGGGCGGTTCTCGGGCGCTGGCCGCCCAGGCTAGGGCGTCGGCCCGGTCATTGTCCCTACGTGGGATATGCCAGGCATTGAGGCTGTCGAAGTGCCTCTCCATTTTGCGCACCTCCTGCAAGTAGAGGCTCAAGTTTGCGTCATGGCACAAGTAAGACTTGTCCATTTGTCAAACTACGAGCTGGGAGTCTCCCTTTACTAGGAGGCGTCGAATCCGCAGGCAGGGCGCGAGGCGTAACCCGAGGAGCAAAGCCTTGTATTCGGCGACGTTGTTGGTTGCGGGGAACTCGAGCCGCGCCGTGTACTCGAGTTCCTTCCCCTCGGGGCCCCGGAGGACTACTCCCGCACCAGCCCTGGTGAGACACAGGGACCCATCGAACATGAGTGTCCAGTGGTCGCTGCGTCGGGGTGGCGCAGGGAGGTCTTCGTCCCCGGGCCCGGAGGCAGGAGTCCACTCCGCCACGAAGTCAGCGAGGACCTGTGATGTGATGGCTGAGCGCCCCGTAAGGGAAGGGGAAAAGGGGGCGAGCTCGGTCCCCCACTTCCCAATCCGGCCGGTGGCCTCTTTGTTTCGAGGCACCTCCCCCAATGGTAGGGATGACGGGACGGTGATGGGGTGCCCTAGGAAGTAATGACAAAGCTTCTGGGACGCCATCAGGAGGGCGTAGCAGATCTTCTCCATCTCCGTGTACCGAGTTTTGGCCCCTTGGAGGGCTTCGCTCACGTAGTACACGGGGCGCTGCTACCCATCTTTCTCCTTTACCAATACCGCGCTTACGGCGGCCGGGGTTGCAGCAAGGTAGAGGAGCAAGGGCTCTTCCAAAGATGGACTCACGAGCATTGGCGGGCTCGTGAGGTACTTCTTCAGGTCGTCGAAGGCATCCTGAGCCTCGGGGGTCCACCGGAAGCCCTCGAGCCCTTGGAGGATCTTGAAGAATTGAAGGCCGCGTTCCCCCGACCGCGAGACGAAGTGGCTCAGCGTGGCTAAGCGGCCGGCGAGTCGCTGAACGTCCTTGACCGAGCGCGGTGGGGGCATGTCTAGGAACACTCGGATTTTCTCGGGGTTCGCCTCTATGCCCCGCTAGGACACAAGGAAGCCCAGGAGCTTCCCCTCGTGCACGCCGAAGCCGCACTTCTCCGGGTTGAGCTTCAGCCCATACACGCGGAGGTTGCGGAAGGTTTCCGCTAGGTCGTCGATGTGGGCAGTTGCGCGGGGACTTTTGATGACCGCGTCGTCGACATAGACTTCGACGTTGCGACCGATTTGGTCCTTAAAGACCAGCGTCATGAGGCGCTGGATGGTCGCCCCCGTGTTCTTCAGCCCTAAGGGCATGTGGATGTAGCAGAATGTTCCAAGGGGAGTTATGAAACTCGTCTTTTTCTTGTCCCCTTCCGCCATCCGGACTTGGTGGTAGCCCGAATAGGCGTCTAGGAAGCTCATCAACTCGCACCCCGCGGTTGAGTCGACCAGTTGGTCAATCCGCGGGAGTGGGAAGTTGTCCTTGGGGCAGGCGCGGTTGAGGTCGATGAAGTCCACGCACATCTGCCACTTGCCGTTCGACTTCTTCATGAGAACGGGGTTCGCGAGCCACTCGGGGTGTAAGACCTCCCGAATGAACCCCGCCTCTCAGAGTCAGGCGATCTCTACCTTGATTGCCTCTTGGCGTTCAAGGGAGAGTTTCCTCAGCTTCTGCTTGATTGGGGGATGACCGGGGGTCACCGCGAGTCTGTGCTCGATGACATCCCGGGCGACGCCCCGCATGTCGGAGGGCCTCCACGCAAAAACGTCGGAGCTTTTGCGCAGGAAGGCCGCGAGTCGTGCTGCGTGCTCCTCGGGGAGCTCCGCCCCGATCCGAACGGTTTTTTCCCCGTCGTCCGGGGACATCCAGAGCCTCCGGAGGCCCCCTTCCGGACGCGGCTTGGGGAGGGGCCTCCCAGGAGGTATCACAGTGACGTCTGATTCCGGGGGAGAGGCCTCCCCCCCGGTGCCTTAATGAGGTTGACGCACCCGATCGTCACGGCGGCGCGCTCGTATAGAGCGCGGGCCATGTCTTGGTCTCCTAGGGCGGTGATCACGCCGTGAGGCCTGGGGATCTTCACGCACAGGTAGTTTTGGTGGATCGCGGTGTAACACCCCAGTTTTTGACTATCTTTTCTGCTTACGAGTCAGCATATATTCTTTGGAATCCCTGTTGTCTCAACCCTATCTTGATGTTAGGTGTCCCACTACCTTAACCTAAAAAGTTGGCTGCTAAACTTCATCCCATATCATTTTCACATTTCAGTCCAAAAGCGTTTCAATTTAGTCCTTTTCAGAAGTTTCAGAAAACCCAAAAAAGGCTAAAAGTCCCAGATCATCTCCAAATCCAAATCTGATCAAGTGATAACCTTTCTTTCATTTTTCTGAACATTTTTCCCTTCTGGAAGAATTCCAGAATCTCAACTGAAACCCTAGTTTCAGCTTCGACAAAAGTTCAAACCCTAATTACCCTATTTTCGATTTTTGTCAAAACCACCAAATGTTATCAGATTTTATCATTTTTCCTACTAGATGAGTCCAAGACATTTAGTAGCACTCATCTGCAAAACCAGAGCTCAGATCAGCCCTTTGGATCTCCATATTTGCAAATAGGCCCAAGTACCCGAGTTAAAATCCTTACAGATCAGTCCAAATCGTCACAATTCAGTCCAAAGTTCGCAACCAGGTCCCTGTGAAGTTTTCAACCAGCGCCCGCCTTTTTGCCGCGCCGTTGAACTCGCCGCCGGTGAAGTGCCTCGCGCTGCCACCTTCACGGCCACGTAGCCACCGTGGAATGCTTCAACCGCACCGTGCCATGTTCTTCCCCGCGCGCGCGTACCTACTGCTGCTGCCAGAAGCCTCACGCCACATGGCCGCCATCCCGGAGATCGTCGCCACACCCCTGACGAAATCCTGATTTCCCGCGATTCATCGTCTCTGGCAGAGCCCCGCCGTGTCCCGAAATACCTCGATGACCGCCCCAGCGCCAGAAGAAAATCCCCGGCGATTGCTGCTACTCCCGAGAGCTTCACCCGCGGCTATATAAAGCCCCCCTTGCCCAGCGTTTCTTCACACACCACCTGCATTTGTGAGCCCAAGCCTCCACCACCAGAGAGCAACCGAGTTCTCCAGCGCCGCCGCGAAGATCTTCTTCTCCGGCGAGCAATTTCTGGAGCTCACGGCGCCAGCCCTGCCCGAAGCTTTCCCCTCCAAACCAACGCCACCAGTAAGCTCCTTTCTTCCACCTGTGTGTTTCATAGCCATTGATTGGTCCCCGGCGCACCTCAACGCCGGCAATCACCGGAAAACCGAAATCCCCTGTTCCCGTAATGCCGAATGATTTAGTCCAAATTAATTCTCGTGCCAGTGATAAGAATTGACCAGTGCACCCAATTGAGCAAGCCTGCAAACTTAGATTTCAAATTTGAGCAGCGATCATAGCCTTTCCGAAGTTTGCGCGCCGCCAGTGAACTGGTCCTCATCGCCAAGCTTCTCCGGCCATTCTCCGGCCAAATTAACCTTGCAAATAGACCCCTCACCTCACCCTCTCACTCCCTGAGCAGTGAATCGACCTCAAACCTTTTAAATCAGAAACGCCCAATTCAGGAGTCGTCTTCTCCAGCGCCGGTCGCCGGAATTTTTCCCCGGCCGATCTAGCCCCGCACACCTTGTCCTTTAGATAGATCTCAACCCCCTGAGCAATTTTGTCTACTAGCCCGAACCATGAATCGACTTGGATCAAAAGTTATGGTCATGCCAAGGTTGCTGTCTAGTGGCTCAGTTCATGTCCAGGCCACCGTGTTTGCTCACCGGATTTGGCCACCCTCCGGCCACCTTCTGCCTTTGAGCCTGTTGAGAGTTTTGTAGCTGTTATCAGTGCCTAAACCCCAGACAAAGTTTTGCATCAATTGGAGCGCTGAGTCAAAAGTTATGCAATGCCCTAGTTTCTGGCCATGTCTAGCACTATGTCAGTGCATGACCACCAGTGGCATTGGATGATTTAGACTTGTTTGATTTGAGCAATTGAAATGCCACTTTGTCCAGTAAGTCCCTTGAGCCATGATCTACAACATTCCCTACTACCATATCTCCAGAAAACAGACCTAGAACCGATTTAGAGCAATGTCAACCCATGAGTCGAATGTCAGCCCTTCGACATTCAAGCCCTTTGAGCCCATCTCTACAACCTATGTCAAGTGACCTTGTCCAAACCCTTACCCCTGCATGCATGATGTATTTACGTACTATTTTCTAGTACTTGGGTGCTTATATAGTGTGTATGTGTTGTTTGTACCCGTCGTGGAACCAGACGGTGAAGGAGCAGAGGAGATCCCCGAAGATTCATTTGAGCAGCTAGACCCGTCACTGCAAGGCAAGTCTCAAACCCTTGATCATGTCTAGCCTATTATTTTGAAATGAAGTATGTTATCTGTTTTCAAGTATATGCATGCCTTAGATTCAAATAAGAACTATGTTTCAATAAAATGATTAGATATGACCCAAATGATGGTAAAGCCCCTTTTGACATTGAATACCCCTGCACCCTTGTTACCCTAGAATATCATGCTTAGGCTATGCTATGCACAAGATAATATGATAAATGTTGAATGGTCACATATGAGAAAAGCGTGTTCAAAAACCCTCTTGTGAAAGAAAATATGATTGGAATCGATAGTGAGGATGGTTTGATAGGATGGTGCTGTGTGCGCACTGGGAATGTGAAAGACTCCTCACTAGAGATTCATAAGGACTAGAACCTTGTGTTGTGCTTCTATGCGGCATGAAAAACGTACCAACCACTTGCCTGTTTATGGGACGGGCGCAACTTAGTAGCTTTCTTTAGTATTAACTTTTCCCTGCAATGGTTGTCGATCCAGTGTCTTGCAAGAACTGGTGGGCCGCAGAAGGCCATGAGTGATGTGAGTTCAAAAAAATCATGAAAGGAAAAAGGTGGAAAGAAGGAAGACGCCCTATGCCAGATTAAGTCGTGCGCGACTGTAATCAAGAGAGGCTATGTGTCTTGCGAGAGCATAGACCCAGGCTAGGAAGTAAGGCAGTGGGGAGGACCCACAACGGTACTTGAGACTTAACTGTCTATTTACCGGGCAGGGAAATAGTTAATGCTAGGACTGTAAATTGTTGTGTCATCTCGGCCTTGTCACATGCGTAAGAGTCGCATGGAGAGGTACCGACTTGAAAGCCGAATAATCGGTGGATTAAGGTGGTACACCTTTGCAAAGTTTAAAAAGTATCAGATACTCTGAGCTCCCAGGTTATGGAGTCTGCGCACTGTGGATTCTATTCACGTCGATGCAGCACAAGTAGCTTTTGGAAAGTTTTCACAAAATCAGGATAAAGTGGTGACTCATGAAAGACCGCCACACGCAACATTTTCCAAGAATTTAGCTTAGGATTTTAAAAGCACTGCTTTTGAAAATAAAAGTCTTTTCTCCAAAAACCAAGTGAAAATCTATCCTATATACATATACAAAGCCAAAGAGCTATTCTGTGAGAGATTTCCCCCTCATCTATATATACACTTGCATTCTTATTTGGGACTTGTGGAGCACCATGTGGACAATGTGCTCACCCTTGCTTTTACAAACGAATTTAGAAGAAGAATTCGTCGACCCCGAATCTTATGGTCTTGAACCCAATGTGGAACAAGAAGAAGAAACTGAAGACCCATCTGGTTAAAGGGTTATGCACCAAGGTGGAGTTCGATGTGGAGAAGGCCCGTGCAACACTGCTGCTGCTGAAAAAGAAGACCAATGAAGTCCTTTTGTTTATTATTACTGTTTTATTTTGTGCCGACCTTTGTGTCGAAAACTCCTTAATTTGTATCAACATTTAAACGCGTCATTTTGGCGCTAAGTTATTGTAATGTTGGTCCTTGTGATCAGCACTTGTTTTTAATTACTCGCATTTTCATATAATGCATCTTGTTATTGTGAGCTGCAATGTACCTTTTCTGAGTGCAATCCACCTGGGCGGTTGCCACTGGAATCCTCAAATGAGGGTCCCACACGCGGTGTCGACGATTCGGACTCGGGTCCTTAGCCGAACTTATGCAGAATTTGTAAGTAGTGAGACCTTTCAGGGCAACCCTCCAGGAAGGTATGTAGAATTATGGAGAACTGAAGCACAGAGAAGTTTATACAGGTTCGGGCCCTCAATGGTGGGAGTAATAGCCCTACGTCCTATTGGGATTTCACTATGTGTAGTAAAAGAATTACAAAGTGACGGGAAAGGATCTTCACAGGCAAAGATTTTCCCTATATGATTGTACAAAGTGAATCCTGGAAGGCTTATGGAAGCTATCTAGTCTAGGCTATTGTCTTGTTTGTTTGATTCTTTGGGTGAGATGTGCTGTATCTCATGATCCTTCGATCCCCTATTTGATGCACCATGCTGCCCTTTTATACTGGTCGAAAGGGCGCCAAGTCGTAACGGCATCAAACAGTTGCTTAATGCGGTTTAGAGAACCGCTCTTAACTCCCACGCAGGTTTAAAACGTGTTATCTGTGGATAACTGCACGTATTAACCTCCTGACGGTTGTTCCTCTACGTGGAAGAATCTTTGGGATACTTGGGGTATTCCTGCTACAGGATAGATTAATCCCAAGTCCCTTGATCGAAAGTGTTCTGATCACGCGATGTTGGCTGACCGCGCAATGTTGGCTGACCGCGTGACCGCACAACATCTTCAGCCTTCTGTCTGCGCATAGCACACGAACTCCTGACCGCGCACTAGCTGCGGTCTGATTGCGTAAGAACGGCAATCTTGGGCTGGTGCTTCTCGGAATGACTTGAGTTCGCACTGCCGGGCACGTGTCTGGCTCGAATCTATCTTGAACTAGTCGTGCATTTATTTGAACTGACTTGGGTGTCAATCCTCGTCAGCTAGCCCCCAAATTCGAAGAAAACGAAGGGACATGTTTATTTCGAATTTCAAGACATACATCGGATTTTTAACCCGACGCTTCAAATCCCCCACTTAGTGCCGCACTAAGTGTGATGGTTGATTCTCCAAAACGGGCTCTAGGTATTACGTGACAGGTAATGATGGCGCTGTTGAAACGTTTTTTTTTAACCCGAGGTGAAATTGTAAATGCCTTTTGGAAACTCGAGGCATTCGGAAGGCGAACCGTCGCCTTGGCGGCTATAAATACCGAAGCCTTCGAATTACAAAGCTCCACAACTTCTCCTCACGGCTAAGTTTCTTCCAAAGCTACCTTCATCCCTCTCCTCGTACACTCCCCGATGGCAGAGCACAACATCATCGAGATTGAGAGTGATGAAGAGGAAGTTTTCGAACAAGGGCCTCAGGTGCCCGAAGATCCATCTCCTTTAAGGAAGAAACCCAAGATTGACGAGGGATCCTCCGGCAGAGCAAAGGTAGAAGACGCAACATCGTTCTTTCTTCCTTCTGTTCCTCTAGTTCTTCCTATCCGTGCACCTGGGCAAGTAGAACTTTCATCTCCACCTTTGGAGGGATGTTCTTCTCAGTTTTCTCCATTTCATCCCAATACTCCCCATTTTTGTTTGGGTGATCGATTTTCGGGTCGGCAAGCAGTGACTACCCGACCAGAAGACCCTGAACTTGGGTTGGGGAAGCAATCTTATGGTGGGAAGGTTGCACTTCCACAATCCAGTGATCATCCACTTTTGTCAGATGATCAACCTTCCAGGATGCATATACCAACCTGTCACTTACGAGGATTGGTAATTACTTCTGTCTCCCTTTGCTTGTTTGTCATAGTTTAGTAAAACTAACATTTGCAAATGTAGGAGACGAAAATTGTTGGAGCCCCCAACGACCAGCCTACTGAGACTCCACCCCCTTCCCTCGGAAAGACTCTCCAAGGGGAAAGAGAGGCCCTGGAGAAGAAGACCGAAGAGATGTCTTCTGCGATTCTGCACCTGGCAGAATGTTTTGAAAGATCCCGTGAAGAGGCGCACCTGTTCTGTCGAGAGAGGGACCACGCTCAGCAACAGCGAGAACTCTCTGACTTGATTAGGGATAGTAGTGCGTCTCTTGTCAGGGACGATGTAGATAGGCTTAGATTAGTTGCTAGTTATCTGGGGGTTGTCAGTGTAGATCCTACTGACAACAACATGTCCCTAGGAGAACTCTGCAAACTTCTTTCGGATCAGGTCGACGCTTGGTCGCCGGTGTCCCCTTTATATGTAAAGAATGTAAGAAATGAAATTTTCTTTTTCTTCATATGAATATTCTTTACATCTTCTGTGCGAAATCACGGCCATAAGCAATGTCTTTACGACCACTCATACACAGGCAAACTTCAATTCTGGGACCAGAATCGCGTTTTTATAGTAGTACCGCGACTAGAACTGATACCGCGATCAGATTTAAAGCCGCGGTTTAGAACCGAAGTTCAATTTGGAAGATCACTGCGATCAGAACCGAAACTCGATCAGACTATCACTTCGATTAGAATCGGAGCCTAGTCGATGACATGGTTCCGACTATACCGCAATCTGATCAAAACATATCCGTACATCCAAAAACTTTGTCATAAGATATTTTCATGAAAGTTTACAGGATACATGAAGGAACATGTCCTCCGAAAACCCTTGAAAAACTTTTCATGTTTTTGTATCTTCAAATCTTGAAACAAAGAAGTCCTTTTGTTTCAGATCCAATACCAGGAACACTTAACGGGTCCGCCAGAAATAGTATCCATTATGGGAAATGAATAAAATATTAAATGGAACGTTTGAGTGGAACGTTTGAGTGGAACGTTACTCACATTAGTGCGCCTCCTCGGGTCTATAAAAGGAACAGTTAGCTTCTTGAGAAAGCCACACAGCCAAAAACCCTTCCTTAACACTTCCGCCGCACAAAACCCTCATTCTTCAGCCTCCGTCTTCCCCAAAGTCACCAACTTTCCTCCCGATTTCTCACAAAAAATGGAGTCCTGGAGCAGATCGATCCACCACTCCGAGGAGAGTCTGCTAGCGTTGGAGAAGGAGGAGATCCTTCCTCCGCGGCAGCTAATCAACTGGCGGCCCGCGGAGAAGGACCAGGAAACCCCAGTCATCGGAGAGGGCGAACTGGTGGTCTTCGAGGAGTACATGCGCTGCGGGTTCCGATTCCCCGAGTGTCGGTTCCTGAAGGACATCCTCGAGCATTACGGGTTGGAGTTGATAAACCTCCACCCGAATGCAGTCCTGATTCTGGCGGTGTTCCAGCACCTGTGCGAAGCCTACGTCGGAGTGTATCCCAACGTGGATCTCTTCCGGCGCTTCTACTATTCGGCGTGGTCGAAGAGCGCCAACGCCGCCAGATGTATTTACTTCCGGATAAGGGATAAGAAGGATTATCCCTTCCCACCCCTACAGGATTCGGTGCACGGGTGGCACCAGAAATGGTTTTACTGCACCCCTCCATCTGAGAGCGGGTTGTGGTTTGAGAACTCGCGGCCAGAGAAGCCGAGCGAGTTGGACTCCCTCCCGGCGATGAACTCTGAGTTCATGAAGCAAGCCAAAGTAATTCTTCACCTAGTCCAACAAGGACTAACAGCTCGCGACATCATTCGCGACTTTGTGAAGAATCGGGGAGCCCCCTGCGTGAAAGGGCTCATCCGGCTTGGGATATCCAGTCCATGGCCGACAATACCCAGGACTACAATGAAGGTATGTGATTTTGACACTGAAACCTCGTACTCTTGTTATATGCTTTCTGATTGGTCTTCTGGGAACAGTCCTGTCTTCCTCCGAGGTCGAGAGGCGGACAAATTACCTCCTCAGGGCCTACAACGCTGAAGTGGAGGGCCCCAAGGGATCACCTCGCCCACAGAGCTTGGTTCATGCCGGTGATGACCTCAAACAGGAGCGCCGAAAGGTATGTCTCCTTTCACTCAGCTCCTATTCGCAGGTCTCATGTATACTCAGCACTGACAAATTTATCAGGATGAAACAGCTCCTGGGGAGATTTGCAGAGGCGACATTCCCAAGTGAAAACGTCGGTTCCCTTGGAAAGCCGACGGTGAAGAACGTGAAGAAAATCTCCTCGAAGCCCAGGACGAGGAATCCTGCCCCCAAGAGATCCAAACAAACTCTTGGGGAGGGATCTTCACGGAGCACTCCTCCTACCGCAAGGAAAACTGTGGTAAGATATCACGTACCTCCTGTTCTTCCAGGTACAAACTGGAATCATTTCTTCGTCGTACAGGGCGAGAGGAGCAAGGAGGAGGAGGAAGATGACGTTCCCCTGATCCGCCGGAGGAGGAAAATAGCGGACTCTCCATCCGGTGAGACTCCACCTCGTCCTATAGAAACAAAAGCAACCACAGCGGACCCCGCAGCCACCGGGAGTCCCGAGGTTGAGGGCGAGATCCCTGCTCCCAAAGCCCCAGAGGCTTCAGGGTCAGTTGCTTCCCCCTCCCTGGTCGAAGGGACGACCACGGTAAGATTTCCTCTTGGACTTATCTTCTCGATTCTCTTTGTACATGTGTTTATCGGATTTACACTTACACAGGAGAAGAACTTCCCCTTGTGACTCCTGTGAGTCCCAGGGAGGAAAACCCTCCACTCCTGCGGACGGGAAAGGAGGTGTCCAAACAAGACCCCGCGAGAGTCGCGGATGAAGTGCCGGCTCCAACTGTCCAGGAGCCACCCAGGTCTTCGGACGTATCCCTGCCAACCGGACAGGTTACCCAGGTACAAATTCTTACCTCTCAAGTCTTTATCATCCCTTATGAATATGCTTACAGGAGAACATGCATAGGGAGAAAAGGCCCTGTTTACAAAGAGGAAGACTAGGATAGACAGCGACTGTCCTCTTTCTCAAGGAGATCCTTCCCTGAAATCCCAGAAGCTGATGGGATTTCAAATAAGGTAAGAACCCCTCTTCTGGTTATTCTGGATCGGATTGTGGCGACCATTATTGTAATCGTCGACTCCTTTTTTCTTTGTAGGAGCAAAGAGGTAGCATCGAGCCCTTCAGCCGCCCCGGGGATGGTTGAAGTTGCAACTGGTGCCGGAGCCTCTGGTGAGGAGCGCTCTGTCCCTCTGGTCCAGGAAGTCGTCCGGACCGTGAGGGATGAATCGGGGACAAAGACCTAGTTGCAAGCAACAGAACCTGCGACTGAGGCCCAGCAGGCGCATCCACCTGCTGCTCCTGTCGTGGTCGTAACGGGTTCCTCGACCAGACCTCCCGTCATCCCGGAGGACATTTCATTTTGGGAGTATACAAAGGTATGATGAACATCTCTTTTGGTACCTGAATTGTGCATAGGACACCAGTGATTTCTCTTTGTATTACAGGAACTATCCCGTGTATCGGCCAGATCGATCGCTATGGTGGCGAGCATCGAGGCCATACAAAAAGAAAGAGACTGCTTGCGCAGGTAAGGATAAATGCCCTCCAACCTGTATAGCAACAAATTCGTTATGACAACCATTTTTTCTATCACAGGGAGGTTGCTTCTCTGAAGAGGGAGCTGGCCACTCAGAAGCTCATGTCGATCTCCACGTTTTCGAAGCAAGAGGTCGAGCTTAACGAATTGCGATCACAGCTCTCTAGTAAGTCAATTTCCAACCAGGAAGACTTGTCTCCAAAGCTTAGACTATTGATAACAATCTTTTTACTGCAGCGCAAGCAAGTCAAATAAAATGGCTTGATCAGGACAAGGCGGTCCTCCAGCTCTCCATCAACTCTACCCGCAAGGCGAACAGAGACCTGAGCCAATCTATCTTCGAAAAACTAAAGATGGTGGCCCGTCTCCTGAGGGCTGATGTGGTCGAGACCACAAAGGACGACCTCAGTTCGAGCGACTAGTCCACACTGGTCGTGGCCCAAGCGGAGTCACTTCTCGAGTATCTTCCTGAAGATACACGGCGGCGGCAAGAGGCGATCAGAACCAGGGTTCGATCAGTAGCCTCCGCCATTCTCTGCCGGTTTCGTCTTCACCACGGCCCAGATATGGATCTGAATCCACTGGTGGGACCGGTAGAGATCGAGAGTGAAGAGCAACTGGAGGCGATCATGGAGGAAGTCAATCCCCTTGTAGATAGACTCCTGACCGAGCTCGGGATTGTGTAATCCCTACACTTGTACAGATATAACATGTAGAATGCAATGCATGTACTAATTGATTTTTGAAAGAAAGTATATATATATTTTTTGTTGTTTCATATTATAAGCATATCCCCCTAGCGCCCGCCTGTGATTATAGATACTGAAGGCTTACTATTATAAACACAGGAGAAATACGAGTGTAACGAACAGGGGTGTGCCATTGGGCCAGCAATTATGATCAATGTAACGCCTAACCTTGTTGCAAACCGGCAGCCACTCAGGTGACCAAGAACTTACCAGAAAGCCCCGTATGCATTGAGAAACGGCTTATTTAGGAGTGACTTGTCTGGAAGTGGTCATGAGATCGGCCAGAGAATCCGACTAGAACGTTGTAGTGATATAACCGCCGGCGACCAGCCCCCGAGTCAAGTTTGTAATACATGGGCATGAAGGGAGGTGTTCATCATATGAAACCAAAAGACCTTTTGTTTTATTAGACAATGCTAATTGAACAGGAAAAAGGATTGAATACTTACACGTAGAACTTGTGTAGTTGATCGATGTTCCATGTATTGGACGAAATTCGGCCATCCTCCATGGCTAACCGCGCGGATCCTGGTCACAGCACTGAAACAACAGTGTAAGGGCCTTCCCACTTTGGGGAGAATTTGTTGCGGTTAGACTGGTCTTGAATCTTTCGTAGAACCAGATCACCCATGTGAAGACTACGTGGTCGCATCCTTTTGTTATGGTACTTGCACAAAGCTTGCAAGTATGCCGCGGACTTGATCAAAGCGCGATCATGCCTTTCTTCTAAGAGGATGAGATCCTGTGATCGCTGTTCGGCCTGATCAACTTGTTCAAATTTCTCTGTCCGAACAGATCCAATACTAACTTCCATAGGCAGTACGGCCTCGGCCCCATAGACCAGATGGAAGGGCGTCTCACTGGTGGCTCGACTAGAGGTAATTCGCAGTGCCCATAGGACGGTGTAGAGCTCGTCTGCCCAAGCCCCCGAGCAAGTTTTAAGGCTATCAAAAACACGTTTTTTGATGCCTTGTAGTATCTGCCCGTTGGCACGTTCTACGACACCATTTCTCTGTGGATGTGCCACAGAAGCAAAGCACACCTTGGTCCCAATCTGATCGCAGTAGTCCAGAAAAAGACCACTGGCGAACTGAGAACCATTGTCTGTGATGAGACGGTTTGGAACAGCGAATCGAGCAACAATGTTCTTATGGAAGAACTTTTGTGCTACTGATGCGGTAATATTTCGTAACGGTTCGGCCTTAATCCACTTCGTAAACGTGTCAATGGCTACGAACAGAAACTTGTACCCATTGACCGCTTGTGGCATATGACCGACAATATCCATCCCCCATACCACAAAAGGCCATGCGAGGGGAATGGTTTGTAATGCATAGGCAGGTTGATGAACCTGTCTCGCGTGAAACTGACACTGAGGACACATTTTGACCATATGCTTGGCATCATCGAGTGCCGAAGGCCAGTAGAATCCTTGTCGAAAAGCTTTTCCGACCAGTGTCCGATATGACGCATGCGCACCGCATACACTGTCATGTATTTTTTTCAAGAGGGATTTACCTTCCTCCTGAGATATGCAGCGCATGAATACTCCTTGAGTACCCTTTCTATACAAAACTCCCTCTACGAGCTTGTACAGGCGCGCTTTTCGGATCAACCGATAGCTTTCGGTTTCATCCTCGGGTAGGGTCCCATGTTCAAGATAGACTCTCAATGGATGAGTCAAATCCTGTTCCTGACCGAGGTTGGTAATGCAGACTATTACCGGATCATCCCTGTCCGAAGTCATGATCGAAGGACGGTCCAAGCGTTCAACGAACACTCCTGCCGGAGCGGATGTGCGTGAGGACCCAATTTTCGATAATTGGTCTGCGAGAATGTTGTCCTTTCGCGGGATGTATTGGACTTCGAAATGACTGAAATATTTTTCCAATCTCCTCACTTCCCCCAGGTAATGAGCCATTGTCTCATCGGAGGTGCTATACTCCTTGTTTACCTGGTTTACGACCAGCTGTGAGTCTCCCCTCACCGCTAATCAACGGACTCCGAGGAATTTTGCTGCCCGAAGCCCTGCAAGAAGACCTTCATACTCTGCTGCGTTGTTAGTCGCAACAAAGTGTAGTTGGATGACATACTTAAGCTGTTCGCCCTGGGGCATAACTAAGACCACTCCAGCCCCCGAGTGTTGAAAACTACGAGAGCCGTCAAAGTACATTGTCCAATGATCGGGGCATTCCAATTCCTCAGGCACCTGCACGGGTAGCTCAGGGTTGGTCCATTCGACCACAAAGTCGGCCAAAACCTGAGATTTAACCGCCGTGCGGGGCGTGAAATGGACATCAAAAGCTCCAAGTTCAACCGCCCATTTGGCGATTCGACCAGATTTCTCTGGATTTCGGACAATATCCCCCAGAGGAAAGGAGGAGGGTACTGTGATCTTGTGAGCTTGGAAGTAATGTCGTAGCTTACGGGAAGCCATCAGTAGTGCATAAAGTATCTTCTAGACCTCAGGGTATCGCTCCTTAGGACCATGAAGTACCTCGCTTACATAGTAGACGGGTCTGTGTATTCCTTCCCTATCCGCGATCAGGACAGTGCTGACCGCGTGCGGTGTGGCCGCCAAATAGAGAAGTAATGGTTCTCCTTTGTCGGGAGACACCAGAACTGGCGGACTGGATAGGTATATTTTTAGCTCCTGAAATGCTTTTTCAGCCTCATCGGACCATGTGAAATTGTGGTGCTTCCGCAAAGCTTTGAAGAAAGGTAATCCCCTTTCACCTAGTCGCGATATGAAACGACTTAAGGCCGCCATGCGACCAGCCAAGCGTTGAACATCTTTCATGGTCGAGGGCGACCTCATCTGTTCGATAGTCCTGATTTTCTCAGGATTGACTTCAATGCCTCTGGAACAAACAAGGAAACCAAGAAGTTTTCCTGAAGAAACCCAAAAAGAACATTTCTCCGGGTTTAATTTTATTCCAAAGCGATTCAAGTTACAGAAGGTTTCAGCGAGATCGTCCAAATGAGACAATCTCTTGGTGCTTTTTACAACCAAATCGTCTACATATGCTTCGAGATTATGCCCTATCTGGGAAAGAAAGGTCTTTTGCATCAAGCGCTGGTACGTGGAACCTGCGTTCTTGAGACCGAACGGCATTCTGACGTAGCAGTAGGTGCCGAACGGGGTGATGAAGGCAGTTTTCTCTTCATCTTCTTCTGCCATGCTAATTTGATGGTATCCTGAGTAAGTGTCCAGGAAACTCATCAGTTCGCAACCCGCAGTTGAGTCGACCAGCTGGTCGATGCGTGGAAGGGGAAAGTCATCCTTCGGACAGGCACTGTTGAGGCTAGTGTAGTCGACACACATGCGCCACTTGCCATTTGACTTGCGGACCATGACCGGATTGGCAAGCCATTCCGGGTGATCAACCTCGCGAATAAACCCAGCTTTTAGGAGTTTGTCTAACTCCTCTTGGATGGCATCCTATCAGTCAACAGCAAAATGCCTGAGCTTTTTCTTTATTGGTCACTGTCCAGGTCGAATTGCTAACCTGTGCTCGATTACTTCCCTTGGGACACCGGGCATGTCGGACGGTTTCCACGCAAACACATCTGCGTTAGTCCGGAGGAAAGGAATAAGCTCGAGTTCCTATTTGTCATCCAGGCTTGATCCGACCCGAATTGTCTTGGATGGATCAGCTGGGTACAATGGAACTAGTTTGAGTTTCTCATCTGGTCGAGGAGCAGCCTTGATCGCGTCGGTGGCGACAGTGGCGACCTGAGCGTCTCGGAGGGGAAGCTGGTCGACCATCTCCAGAGATAGCCGGTCGCACGTTAGTGCCACGTTACGACTGCCTTAGACCGACATGACACCTTTGGAGCCAGGAAATTTGCCGCACTGATAAGCATAGTGCGTTGCCATCATGAACTTAGCAAGAGTTGGCCTGCCAAAGATTGCATTGTAAGCCGAATCACAATCAATTACGTCAAAAGTAACCAATTCTGTTCGGAAGTTATCTAGTTCTCCCAGTGTGTCCGGGAGGACCACCTGTCCCAACGGCATCATGGAGGGACCGGGGATTATCCCATAAAATGGATGGATTATGGGCTTAATCTTCGAACGAGGAATTTGCATCCCGTCGAGCGCCTTGACCAATAAAATGTCCAAGGAGCTTCCTCCGTCGATCAGGACCCTTTCGACTCTCGCATTACTGATGATCGGGGTAATGACCAGAGGGAGCCTCAATGGTCGAGTAAGCCCCGTAGAACAATTAGTGCGATCAAATGTCAAAGGTGTATCCGACCAACGGGGGTACTGAGGTTCACCAAGGGATGTCTTGGTTTGGTTAACCTCCCGATAAAAGGCCTTAAACTGCCGTTTGGAAACAAAAGAGGAGGAACCTCCGAAAATAACATTAACGTGATTATGAGGTACCTGGTAAGACATCTCTTCGTCCCCGTCAGCGTCTCTAAGTCCGCATGCTTGTTCCTTAACCAGCAAGGTCGGCATCGGTCCAATCCCTTGGTAGAAGTCATCCAACTACTTCAACCAACTCCCGCAATTCTTGAGGTCGTGGCCTGCAGAGTTGTGGAGCGGACACCACTTCTTGCTTTCCTGCGGATTAGTCGACTTTTCTGGATGGTCAGCACTACGACCACCAGAAGCAGTTTTATTCTTAAACGAAGACTTGTTACCTTTGGTCGAAGGAGGCTTCTCTGCAACTGCGACCCCGCGGTACTGTCCAGAGCGATTCCTTTTTGGCTTCTTCAACTTCCCGCTCGAAGATTCCGGCTTCTTGCTTGAATCTTCTTTCTTAGCATCCTTGAAACCTGGTTGAGGCGGTAGGTTACCTTTATTGACCATCCGGTTCCATTCGACCGCTTCAGCCGTGTCGGAGTACCGATCAGCCATATCAAAAAGATCGGCTACTGATCGAGGAGGACGGATGAGCAAGTCTTCAGTAAATCTCCGATATTGAACGGCATGTTTGAATGCCCTAATAACGGATCTGTCAGATATGTTCGGGATGGTATTCCTCACCCCGACAAACCTCTTGACAAACTGGCGAAGGGTCTCTGCCGAAGTTTGTCGTAGTCGATGGAGGTCGTCCTCTTTACCCGGCTTTTGATAACAATTCTGGAAATTGATGAGGATAGCGTCGCACAGCATTTCCCAATTGTAGATAGAACCTTCGGGCTGATTAAACAACCAGGTTCCCGCCGGTCCTTCAAGGACTGTAGGTAGGTAATTGGCCATGACCCGGTCATCACCTCCTGCTGCTTGGATGGTAGTGATATAGATTTGAAGGAACTCGGATGGATTCTGAGTTCCGTCGAACCTTTCTATGGCCCGTGGTCGAAACTTGTCTGGCCAAACGACCGCACGAAGGCCGGGCGAGAAAGCTTTACACCCAACGTAGGGACCGTGAACCGTCCTATGACCTTCGCTCGGATCGTGAGCGACCTCGCGCAATGGAGAAGTCACTCGTGGTCCTAAGCGACAGTGGACAGGGACTCGATCCCTACCACGAGAATCCTGTGCCCGCCTGGACTTGTCCTGGCAGGATGGTACAGGCGGCGGGTAACTTCATCGACCAGAACCAGAGTAAGAACACTCGGTCGTGGGAACATGTTACCGACTAGGAAGAGGCTGTAGGGGTCGCCTCTGATGCGACCTCATCCAATCTTTCCGCCAGGATTCTGGTGAAGGCCGGTTTCTGCGCATTCGTGACCGTAGGAGGGAAATTACGCATGACTTCTGCGATAGATCGCAGTCGACCATGTGTACTTCTCCTAGGGGCACCAGGTGTTACCATTTCTTCGTCCACCGGGAAACGCTCCGGAGGCAAAGAAGGGGTCTGCTCGTGTCTGCGACCACGTGATCGTCGGGAAGAACTTGGAGCAGCATCATAACGAGCCTGCGCATCTTGAAGAGCCTCTAGGGTAGTTCTGCGCAGTTCGTTGTTTTGTTGCTCGAGATCTTGATCCTCCTTCTGTTTGCGTTCCTGTTCTTCCCTAGCAGCCTGTTGATCAGGAGTTTCCTCCGATATGGCAGCAAACTATCCAGGGAGAGAGGTCGCCGATGGAGAAAACATCTCAGTTTGTTCCGAGTCAGACTCGAAATCAAAGAGACGGTGGAGGTTATCAGGGTCGAATCTCCCTGCGCAGATTTCCTGGTCGATATCATCCTTCCCCTCAGCGGGGTCGTATGACGGACCGGACTCACCCCCTAGCGCATTAAGATCCTCTGTGGGTTCTGACCTTGCGCTAGTCGCTCCCTGATCGATGGACATGACCTGGAGGGACGATTCGACCTCTGGAAGATTTTTGCCTCCAACTTCCTCCATCGGAACAGGATCGCTCAGAGAAGGCATCGGGATGTGAGCATAATGCTCGAGATCGAAATCGTTCTTGGAATCATATACTCCAGCCATAGTTCAGCGAACCTTCGGATGAAAATTAGGACGCCTTGAGAAAGGCCCCACGGTGGGTGCCAGCTGTCGACGGTTCGGACTCAGGGTCCTTAGCCGAACTTATGCAGAATTTGTAAGTAGTGAGACCTTTCAGGGCGACCCTTTGGAGCACAGAGAAGTTTATACAGGTTCGGGCCCTCGATGGTGGGAGTAGTAGCCCTACGTCCTGTTGGGATTTCACTATGTGTAGTAAAAAAATTACAAAGTGATGAAAAAGATCTTCACAGGCGAAGATTTTCCCTATATGATTGTACAAAGTGAAGCCTGGAAGGCTTATGGAAGCTATCAAGTCTAGGCTATTGTCTTGTTTGTTTGATTCTTTGGGTGAGATGTGCTGTATCTCATGATCCTTTGATCCCCTGTTTGATGCACCATGCTGCCCTTTAATACTGGTCGAAAGGGCATCAAGTCGTAACGGCATCAAACAGTTGCTTAGATGCGGTTTAGAGAATCGCTCTTAACTCCCACGCAGGTTTAACACGTGTTATCTGTGGATAACTGCACGTATTAACCTCCCGATGGTTGTTCCTCTACGTGGAAGAATCTTCGGGATACTTGGGATATTCCTGCTACAGGATAGATTAATCCCAAGTCCCTTGACTGAAAGTGTTCTGATCACGCGATGTTGGCTGACTGCGCGACCGCATAACATCTTCAGCCTTCTGTCCCCGCATAGCACACGAACTCCTGACCGCGCACTAACTGCGGTCTGATCGCGTAAGAACTACAATCTCGGGCTGGTGCTTCTCGGAATGACTTGAGTTCGCACTACCGGGCACGTGTCTGGCTCGAATCTATCCTGAACCAGTCGTGCATTTATTTGAACTGACTCGGGTGTCAATCCTCCTCACGTGGCCCCCAGGAGATTGATCGTGGTCCTCCCCATGATCGCGTTGTAAGAGGAGGGGAGGTCCACCGCATCAAACTGGACCATCTCAATCCAGTAGTTCTCCGGGGTGCTGAGCATCATGGGGAGGTCCACCTTCCCCACGGGGTGGATTGCCTTCCCCGGGACGAATCCTTGCAAGGGCCCTGTTGCGGGCTGCAAAAGCTTCTCGTCCACCTGCATCTCCCTGAAAGCTTTCAGGTAGAGGACATCGGCGGAGCTCCCGCCATCCACGAGGATGCCGGCCAAGTGGCAGTTGTAGATGGTGGCGGAGACAATGAGCGCGTCGTCATGGGGGAAACGGACCCCACGGGCGTCTTTCGCCATGAAGGTAAGGGGGACGTCCGACCACTTGGGTGGCGGAGAGGTATGTAGCACCCCTATGACCTTGACTTCGCGCGCGTACTCCTTGCGCTGGCGCTTGGAGTCCCGCCCAGAAGCGGACCCTCCCATGATAACGTTGACACGCCGCTGGGAAGTTTGGAAGGGGAGAGTTTCTGATGGCTCCCCCTCCTGCGTTCGTCCTTGCTGCCCCCCCCCACCCCCCCCCCCCCCCCCCGCGGGAGCAGGAAGGGCCGGTAGAGCCGACTGAGGGGGTAAGGAGGCCGGGGTCCCCCCCTGCCCATGTTGGTCGAGGAATGCCGCGAACTGCTGCAGCAGCTGATGGCATTCTCGGGTGGCATGGGTACTGGACCTGTGGAAGGTGCACCACGGGCCTTCCCTGCTCCCTGTTGCAGGGCCTTCCCGACCGCGGGAGGATTGCCCTCCCCCGCGGGCTTTCGGCTTGGGGAAGGGGCGATTGCTCCTCGGGGCGTCGCCCGAGCCGCCTCCGCCCTCGAGGACAAAGGTGTCCCGAGGCTGTGGCTCGTACGGCCCCCCTGCCTGGGGCGTTTGAGGGGGTCCCTGGCCCCCCGATCAGCGGGGGTAGGAGCCCCTTGATTTTTCTTCCAGAGGTCGTCCTCCTCCGCCCGAGCGTACTTTTCGAGCACGTTGAAGAGCTCGTTGGCGGAGGAGGGGCAGCTCCGGGAGAGCCTCCGGTGGAGCTCTCCCGGGAGGATCCCGCTCTTGCACGCCTCGATGACCGTAGAGTCGGGGACACGAGCCACTTTGCTCTTGACTTGAGCAAAGCGTTTGAAGAAGCTGTGGATGGTCTCCCCCGTCCTCTGCTGGACGGTGTACAACTGCGAAGAATCCAGGGGACGCACGTAGTTCTCCTAGAAGTTCGCGCAGAACTCACACTTGAGCTACGCGAAGGACTTGATGGAGCCGGCCTTCAGATTGTAGAACCAGGAGTGGGCGATCCCGGTGAGGTAGAGGGGGAAGAGGTTGTATTGCACCGTCTCGTCCCCCCAGCCGCCGAGATGGCCGTGGAATATACCTGCACAAATTCATAGGGGTCGGCCTCACCATTGGAGTGCTCGATGTGCGGCGGGCGGTAAGGCCGCGGCCACCGAATGCACCGAAGTCTGCGGTAGAGCGCTGATTAGTCCCCTGCACTTCCTAGGGAGAGCCCCGGTCGCTGTCTCCTTTGACAGGGGACGCGCCCTGTCACGCCCCGAGACTGGGACAACGACTACTCCTGTAGAGACCTAGCTCGCTGTAGCTAGTCCCAAACCACAAACCTTTGACTTCCCAGGATAAGTCAAACACAGGAGTATATTACATTGCAACAGAGTACTCACAAAATATTAAGCAGTGTGGCCTGCTGGCCTTAATATTACATAAAGAGGATTATAATGCCTACAAGGCATTCAGGGTTTAACAAAATATTTAACCACACAGCAGAAGATAGGTGACCCTCCCACAAAAGAAGTTGACGGCAGAACAACACACTTCAGGGCTCTGGCGGAACTGATTCTTCTCCTTCTGGATCCACGAAGTACTCCGTTCCATCATCTTGATCAAAGTAGGCTCCATCTATTGAGTTGAATGTTGCAAGGGTGAGCACTTACGTACTCAGCAAGTCATAGGTAAGAGTAGATACATATAGTAGTGATGATATGAACCTAGACTAGTCAAGAATTATGGATATTTGTAAAATAGTCTTTTCCTTTCTCATCTCATCTTATGGCAGCACTTTTCATAATATAACATCATCATTCATGTTCACTAGATTATAGCACTACCGCGACACGTCGACACACGACAGCCCACGGCAGCACTCCTTATCATGACAACACATGTCATTTGGGTAATCTTGATTTAAACATATTTTATTTAGAAAATAGTACTTGTGTCACACCCCGTGGATTTAATCCACCGCAGCAGACTCCTATAAACCCGGGAGCTCGGAGTATTCGAATACATTTTTAACTCTGCAGAGAGGTACCAATTTACCCGCAAGATATTCCACTTTCAAACCTTTCCTATCATAACAAAATGATTGGACCCCTGACTCACTTCATACTGTGAGCGGCAAGGTGGAAATAACAAGAACTTTTGTTATGTTTTACTCACAATTCACCCCCGACCCTGTGGCTCTCAGCGAGGCACAGTTGTGGCAGGTTGTATCCAAACCTCCACCCCTTTGCTTATTCCCATTACTGGGTCAGCGTGCTTGATCACCTTCAGTGATATGTGTGGGAGCCGCGCTCCGTGTTTATCGTGCATCACAACACATCTCATGCAGGGGTTTCATGTGCGATCCACATAATTACTTGTTCAGGCCTGTCCCATACCAGGCTTGCGGTTAGCACGTTGTTCATGCCACTAGACGCACAACACAAGGTTCTAGTCCTTATATGCCAATGACCAGACCATCCACATCCCTGCACCTTCAGTGCCTGCATTCCTTTGCAGTCTAGCACCTCCAGTGCTACAGCCATCCATACCATTTTTCTGGTCACAGCTAGGGGTTTTATTTCATGAATATAAGTATATAAATACATATAATAGTTCATGGCTCAAAACTTGTTTATTTCACATTTTACAGATAACCAGTCTAGTACTGCCAATTGATAATTCAACCATTCTCAATCTTTCACATGCAATATTGCCTATATTCAAGGTTATGTTTTAGCAACATTTAAAATATAGGTTCAAGATGACCAAGGATATGACTTGCCTTCCGCGTCGTAAGATACAGCAGTTGACGTCGGATCCGCAGTGAAGTCCTCGAACTCGGGCTCTTGATCTGCTCTCCAATCAAACAAACAACTAATAATCATAATCTTTTCCATACATTATTATACTATATGCAATGATACAAAGATGAAGTCTTGATAATTCTGAAATGATTGGGTTTAGAGGCTGATTAGGATTAAGTTAAGGAAACCAATGTTAAGATTAGCTGTCAAAGGTTTACAAGGTTCCAAATGTCTCAAAATATCAGAATGATATCAAGGTTGCGACTGGTTCGCTCAAAAACAGCGAACGTCTTTAGGTCGACATTCGGTTCAAAGCATCGACATAGGGTTGATGAATGATAGAAGGGTTATCTCAACTTGTGGTAGTAGAATAAAATGTAGATCACAACTCTACAAATTTAGTGGACAAAGTGGTTTTCAAATTACACAACCAGAAGTGGGTAAACAAGGTCAATGCCACTGGCTGACAAGCTCTGGCATAGAGCTGACAATGCCAAAAACTAGGGCTTAGCATAACTTTTGATCTGGAGCTCCAAATGATGCACCACTTTGTCTGGAAGGTAGGCATTGATAACAGGAATAAATCATTCAATAGGATCTAAGGCTGAAAATGGCTGGAAAGCAAGAAATTTGATGATGAACTGAGGTGAACTGGCTGCACTAGATCAGTTCTGGACACAAACTTGGCATGGCTATATCTTCCAATCTAGGCCGATCTAGGTGTCGGGCTAGAAGACAAAAGTGTTCAGGAGATCAAAGCACACATACTAGACAAAGTTTCGAGGGCTGAAATGGCCGGGATCACTTTTCCGATCATCGGCGCCGGAGAAGAGACACTGCCAGTTGGGGGTTTCTGCTACAGGCCAAGAGAACTTAATTCCTTGCTTGGAGAGCATCTAGGAGGTATAGGGAAGCTTCTGGGAACATCAAATTGACCGGAGGATCACTGGAGAAGCCTGGCGACGATCGCCGGTTTTCTGGTGAAGCTCGATTTAGAGAAAAGGTTCGATTCTTGCTAAATTTCGAAATCCAACTTCACAGGCTTGTTTGATTTGGCTCACTGATCAATTTACTTCACAGGTTCGAGGGCTAATTCGAATTGGTTTGGCCTGCATTGCCGGAACAGGGCAATCTTCGATTTTCAGCCATTTCCGGTGATCGCCGGCGTTAGAGGTCACCGGTGAGCAATTAAATAGTACTACACAGAGGGAATGAGTAGAGGAACTCACTAATGGATTCAATTTGAAGGTTGATGCAGCGGATGAAGCTGGCACCGTGAGGCTCCTCGACGGTTCGCCGGAGAAGAAAACGAAAACAGTAAATTCTGGAACTTAGCTGGTTTCTGGTGAAGTATGGAGAAGCTGCTGCACGCAGTAGGGTTTAAATAGGCCAGGCGAAGATGACGAAGGGGAACAACGAAGTGATTGACTGCTGGTGATGAGGTTGCTTGCGTGCTGGACATCAGCGGCGAAGACACAGCGAAGAACGGTGATGCGACGGCGACAAGCCTTCAGCTGATCACAGTGTCACTTCATCGGGACCTGGCGAAGCTTGTAGCAAGCGGTGGCGACAAGTACTGGCGCGGCGAGGCTACGTGGCGATGGATTGCTGACAAAGTTGCTGCTGATCGCGCGCGGGAGCAAACGCTGGTCGTCGACGTAGCAACGACGCTGCCACGGTGACGGCTGAGGCAAGGACACGTGCGTACTGGCATGCACGGTCACAAGTGCGGCGAAGCTTGGCCGGCGGCGAACGTGCACGGCGCAAGAACCCACGGCGAGTTTCTGGTCGTGCACTGGCTGCTTCCCTGGTCGAATTAAGGGCCTAATTGCAATACTTGATTTCTTGATTTGGACTGATCTGTAAATCTGGAATTCTGGAAGGTTTGTTCTGAATTTGATTCTGCTATTTTGGCAATCTTTATTCCACAAATGATTTGGCACAGATTGAGGGTAAAATTTGAGACATTTGGATGATTTTTAGTACAAACTGAAAATAGGGTATTTTAGGGTAATTGAAATCTGAATTTCAATTGATTTCGAACTCTGGGATTTAGGGTTTGATTTTGAGATACTCATAAAAGAAGAATTTGTATTGAAAAGCATTTGGGAGGTGTTCCCTGAATCAGATTTGAATTTGGAGATGATTTGCAACATTTTGCCTTTTTAGGCTTCTGGAAAATCTAGAAAAGGACTGATCTGCGATACTCTTGGACTGATTTGTGAAAAGAGTCTAGATGGTGAAATCTGGCTGTCAACTTTTTAGATTAAGGTATTGACATACCCATGATTATATTCCAGAAATAATCTGGTCTGAACTTGGTCAAGATTTAGGTTAAATCTGTATTTCTGAAACTTAGGGTATTTGGGTAATATAAGGTATTTCTGTTTTCGAAAACAGAAGGAGTTGATAATTCTGGGAATTAGAGATAGAATTGGATCTACGTTCCGAAGACTTTTCGATTCAGGATAACTGATAGATCACATCTGAACAATCTGATCTTGATTTGAGGTCACAGGATAGATTTTGGAGATTTTAGGGCTTAGGATAGATACTGATCTGGCTAATACTACAGATACATGCATGCATGCTATTGATGAAAAAGGAACTTTTCACCCCTAACTCAGGGTGTTACACGCCCTCGTTGTCGGAGTCAGGATGCGGCCCAAGAGGTCCGCCGTCGTAGCGGTAACGATGCTTTTCTTCCGGGCCGGGGCTAAATTCCCGGACGTCCGGGCTATCCCCCGGAGAGGTTGGCTTTTCAGCGGGTCTCTTTCCCCGGGCGGTGTGGGAGAGAAGCTCTCCACGTCCGCGACCCGGGGGAAGCTCTTCCCCGGACTTAGCTGTGCGCATTCACTCGACCTCCTCCCGGGACAAACGGACCTGGTCCGCCGGAGGCACCCTTGGGGGCGGCCCCGGGGGAGGAGGGAGCTCATGTACTGTAGCTACAGGCCCGGACGTTACCGGGGCCGGTAGGGGGAGCCCCCTGCGGAGACCCCTAGAACCGGAAAGGGGGAAGCCCCTGTATTATCCGGAACCAGGGAGGGGCACCCCTGTATTATCCGGAACCGAAGAGGACAGAGCCCCCGCGGAAACGACCAGAACCGGAAAGGGGGAAACCCCTGTATTATCCGGAACCGGCAAGGGGCCGACTTCCGCGGCAACGTTCGGAGCTGGGGGACTGTTGTGGGGGGAGATCCGCTGTGGCACGGGAGCTGCTCTGTCGACCGCCCCCGATGGTGTAGACGCGACCCGTGGGGCGGAACTAGCTCTCGACGCAGGGAAAACCCCCGGCATGTAATGGGTGCCCGGCCCTGGGAATGGACCCAGAACGGGGTATCCCACCGGTGCCACGAAGGGCCCGGGCACAAAGTAACCCCCCAGCATTGGGAAGGATCCCGGTGCCGAGCAGGGTCCGGACGTATGACCCGCCAGGGGAGGGTAACCTCCGGATGGGTCATACGGGGCGGCTGGGCCCCTGGAGACAGGGGGGTGGGGGGGCCGCCGGGTGACCCATGAACGGGGGCATAGCCCCCGAGTATGGGTACTGTGGGTATGTGCGGGCCGGTGGCCGTGCCAACACGCGGAGCAGCTCATCCGTAGAGCGTTGGGTGCGGAGCTGGCCCTCCACTAAAGCCTCGAGCTGGGCGTCCCGGGGAGCCGGGGGAGCCATCGGGAGGAGACTGGTCCCGACCGAAGCTAGCGCGGTTGCCGGGAGTGACCCGGAGGTCGAACCACCGAAATTAAGAGGGAAGGTGGGAGGCGGTACCTAGGTCTGGCCGCCTCCGGGCGGAAGCGCTAGGACGGTCGTGTCCCGGACGGGTGGCGCCGGGTCACCGGGACCGGCATCACCAGGAAGGGCGCGGGCCCTCGTTCTTGGGGGAGCCATGGCGTCTCGTCACGAGTCCCCACGGACGGCGCCAACTGTCGTGGTATTGCGAATACCCCAGCAGGTTTTGTGGATGATCCTAGCAAAGAAAATACGACGCGAGCTGACCGGCTGACCAGTCCTCCCCCTCCGGACAAGCACAACAAATGACACGAGGGTTTATACAGGTTCGGGTCCCGGTGGGGGCCCTAGTCCTGTCGGCGTGCTCCCGACCAGGGTCGGCTGGGGAAACTCTCCCGGGGGGAGAGGCTCCGGAGCACACCTGTGAGATTGTCTATTCTAGCAATAATGAGCAAGTTGTTCTTTACAAGAGGTGTACAAGGGCTTTTATAGCCCCAAAAGAAGCAAAAAGACTAAACTACCCCGCTCGCTACCGTTGGATCGAAGGGTAGCAACGTCCTTCTCCCAGCCAGGCCCCTCGGATGCTTGACAGGTGTCCGCTGATTCCCGAGGCACTCCTCGCGTGACCCGCACGTGACTCGGGACTGAGGGCTCCTGTACTGGAAGGGCGTTGACGCTCGGGACAAGCACTGGGGTCCTTGTCCCCGGGCAAAAGATGGCACTCGGGATAGGCACCGGGGGCCTTGTTCCAGGGCAAATGGTGGCGCGCGGGACAGGCACCTGGGGCCTTGACCCCGGGCAAATGGCGGCGCCCGGGATAGGCACCAGGGGCCTTGTCCCCGGGCAAATGGCGGCGCCTGGGACGGGCACCGGGGGCCTTGTCCCCGGGCCAAAGGCGACGCCCGGGCACCAGGGGCCTTGTCCCCGGGCAAATGGCTGCGCCCGGGACAGGCACCGAGGGCCTTGTCCCCGGGCCACAGGCAGCACCCGGGACAGGCACTGGGGGCCTTGTCCCCGGGCAAAAGGCGGTGCCCGGGACAGGCACCGGGGGCCTTGTCCCCGGGCAAATGGCGGCGCCCGGGACCGGCACGGGGGGCCTTGTCCTCGGGCCAAAGGCGGCGCCGGGGACAGGCACCGGGGGCCTTGTCCCTGGGCAAATGGCACAACTTCTTACTTGGACTTAGTCGCGGAGATTTCCCCCAATAATCGACGAGCACAAGGAGATGCTACGATAAGACAATCCTCGCTGATCCGAGGTTTGGATCACGGGAGAACATAATAGTCAATTCAATACGTGGATGAAAGTGCGAATCACTGGAGAGTCCGCAAGTGAGAACCTTAAATGGTTGGCAAAAGGGCCCACGTTTACTATACAGACATGGCAGGGATACGGCATCAATGGGTACACATTTTACACGAAAGCTCAAGATCGAAAGAGCACTGTGCAAAATAGTGGAGCGAGCGCAGAAGCTTTTCATGAGGAGTTCAGCGAGACAAGCCCAACAAAGGCACGAAGGACAGTGCGACCTCGACAAAAAGGAAACTGAGTTCATGGAAGAATGCTTCGAAGCCGGGCACGGGTACTTTTTGCGACCATTGTCAAGTCGTGGGACACACCAAAGATAAATGCTACAAGCTTCATCCTGAACTTCGACCAAAGAAAATGAGCCAGGGAAAAGAACAGCCACGGCTACTGCGACTTCACCCGACGAAGAAGTTGTCTGAGTGAATTCGGTTGCTGAGGCGGTTACGACCTTGTCTCTGATGACAATGCCGAAGGAGAAGGGTTCGGATCCACCGAACGACCATCACCCAATAGAGGACTTGTTCACCATCAACATCCAGGTGAAGCACGAAGTTGTCGCAGCGATATTCGATCCCAGAAGTCAGAAGAATCTGGTCTCCGCTGGACTGGTTTGGCGACTTGGTTTAAAGAAAACTACACACCCTCGACCATATCGGCTGGGTTAGTTTACATCCGACGTGAACCAATAGATTACGAGTCAGTGTGTGCTGAAGTGTGCAATCTCTGCATGGTATATCGATGAGGTGCAATGTGATGTTGTCCCTATCGATATCTGTCAGGTGATCTTTGGGAGTCTGTATCTGTATGATTGAGACACACACTTCCATCGGCGTGCGCAAGAGTATGACCTCACCAAAGACGGAGTTAAGTTCGTGATCAGTAGAGACATCCTTGTCAATACTTCGAACTTGATTACCTCAAGTCGAGCCAAATGAATTGTCAATGCATGTCACAAGTATGTGCTTGGCATGATTCGACCCATTGGTCAAGGTGAGGGTACTCGATCAGCATTGTCGTTGGCATGCCGAGAGGATTCTGGTCATTTGTCGGGACTACTGGAGAAACACAGTGATCTGTTCAAGACTACCCAGGGTCATCCGCTGAAACGTCCAGTCGAGCACGAAATTCAGCTTGTGTCCGATGTGACACTGTCCAATCTGAGTATGTATCGCAACTCAGTATTGGAGAATGAAGAGATCAAGAGACAACTTGGTGAGTTGCTGAACGATGGTGTCGTTCAACCAAGTAGTTCACCTTGTGGATCTCCTGTGGTGCTAGTACCAAAGAAAGATGGGACTTGGCGTATGTGCATCGACTACCGAGCACTGAACAAGATCACCATCAAGAACCGGTACCCCGTCCCTTGTATTGACGACATGCTAGACCAATTGGAGCATGCTGGTGTCTTCTCAAAATTGAATCTAAAGTCAGGGTATCATCAAGTCAACATTCGAGAGGAGGATACGTGGAAGACTGCGTTCAAGATGTGACATGGTCTGTTCGAATGGTTGGTCATGCCGTTTGGTCTCCACAACACTCCAACAACTTTTATGCGTCTTATGAATGACGTATTACGACAGTTCATCGACGACTTTGTGATCGTTTACCTCAACGACAAGCTGATTTATTGTCGTTTGTGGGATGAGTACCTCATTCATGTCGAAAGGGTGTTTGAACAGCTTCGGCGACATCGACTTCGCCTCAACCATAAGAAGTACGAATTTGGCCAGCAAACTCCACTTTACCTGGGATTCAGAGTTGGCAAAGGTATGTTGCAAATCGACCCAGATAAGGTAAAAGTGATTCGCGAGTGGCAGCGACCACGAACAGTTACAAACGAGCGTAGTTTTGTGGGAGCATGCCAATACCTTCAGAAGTTCATACGACACTTCTCGATTGTGACCTCTCCATTGCATGCATTAACTAGGATCGATCAGAAGTTCGAGTGGACAGGGAAACATGAGGACACGTTTCTCTTGCTGAAGAGGAAGATCAGTGAGGCGCATGTGTTAGCTTTGCCGAATCTCTAGAAACCATTCGAGCTAGAAACCGATGCCTAAGGTTATGCCATGGGCGCTGTGCTCATGCAAGAAGGTCAACCAGTGGCATATCACTCTGAGTTATTCTAGGGAGCTCAGAAGAACTACCCGACTTATGACAAAGAGTTGTGTGCACTATATCAGGCCATGAAGCTTTGGCGGTGTTATCTCTTGGGAAAAGAGATGTTGTCCACACCGACCATCAACTGTTGCAATATTTGCAAACTCAGTCCAAGCTACAACAAGCTCGGCACATGAAGTGGATGTCGTATCTGCAACAGTTTAATCTGGTGATTAAGTACAAGAAGGGCATACACAACAAATTGGCGGAAATGTTGTCGCGACCACTGATTACGACCCTCTGCTTATCAGCGTTCATGCAGATCGAGACCTCATTTCATGATGACTATGCCACTATGTACAGTGAAGACCCTGATTTTCAAACAGCACTAATTGAGCTCAAAACAGGGAAACCTACGGAGTTCGTTCGTCAAGAAGGACTCTTGTACAAGGGGAACTTACTTTGCATACCTCGTGGAGCACCTCGAATTCAATGGTTGCGAGAAGCGCACGCACTACTACAGAATTGCTTTTCACTATCGGTTTAAAATCCACTCTACTATCGGTTCTCTTACCGCTAGTTATCGGCACGATAGAAGAAACGTAGCACACTTCTATCGGTTGAAAACCGTTAGTAAAATATCTACATTCCCAATGTTCACTAATCGCTAACGACTATTTCTTCTATCGGATCGGATCTAAACCGATAGTATTGTGTAGGTATTTTCTATCGGTTAGGTACTCGACACAGTTAGTACTGGAAACTTTATTCTATCGGTTGTAGTATATGAACCGATAGTAATGGAATATTTATTCTATTGGTTGTAGTATATAACCGATAGTACTGTGTAGTTTTCCTATCGGTTATGTACTCGACACGGTTAGTACTGGAATCTTTCACAAATACAGCAATACAGAGATACATTGGATCATTCACAAATACACCAATATTTACAAATACACCAATATTCACATATTGAGTATATTCACAAATACACCAATACAAGTAAACACATACACCAATTAATACATTGGACAGATTGAATTTGTTCACAAATACACTAATACAGTAATATACACATGCATTGGACAGATTGAATTCATTCCAATATTGATCGAGTTTATTCACAAATACACCAATGAATCTATTCACATATTGAGTTTATTCACAAATACAGCAACAACACATTCAATATATATTACACAAGTCAGTTACAATCGATCGTTGATAGCCACTTCTTCCATGACATATTGAGCCCAAATTGTTCGCAGCTCCTTCAATTGAGGCAACTCATAGTGGTCTTTCAACATGGCGCTCTGCATATATGCGTGTATGAAGTTAGAAATGTACATCACATCCAATTAATGTTCGACTTTGAGTCAGGAAAAATGGTTACCTTAGGGAATTGGGCAAAGTTTCTCCTGATCAGGTCATACATAAATCTCATGACATAGAAGCCACATTCCCACGATTGTGGCTGCTGATGGCACTGGGATAATTGCATATGCAAAGACATATACCCACATTAGCTCGAAAGAACTAATTAAGCTTAAATTAAAAGACTCATCATGAGTGCTTCCATCCATATTAATTACCTCATATTCTTTCCAAGAAATTGTTGTGCCCTTCGACGCGTCATGCCTCCCTCCAGCAGTAACATAATTTTTGAAAGCCCTGTATTTAATTTAGCATTGCCGGTTAATATGTTATCATTAATTAGCTAGTCAGAGAAAAATTTAAAACAACTATGTTACTTACGCGTCTATGTGCCTTGTGAGGGTGAAAACATGCGCCACCCTGTCGCTCATCGAATCGAGGTAAAAGAGCTCATTCATCCATGGGCAAATGATGGCGAGGACCCAGTGGCCCCTACATTGCATATATAAGCGAACCGTTTCATACATATGTTAGGCGTAACATACAAGAATGAGTTAAATTAGTAGGAAATGCACTAACCTATGGTGGTACGGCGCAAGAATGAACTCTCGGTCCTGTTGCGCTAGTAGTGCCCTTGATATGTATTCCTTCGCATGTGCTTGGTCGTGCTCTAGCATCGTGAGGCTTATTTTGGCTGGGTCGAGGAAACCCACCTTGTCACATCCCCTCATCGACGCCAGCCTATACATGCACCTGGATGCAAAATAGACATTAGTAAGTAGTGCATACAAAGTGATTAGATTTATGAAATGAACTGTGATAACTTCAGACAACAGCAAACTCACAGGACTCCAGTCCGTATGATGGACATATCAAGCTCCTGCTAGTTGAGGAGGTCGAACAAATCCTCGTGGGTCATCGATATGCTCCCAGCCTCACGGTGAAAATGACCTGGCCTAAAGTGAACCAAGAAATTGATGTGGCGCCTAGACCAGGTCAGGTAGCACTCGTGGAGACTTCTGGTTATTTGATCCATATTGCGCAGAAGGTACTCCGACTCGAGTGGGAACCCGTTCTTGAACGTAGCCGGCTGGCTTTGTTTGGCCTTGCCTTTGGCCTTGCCCTTGCCTTTGGGCGGGGAGCGAGTGTATACCTTCGAAGGTTGGGGCGCGGTGCCGCCGGCCTCATTTGATGGCGAGGGTTTGAGGCCATCTGTGGGACCCTTATTTGAGGATTCCGGTGGCAACCACCCAGGTGGATTGCACACTGAAAGGTACATCACAAGCTCACAACAACATGATTTACTTTAAGAAAATAAAGCAATAGGTAAAACAAGTACAAGGTCACGAGGACCACTATTACATTATCATAATGCCAAGGATGGCATTAACTAAAGTTGATACAAAAGTAGAGAGTTTTTCAAAATCAAGAATAAAAAAGAATAACACGAAAGCAATAACAAAGGTCTTCATTTCCTTCTGCAGCGGTTTGGCTCGGGCCTTTTCCACACCGAACTCAACTTGGCGCATGACCCTCATAGAAGCTCAAATCGTCTGGAAAGGTTCCTTCCTCTTCTTGGTGCTCAAGGCTAAAGGAATCAGGATCCTCAAATCCTTTCTTCTGAATTTGTGTGAAAAGGCAAGGGTGAGCATGTTTTTACACGATGCTCAGCAAGTCCCGTTATGAGAATGCAGATATATAGATGAGGGGTTTTCAAGGAAAGAGGTCTTGGTTTCATATATATATATATAGGAATAGAATAGATTTTCACACTTAGTTTGAAGAAAAGTTTTTTGTTTTCAAAAGCGAGACTTTTAAAATCCTAAGCTAGATTTTCAGAGAATGTTATGCGTGCGGTCTTCCATGAGTCACCACTTTACTCAGATTTTGTGAAAAACTTTCCAAAAGCTACTTGTGTTGCATCGACGTGGATAGAATCCACAGCGCGCAGACTCCATAACCTGGGAGCTCACAGTATCTGATACTTTTTATAACTTTGCAAAGGTGTACCACCTTAATCCACCGATCATTCGGCTTTCAAGTAGGATCAACTCCATGCGACTTTTACGCATGTAACAAGGCTGAGATGACACAACAGTTTACAGTCTTAGCATTAACAATTCCCTGCCCGGTAAATAGACTGTTAAGTCTCAAGAACCGTTGTGGGTCCTCCCCATTGCCTTACTTCCTAGCCTGGGTCTATGTTCTCGCAAGACACATAGCCTCTCTTGATTACAGCCGCGCACAGCTTAATCTGGCATAGGGCGTCTTCCTTCTTTCCACCTTTTCCTCTCATAATTTTTCTGAACTCACATCACTCACGGCCCTTACTGGCCCACCAGTTTCTCGCAAGAAACCAGACCGACAACCATTGCAGGGAAAAGCTAATACTAAGAAAGCTACTAAGTTGCGCCCGTCCCATAACCGAGCAAGTGGTTGGTACGTTTTTCATGCAGCATAGAAGTACAACACAAGGTTCTAGTCCTTATGAATCTTTAGTGAGGAGTCTTTCACATTCCCAGCGCGCACACAGCACCATCCAATCAAACCATCCTCACTATCGATTCCAATCACATTTTCTTTCACAAAAAGGGGTTTTGAACATGCTTTCCTCATATGTGATGTCGTGGTATTGCGAATACCCTGGCAGGTTTTGAGAGTGATCCTAGCGAAAGATTACGCGGCGCGGGTTGACTGGATGACCGGTCCTCCCCCGCCGGACAAGCACAAAGAATGACACACGGGTTTATACAGGTTCGGGTCCCGGTGGGGGCCCTAGTCCTGCCGACGCACTCCCGACCGGAGTCGGCTGGGGAGGCTCTCTCCGGGGGAGAGGCTTCCGGAGCACGTCTGTGAGTTTAGCTCTTCCAATAAATTAACCGATCCCTTACAACAGAGGGGTACAAGGGCTATTTATAGCCCCAAAAAGCAGCAAAAAACCTAAACTACCCCGGAAGCCACCGTCGGATTGAAGGGCAGGACCGTCTTTCTCCCGGTCAAACGCCTTGGATGCTTGACAGGTGGTCGCTAGTTCCCGAGGCGCCCCTCGCGTGACCTGCACCTGACAAACAGTTCGAGATTTTACCTTCAGGAGGGCGATGAGGCCCGGGACGGCGCCGGAGCCCACGTCCCCGGGTCAAAGGCGGCGCCCGGGGAGGCCCCGGAGGCCACGTCCCCGGGCAAGTGGCGGCGCCCGGGGAGGCCCCGGAGGCACGTCCACGGGCAAGTGGCGGCGCCCGGGAGGGCACCGGAGGCCACGTCCCGGGAGACAAAAGGCGGCGCTCGGGGAGGCCCCGGAGGCCACGTCCCCGGGCAACTGGCGGCGCCCGGGAGGGCACCGGAGGCCACGTCCCGGGAGCCAAAGGGCGGCGCCCGGGGAGGCCCCGGAGGCCACGTCCCCGGGCAAATGGCGGCGCCCGGGAGGGCACCGGAGGCCACGTCCCGGGAGCCAAAGGGCGGCGCCCGGGGAGGCCTCGGAGGCCACGTCCCCGGGCAAATGGCGGCGCCCGGGAGGGCACCGGAGGCCACGTCCCGGGAGCCAAAAGGCGGCGCTCGGGGAGGCCCTGGAGACCACGTCCCCGGGCCAAAGACGGCGCCCGGGGAGGCCCCGGAGGCCATGTCCCGGGAGCCAGAGGGCGGCGCCCGGGGAGGCCCCGGAGGCCACGTCCCCGGGCAAATGGCGGCGCCCGGGAGGGCACCGGAGGCCACGTCCAGGGAGCGACACGGCGGCGCCCGGGGAGGCCCCGGAGGCCACGTCCCGGGAGCCACAGAGCGGCGCCCGGGGAGGCCCCGGAGGCCACGTCCCCGGGCAAATGGCGGCGCCCGGGAGGGCACCGGAGGCCACGTCCCGGGAGCCACACGGCGGCGCCCGGGGAGGCCCCGGGGGCCACGTCCCCTGGCAAATGGCGGCGCCCGGGAGGGCACCGGAGGCCAGGTCCCCGGGTAATCGTGACACATCTTACCTGGACTTAGTCTCGCGGAGATTTCCCCCGACAGCAGCCCCCCATGCCCGCCGGGGCCGATGCTCGAGTCCCCGGTGGGTATGGTTCAGGTCACCGGGAAGATCTCCGGGCCAAGCTACCGGAGCCGCGACGCTTCGGTTTCCGCGCCCCACACTTAAAGCCGCGGCGTTTCGCCATAAATGCGCGCGCGGTTCGAACCGACGCCTCGATTCACGCGCCCGTCCCTTCGTTTCCCGCGCACGGTTTGAACTTCTGCGGTCCAGATTGATCCGCGAGTGCCACGTGGCGTGCATCTAGACCACGGCCCGCCCCTATAAATAGGGCCTTGGGGGGCCCGGAAGCTCATTCCAAATTCTCAGCCCCAACGATTTTTGCTCTCCCGGTAGCCCTCTCCTGGTAGCTTTCCCCGGTAGCTTTTTCCGGTAGCAGGCGTCCGGGAGTTTTTAGTAGTAGGCTCCTGCAAAGTTAGCCACCAAAAAGAAAACTAACCTCATGGCACCCAAGGGTCGAGCGAAGACCACGGAGGTGCCCCCGGAGGAAATCCCCTCGGATTTCCTCTGGGCGTCCGAGTTCACGGCCGAGGATGCCGAGTCCTTGGCCGAAAGGGGCATTGTTGCGGCCGGGGACATCCGAGTCCCCGTGAAGAAGGACGGAGCCCCCCGCCCCAGGCCCGGGGAGATCATGGCCTTCGAGGCCTTCCTCGAGGCGGGGCTCCGGCTCCCAGTGCATTCGATGCTCCGGGAGTTTCTCAAGGAGTATGGGGTGGCTCTCAACCACCTCACCCCGAACGCGCTTGTCCGGATGGGCCTCTTCATTTGGCTCTTCGAGACAGCGACCGGGCGGGAGCCCGACCTTCGCGCCTTCCGGTACTTCTACGAACCGGCGGCGCGGACCTCCCACCTGGTGAAGGGGGGCCCCAAGTCCCCCTTCGGTTCGGTAATGGTCCAGATGCTGCCGGCGCGGGTAATCGACTACCCGGCGGCGGCCTCCCGGGACCACTGGGGGGATTGGGTCTGGAGGTGGTTCTACCTCCGGGTCCGAGACGACGAGGTGGTGTATGCCCCGGAGGCCCCCACCTACAGCCGGTCGTCCGCACCAAAACCGCCGGTGTGGACGGACGAGGAGTACGAGCTCCTCGGCAAGGTCATCCTCTCCAAGAAGACCAGTTCGATGCGGGACGCGGCTGAGGAGATGGCTCTCCTCCGGATCTCCCCCTTCTCCGCCGGGAAGAGGGGGATCGGCATGGGCCCCGAGCAGCGGCCCCCGGTGAAGCCGGTGACGCGACGTAAGCCCCGGGAACCCGCTGCATTGTTCTTACCAATTTTTAAGAAATTGACTAACTTTTTACCTCTTGCAGTCCGGCCTTACCCGGCGGCGCGGGAGAAGGCGGAGAACCTCTTGGGGAGGTACTTCGCCGATGAGCACGAGCGCGTTGTGCGCACCGTGGGCGAGGGCCCCCCAAAGAACTTGTTAGCGGCGGCCTTCGGGCTAAAGCTGCCGGAGAGGAAGCCTCTCCCCACCCCCGGTTCACACAAACGGGGGAAGGAGGCGGCCGGGGGCCCGGAGCCCAAGAAGGCCCGGGTCCAGAAGACCCCCGGCCCATCGACGACGCCGGCAGCGACACCGGCGAAGCCCCGGGACGAGACCCCCGGGAGCGAACGTGCCCGGGCACAGTCCCGGAAGGAGGCGACACCTCCTCCCCCGAAGGGCCCCGTCGAGGCACGGGGGAAGGAGGCGACCGCGGGCGGGGCGGCGTCCGAATCGGCGAACTACGCCCCGTCGCCGCTTACGGTGGAGCTCCTCCCGCCCCTTTCGGCCTCTTTAGAGCCGGAGAGGCTGGAGGTGAGATTCACGGGGGCCTCGCCCCCGCGGGTCTGGCCGGTGGACGAGGGGGGGAGCCCCTCGGTCTGCGAGGTTCCACCGGAGGAGGGGGCCCCGAGGACCTTCCGGCCCGGGGCAGGGAAAGGCTTGATGGTTCCCCCCCGGGCGGAGGCTCCCACCGAGAGCTCCTCGGCCACGTCTTCGGGGGGCACAACCTCGTCGACGAAGACGCCGGCCGCGTTACCGGACCTTGAGGTGCGGGGACCCCCCGCCGGCCGCAACGGCGGCTCTGGGTGCGAGACCCCTTTGCTCCCCGCGGGGGAGGTCACCCGCTACTCGGAGGGCCTGCACACCCGGAAGGTGCAGGCCTTCGTCGCGGGAGGGACGCTCCATGAGCGTTTCGAGGGGCTTCAGTCCCTCGGGGCCCAGGTAACCCGTCGATAACACCTTCGCTTATCCCCTGCACTTTGAAATTTTTCTAACTTATGTATTTTGTAGGTGGCGGCTGTTACCTGGGGCCTTGAGCAGCGGGTCGCCCGGCTGCTTAAGGAGACGGAGGGCCGGGCCGCAGCCTCCGTAGGGCAGCGCGAGGAGGCCCTCCGGGAACGAGACGAGGCGCTCGCGGAATTGACCCGGGTCCGGGCCCAGGTTCACATTTCCGAGGCCATCAACGCCCGCCTCTGGGAGGAGGCCAAGGCGAGGGAGGAGGCGTTTCGTGAGCTCGAGAGCTCAAGCGTCCGGGCGGTGGCGGACGCGGGCCGCTCCGTCCGGACGGCCCTCGAGGGCCTTGGCGTAAGCCTCGGCTCCGGGAGCAGAGAGGTGCCGCCGGCGACCCTCGCGGAGGCTGTGCGTTTCCTTAACGCACAGGTCTCTGCCATCCCGGAGGCTGCCGATGTTCGGGCGCGGGGTCGGGCGATCCCCGTCGTCGCGGCCGCCGCGGGGCTCGTCGAGTTCCGGGGGGTCGGCGCCCAGGCGATCGGGGGCCGCATCACCCGAAGCTTCCCGGACTCCTTCAAGCCTTCGCGCCGGGAGGTCGAGCAGCTCGCCGGAGGGTTCCACGACCGGATCATCCGGGCGTGGTTCCCAGCTCCGGCGCCTCCGGCAGGAGACGCCCCAGCCCCGGCCTCGGAGAAAGCCCCCCGGGGGGAGGACACCAATGAACATGTATGAGCGTCCCCCCGGGTCTTAGCTAGGGCCCTTTTTTGTTTTAGGATTTTTTGATTCCGGTAGCTTCTTAGAAGAAGCCCCGGGCACTTGTATATAAAAAATTTTTAATGCAATGAAGTTAGAATTTTCTCTAAGTCTTTGAATTGAACTTACTGTTACCAGGGTTCCCGGGAGGTTGCTCCCGGACGAAGGTCCGGGAGGGGCTCCCCGGGGGACGCCCAAGTGGCTTTGATTTTGTCAAGCTTTCTCTCCGGCAATCGCGGCGAGGATAGTGTCTGGGAGCCGATCCGGTTGAGGTGGCATCCGGAGTGGCACTTGGACAACTTCGACAATCATCACGCCGAATTGTCCCCTCCGCGACCGGGGCTCCGGATGATCCCTCCCCTCCGGATACTTCCACCGGCGGGATACGAGTTTTGGCCTGAAGATGTGCTTCGGGACGCTCGGCGCCGCGTACGGGCGTTGTACCGGGACTTGACCCGGGAGCTAGCGGAGAGCCTCCGGGAGTGTTAGGCGTAGGAGCCTTAGGGCTTAGTGAATCCCCTGGGTTAGAACCCGGGTTGTATCGTTTCTGAAGCCCACCGGAGGGGGAAGATGTCCTCCGGGTTTGCTGATAAATAAAGCGCTATGTTGTTGTTTCCTTTTATTGCGCCTCTTTATTTTCTTCTTCTTGGATGGTCTGGACGACTCATTTTAACAAGGATGAGCTAAGTTTCCTCGTGGGTGGTGCGGTCGACACCCGGGGGTTCCTTATCCCCCCCCCCCCCCCGCCCACAGCGGGCCGGAGAATAGCTCCGCGCGCTGTGGGGGTAACAAGGCCCCCGGGAAGGAAGTCACCTGTAGCATAGGAAATTTTCTAAGTTAGAAAATTTTAAAGCGAGGTTTTCAAGGAAAAGACCTTCCGGGAGATAATCATCCGGTCGCCGTGAGAACGGGGAGCCGGGAATAAGGCCTCGAGCGGGAGGAATGTCCAAGAGAACCCGATGGGATTTCCAGAGGCGAGCTTCCTGGGAGACACTCGTCCGGTCGCCGTAAGAACGGGGAGCCGGGAATAGGGTCTTCGGGGAAGAAAATGCCTGAGAAATCTGACTTCTCCGAGAGACAATCGTCCGGTCACCGTGAGAACGGGGAGCCAGAAATAGGGTCTCCGGGAGGCATTCATCCGGTCGCCGTGAAAACGGGGAGCCGGGAATAACGTCGACTCCCGGAGGAGGAAGATAGATCCAATCAAGCCACAAGGGGCCGATCTTCCGGTCGCCGTGAAAACGGGGAGCCAGGAATAACGTCGACTCCCAGAGGAGGAGGTGCCCGAAGACGGGACTTGAGTGTTTGGGCAGGGGACTAGTCTCCCAAAGTGACTCGTTACCACGGCCACTGTGACCGGGTTGCCGCTTACACCCTCAGTCCACGAGGGCTGATCGTAAGCCGCCCTACGGGAGTGCAGGCTCCGTTGTAGGGATTTGTTGGGGCTGGCCCACTTCCTCGCGGGGAGGGCATCCTCACAAGGAGGGCATCCTCGCGGGGAGGGCATCCTCGCGGGGAGGGCTTCCTCGCGGGGAGGGCATCGCCGCTAGGGGCGGTAATGAGAAAGACCTACAATGAGACAGTTTGCAAAGCAAGACCTATGCATTGCTAATGAAATGAAGTACAGGGCCTCCCCCTGCGAAGCCGCGAAAGGGGAGGAAAATACAGCGTCCCTCCTCCCCCTCCGGCGTGAACGCTCCGGGGGAGGGGACAGGCCCGTAAGGCTAAACATAGAACTTGCGAAGTAAACGCAAGTTCCACGTGTGCTTCAGCTCCTGCTTTTGGAGGTTGGAGAGCTTGTAGGCCCCCGAGCCCAGGACCGCGGAGATCCTGTAGGGGCCCTCCCACTAGGGGGAGAGCTTACCCTGGGCCTGGGGATCCGTGACGCGCTTGAGGACAAGATCCCCAAGGCGGAAAGCTCTCTCGCGCACGCGCTGATTGTACGCGCGCGCTATTTCTTGCTCGTAGATGGCGTGGCGGAGGAGCGCTCGGTCGCGTTCCTCCTCCACGAGGTCGATCTCCAGGCGCTGATAGCCCTCGTTGGCCTGATATGCCGAGGGGGTGGCTCCCTCCAGGAGCTCCACCCGCAGTGACCGGAAGCCAATCTCCGGGGGGAGGACTGCCTCCATCCCGTAGACCAGGGAGAAGGGAGTACGCCCCGTCGCCCGGGACGGGGTCGTGCGCATGGAGCAGAGGATGCTAGGGAGCTCCTCTGCCCATGCACCCCGCTTAGAAGCGGTTTGCTCGAGTCTCCGGCGCAATCCCTGTAGGATCACGCCGTTGACCCTCTCGACAGCCCCATTGCTCCGGGGATGGGCTACAGAGGCGAAGTGGATGACGAGCCCCAGGCCTTCACAGAATTCCCGAAAATAAGCCGAGTCGAATTGGGTCCCATTGTCCACGGTGATTTCCCAGGGGACACCAAAACGACATACGACGTTTTTCCAGAAAAACCGCTGAACGGCCCGAGACGTGATGCTGGCCAAAGGCTCCGCCTCAACCCACTTTGTAAAATAGTCGACTGCGACTACCGCATACTTGTATCCTCCGGGCGCTGGGGGGAAGGGCCCTAAGAGGTCCATCCCCCAGCGCACAAAGGGCCAAGTGATGGGGATCGTCTGCAGCGCTATAGGGGGGAGGTTCGAGCCCTTGGCCATCTTCTGGCATGCCTCGCACGTGGAGACGAGGTCTCGCGCGTCGCGCATGACCGTGGGCCAGTAGAAGCCCTGCCGGAAGGCCTTGGCTGCGATGGCACGCGGGGCTAGGTGAGAACCGCAACTCCCTGCGTGGATGTCTTCGAGAAGTTGAAGTCCCTCCGGCCGGGGGAGGCAGCGCAGGAGGGCGGAAGCCCCCCGCTTGTAGAGCCTCCCCTCCAGGAGGAGCTATGCTCGGGCTTTAGCCCGGAGACGTTTAGCCTCGGTCTCACTAGGAGGGTCCCCCTCCCCCCTGATGAAGGAGATGAGGGGTTCCATCCAGGATGGAGTCCGGGTGATCTCGGCGACCTCCGGGACATGAGGCTCGTCGCCCGTGTCCGGGGAGGCCACTGAGGGCTTCGTGATGATCTCCAGGAAAGCCCCCTTGGGGAGCGATTCCCGGGCGCTGGCCGCCCGGGCCAAGGCGTCGGCCCGGTCATTGTCCCTACGTGGGATATGCCGAGCCTCGAGGCCGTCGAAATGCCTCTCCATCTTTCACACTTCCTGCAAATAAAGACTTAAGTTTGCGTCATGGCACAGGTAAGACTTGTCCATTTGGCAAACTACGAGCTGAGAATCTCCCTTGACTAGGATGGGCTGGATCCCCAGGGAGCGCGCAAGGCGCATCCCGAGGAGCAAAGCCTCGTATTCGGCGACGTTGTTGGTTGCGGGGAACTCGAGCCGCGCGGCGTACTCGAGTTCCTTCCCCTCGGGGCTCCGGAGGACTACTCCCGCGCCAGCCCCGGCGAGACACAACGACCCATCGAACATAAGGGTCCAATGGTCATTGCGTCGGGGCGGCACAGGGAGATCTTCGTCTCCGGACCCAGAGGCGGGAGTCCACTCTGCGACAAAGTCGGCGAGGACCTGCGACTTGATGGCGGAGCGGCCGGTTAGGGACAGGGAGAAGGGGGCGAGCTCAGCCCCCCACTTCCCGATCCGGCCGGTGGCTTCTTTGTTCCGCAGTACCTCCCCAAGGGGGAGGGACGACGGGACGGTGATGGGGTGCCCCAGGAAGTACTGCCGAAGCTTCCGGGATGCCATGAGGAGGGCGTAGCAGATTTTTGGCCCCTTGGAGGGCCTCACTCACGTAGTACACCGGACGCTGCTGCCCCCTTGCTCCTTCACCAGGACCGCGCTGACGGCGACGGGGGTCGCGACGAGGTAGAGGAGCAAGGGCTCTTCCGGGGACGGACTCACGAGCATTGGAGGGCTCGTGAGGTACTTCTTGAGGTCGTCGAACGCCTCCTGGGCCTCGGGGGTCCAGCGGAACCCCTCGAGCCCTCGGAGGATCTTGAAGAACTGGAGGCCCCGCTCCCCCGACCGGGAGACAAAGCGGCTGAGTGCGGCTAGGCGGCCGGAGAGCCGTTGGACATCCTTGACGGAGCGCGGCGGGGGCATGTCTAGGAATGCCCGGATCTTCTCGGGGTTTGCCTCAATGCCCCGCTGGGACACGAGGAAACCTAGGAGCTTCCCCCCGCGCACCCCGAAGGCGCATTTCTCCGGGTTCAGCTTGAGCCCGAATGTGCGGAGGTTCCGGAAGCTTTCAGCCAGGTCGTCGATGTGGGAGGCTGCGCGGGGACTCTTGACAACCGCGTCGTCTACGTAGACTTCAACGTTGCGGCCGACTTGTTCTTTGAAAACCAGTGTCATCAGGCGCTGGAAGGTCGCCCCAGCGTTCTTGAGCCCGAAGGGCATATGGACGTAACAGAAGGTTCTGAGGGGAGTAATAAAACTCGTCTTTTCCTCGTCCCCTTCCGCCATCCGGACTTGATGATAGCCCGAGCGTAACACCCTAGTTTTGGGGGTGAAAAGTTTTGCATGAAAATCCTGCATGCATGTATCTCTGTAGTAGTAGCCAAATCAGCTGAACCCTAATCTCTCCCAAACCCTAAAAACCTCCAAATCTAGTCCCTAGATCCAGATCAAGATCTGACCACCCAGATTTAACCTACCAGTTACCCTGAGGATAAAAGTCTTCAGGAGCCAGATCAAATTCTGACCCTAACTCCCAGTACCTAAGCCTCTCTCTGTTTTCGAAAACAGGAAAATTCAGATTTACCCTAAGTACCCCAGTTTCCAGATGGTTGAATTATTTTGATTTAACCCTATTCAGACTCAAGTAACCCCTGGAATATGTTCCTAGGTTCATCCTCAACTCACTTCAAAAAGTTGGGAGCCAAATTAATTCATCTAAACACTTTTCGCAGTTTAGTCCAAATTTTACTGCGAATAAGTCCTTTTCTGTTTACCTGGAAGCCTGAAAAGGCTAAAATCTGCAAATCAATTCCAACTTCAGAATTTCTTCAGGAAACACCTTCCAAATACTATTTGATACAGATCTCCCTTTTGATCAGACTTCAAAATCTCTCTCCAATCACCAGAATTCGAAATCGACAAAATCCAGACTTATTTTACCCTAATTTTACCCTATTTTCGAAAATAGGTGAAATCCCTCAAATCTTGTCAAATTTTCGCTAAATTTGAGCTGGATGAGTACTAATAGAAATGTTATACTCAGCCATGAAATCAATTCTCAAATTAACCATCTCTAAGACAGAAATTACAAATCAGTCCAGATTTCAAATAAGAATCCTTGCATTTTGGTCCCTGGTTCGACCAGAGACGCTGTGCACGACCAGCAGCCGTGCACGACCGCGACCACCGCGCTGCCACGCCAGGAACTTCGTCGCCGGTGAAGTCCCGTGGTCGCCACCCTTGCCACTGCGTCCCTGCCACGTGTGCGCACGCCGCTCGCCACCGTGGAGCCACCGCGGCCGCACTAGCATCGCCAATTTTGCCCGCGCACGCACGCCATCGCTGCAGCCACTGCAGGAGCACGATGCCACGTCGCAAGCATGCCTTGGAGAGGCATCACTTCGCCTTCACCTCCACCAGAGCAGCAGCGCAGCCGACACGACCGGTGAAGACGTCGCTTCGCCGCCTGTCATCGCCGCCGATCACTTCCCCGTCAATTCAAGCCGGCTTCAACTCCCCGTGCGCTTCTAGCCGTTGCAACACCTCCGAATCCTCTATAAATAATCCCTGGTCTCAGTGAAACATCACACACCCACCAGAAACACCTAAGCCCTCAATCTCGCTGTGTCTTCTTCTTCCCCGGCGAGCAGCAATGGGGGAGCACGGTGCCAAGCTTCTCCACTGCTTCATTCTTCGATCCAACACCCCCAGTGAGCTTCTCTCATCCCCCTCATGCTTCTCGAGCTTGGAATTTAGTCTAAATACCCTCAGTCGCCGGCAATTTCAGTTTTACTCCAGTAGCTCCGGCGAGCAATTAATCCTCAACCAGATCGATTCAACCTTCGAACTAGTAATCAAATATGCTCACTAGACCTTGCTTAACATCCCTAAGCAACCAAAATCGACAGACATGCTGAAATACGAAAAACCCCAAATTGGAACTTTGCTTGTGAACTGAGCTTGCTGTTCAAGCTTTTCTGGTGCATTTCTAGTTAATCTAACCTCACCAGTAGCACTCTTATGCCCCAGAGACCATCCTCAAGCAAGGAATTAAGTTTATTTGCCCTAGATCAGAAATGCCCAAATCAGGCTTGAGTTAATCTTTTCTCCGGCCAATATCTCCTAAACCCAGCCAATCCAACCATGAAAACCTTGCCATCTAGATGTTTTGGACCATTCTGAGCAACTTTTTCTTCTACCACGACTTCTAATTCGGCCTAGATTGTGAGATATAGCTATGCCCTAGTTTGCTGTACTGTTCACATTACCTCTGCTCCAGGCCAGCCAACTTCTTCGCCGGTTTTCATCACTTTCCGGCCATCTCCTGCCCTAGGTCCTGTTGAGACATTTGTTCCTGTTACAAATGCCTAACCACCAGACAAAGTGGTGCATCATTTGGAGCCCTGAGTCAAAATATATGGCTAACCCTAGTTTCTGGCCGTGTCAAGCCTATGCCAGACTATGTCAGCCAGTGGCATTGAGCCTTTTCACCCACTTCCAGCCATGCACTTTGAAAATAACTTTGTCCCTTAGACTCCTGATGTTGTGATCTACACTTTTCTCTACTGTCACAACTTGAGTTGAGCCTTCTATCACCCATCGACCTTATGTCGATGCCTTGAACCGAATGCCAACCTAAAGACATTCGCTGTTTTTGAGCGAACCAGTCACCACCTTGATATTACCCTGATATTTTGGAACCTTGTAAACCTTAACAGCTAATTTTAACCCTGGTTTCCATAATTAAACCCACATCGCTTTCAAACCTTGTATCACCAGAGTATTTTCTCCTTGCATCTTTGCATGTAGTGAATTAGTAAGAATAGAATTGATTGTAATGCCTGTTTGCTTGTTTGATCTTGTTCAGAGCAAGAGTCCGGGGTTGAAGATCTTGTCGCTGAACCGTCATCGACTGCTGATACTTACGACGCGGAAGGCAAGTCATACTTTGAACATATTGAAACCCATATTTTATGAATTGCTATGCTATTCCATGAGTAGATATTTCATTAATATTGCACATGTTGAGATCAATGATATTATGGCAGTGATAGATTGAATACTTGAGAAATGTGAACTTGATAAGATAGCAAGCCTCGAACTAATAAAAATATAAACATGTATATTTATATTCATGAAATAGAACCCCTAGCCGTGACCAGTATTTTGGTATGGAATGGTGGTAGCACTAGAGGTGCTTGGCTGCACTGGATGTGCAGGCACTGAAGGTGCATGGGTTGTGGCGTGATCTGGTCATTGGCATGTAAGGACTAGAACCTTGTGTTATGCGTCTAGTGGCATGAAAAGCGTACCAACCACTTACCTGGTATGGGACAGGCGCAACCTAGTAGCTTTCTTAGTACTATCAGTTCCCTGCATGGCTTGTCGATCCGGTTTCTAGCATGCAAACTGGTGGGACGCAGTTCGTCCACGAGTGATGTGAGATCAGAAAAATTATGAGAGGATAAGGTGTAAGGAAGGAAGACGCCCTACGCCAGATTAAGTCGTGCGCGACTGTAATCAAAAGAGGTTATGTGTCATGCGGGGACATAGACCCAGGCTAGGAAGTAAGGCAGTGGGGAGGACCCACAACGGTACTTGGGACGGGATTGTCCATTTACCGGGCAGGGATACTGTTAATACTAGACTGCAAAAACGTTGTGTGATCTCGGCCTTGTCACATGCTTATAAGTCGCATGGAGTTGGCCCGACTTGGAAGTCGAGTGAAAAAGTGGATTTAAAAAGAGGTACATCTCTGCAGAGTTTAAAAATGTATTCGAATACTTCGTGCTCCCGAGTTTTAGGAGTATGCTGCGGTGGATTAAATCCATGGGGTGTGACACAAGTATTGTTTTATAAACTAAAATTTGTTAGCTCAAGATTACCCAAGTGGCATGTGTTGTCATGATAAGGGGCGTTGCCGTGGGCTGTCATGTGTTGACGTGTCGCGGTAATACCATAATCTAGCAAACATATGATATTTAAGAGGCATGTGGTTTATGCCCTAAGTTATGAAATACTGTTATGAGTATAAGATTGAAAGGCTTGAATAAAAATAATATGATATGAGGATATATCGCCTTGGATTTGGGATATATGTATCACCATCAATATGATTCATTTACTGCCATGGGTGTGATCAGAAGTTGAGTAAGAGTTGAGAAAGAAATGTATTTTGGAAAAACCTTTCACTCTTTCCCCAATAGCATAGGTTCATGTCATATATATATGTATGTATCTCTACCTTCCCTATGACTTGCTGAGTACGTAAGTACTCACCCTTGCAACAACTCATCAATAGATGGAGCATTCTACGACCTTGGAGGATACCCTGAAGATGCTGCGGACCCAGGAGGAGATGAGCAGTTTCCTTCGGAGCCCTGATATGGTGCTGTCTTGCTGTCAACCTCTGTTTCCTGTGGATTGCTTTTGGGCCTAGCTTCCGCCGACTAGATGTATTATTTTGTTAGACCCTTGTGCCTTGTACGGCACTGTACCTCGTTTTGTACTAAGGCCTGATGGCCATACAATTATGACTATTGTACTATTTTGCTGCTAAAATGTAATCCTGTGATTGACTCATCCTGGGAAGTCAAGTGGTTAAAGGGCCAGCTGCACCGAGCTGGGCTCTTCACAGGTGATGTCACTGTCGTGGCAGACGTGACACCGAGTAGGCGTCTAGGAAGCTCATGAGCTCGCACCCCGCAGTGGAGTCGACGAGCTGATCAATCCGTGGGAGCGGGAAGTTGTCTTTGGGGTAGGCGCGGTTAAGGTCGGTGAAGTCCACGCACATCCGCCACCTGCCGGTTGAATTCTTGACGAGGACGGGGTTCGCGAACCACTCGGGGTGCAGGACCTCCCGAATGAACCCCGCCTCTCGGAGCCGGGTGATCTCCGCCTTGATTGCCTCTTGGCGCTCAAGGGAGAGTTTCCGTAGCTTCTGTTTAACCGGGGGGTGACCGGGGGCTACTGCAAGCTTGTGCTCAATGACCCCCCGGGCGACGCCCCGCATGTCTGACGGCTTCCACGCAAAAACATCGGAATTTTCGCACAGAAAAGCCGCTAGTTACGCTGTGTGCTCCTCGGGGAGCTCCGCCCCGATCCGGACGGTTTTGTCTTCGTTGCCCGGGGACAGCAGGACCTTCCAGAGGCCTCCTTCCTGACGGGGCTCAAGGAGGGGCCTTCCAGGCGGTGGCGCAGCAGCATCTAGTTCCGAGGGAGGAGCCTCCCCCCCGGGCGTCTTTATGAGGTTGACGCTTCTGATCGTAGCCGCAGCGCGCTCGTATAGAGCACGGGCCACGTCTTGGTTTCCCCGGACGTTGATCACGCCATGCGGCCCGGGGATTTTCATGCAGAGATAGTTTTGATGAGTGGCGGCCCCCAGCCGGTTGATGGTCGTCCTCCCCATAATCGCGTTGTAGGAGGAGGGGAGGTCTACTACGTCGAAGCGGACCAGCTCGGTCCGGTAGTTTTCCGGGGTGCCGAAGGTCATTGGAAGATCTACCTTGCCCACAGGGTGGATCGCCTTCCCCGGGACAAAGCCTTGCAGGGGCCCGGCAGCGGGCTGCAGGAGCTTCTCATCCACCTGCATTTCTTTGAAGGCCTTCAGGAATAAGACATCGGCGGAGCTCCCGCCGTCCACCAGGATCTGGGCCAGATGGCAGTTGTAGATGGTCGCGGAGACAATGAGCGCGTCGTCGTGGGGGAAGCGAACCCCCCGAGCGTCTTCTGCCGTGAAGGTGAGGGGGACGTCTGACCACTTCGGTGGCGGGGACGCGTGTAGCACCCCCACAACCTTGACCTCGCGCGCGTACTCCTTACGCTGGCGCTTAGAGTCCCGCCCAGAGGCAGATCCTCCCACGATGACGTTGATGTGCCGCTGCGAAGTTTGAAAGGGGAGAGCTTCTGAAGGCTCCCCCTCCTGCGTCTGCTGACCCCCCGTGGGAGCGGGAAGGGCCGGAACAGCTGGCCGAGGGAGCGAGGAGGCCGGAGCCCCCCCCTGCCCGCGCTGGTCGAGGAAGTCCGCGAAGTGCTGCAGCAGCTGGTTACAATCTCGGGTAGCGTGGGTATTGGACCTGTGGAGGCTGCACCACGGTCCTTCCTGCGTTCTCCCCGTAAGGCCTTCCCGGCCGCGCGAAGATTGTCCTCCCCCATGGCCCTTCGGTTTGGGGAAGGGGCGGTTGGTCCTCGGGGGGTCGCGCAAGCCGCCTCCGCCCTCGAGGACAAAGGTGTCCCGAGGCCATGGCTCGCTACGCCCCCCTTGCCTGGAGCGTTTGGGGGGATCCCTGGCCCCCCGGTCGACAGGGGCGGGAGCCCCCTGGGTCTTCTTCCAAATATCGTCTTCCTCCGCCCGAGCGTACTTTTCGAGCACGTTGAAGAGCTCGTCGGCGGAAGAGGGGCAGCTCCGGGAGAGCCTTCGGTGGAGCTCCCCCGGGAGGATGCCGCTTTTGCAGGCTTCGATGACCGTAGAGTCGGGGACGTGGGCCACTTTGCTTTTCACCTGGGCAAAGCGCTTAAAGAAGCTTCTGATGGTCTCCCCAGTCCTCTGCCGGACAGTATATAGCTGCGAGGAGTCCAGGGGACGCACGTAGTTCCCCTGGAAGTTGGCACAGAACTCCCGCTTGAGCTGCGAGAAAGACTTGATGGAGCCGGCCTTCAGGTTGTAGAACCAAGAGCGGGCGATGCCGGAGAGGTAAAGGGGGAAGACATTGCACTGTACTGACTCGTCCCCCCTGGCCGCGGAGATAGCAGTGGAGTAGACCTGCACAAACTCGTAAGGGTCTGCCTCGCCGTTATAATGTTCGATGTGTGGCGGGCGGTAGGGCCGCGGCCACCGGATGCTGCGAAGTCTTCGGCACAGGGGCTGGTTGGCCCCCTGCACTTCCCGGGGGGAGCCCCGGTCACTATCTTCTTTCACGGGACCTTCGTTGTCTGAGTCTGGAAGCGGCCCGAGAGGTCCGCCAGAATGGCGGTGGCGACGCTTTTCCTCCGGACCAGGGCTGAATTCCTGGACGTCCGGGCTCTCCGCCGGAGAGGTTGGCTCTTCAGCGGGTCTCTTCCCCCGGCCGATGCGAGAGAGAGGCTCCCCGCGCCCGCGGCCGGGGGGAAGTTCTTCCCCGTGCTCTGGTGAACGCATTCGCTCGACCTCCCCCGGGACAAAATGGACCTGTCCCGCCGAGGGAGGGAGCTCGTGCGCTGTAGCTTCCGGAGCCGGTTGGGGCGAGCCCCCCGCGACGACCCTCGGGACCGGAAAGGGGGAAGCCCCTGTATCATCCGGAACCGGGGAGGGGGCGCCCGCGGCGACGCCTGGAATCGAAGTGGAGGGGGCCCCAGTGGCCACGACCGGAACCGGGAAGGGGGCAGGCCCTGTAACACCCGAAACCGGCGAGGGGGGAGCCCTGGTGGTGGCGTCCGGGACCGGGGAGCCCATGCGGGGGGAAGTCCGCTGCGGCACGGGGGCTGCTCGGTCGACCGCCCCCGGTGCGGTAAACGCAACGCAGGGGGCGGAACTGGCTCCCGGCGCAGGGTAAACCCCCGGCAAGAAGTGGGCTCCCGGCCCCGGAATCAGGCCGGGGACGGGGTACCCCCCTGGTGCCACGAAGGGCCCTGGCATGAAATAGCCACCCGGCACCGGGACGGGCCCGGGTGCCGGGAAGGGTCCGGGAGTGTATCCCGCAGGGGGAGGGAACCCCCCGGCAGGATCATACGGGGCGGACAACCCCCCCGAGGCCGGAGGGGCCGCCGGGTAACCCATAAACGGGGGCATGTTCCCCGGATATGGGTGCGACGCAAATGTGGAGGCCGGAGGCCGCGCCAACACGCTAAGGAGCTCGTCCATAGAGCGTTGGGCGCGAAGCTGGCCTTCCACGAGAGCTTCGAGCAGGGCGTCCCGGGGAGCCGGGGGAGCCGTCGGGGGGACGCTTGTCCTGGCCGAGGTCCCCGCGGTCAGCGGGAACGACCTGGAGGTGGAAGCACCTAAGTTAAGAGGAAAGGAGGGAGGCGGTACCTGGGCCAGGTCGCCTCCGAAAGGGACCGCCGGGACAGCAGTGTCCCGGGCGGACGGCGCCGGGTCTCCGAGACCCGGATCACCGGGAAGGGTGCGAGCCCTTGTTCTTGGGGGAGCCATGGCGTCTTGTCACGAGTCCCCACGGTCGGCGCCAACTGTCGTGGTATTGCGAATACCCCGGCAGGTTTTGAGAGTGATCCTAGCGAAGATTACGCGGCGCGGGTTGACCGGATGACCGGTCCTCCCCCGCCGGACAAGCACAAAGAATGACACAGGGGTTTATACAGGTTCGGGTCCCGGTGGGGGCCCTAGTCCTGTCGACGCGCTCCCGACCGGAGTCGGCTGGGGAGGCTCTCTCCGGGGGAGAGGCTTCCGGAGCATGTCTGTGAGTTTAGCTATTCCAATAAATGAACCGATCCCTTACAACAGAGGGGTACAAGGGCTATTTATAGCCCCAAAAAGCAGCAAAAAACCTAAACTACCCCGGAAGCCACTGTCGGATTGAAGGGCAGGACCGTCTTTCTCCCAGTCAAACGCCTTGGATGCTTGACAGGTGGTCGCTAGTTCCCGAGGCGCCCCTCGCGTGACCTGCACGTGACAAACAGTTCGAGATTTTACCTTCAGGAGGGCGATGAGGCCCGGGACGGCGCCGGAGGCCACGTCCCCGGGTCAAAGGCGGCGCCCGGGGAGGCCCCGGAGGCCACGTCCCCGGGGAAGTGGCGGCGCCCGGGGAGGCCCCGGAGGCACGTCCCCGGGCAAGTGGCAGCGCTCGGGAGGGCACCGGAGGCCACGTCCCGGGAGCCAAAAGGCGGCGCCCGGGGAGGCCCCGGAGGCCACGTCCCCGAGCAACTGGCGGCGCCCGGGAGGGCACCGGAGGCCACGTCCCGGGAGCCAAAGGGCGGCGCCCGGGGAGGCCCCGGAGGCCACGTCCCCGGGCAAATGGCGGCGCCCGGGAGGGCACCAGAGGCCACGTCCCGGGAGCCAAAGGGCGGTGCCCGGGGAGGCCCCGGAGGCCACGTCCCCGGGCAAATGGCGGCGCCCGGGAAGGCACCAGAGGCCACGTCCCGGGAGCCAAAAGGCGGCGCCCGGGGAGGCCCTGGAGACCACGTCCCCGGGCCAAAGGCGGCGCCCGGGGAGGCCCCGGAGGCCATGTCCCGGGAGCCAGAGGGCGGCGCCCGGGGAGGCCCCGGAGGCCACGTCCCCGGGCAAATGGCGGCGCCCGGGAGGGCACCGGAGGCCACGTCCCGGGAGCCAAAGGGCGGCGCCTGGGGAGGCCCCGGAGGCCAGGTCCCGGGAGCCAGAGAGCGGCGCCCAGGGAGGCCCCGGAGGCCACGTCCCCGGGCAAATGGCGGCGCCTGGGAGGGCACCGGAGGCCACGTCCCGGGAGCCACACGGCGGCGCCCGGGGAGGCCCCGGGGGCCACGTCCCCGGGCAAATGGCGGCGCCCGGGAGGGCACCGGAGGCCAGGTCCCTGGGTAATCGTGACACATCTTACCTGGACTTAGTCTCGCGGAGATTTCCCCCGACATGTGACCATTCAACATTTAACATATAATCTTGAGCATAGTATAGCCTAAGCATGATATTCTAGGGTGACAAGGGTGCAGGGATATTCAATGTCAAAAGGGGCTTTTCAGTTATTTAGGTCATATCTAATCTCTTTATTTGAATATAACTCTTATTTGAATCTAAGGCATGCATATACTTGAAAACAGCTAACATACTTTATCTCAAAATATTAGGCTAGACATGATCAAGGGTTTGAGACTTTCCTTGCAATGCTGGGTCTAGTTGTTCAGACAATTCTTCAAAGATCTCTTTCGCTCCTTCAATCTCTGGTTCCATGATGGATACAAATAATACACACATACGCTATATAAGCATACAAAAGATAGTCTTTATGGGAAATGATACGTAAAATATATCATGAAAGCAGGGGAAAGGTTTGGATAAAGCCTTTTGGGTGCTGATCGAAGAGATGGGCTTAAAAAGAGTTGAATGTCGAAGGGTTGACATTTGGTCCACGGCAAGACATAGCCTTAAGTTGGTCTTAGGTAGGTTTTCTGGAGAAGTGGCAGAAGAGAAAGTTGTGGAATACAACTCCAGGAATCTAATGGACAAGGTGGCATTTCAATTGCTCAAGTGTAACAGGTCTAAATCATTCAATGCCACTGGTGGACATGCACTGACATAGTGCTGGACATGGCCAGAAACTAGGGCATGGCATAACTTTTTATCCAGGGCTCCAATTGATGAACCACTTTGTCTAGGAGTTACGACTTGATAACAGGAACAAACTACTCAACAGGCTCAAGGGCAGAAAGTGGCCGGAGGGTGGCCAAATCCGGCGAGTAAACACGGTGGCCTGAGCTACAGGACAGTGATCTTGGCATTGGAATATCTCTTGATTCATGTCAATTCAGAAGTCGAGCTAGTAGACAATATTGCTCAGGGTACTGGGATCTATCTAAGGGACAAAGTGACCGGAGCTAGATCAGCCGGGGAAGAATTCCGGCGACCGGCGCTGGAGAAGACGACTCCTAAATTGGGCATTTTCGATACAGGGAGTTTGAACTCGATTCTTTGCTCAGGGAGTGAGAGGGTGAAGTGAGGAAAGCACTGGTGAAGCCAATTTGGTCGTGGGATGACCGGAGAAGCTCGGCGACGAGGGCCGATTTGCTGGTGGCGCGCAAATTGGGGGAAAGCCATGATCTTGATCCAATTTTGAAATCCAAATTAGTAGGCTTGCTCAAAGGAGTGTACTGAACAATTTCTTCCACTGGCACGAGGTCTGATTTGGATTTAATTGGGCAGCATTGGGGAAATAGGGGTTTTGGGCTTTTCCAATGATCGCCGGCGTTGAGGTTCGCCGGGGGCCAATTAAATGCTATGACACAGACAGGGAGATGAGGGGAGCTTACTGGTGGCCTTGGTTTGGAGAGAACTGCTATGGTTGAAGCTGGCGACGGTGGCCTCAAAAGTTGCTCGCCGGAGAAGAAAGCGCTCACGGCGGCGCTAACGAAATCGGGTGCTCTATGGTGCTAGAAGCTGAAGCTTGCAGCTACGGGTGGTGTGAAGAAATGCTGCGGTTGAGGGGGAGCTTATATAGGCGATGGGCTGAGCTCTTGGGAGTTGAGGCAAATCCAACAGGATTCGCGGTTGACACCGGAGGCAGGATCGAGACGACGTTGGGACGCGGCAACGACTGTGCCAGAGAAGGGGGATCACGCCAAATCCGGCTAGAGCAGGGCGACGGGATCGCTGGTCTCGGCATGGGCGCAACATGGCGCTGCTTTGCTGTTGCTGGAGTACGCGCGCGCGCGAGGAAATCACGGCACAAGCATGGCTACGGTTGCTCCACGGTGGCGGCACGGTTGCGCACAGGTGGTGCTACGTGGCGGTAGTGGTGGCAGCATGGGAAACTTCGTCGGCGGTGAGCTCTGCGGCGAGGCTAAGCGGCGGGGCACTGGTCGAACGATGCTGGTCGAACGAACCTGGTCGAAAATGCCATAGGGGCCTGGTTGCAAAGTTTTGGACTGATTCATGAAGGTTTGGACCAATCTGCAAGGAATTAGGTTCGGGAATTTGGGCCTATTTGCAAATCTGGAGATCTGGAGGGCTGATCTGAGATCTAGTTTTGCAGATGAGTGCTACTAAATCTCTTGGACTCATCTAGCAAAAAAATGGTAAAATCCAATAAGATCTGGTGGTTTTGACAAAAATTGAAAACAGTGTAATTAGGGTAAACAGGGTAATTAGGGTTTGAAACTTTGGCGAGGCTGAAACTAGGGCTTCGGTTGAGCTTTTGGAATTCTTCCAGAAGGGAAAAATGTTTAGAATAGTGAATGGGAGATATGCACTGAATCAAATCAAAGTTTGGAGGTGGTCTGAGACTTTTAGTCTTTTCGAGCTTCTGACAAATCTGAAAAGAACTGATCTGCGATACTTTTGGACTAAAAAGCGAAAATGGTCTGAAAGGTGAGGTTTAGCTGCCAACTTTTTAAATTAAGGTAGTGGCACACCTAAGATCATAATTCTGAGATAAGAGATCAAAAATGGGGTTGAGACATCTGAGAATCCAATGAAGATATGCTGACTGGCAAGCTAAAGAGATAGCAAAATTTGGGATGTTACACCGTCGGAGGAGGCATGGGGGCCGAAGGAGCTCGGTCATGCGTTGTCCTAGGGGCGGTGTCCTCAGTAAGTGAGCTGGTATCCATTGTCCACTTTAAGTAACGAACGCATAAGTTAGATTTTACAAATTGAGTATATTAACTGAGTTGTAAGCTAGAATGGTTAGGGTTTACCTCCTATAGTCTAACACCCTTCTTGGGCCACTGTATGTACGAGCCCAATGCCTCGCCAATTGTCCGCATTTCATCCGTTGGGACGGGCAACGGAAAAGAGCTGTAGCTCGGGAGGGCCATGTCCACGTGTACCTTTGCGAATCCAGGCTCCAGAGGTACGCAGTGGATCCAGACATCCTCCCAAGACTGATATACGACCCCGTTTGCAACCACTACAGGTTTGTCGCCTATGTTGATCAATAGGCTACAGCTCTCCGGCTTCTGCAATTTGCAACAATTATAACAAGTTAGCGAAACAGTTATAACGTAACGGGAGTGGCATCAACCGAACTGCATATATAGCTCAAGAGTTGCAATACCTCAATCAGGTCCACCGGATCCACGTGAACCTTTGAGCCGCAACTACTTGGCCTGGCAGCGTCGACCTCGGCAGCTGGATCTAAACCCTTGGACTGCACAACTCGGTTGAGGCGTTCATACTTCTTGTTCATTTGAGCGAACATGTCCGCGAATTGTGCAGTCACATCTGACCGTATCTTTTGAGACAGCTCCAATTCCCTTTCCTTCCAGCTGCGAGCCTTCTTCGTCTTTTGCCCGGGCTCCGAGAAGCCTTCCTTCCATGGCACCACACTCCCCATGGTTCGCGTCCGCCCTGGATGCTCCTTGTTCCCTAGAGCCTGGGTAAGGATGTCATTCTCCCTATGGGGAGTGAACAATCCCTCAGTCGCCTCCTTCGAGCAAGAGATCTGTTACATTCAAAGCTCTCCATTGTGAGGAAAAAATATATACAAACTTGTGTGCACACTAGTGATCATAGTTTTTTCTACCACACTCTATGATTCCAACCAGGAAGTTAGCCAACATTCGAGTCGCTGCACGACCTCGACGCCTTAGGGTTTGGGAACTCCACAGTCCCCGTGGTCGACACGGTCCCTCTGGCCAGCCACCAGCGCTTGCATCACGGATCAGGGATCTCGGAGAGTTGTAGGTCAGGGGAGTCGACGAAATTCGACGCCTCGTCTTCGGCCTTCTTCCACTGCTCCTCCTTCCCCGCATAGCCGCGAGAGCCGAGCCGGTGCGGGTGGTCGTTCCTCCTCTGGATTGCCTTGTTCTTCTCACTGAGGGCCTTCGTACCAGAAACAAGAAAATTAATGCACCGCTGGTTACTGCATACAATGGTGTAATCAAGCAAAGGAACCATACATACCTTGGACTCAGGGGTCCCCTTCTGTTGGGTGAATTGCTCCCATACCTCCTCCGTTATGAAGGGGTACTTCTCGCATGGAGATTTTCCTTTAGTGAGGAAGGTACTGACGAGGACGCTCTTGAAGGTTTTCCACGTGTTGTTCATGTCCTTCAAGCAAGCTATCTAGGGACCATCGTCGGGGATGTTCCACTTGGCCTGTTTCAAATGGTGCATATAAGCAGGACTTACCTAATCTCTGGGATAAACCAAGGGAATGTGATTACTCAAGACTTCAGTGATCACTAGTACAGAAATGCAGTCTACTAACCCCTATCTTCTATCGGTTATTAGCGATTTAGTTGAAAACCGATAGAAAATGTGCCTCGCGGTCATAAAAGGGCGACGAGTGTATTTTTCTTATCGGTTTGTAAGAAACTTACCGATAGAATAAATAGTATGATTTACTCTAGCGGTGATGAACATATTTGCCGTTAGAAGAGATGCATAAGTACTGACGGAAGAATGTTGTGCGCCGATAGGACTGGTCGACTTCTACAACTAGACTTATTCTATCGGTACTGTATGAATATACCGACAGAGTATATTAAAAATTCCTATCGGCAATATGTAGTGCGCCGATAGAATCGTTGGCCTTCTACAAATATTTTTATTCTATCGGTAATGGATTCTTTTACCGTTAGAATATATAGAAAATTGCTTAGAACTGTTCATCTTCAAATAGTTTTATTCTATCGGTAATGAATGTTTATACCGGTAGAATATTGCAAAAAATATCTTAGAACTGTTGGCCTTTACAACTAGTAATATTCTATTGGCAATGTACGTACACACCGATAGAGTATGTACAAAAATTCCTATCAGTAATATTTATTGTGCCGATAGAACCATTCGCCTTCTACAGATGTTATTATTACTAACGGTATTCTGTTTTCGTACCGATAGAAAATATATATTTGTATAAATACACGGGTATGTCTCTTTCATTCTCACAGTTCATCTGGGGCTCGTAGTCCTAACCCGTAAGCTCCATGGACGGCCGGCGCACCTCTACAGGGGACCGCTGCACCTCCGCACCTCCATCGACGCCCTCTAGACGTCGGCATCCCAAGGAAGGTACGTAAAATTTCTGCAATATTGTTAGATTATTCTAATCTGATTATGGCAATAATTCTGCTTTTTTTGTATCCTTCATTTTGATGTGTCTTCTTTTCAATATGATTATGATCTGTTCAGGTCCTTGGATGATGCTCATGAGGGGCAACGTATTTCACGGTTCTTCATCGCAGTATGCTGCCTACGTTGGCTTGTTGGCGAAAGAAATGGTGAAGATCACCGTCGAGAGCTGGAAGGACGTGAAGGGCGAGATCTTGGTTGGCTCGGTCGAGAAGATGCTTAAGCCCGGCGTGTTTCTCAAATCAGGACCTATAGAAAGCATCTTACATTTTTTTGCATGCACCAGCTTGTGGCCAGATGCTTACCTGCTTGGAGAAGAAGAATTGTTGTTATTTGCACAGCCATTCTACACCATCACTACACAGAACAACATCTTGGAAGGTAGGTTCTTTTTGTTAATGGAGTTGAGTTGAGTTGAGTTGATCGAGTTTGAGTCCGAGGAAATCACCAATACGTACAAATGTATGTCGACGGCAGTTCTAGCTCCTTGGGCGTCTTCGAACTGAACTCCTATGGTTAAGTCCAATGTGGTTCAGACATTTGCTGTTTTGGATGAATGGATTTGTGATGTATCAGGTCTAACTTGTAGTCGGTAGTTGCATTGTGGCAACCTGCAAAGGTTCTCTTTTATGTAAAATGTATGGGCCACTGGGTCCTCATCGTGATCTGTTGTTAATTTCAGACGTGGCTTTCTAATATACATCGAATGTGTGAATTGTTGTATTTGTATATTGTTGTATATTTGTGTATCATGTATTGCTAATTGGGACATGAACTTGAATGTGCAGGGAGTATATGTGTATTTAATTGTATTGGTAGGTAGGTGTGTATTTGTACTGCTGTTTCAGACATGCACTTGAATTTGTGAACTGGCATGTGTATGTTTGTACCTGAATTTGTATTGGTGAACTGGCATGTGTATGTTTGTACCTGAATTTGTGAACTGGCATGTGTAATTTCTTTGGCAAGATGAAGTCCCAAGTACCTAAGAAAAGTATTTTTGTGTCTCCTAGTTAATCCACAAATTAGCATTTCTTGAATATATTGCTTTATCTTCTAGTTAAGATACGTTTGATGTAAGATCTGTTTGATGTAAGATCTGTTTGATGTTACATTGATATGATTCCTTGAATGTGAGAAATGGCATGTGCATGTTTGTCCCAGTTTGGTACCAGTACCTCCTCTAACGGTAAGTACACATATTTACCGATAGGAAAACACATATATTTGCTCAGTCATGCATATTCTAACGGTAAATACACATATTTACCGATAGAAAAACTCTTGCTCGTGTGTCATGCATCATCTAACGGTTCGTACACATATCTACCGATAGAAAAACTCATGTACGTGCTGTGTCATGCATGATCTAACGGTCAATACACATATTTACCGAAAGAAGAAGTCCTGTACTTGCCCGGTAATGTACATTCTCTAACGGTATGTGTGTGTTTTTACCGATAGAATATGTGAGCGGCAAATTACCTAAGTTAGTCTAACAGTTATTTCATGTATTTACCGTTAGAAAAATGTCCATTATAAGGAAAACCCCACTCGTGCATTGCTGTGCTGCTCTTTAATTTGTTCTGTTGCACTCTGTGTCCCTCTGTTTGTGACGAAAGTTCCAGCTACACTGCTAGGGTGATCAGCGCAGGCTGGAGGGAAGTTGATTGCGCCCCTCTCTTTAAGGTACGCTTAATCGTCGACACTTATCTCTCTCTCCCTCTAGATCTCCCTTCCTTTCTACTTGCAAGCTAGCTGTATTGTGTAGTTCCAAGTTTGTAGCTCTAAGCTTGGGAGCTTGGTAGCTGGAAATGCGTCATGTTTTAGGAGCTAACTAACTTGTATTGTGTAGTTAGCTAGGTTAATTAGTGTTAATTTCGTCAGGCTAGGGTTCAACACATGTATCTGTTGTAAGAGGCTGTACATGTACATATACATAACTTAATCGGGCAGGTTTCATGCATGGCTTACTCGTTAAATTTTGTTAATTGTAGATGGATAGGAAATATTGGATGTATGGAATAAAACGTACTACTCTTGAATATTTGGATGGTGTGAATGAGTTTATTCAATTTGCTGAGCAACAAAAGGAGAGGAAGGGAGAGAAAAATATGCTCTGTCCTTGTACAGATTGTATGAACTTGAAGAGGTTTAGCAACTCTGATCAAATTAAGTCATTTGATTCATCATGGTTTTAACGCGCAATACACCCGTTGGATATGGCATGGCGAAGATCTTGAGGAAACAAGCACCACTACTACCAATCATCACGACTCGGATGTGGATTGCAATAATATCGATGATCATCCCAATTTTGGTAATGTTCATTCCGATGTGCACGTAGATGATGATGATGACAATCTAGATGAGATGTTACGTGATGTAGAGGAAGATTACAACGAAAATGACTTCTGTGAATTTGAGAAACTGATTGCTGACTCTGAGAAGCCTCTGTTCCCTGGATGTGCAACATTTACAAAACTGTCTTCTGTGCTAAGATTATATAACTTGAAGGCAGGAAACGGTTGGAGTGATAAGAGTTTCATGGCACTATTAGATCTTCTAGCGGACATGCTTCCAGAGGGAAATGAGTTGCCAAGATCTACTTACCAAGCCAAAAAACTGTTGTGTCCGTTGGGAATGGAAATCGAAAGAATACACGCATGCCCAAATGATTGTGTGTTGTACCGTAACGAGTACTCTAGTTTGCATGTTTGTCCAAGATGCGGTGCATCGAGGTATACGCGTAGGGACCGGATTGACAGTGAACGTCACGAGGTAAGGAAAGGACCCCCGGCAAAAACTGTGTGGTACTTGCCTGTGATACCTAGATTGAAGCGGCTGTTTACAAATCTGAAAGTCGCGAAGCACTTGCGTTGGCATGCTGAAGCCCGGAAACAAGACGGAAAACTGAGACACCCAGCTGATTCTATTCAATGGAGAAACATCAACAGAACATTTGCTGAGTTCGGCGGCGAACTTAGGAATGTAAGGTTCGGGCTGAGTACAGATGGTATGAACCCACATGGTAATATGAGCAGCCGGCACAGCACTTGGCTGGTTCTTTTATGCATCTACAATCTTCCTCCTTGGTTATGCATGAAGCGGAAGTACATCATGATGGCGTTACTAATCTCAGGACCCAGACAACCCGGAAATGATATTGACGTGTTTCTAGAGCCTTTAATCGAGGACTTACGAAAATTGTGGAGCGAGGGTGTGCAGGTATGGGATGCATACAAGAAAGAGAATTTCATCTTGCGGGCCCTGATAGTTTGCACCATAAATGATTTTCCGGCCTACGGCAATTTGTCGGGGTATAGTACGAAAGGAGCCAAGGCTTGCCCTATTTGCCTAGATGAAACTGAGAGCATGTGGCTGCGAAACTGCCGGAAAACAGTGTACATGGATCACCGCAGGTTTCTTCCGGTGCATCACACGTACCGTAAGAAGAGGAAATCATTTAACGGGAAGCCTGAGAAGGGATCAGCTCCAGTGTTTCTGACCGGTATGGAGATTTACTCGCGCGTGAACGACATCAAAGTTGAGTTCGGTAAGCATTCTAAACCTCGAGAAAAAAATGTTTGGAAGAAGAGATCGATTCTCTGGGATCTACCGTACTGGGAGCACTTACAAGTTCGACATTGCATTGACGTCATGCATGTAGAGAAAAATGTCTGTGATAGTTTGATTGGTTTGTTGTTGAACATTCCGGGAAAGACAAAGGATGGTGTGAAAGCTCGTCGTGACATGGTGGAAATGGGGATAAGGACTGAGCTTGCACCTTTAGAGAATAGAAAGCGTACATACCTTCCTCCGGCCTACTATACGTTGTCCAAGAGCGAAAAAACATATCTCTGTCGGTGCCTGCACGGTGTTAAAGTTCCATGTGGGTACTCCGCGAACTTGAAAAAACTTGTGTCCATGAAGGACCTAAGACTGGTTGGCACGAAGTCCCACGACTGTCATGTCCTAATGTCACAAATGCTTCCCATTGCTATCAGGGGCATTCTCCCAGTTAAAGTCAGAGAGACAATCACAAACCTATGTTATTTCTTCAACGCAATATCTTGCAAGGTAAGTACGTGCACTCGTACTATCAGTTCATTACCTCCATCTGTGGAGCTTAATTAGAAGATTTTTCTGATATGAATATTTGGCGCAACTGTGTCCTCGTAGGTAATTGATCCGGATGGATTGGACGCTTTGCAACGTGACGTGGTTACAACTCTTTGTCAGCTCAAGATGTATTTCCCTCCATCCTTTTTTGATGTTATGGTCCATCTGATTGTTCACCTTATCAGAGAAATTAAGTTTTGTGGACCCATGTGCCTGCGCTACATGTATCCATTTGAGAGATTTATGGGTGTATTGAAGGGATACGTAAGGACTCGTCGTCGACCCGAGGGGAATATCATGGAAGGTTATGCCGCCGAGGAGGTGATTGAATTTTGCACAAATTATATGGCCGGGGTTGACCCAATTGGCGTTCCTAGGTCCCGACACGAGGGTAGGCTTCAGGGAATCAGAACGATTGGATTCAAAGCTATCGTCCCCGCTCGTGATGTGTACACAAAATCACATTTTTGGGTCTTACAACACATGACGGAGGTCGAGCCATACATACACGAGCACAAGGTAATGTTACGGTCACAGAATCCTTCGAAGTCAGACGTTTGGGTCAGCAGAGAACATATCAGGAAATTTGCTGAGTGGATCCAAGAAAGAGTCACGCGAGCTGCCGAGGGCTCCGTAAGTGAAACTGTGACATGGTTGGCTAGAGGCCCAAGATTCACTGTACAGACTTGGCAGGGGTATGACATCAATGGGTATTCATTTTACACAAGAGCTCAAGACGCCAAGAGTAGCACGCAATGTAGCGGAGTGACACTGTTTGCTATTTCCGAGGATGCCAGGTCAGTAAGGGCGCTGAACTCATATTACGGTGCTATTGACGAAATATGGGAGCTCGATTACGGATTACTTAAGATTCCCCTGTTTCGATGCCAATGGGTCGAAATCCCTCGAGGTGTTCAAGTTAACAGTTACGGGTTTACTCTCGTCGATCTTGGTAGAGTCGGACACCAAGACGATCCATTCATACATGCAAAGCAAGCCACACAGGTATTCTACATCGTTGACCCGGCCAATCCAAACTTGCATGTTGTCCTCCACAGCAAGAGACGTATTGTTGGGGTCGAAAATGTTGTCGACGAAGAGGAGTATAACCAATTCGATGAAATACCTCCATGTTTAGAGGACATTCAATCTATCCATACTGAAGATATCGACGAAACAACGTATCTGCGAGATGACCACGAAGAAGGATTATGGGTTGAGAACCATTGATGATTAATTTCTATTTCAGGGATAAATGCCAAGCAAACAGCCCACAAGTTCTACAGCAAGGTGAGGAACTTATCATTAATACATCAGGCAGTACATTTTTCTTTAGAACTTAATGATAAGCTAGTTCACAGCATTAATACATCTCAATTTTACTCCACAGTATGAGTTCTAACATGTACAGTACATTTATCCTGTAAATACTTAATTCTTCCCTTCAAATAGCACTTGCAAAAATCTCATCGCAGCCTCTTGCTTCTTCAAATTAAGTTCTACAAAAATCCCTTTTTTCTGACGGTATTTTGTTGTTTATACCGATAGAAAAGGACATCCGCTACTTTCATGTGTCTCAGGCACTTCCCTCAGGCACTTCAAAACTTTTTGAAAATTTTACTTTTTCTATCGGTATTGTTCTATTTTACTGTTAGAATAAATTCGTTAGTCTCACGGTATTTGTTGTCTGACGGTTTTTTCCTGTTTTTACTGATAGAAGAATACTTTGCCGCTTTGAATTCTCAATCGTGTCGCCATGCATCGCCTTGGAAACTCTATAAGTACCTCGCCATGCGTCGCGGTATTTTGTTGTTTTTCTAATTCTCGAACGGTTCGACTCCTCATCTTCTCTTTCACAATGGCAACCTCCATGGGATTGTTAGCCACGCCCTCCCCGGTAAGAACTCTAAATCTCCTCGGTTTACCCCTGTATTGTTAATCCATGTTCAGTTCATTCTTGACCTGTTGATTTGCACAGGGAATGGTAGCCGTGCAAGACACTGCCAAAGTGAAGGCCGACCTGAGGGCCCTCCAGGAGGAGCACAAGCTCCTTACAGACAAGCACACTCAGCTACGGCTTGACCTTGATGATCTCTTCCAGCGCATTAAGCGCATGAAGACGGATGGTGACAATGCTAGGGCGAGGACGAGGCGTCTTCGCGAGGAGAAGAAAGCTGTGGATATGACCATCGCTGGCTGCGGTTTGACTATGAAGGATACCATAGCGAAGCTGAGGGAGGTCGCAGGCCTTCTCGACGCGGTAGTAGTTGATCCTAGGGACAACTTGTCGCTAGAGGAGTCCTGCGTCCTGGCTGCAAGTCTAACTGACTCTATTCTACATGCAGCCAGGACTAAGACCACCCCTTGACCTAGCATTTTGGGTTTTATTTTTTTTGTAAGTGATAAAACAACAATGAATGAACAATTTCTTTTTATGTCAACTTTCCAATTTTCCGGCTATCTTCCCTCTTTCTTTATCATTCTGCAGCTTTCAACCACGGTCTGTTTGATGTTAAATTGTGTGTACCTTTTCATTACTCTGATGGTATTTTGTTGTTTTTACCGATAGAAAAAGAGCACCCAATACTATAATCTCAAGCACTTAATTAAAAAATTTTTCTGGGGAAAATTGGTCTCACGGGATTTTATTGTTTATACCGATAGAAAAAAGCATCCACTACTTCAAATATTTTTCCGGGAAATTTACTTGTTCTATCGGTACTATTTTTTGTACCGATAGAAAATTACATAATTCTATCGGTATCAATTTGTTGTACCGATAGAAAAGTTCCTCCACTGCTTTATTACTCGTACACGGCCCTTGGGTTTCCCTCCACTCGAACAGTTCCACCTTAGAGCACTGCGTCTCTTCGAGAGCGAAGAAAACCACAACCTCCGCCGTGACCACTCACTTCCTCTCTCCCACACGACAATCGCCGGCTGGACACTGGTTCGCCACTTCCACCGGTTCTTATTTTCGTCCTTCGCCGACCGCCGCTGTGTTCTACACCGCCTCTCCATCACCAGAACTGATCACCGCCGTAAATACCCTAATTCGTCGTTCTATTTCCAGCATCTTCCTTATTTGATCCTAGTGTTTTGCACGTACTAATTCTTCGAGTTTTGCAATTACACTAGGGTTCCCTATTGTATTGGATTATGTACATTCTGCAGGCAATGTTGATTTAAATTAGGGTTTACATAATATGTTCCAGTGCTGTAATGAACCTGTTTTGAGATTTTAACTTATCTATACTGCTGTATGTGTGATCAATTGTATCCAACTGCCATGTAATGCACATTATATGTTGGAGATGTTCTTACACATATTCTATCGGCAGCTCATGTGTTTACCGATAGAAAATATTTCTGCACAAGTAGTAAAACTTAATTTGGATCTGGAAGGACATGAGCCATGCAATGTACTAGTTTGGTTGGGAATTTTTACTCACTTCGTATGAATATATGCAATGTAGATGGGTCTTCGATGTATATGTTTCAAATGCCTATACATGACTTTTCCCAACCTAATAGATGTGAAGTCCTGATGACTCACATACAGGCTAAAGATTATGCACAGTGGCACTTAGATGCTTGTGTGCATATTTACATGTGAAATAATAATGCTGGCCCATGAATATTAGTATAGCAAATCATCGAGAACGTTATGTGATGACAGTGAATGGTGGCTTGTCAACAAAATTCCATATGTAGAGAACATTGTTATGTTCTATCGGTATCTCACGGGTTTGCCGATAGAAAATTGTCTTCTGTGAAGGTAATTGTTATGGTCTATCGGCAGCTCATGTGTTTACCGATAGAAAATATTTCTGAACAGTTCAGGAAGTAATTTATGCATGTATTTCTTTTTGTATTATTTTCCCTTTTGCCGCCCTAGTTAGTCTCCAGTCCTGGGCTGAGTTATGGAACTCCAAGGCGAATTAATTGCCATATGGTTTGTTGAACGTTTTGTAGGGGAAGACATGTCGTCGTCTTCATTGGATGGTACTAGTGGTTCGACTAGGGCCAACCCCATCGTAACTACTGAAGATGCAGCTGTTACATCCCAGCGCAAGAGGGTGGGGCGAGGCGCGACGACGTTGGGGCGTTTGGCCAAACGCACGGATCTTTGTTGTGAGTTCAACCAATTTGGGAGGCCGATTGGAAAGAATGCTGGGAGGTACACGGCCTACGTTGGGCTGTTGGCGAAAGAAAGGGTGAAGATCACCGTCCAGAGCTGGAAGGACGTGACAGTGGACGAGAGGGATAGGTTGTGGGCGGAAGTGAAGGTTAAATTAACTGAAATCGCTGAACTCTTTCGTAATCACGTTCTCTTGGCTTATACTAAAGTTTAACTAACTCGTGATTAATTGTATGCATTTTTCGGAAACAGGCTAAGTGGAACATCCCCGACGATACACCTAGGACTGCCTGCTTGAAGGACATGAACGGAACATGGAAAACCTTTAAGAGCTGGCTCGTCAGTAACTTCCTCGCTGCGGGGAAATCTCCTTGCGAGAAGTACCCCTTCATATCGGAGGAGGTATGGGAGGAATTCACCAAGCAGAAGGGGACTGAGGAGTTCAAGGCCCTTAGCGAGAAGAGTAGGGCGATCCAGAAGAGGAACGACCACCCGCATCAGCTAGGATCCCGGGGCTATGCGTGGAAGGAGGAGCAGTGGAAGAAGGAAGACGAGCAAAATCCTGTCATCGACACCCCTGAGTTGCCGCTCTCCGAGATCCGGGATGAGAGGTGCAAGCGATGGTGGAGGGGGAGGGGGTCCGTGTCGTCCACGGGGTCTGTGCAGTTCGCAACCCCTGGGGACGCCGACGTTGTGAGGCGAATGGTAAGTTGGCTAACCTCGTAAACTGTGTGCGCACAAGTGTATATAAGGCCATTTGTCTCACAAGGTACCTTTAAATGTAACAGATCTCTTTTGAGAAGGAGGCAGCGGAGGGATTGTTTATCCCGCAGAGGGAGAACGACATCCTCACCAGGGCTCTAGGAAATAAGGAGCATCCCGGGCGGACATGGGCCATGGGAGCCATTGTGTCGTGGAAGGCCGGTTTCGTAGATCCGGCTCCACCGAGGAAGAAGGCCCGCTCCTGGAAGGAAAAGGAAGCTGACCTCTCCGATAAGATACGGGCTAAGGTACGGGAGGAGATACGGGCGGAGATGCGGGCTGAGATACGGGCTGAGGTGCAGTCTGAGGTGCAGTCCGAGGTCGCACAAATGAGGGAAGACTTTGCACGGTTGAGAGAAGCATTGCTGGCCAAGAGTGCAGATGCGGATCCCCAGGACGACGGTACCCCGCGGGGTCGGATAAGCAGTTGTGCTTCGAAGGTACTCGCGGATCCAGTGGATCTACTTGAGGTACTGCAAGCCTTCATCTGTGCACTTAAGTTGATGCCACTCCCATTCTGTTAGAGTTGTTTCACTAACCTGTTTTAATTGTTACAAATTTGCAGAAGCCGGAGGACTGCATCCTATAGAATCACGTAGGCGTCGAGTAGAAAGTGGTTGGACACGGCTTCGTATATCTGTCTGGGCCGGATGTCCAGGTCCACTGTGTACCTCTGCGGTTGGGTTTCGCAAAGGTACAGGTGGACATGGCCATGCCGGGCTACAACGATTCTCCGTTGCCAGTCCCAACAGAGGAACTACAGACACTTGCTGAGGCAGTGGGCTCCTACGTACAGTGGCCCAAAAAGTGTCTTGTAATACAACCGGTAAATCCTACACATTTTAGATTACATCCTACTCATTACACTCAACTTGCATAATCTAACATACGTGCTGATTAATTGAAGTGGCCTGCCGCTGGGCTACCAGGGGACTGCGCCCCCAGCTCGGGGCATGAGGCCCGATCTCGTGCGACCCTGGACACATCAAAGACGGTCTCGACCCCACCCAGCACATCCACGCCTTCACCTCAGAAGGAAGCCGCCATCACCTCACCCTTGCCTTCGAAGGTACGCGCTCAGTCCCCGGCAAAAGGCAAGGGCAAAGGCAAGGGAAAAGGGCGACAGGGACAGCCAGAGAGGTTCAGTCGGAGGCAGCTTTGCGCAAATTGGATCAATCAACCAGAGACCTCCACGAGTGATACCTACACCGAGCTCGGCGCAATCTGAACTTCTTAGTTCCCTACAGGCCTGGGCAGTTCCACCGTGTGCCCGGGAGTATATCCGTGGCACACGAGGATCTGTTCGACCTCTACAACTGGCGGGAGCTCGATATGTCCATCATACGGACTGGAGTCCTGTGAGTTTGTTGATGCTATGTATTGCTGTTTTCTAACTCTGTTTGCTAACTCTGCATTGTTGTAGTTCATTTGAAATGTAGTAACTTTCTGTGCAATACTAATGTCATCCTTTGCATGCAGGTGCATGTACAGGCTAGCATCGGAGGCTGCGTGTGACAAGGTGTGTTTCCTCGACCCAGAGAAAATAAGCCTCACGATGCTAGAGCACGACGCCGCGCACGCTAAGCTGTACATATCCAAGGCGCTGATGGCGTAGCAGGACAGGGAGTTCATTCTGGTGCCGTACCACCAAAGGTTAGTGCATTTCGTACTAATTTAACTCGATCTTGTATGTTACACCTGAGATATACTTTGAGCTAGTGGTCCTCTTTTACGTACAATGCAGGGGCCAATGGATCCTCATCGTGATCTGTCCGCCGAGGAACGAGGTGTACTACCTCGATTCGATGCGTGACAGATTATCGATCGAATATGTGGTCAAGGGGAATATGGAGGCGTAAGTAACTTATATGTTTGATTTAAATTTTCACCTCACTAGCTAATGATAATACATTAACGGGCAATACTAACTGAAATGCAGGGCTTTTGATAAATATGCGTCCGCTGGAGGGAGGCATGCCGCACCGCAGGGCTCCCTACTAGCTTGGAAAGAATATGACGTACTCACGAGACTTTTTGTTTATGCTTAATTAGTTTATGGAAACAATAGCTAACATGTCTTCTCATATGCAATTATCTCAGTGCCATCAGCAGCTGCAATCGTGGGAATGCGGGTTTTATGTGTTGCGCTACATGTACAACCTAGTGCAGACAAACTTTGCCCAATTCCCCCAGGTAAGCATCGATAGCTAACTCAAATTTGAAAATTGGGTGTCACGTTCTAAATTAGGAAGTTAGTTACTAAGTATTCACACATGCTTGCAGATCGCCATGTCGAAAGACTCATACGAAAATGCAAAGATTAGAGATCTTCGACAAATCTGAGCTCAATATGTCATGGAGGAAGTTGCGCCCAACCATCCGCCATGATAATTTTCTCTTTTTCGTGTACTCTGTGCATAGACTGTTTATATACATGTGAATAAATATATATGTCAATAAATGTCCACATTGGATTGCAATTTGTATTTTTCCATATATATGTGAATAAATGTGGATAACTGTCTAATGTGTCAATCTGTTCTGTGAATTTACCCTTCTTTGCATCTGTACTGTATTGTGTATCCAATCTATAATGTATTGCATCTGTACTGTATATGTGAATATACTGTATTGTAAATGTAAATAACGTACTGTATATGTGAATGTTCTATCGGTAAATTGATTCACAGCCAACAGACTACTACAAATTTTCTATCGGTAAACTCATCCACAACCGAGAGACTGCTACCCATTTTTCTATCGGTAAACTTGAAATTAACCGTCAGAATAGTGTGACTTTTCCTGCCGGTGAACTCATCCACAACCGAGAGACTACTGTAGTTTTTTATATCGGTAAACTTATAATTAACCGTTAGAAGAGTATGATTTTTCTTGCCGGTGAACTCATACACAACCGAGAGAGTACTAAGATTTTTTCTATCGATAATGTCATTTCCAACCGAGAGAGTGCTACGCTTTTTTCTGTCGGTAAACTTGTAATTAACCGTTAGAATATGGGTATTTTTCCCAACGCTAACCATCAGACGATAGAATAGTTAATTTCTTCTGTCGGTACACTCCTAATATGCCGATAGAATAGTTAATTTCTTCTGTCGGTTATTTACCGATAGAAAATATTCTGTCTTGTTCTATCGTGTCTATCTCTATCGGTACGAAAACCGGTAGTAGAAGGATTTTTTTACCGATAGAAGAAAGCTTTTCTGTACTAGTGGATTTTGATTAATTTTACCTTCACTTCCGCCCATAGCCTATCCCTCTCGTGGGCCTTAACGTCCTTCCAGCTCTGGACAATGATCTTCACCCTTTCCTTCGTCAACAAACCAAAATAGGCAGCGTACTGGCCGGCGTTCTTCCCGATCGGTCTCCCGAACTGGTTGAACTCACATGAAAGATCCGCACGTATGCCCAAACGGCACAACATCATCGCGCCTCGCACCTTCCTTTTCCGCTGGGACGAGGCAGCATTATCTACGTTCGCCCTTGCCGAATCACTACTATCAGCCGAGGAAGATGCCGACATGGCTTTACCTAAAATTCCATGAACAGACCATCAATTGATATGAAGAAAGGTACATGACAAAGTTCATAACTAAAATGGAATGGCAATGATGAACCACCTCTTTTTGTTAAAATGTCAAATTTTCATTCGAAAGGTCAAAAATCATCAATTCCTATCAACATGGTCTTCAAAATAGATTTAAAATGGATATGTAAACTCAATTTGCAAAGGGTTGTCGAACTGATACCTTCTTGCTTAACATAAAGATCATTTGATAACTCTTGATTGTAAAATTAATCCTATTTGGAAAATTTCATCAGAAAAATATATTTCATGCAATGAAAATCATTTCTTTAAATTTTCATTTCAAATGTATTTAATTTGAGCAATAGTTGATTCTTTTCACAAATGAAATATAAACTCTGCAAAATTCAGACTTTTCAATGTACTATCGGTTGACAATAACAAACCGATATGACATACTCTATTTCCTATCGATTTGACAATTAAAACCGATAGTAATTAACTATACTAGTCTTAATTCAGATTATGGTCTTTACTATCGGTTCTAAATAAGAAACTGATAGTGGACTACACTGGACGACAAATTGCTAGTGATTTTCATCAAGTCTGTAATTCTCATAGCTATCAAGTTTGTAGTTCATGAATTTTCATCTAGTTTTATATTTGTAATCCATTGAACCACATATGAACTATTGCATATAAATTTAAGCAATTGACGCGAGCGGTTTGGTCAAGAACACTTACAGTCGTTCGTGGAGTGGCCGGAGGCGGTGGCGCGATGCAGTGGCCGGAGGTGGTGGAGAACCCAATTGCGATCGTTGGGGAGGCTAGGGTTTTCCGCGCGCGAGTATTTGGAATGTGATCAGTGGCACTGGAGGGAAAATCATGTGAGGTTAACCTAATATATGAATCTTTACTATCGGTTCATAAGCACCAAACCGATAGTAAATACAATGTAAGTTAGGGTTTGGAGTGTTGGCATTGTTCACTGTCGGTTTTATTATTACTAACCGATAGAAAATTAAGAACAGGGTCTCAAAACACAATATAAATCACTATCGGTTATGAAAAATAAACCGATAGTAGAGTTTAATTTCATATCGGTTTGGAAATTGAAACCGATAGAACAATACAATGTTATTCACCCTAAAAGATTTCCCTGAGAACAATTATAGATGATCTCAGTACGTCATTTTGCATTGTATTTCACTATCGGTTTTATGATTATTAACCAATAATAAATTAATCCACTGTACAAGCGCAAACCAAAATGTAGAACAGGGTCTCATAACACAAAATGAAATACTATCGGTTATGAACAATAAATCGATAGTAGAGATTAATTTCATATCGGTTTGGAAATTGAAACTGATAGTAGAATACAGTGTTATTGACCCTAAAGGGTTTTCCTGAGAACAATTACAGATGGGTCTCAGTACATCATTTTGCACTTGTAAAGACACCTGAAACCACATGCAAATGACTTCCAATAAATTTGAAATAAATTAACAGTAAAGACCAATCATGGAATGAAAATTTGCAGTTTTCATATTGATTTGTGAAAAGAATCAATTATTGCTCGAATCAAGTACCAATTGAAATGAAAATTTGCATAAATGATTCTCAATGCATCACGTATGTTTTCCCAAAGAATTTTTGAAAAATGATTTGAAGAATTCTTCGATTAAAGATCCAAGTAATATACGTCACTTACATATTGCAAATTAGTCAAGAATGGTTGTCCACCCATAATCCTTCTTCGTGGTCGTCTCGCAGGTAACTTGTTTCGTCAATATCTTCGGTGGGGACAAATTGAAGAATTCCATCTAAAAATGGAGGTAGTTCATCGAACTGATCATACTCTTCTTCATCCACAACGTCTTCGACCCCAACAATACGTCTCTTACTGTGAAGGACAACGTGCAACTTTGGGTTGGCCGGGTCAACGATGTAGAACACCTGTGTGGCTTGCTCAGCAAGTATAAATGGATCATCTTGGTGTGCGACTCTACTGAGATCGACGAGAGTAAACCCATAATTGTCGACTTTAACACCTCGAGGGATTTCAACCCATTAGCATCGAAACAGAGGAATCTTAAGTAATACATAATCGAGCTCCCATATTTCCTCAATAACACCGTAATATGAGTCGAGTGCTCTTACTGCCTGGAATCCTCCGAAATAGCAAGTAGTGTCACTCCACTACATTGCATAGTACTCTTCTCGTCCTGAGTTCTTGTGTAAAATGAATAGCCGTTGATGTCATACCCCTGCCAAGTCCCTACAATAAATCTAAGCCCTCTGGCCAACCATGTAACAACTTCATCTACGTCGCCCTCAGAAGCTTGCAGGACTCTATTTTCGATCCACCCAGCAAACTACCTGTTATGTTCTCTGGTGACCCAAATCTCTAGCTTCGAAGGATTCTATTTCCGTAACATTTCCTTGTGCTCGTGTATGTATGGCTCCACCCCCGTCATGTGCTGTAAGACCCAAAAATGAGCTTTTGCATACAGATCACTAGAGGGGACGACTGCTTTAAATCCAATCGTTCCAATGCCCTGAAGCCTGCCCTCATGTCGGGACGTAGGAATGCCAATTGGGTCAACCCCGGCCATATAGTTGGTGCAAAATTCGATCAACTCCTTAGCGGCATAACCTTCAATGATACTGCCCTCAGGCCGATGTCGATTCCTTACATATCCCTTCAAGATTACCATAAATCTCTCAAATGGATACATGTAGCGCAGGAACACGGGTCCACAAAACTTAATTTCTCTGACAAGGTGAACAATTAGATGGACCATAACATCAAAAAAAGATGGAGGGAAATACATCTCCAGCTGACAAAGAGTTGTAGTCACATCGCGTTGCAAATCGTCCAGTCCATCCAGATCAATTACCTGCAAGGACACAGTTGCAACAAATATTCAGATCCAAAAAATCTGACAAGTTCCACGAATAGAGCTAATTAACTTGCTAGGAGTACACACTTACCTTGCCAAATATTGTGTTGAAGAAATAACATAGCTTTGTAATTGTCTCTCTGACTTTGACTGGGAGAATGCCTTTGATAGCAATGGGAAGCATTTGTGACATCAGTACATAACAATCATGGGTCTTCATACCAACCAATTTCAAGTCTTTCATGGACACAAGTTTTTCCAAGTTCACAGAATACCCGCATGGAACTTTGACACCATATAGGCACTGACAGAGTTCTGTTTTTTCTCTTTTTGACAAAGTATAGCAGGCCGGGGGGAGGTATGTCCGCTTTCCCTTCTCCAACGGTGCAAGCTCAGTCCTTATGCCCATGTCGAGCATGTCACGGCGAACGTTGGTGCCATCTTTCGTCTTGCCTGGAATGTTCAACAACAAACCAATCAAACTGTCACAAACATTTTTCTCTACGTGCATGACATCAATGCAATGTCGAACTTGTAAGTGCTCCCAATATGGCAGATCCCAAAGAATCAATCTGTTCTTCCAAACATTTTTTCCTGGAGGTTTAGAACATTTACCGAACTCAACTTTGATGTCCTTCACGCGCAAGTAAAGCTCCTTCCCAGTTACAAACACTGGGGCTGATCCTTTCTCAGGCTTCCCATTAAATGACTTCCTCTTCTTACGGTAGGCGTGATGCATCGGAAGGAATCTGCGGTGACCCATGTACACTGTTTTTCTGCAGTTCGATAACCACATGCTTTCAGTTTCATCCAGGCAAATAGGACAAGCCTTGCCTCCTTTCGTACTATACCCCGACAAATTTCCATAGGCTGGGAAATCATTTATTGTGCAAAATATCATGGCCCGCAACATGAAATTCTCTCGCTTATGTGCATCCACACCCGCACCCCTTCACTCCACAATTTATGTAAGTCCTCGACTAACGGTGATAGAAACACGTCAATATCATTCCCGGGTTGTCTGGGTCCTGAAATTAGTAACGACATCATGATATACTTGCGCTTCATACATAACCACGGAGGAAGATTGTAGATGCATAAAAGAACTGGCCAAGTGCTATGTCGACTGCTCATATTTCCGTGTGGATTCATACCATCCGTACTCAACCCAAACCTTATATTCCTCACTTCGCCGCCAAACTCACCAAATGTTCTGTTAATGTTTCTCCATTGAATAGAATTAGCTGGATGTCTTAGTTTTCCGTCTTGTTTCCGACCTTCAACATGCCAACGCAAGTACTTCGCATCTTTCGGATTTGCAAACAACCGTTTTAATCTAGGAATCACAGGCAAATACCACAGTTTTGGCCGGAGGCCCTTTCTTTACCTCATCACATCTATTGTGATAAATTCTGTCCCCATGCTTATACCGCGATGCACCGCTTCTTGGACAAACATGCAAATCCTCGTACTCGTTACGGTACAGAACACAATCATTTGGGCATGCATGTATTCTTTCAATTTCCATTCCCAACGGATACAATAGTTTTTTGGCCTGGTAAACCGATCTTGGCAACTCATTTCCCTCTGGAAGCATGTCCGCTAACAAATCTAATAGCTCCATGAAACTCTTATTGCTCCAACCGTTGCTTGCCTTCAAGTTATATAATCTCAACACATAAACTACTTTGTAAATTTTGCACATCCGGGGAACAAAGGCTTCTCAGAATCAACAATTAATTTCTCAAATTTACCTAAATCATTTTCGCTGTAATCTTCTTCTACATCACGTAACATTTCATCTAAATTGTCGTCATCTACATGGACTTCCGAATGAACATTACCAATGTTCTGATCATGATCATCATTACTGCAATCCACTTCCGGGTGCTGGTGAGTGGTAGCGGTGCTCGTTTCCTCAAGATCTTCACCATGCCATATCCAACGGGTATAGCGTGCGTTAAAACCACGACAAATCAAATGACTCCTAATCTGATCAGAGTTGCCGAACCTTTTTAAGTTCATACAATCTATACAAGGACAATGCATATCTTTCTCTCCGTTCTTCGCCTTTTCTTGCTTAACAAATTTAATAAACCCATTCACACCCTCCAAATACTCAACAGTAGTACGTTTTATTCCATACATCCAATATTCTTGGTCCATCTACAATTATTTCACAAAATTGACAAATTGAAATAAATAATTAATGACTCAGGGCATGCATGCATGAAACATCATCAATTAGCTAGGCCATATGTGTGTACAGCTGCTTAATTACATTAAATGGATATGTATGAAACACTAATTAACTTGATGCATTAATTGGAAGAGCCAGCTAGCTAGCTGCTTAACTTCAGCAAGCTATAGATAGTTAGCCAACCTAGCCTTCTAGCTAGTTTGGAGCTACATGTATCTAGTTTAATGAATTGCAAGTAGAGAGAGAGGGAGAGTGTGAAAGAGTGATCGAGAGAGAGAGAGAGGTGATGAGAAGATGACAATATCGAGGGGGATCGAATTATCAACCTCTCAGCTAGCTTCTCCAGATCACTCTAGCTTGGAGCGTGGATGCACGTACGGTAGAAATGAATCGAGGATGCAGAGCGCAGAGCAGGGGTCGAGATAAGTTGTACAATTTTACTATCGGTTCAAAAACACAACCGATAGTAAAATAAGGTCCCCACTGTCATAACCATTAGTTTATATGATGTCATTTTACTATCGGTTTGTTTTATATAACTGATAGTAAAATTTACTCTATTATATCGGTTTGTACAGTAGTAACCGATAGTATAAAGTCCGTAATTTCACTATCAGTTACGAAAGAAAAATCGATAGTACTATTTCATCTATTATATCGGTTGGTACAGTACGAACCGATAGTATAAAGTCTATAATTTCACTATCAGTTACGAAAGAAAAACCGATAGTACTATTTCATCTATTATATCGGTTGGTACAGTACGAACCGATAGTATAAAGTCCGTAATTTCACTATCAGTTACGAAAGAAAAACTGATAGTACTATTTCATCTATTATATCAGTTGGTACAATAATGATCGATAGTGAAAAATATTTGAATCTCACTAACGGTGTACTAGTATTTAACCGATAGTAAAAAGCCTCTTCTCCACCGCTGTCGTCCTATTCTATCGGATTTTTCCCAGATTGCTTATAACCGTTAGAAGATATGGGTTAGTGGATTGCATTTCTGTAGTAGTGACGCATCGAAGGTAGCTGGTCACTTTGGGGTTACAAAGACGTTGCAAAATCTTCACTGACATGTGTTCTAGCCGCGTACGCAGCAAGATGTGGCTAGTTTTGTTCGAGGCTGTGGTCTCTGCAGCATCTCGAAACCGACAAACTGGAAATTAGGTTTGTACACTCCTTTGCCAGTTCCATCGTGACTATGGGAGAGCATATCCATGGATTCTTGGGAGGATTGCCTAAGACCCAACGTGACAACGACTATCTATTTGTGGTTGTTGATCGGTTCTCCAAAATGATTATTCTTATACCTTGTCGAAAGACTATCACGGGAGAAGAAGCAGCTCGGGTCTTCTTTCAATACGTTTGGACACACTTCGAACTGCCGACTTCTATTGTGTCTGATCGCGATACCCGGTTCCTTAATCACTTTTGGCGATCACTCTAGACGATGATGGACACCAAGCTAAAGAGGAGTACTGCATTTCATCCTCAAACTGATGGTCAAACCGAGGTAGTAAATCGGACAGTTGTCCATCTCGTGAGGGGCTTTGACTCTAAGCATCCAAAGACCTAGGATGAAAGCATATCGTACCTGCAGTTTGCTTTTAATCGAGTAGTGCATGGTTCAACTGGAAAGTTTCCGTTTGAGGTCTGTTTAGGATTTCTACCACAGAGTCCATTCGACATGGAGTGTGTAATCTCTACGTCAGCACAGAACAGTAAGGAAGCATCTAATCAGGATCGAGCACAAAAGTTCCTGGAAGGTATTCAACGGCTTCATCATGAGGTTGATCAGAACTTGCTGAAAACACAACTCAAGTACAAGGCGCGACATGATCGGCACCGAGTTGACGCTCAATTCGAAGAAGGTGATATGGTATGGTTACATCTGAGAAAGGAGAGACTAAAAGGTGAAGGTAAGAAACTCAAACCCATTTATTATGGTCCTTTTCGGATTTTGTGGAAAGTGGGTAATAATGCTTGTCAGCTCGAGTTACCTCCATACATGGATATTTACTCAGTTGTCAGTGTCAAGCACCTCAAACTCTTCGAGCCTTCAATGCTGAATGATGAGTCAGATACCATAGTACCATCTGTTGAAGACTTGGTCTATCAACGAGATGAACCTCTACGCGAAGATGTAATTCTGGAGAAGAAGGTGACTACCACCCGCAGTGGCACAAACGAGACTTTTCGAATTGATCGGAAAGATCAACGAGCACGTGCGGCAAAGTGGTACACCAGAGAAGATGGACAAACCCAATTTTCACATCTCCAATTTGATCAAGAGGTCACAACAGGGGTTGGCTCCTTCTCAACAAGGGAGTCATGATCCGGGAGGATCTTTAGATCATGATCACATAAGGCTTCATGATCATAACTTGATCGCATAAGGCTCCGCGATCATAACCGTGTTCGGAAAGGTTTCGCGACCATGAAAAGGAATTCGTTCTCTGTTCGGAATTGTAATCCGATATGAGTCTAATACGTTTAGGTTATTGAGTCTAATACGTACTCATACGGTTAAACTATAAATACCTTGTAATAGGACTAGTTTAAATCATCGAACATCTATGAAATATTATTACAGTCTTGGATCATATATCCAACTTATAGTTCCTTCGACGTAGGCAAGTGTGTCTAACGTTTGACGGGTAAAGTCCTCTTTGAAATAAAGAGTTGTGCAATTACTTTGAGCTGTGTTTCGATCATCCTTTGGGTTTTGGTACTTCCGAGTAAGATCCCGTTATTCTGCATATTAGTATCTAGGCGAGCCTAGTGCAAAAACCAAGGCTAGGTCTCAAATGGATCGCACATCTTCTAGAATTCCTTCTGGATGCTTCATCGAACGATTGGCAAGTTGTAGAACCATGTGGGTAGGTTTGATTACACCCATGCTCAAACATTGTGCAATGGTGAGAGGCATCACACTAATGCTTGCACCTAGGTTGCAAAGAGCTCAATTTATGTGTACCGTACCTATGTTGCAAGGGATGGAGAAGCTCCCTTGATCCGGTAGCTTCGCCAGCATCCTATTTTGAATTAAAGCACTACGATTCTCAGTCAAAGCAACAGTTTGAAATTCACTCAAATCCCTTTTTTTAGTAAGAATGTCTTTCAAGAATTTTACATAAGAAGGAATTTGAGTTACTAAATCAGTAAAAGGCACAATCACATTAAGCTTTTTCAAGATTTCCACAAATTTTTCAAATTGCTTATCGAGTTTCGCCTTTACATACCATCCCGGGAGGGGTGGAGTTGGATTATAAATATGTGTTACCTGATTTTCCCCACTTTCCTTTTCTTTTGGTCTGGCTTCCTTGTCGTCATCCTTTGCTGGTGGTAATGGTATTTCCTTGATTTTGCTTGCCAGCACAGATTTGGTTGGTGGTGTTCGTTCCGGTAACTTTGTTCCACCCCTTAAGATCACTGCATTAGAAACAAGAGGGTTAGAACAAACTATGGAATTAATTTGTTCAGAATTTCAAGGATTAATAGGTTGAGAAGGAAGAGGGTTATCTTTTTCGATGCAAGATTCGCCAAGCGTGCAATTTGAGTCTCGAGCATGCAGATGTGAGTTGATATGGAGTCTCTATTTTGGCTCATGGACGTCTTCTCTTTCTCTTGATTTGCTAGAAAGTTCTCTAGCATGCGCTCCATGTTCGACTCTCAGGTTTTCGTTGATTTGGCAGTCGATAAGGTTGCTGATTTTGTGGTTGGAACGGCGGCCTTTGAGCTTGATATTGGGGATTTTGTTGATGTAGTTGGTGCTGTCCATAATTTGGTTGTTAGTGTTGACGATTCTGTCCTGACCATGCAAAATTTTGATTATTGCGCCATCCAGAGTTATACGAGTTAGGAAAAGTATTACCTTGCCATTGTTGCATACCCTGAAAAGCATTTTTTTGCTCCATGAATGAGTTAAATTGCCATTCATGGCCATAGTGGCCTTGTATGCCACACAGTTCACATATAGGTGTAATCTCAATAACAGATGAAGTAGCAGTTCATCCAAGAATAGCATGTTTATCGATTAGAAGTGCTACCTATTCAGCTAGTTGCGACATGACACTTACATCCATGTTGTTGGTCGGAGTTTCTTGAGCAACTCGTTCGGTTCCCCATTGAGTGTAGTTTTGAGTGATACCTTCGATGAGGTCGTATGCTTCATCTACCCTTCTGTTCATTAGTGCGCCGCCAGCTGCGGCATCTAGGGCCACCTGTGCATTGTAGTTCAATCCGCTATAAAATGTTTGAACTACAAGCCACTTCTTTAGTCCGTGATGCAGACATTTAATCAACAAGTCCTTGTATTGTTCCCAAGCGTCGTAAAGTGATTCACTTACCTGCTAAGAAAAAGATGCAATCTGAGTGTGAATATGAACAATTTTAGCAGGAGGGAAAAACTTACGAAGAAAAGCTCGTGAGAGTTCGTCCCAAGTAGTGATCGACACAAGAGGAAGAGTATATTGCCATGCCCTCGCCTTCTCGTGAAGTGAGAAAGGAAAGAGCCTCAAACGAAGTGCATCCTGTGTTACTCCATGAATCTTGAAAGTATCACAATGCTTAAGAAACATGTGCAAATGTAAAGATGGATCTTCAGTGGGAAGACCGCTGAAATGATTTTGTTGAACCAAATTTAAAAGCGTAGGTTTTATTTCAAAATTATTTGATTCAATCGGTGGTTTAAGAATACCTCATTTCAACCCCATGCTAAGCGGATTGCATAATCTTGAGCCTCTTTTGGTCCTCCATTGTTGGTTGTTCTTTGATGTCTTCAAAAGTTTGTGAGTTTTCCTCCGATCTTACCTGTCTTGCCTTGTACTGAAGTCGGCGCGCGATTTTGACAGGTTTGTCTGAGCTATCCAGATTTGCACTACTTTCCTGGAAGGTTAGTGGCGCAAAGAAAAGAAGAAAAATAAAAAGAAAGATAGAAGCAAGATTGAGAAGTGAGACTGACTTATTTAAGTGAAAATTAATCTAAAAATATGAATTATCGTCGTTCCCCAGCAACCGCGCTAAAAACTTGATCACGGCCGAAACGGTCGAGTGTGATTTGTGAAGTAATAAACCGCAAGTGGACAGTTGAACGTTGAGCACTTGATGGTCGAATTCCACGAAGAACAAGCATATTCGTCTTTCTAGCTTAATGGACCACTGATCAAGTCTAAATGAGTTGGGGGTTTGTTTTTCTACTATTAAAGCTATCAATCTAGGGTTTGTAAGCTGGAATGAAAATCTAGGGTTTCGGGAGTTCCATAGCCATCCAGTGTAATTCTATGTAAATGTAAGGACCACGAAGCTAGCTAGGAGTCATGCTACTCGCCCTATCTTTAATTTGTCATCATTCAATATTCAGGAATCGGGTCTATTTTGGGATCGTTCGTTTTCATTTCGGGCCATCTCGAGATAGTTTTGAGCCTTAGGATGCATAAAACAAAAAAAAAGAGAAAAAGGTTTTCTTTTAGAAGCCCAATGCAGAACCAAGACTTGGACCCAAAGGTCCAAGATTTCTCAATTTGCAATTCAGTCCCTGGGACTTTCCCAATTTCGGCCACATTGTAAAATTTTGCACAAAAGCCCCCAACCTTGCAGGGAATCACAAAACCCCCCAAAGTCCAGTTGCTGCACATGCACACAGACCCTTGTTCGCTGGAACAGTGAACCCAGCCACCTCAGCCCAGGGTAAGCCGGTTGCATGCTTAGTGCACCAGATAAATTAGTTTTACAGTACAACTCACACACAGACAGTAGAGGTTAAAGTAAAATAGCAAGAACCAAGGTAAGCCAGTAGGTCTGTAGAACAGAGAAAGAATAGAGGAAAGATAGCAAACACTTCAAGCATCTGTTCACTCCTTTTCTACCTTGTGATTCACAGGAGTAGCAGCCATAGGAACAACTCAGGAACCAAAAGAAGTCCAGAACCCACAGCAAGGTGACAATTAAACCCAACCCCAGTTTTTAGCATAGTTCAATTATCTTGTTGAGAGGTTATGAAGGCATTAGGAAATTTAGTTCCAAACTCAACTCCAAACACCCCCAGGAACTTTTAGATCATTGCTTCCACATGAGATGTTTACATATTCATCACAAAATCACACATACATAAACATTAAAGCATATTCATCCAACAATCACAGCCATCATGGCCCACAAGAATACACACAAGCATCACAGAACAAGACCAAAGTACCACAATCCAAAATCCTAGTGCCTCGGCCAAAACCTAAGCATAGAGGGAACTCACCTGAGGTGCAAGCGATGAGGACAGGGTGGCCAATGAGCCGGCTGGCACGGCGTCCATGCTGGCGGTGCACCACCAGCACGGCCATGCCATGGGGGTGTGACCAGGTGTGGCCGTGGGCCGCGGGTGAGGAGGCGAGGCGGCGCGACGCGGGCTACAACCGGCCGTGACGTAAGTGCCGTCGAGATCGATGAGCTGTTGGCGAGGGTTAGCGGCGGCAGGGTTAGGGTTAGGGCTTCGGATACAAGGTACTAACGGGAGAGTGTGAAGGAGGCGGCGCACAAGTCAAGCGGCGAGCGCGTCATCGGAGGAGCCACAGCGGCCGACGAGAAATCTAACGACAGCGCGAGAGCTAGAGAGGGCCGGGCTGTGTGTTTTTGTGTGTGTGTGGTCGTGTGCGCGACCAAGTGTGTGTTTTGAGTGGTCGTGTGCATGCGTGCATTGCACGTGCATGTGCGCATTGCACGTGCATGTGCGCGGGTGGGCCGATCCGAGTGCGTGTGCGCGGGTTGGGCCAATTTGGGCCCAACCAAGAGTTTTCTCTTTTTATTATTATTATTTATTTCTTTTATTTTCTTTTTATAATTCCAATTCTATTTTAAATTCCAAATTAAAGCTTAAATAGCTAATATTTAATTATTTGATTTAAAAATTGTTTAACATTAATGATTTCTTAAATTATGCTTAGCTTAATAGGAATTTAACCAAACTAGTTATATGTATATACACACAAATATATGCTTACTCATTTAATAAACTAATTTGAATTGTTTTTATTATTTTCGTATAATATTTTATTCAAGCAAAATAATTGTAAAAATACAACTTACTTGTATTCCAATTAGCAAAATTAAACCAATATTTTAACTTAATTATTTTAATTTTATTGCAATAATTTATAAACAAATGCAAATAGTATTACTTGTTTTGGGAGCTATCCAACAAGTTTTTATGCAATTCCATTATACAGTTCAAGTATACTAATTTCATATAAAATATTTCTTATAACTAAAATCTCTTTTGCCTTGGAGTGTCGGTTAGTCATGTTCAATCACGGGTCAGGGAAAATGAAAGCATAGATGCATTCATCCTTACATTTTGTATTTCCTTTTATACAAATATTCTAAATATATGTATGTATATATAATTATGTTTCTCAGGAACTGACAGTAGCGAGGAGCATCGGGGTAAATTGCCGAACTCCGATTTCAATCATGTCTACACAGGCAAGTTCCTTCTTGATCATGTTGAAATTGCTTGAACTAATTTCTTATGATATAGTTTCATATCTAATTAAAAGTTATCACTTGCATAGAAAGAGTATTTTTCGGGGATTGACTGGAAGATTTATGGAGATTATATGAATATGATATGACATATATGGGATGTTGAGCATGATAGTGGAAGTCTCTGAATTTGAGATCACAACAAAAGAAGGACTTCCTTATCTATGCTATGGATGGAAATTAATAAGAACTGTAACCAACTGACTCTTTTATCCAACACCGTAACACCCGTATCGACCACAGACCTGGTATTGGACGGGCCTAGTCTAGTATCTTATCTAGAAGCTAAGGTCATCTCCACGGGAACGTATTATTATATGTATAAGCGCCACGGGTCGCTCAAAATAATCCAGATGGGTTCCGCGGATCGCCCATGAAGTACCTAGGACGCTATATGCTCAACTGGTGGAGTGGAGATGCTTAGTGGATAGATTTGAGAAAAACTTTGTACTCTTGATCTGGTCACGCATTAAAGGGAATGCAGAGTGATGTTGACGAGTTCCGAAATGTAAATCAAGAGTTTTCGTGGGTAAAGCGATACACCTCTACAAAGTAAATCGTGAATGTTCACTCCTTGTTCTCAGGTCAAGAACCGCATCACGGCAGGAAAGGAGGCCTACAGGTGACCTTAGCCCTGTGGTGTAAAGTGCTCAGTAGAATTTTTCTAAACAATCAAATGGAGACTGTTTCCAACAAATGTTTTAAAAGTGAAACTTATACTCCTTGACTTATTATATGCTTAAACATATTACCCTTGAATTTAGTTAACTTAGATCATCCTACATTATGTCTTGATTCTTGCTGAGTACTTTTGTACTCGCCCTTGCTACGTAAATCCTTGGTAGACTTAGAATTTTGGACCGAAGGAGAATTTGTTGAAGAAGATATCGGAGGAGCAGAGCTGACTCAAGACCCCGAGGATCCAGAGATGGACATCTACAATTATGACCCTACTTACTTTGGATTTGAAGAACATTTCTGAAAGCTACCGCAGAATTGACTCGTTTTGCTAGTAAGAAGTATAGTTTTTTTTGTAAAAATTGATGTTTTGTAATATGGGTTGTTTCTAATAACAAACCCTGATGTTATAACCTATTTAACCTTAAATCCATGCTTCTGTTTCACTACTCTGATTTGGACATTGTTCGGGAAAACGTGCTTTTGTCGGGCAATGTTCATAGACTAGGAATTCTATCATGTGGGTGGGATGCTGGGTCGCGTCACCAAGGTTCGAGGATTGTAAGTTAATTTCAATTTTTTTCTAAGACAAATTAAGTTGCCAGTACGGTTGCTGGTACAATGGTCAAAGGATCGCTTCCAGTGTTATGTTTCGCGAGAGCCTCTCTCATGTTCAAGACCCCACGTCAAAGCGCTAAGAACTCAAGAACTCCTCTAAATTCTTACTAAGGCTGAACTGTTACGTCTATTGCCAAAAAAAGAATTTAGGGTTTGGAGGAAGAAAACATCAGGAAATAACTCCAAAACTTGAAATAAAGATCGAGGAAGCATCACGCCTTCCGGATTAGGTCATCCCTAACCCTTGAAGGGATCTACTCGCTAAAAGCCATAATAATGCAAAAGTAAGAATAACAATTAAATAAAAACTCACTTGATTGCTTGAAAATTGAAGTTGTCATCCTTCCCGGCTTACAAAATTAATAAAAATAGAGAAGAGGACTCTTCTAAACTAAAACTAAACAAAAAAAGTAGCTAAAAACTACTACTAAACCTAAAGAAAGCATGTCTAATTGAGCCAAAAGCTTCTCTATTTATAGTACATGGATAAACGTGCCCAAAAACAACTCCTTGACATGTAGGAGACGAAGTCTAGCTTCAAACAATGCGAGAACGAATAAATTTGAGTAAAAACCGACCAGATTCAACCAGTTCTAATCAAATACGACTAAAATCGACCAAATCTAGTAAAACTGACTAGTTCTAATCAAATACGACTAAAACCGACCAGTAAAAGCCGAGGAAACCGAATCGAACACGACCATGACACATGGTGAAATTGTGGCCACACACATGTTGTGGCCGAAACTGACTCGAACACGACCAGGACAAGTAGCATGTTCGCGGCCAAACATGTGTCATAACTAAAACCGAGCAGGACTCTTCTCAACCACATTGTATTCTACCGGGATTCTTTTTCGAGCAGGAGTCTTTGAAAGCCACTCTTTTTTGTCGTGACGTGTTCGAATAGGTGTCTTTTCATCCAGCCATGTACGGATAAGGATTTTACCAGCCAAAATGAGTTCGACCAGGTTTTTGTCCGAAGAATATTCGATTAGATCCTTTTTCTTGTCTAGTTTGGTTTCTTGGTCGTATAGGGCTCAAATGTGGTCGAAATCTTCCCAAAATTGGTAAGTTTGATCCCTGAAACATGATAAACATAATCGTGAAAGATTTGTAAAAATAATAAAATTTTACACATAAAATGTCACATCAAAGGAGCTTTTTCTTTGATCCAATTTTCCGCACATCTATGTTACTAATCCTGATCATCTTACTCATTTTTTGCATTTGAAAAAGAGACCCTTATGGCCAACTAGATTTTTATATGTTTAAACCATTATGTCCCTTTGAATAGAAGATGATGTGCTCAGCCTAATTCATAATGTGGGTTGGGATATGCTTGTAGGGGTACCAATCCGACTTTTCGCGAAGTCATTTGGGAGATTCTAGCCTCCTTTGAACAAAATACCCCACGTGTTCCTCCCGGCCAAACAGAAGGCGTGAGATTTAGGTTTGCAAATGAGGATTATCATTTTCCAATAGATGAGTTTGCAAATCTTTAAGGGTTAAAACCCGGCGGAACTTTTTATGGTTCCCTAATTTGCACCCCCGAAAAAATTTGGAATGCAATCACCGAGGAAGGGCAAGACCTTTTTCGACGCAGTAAATCAAAAGCAGCCACAATTTGCAATCCTGCCTTTCGCTATTTGCAGCGTCTCATGGCCAAGACTATTTTGGGCTATGATAGTAATTAGGAAAAAGTTTTAGAAACTGAGGTCGAATTACTTTGGGTTATGTTAGGCAAAATTCAACTCTCATCCGCTACCTATTTTGCCCGTCACCTTGAACTAATCGGCAAAAATTTACACAAAACCACACCCATAGTCTTAGGTGGCTTAATCACTCACATAGCATCCTCTATTTGGTTTAATGCTAGTATCAACAAGAATTTTTTCCTGTAGCCACCCTCGACCTACCTTCATTGCTTACAATAGGGTTTTGCAGGAGGGAAGCAGATTCATTCCATTGATTTATTAATGGAATTCCCTCCATCCTTTTGTCTGATACTTCTCGAACAAGCTTATCTAATGAGCGAAACTGGAAATTGCTCTGGTCTAGCTCATATGATCCTAGTTCCTCATGCACCGCTGAATCTGACAATCGGGCAGTGCATAATTTTGCCGCTCCGAATGCTTCCATACAGTCCTTGTGCACTAGTTTCTTTGACTTTAGGTCGGAATTTGCATATTACAACGCTACGATGGATTCAAGAATGAACCACCTCATCGGCCGCTTGGATCGCCTTTACGACTATTATGTATACGCAGGCCACATCTTGCTGAACGACACATATCCAAGCGCACGTACCCACCACGAGACCATATTCACAACCCCGGCTATCCTCAGCAACCCTATCCACCACCTACCTATCCAGACTATCCTCCACCAAATTTCGACCAACTACCTCCACCACCCTCCGACGATTGATCTTCAAGGTACACAAGTTTTTATTTTTATTTTTCCTTTCTTTTTCATTTCTTTTTGTTTTTTCAGGTTTTCACTTGCGATACCTTGGACTGAACCATTGGAGCTACATTACCACAACACCCTCTTTCACCACTCATCTTCAACAACATCCACATCATCGTTGCCACTACCACAAACGGTAATCTATGTCTCTCTCCAAACATTGGGAACAATGTCTAATTCTACTTGGGGGTAGTCACTTTACCGTTTGCTTAGTCTTCAATAAATCATCATTCCACCCTCTTGCTATCATAAACTGAAAAATAAAAAAATATATCAACTTGGAACGCCCAGTTTTGAAGATGATCTAATCAATTAGATAACTATTCTATCACATCTTTGCATATGATCCATTAAACCTAGCTCTCTTAAAAATTTCTGATGCCTATGTTCAGTTTTTATCTTAAATAAACTATTAAAGTTTGAACTTGTCTTTTAGATCATGATTGACTTCTTCCAAATTGAAGGTTTCTGATATGCACCAACTTCGTGAGAAATCATTACACGGGATTTCTGATCTTCATGGCATAGGATTCTTGGATAACTTGGTGGAATTGTGACCCAACGACAAGGAAGCCAATCGTAGCCTGCTATCCGAACAATCGCTAGTCCACAAACCAAAAAAACCAACCCACACAAACGACGCTCGAAGGCGCAGTAGCACAGATTAGGTGCAATTCACGGGGAATCACAAGAACATGGCAGCAAGAACTCTCTCTTGGTTCTTATAAAAATCATATGGTGTCTAACCAAAATAATCTCCAATATTCACAATCTTCCTAAAACCATGGTCATGCCTCTCTTTTATAGAGGATTGTTTTTACAAAAGATAGAAGGTTTAAACTAGAAATCAAATCCTAATCTAATTCAAATCCTGACATAATAAAACAATTCCAGAATCATTTTTCTCGGATTCGGACTGGACTTTTTTCCTCTCGTACAGTCATTACTCTTTTTGGTCTCTTGTCATACGACATCAGAATTTAATGATTCTAAATGCGTTGAAAATCTCTTTTGATACCTTTCCAACAAGTACTCACACATCAAATTGGATATCTATGCTGAGAATGGCACTTTGTCAAAGTTGGACTATCACTTGGTCGGCAGACTGCATGCCGAACAAAATTCTTTTGGTCGAATCCATCTTGGGCTGGTTTAACCACACGCAAACAAGTGTACACAACTCCTCTTCTCTTCGCTAAAACTCTTATGCTTTGGTTCCTCTCCCATGTATCTAAGTAACACAAAAGAAGAACATACCGGCAGCACCGCTGAGTCATTAAAATCAGAAATTAAACACAAGTTAGTTTTCACCTGGTTTTGGATTTTTTTAGCATGACTGCGTGTAATTGGACCATGGTATGCTTCCTTTGAATTCTCCGAGCCAGAATCACCAAGTGTATGTGTAGCATCACCATGCATAGGTGCTATTCGTGAAGGTGTATATGTCCTTGGGATGTCCTCATCGTTTCCAATAAACTATTATCTAAAATTAACTCTCTTATGTCACTTTTTATGCTTAGATTGCTAATTGTCCTCCTCTTTAAAATAAAAAATGTGTAATAGTGAAGTATAATCGACCCACTGGGGGGAGGCGGTGATGAATCGTCGACCAACTGGGAAAGGGAAGATTTACTTAACTTATGCACACAATATATATATATATATATATATATGTATATATATATATGTATGTACGTATATTCTTTGTTATAATAAAATGGTTGCTTAAGATATGGCTTCGTCTAGTCTCTTATAATGTATATGCGACCCACTAGGGGGAGGTGGTGATGAATCATCAACCAGCTGGTGAAAGGAAGGTATATGGAATAATGAGATTGCTTACAGGAGCTCGAGAAACCAACAAACCTGCCTATCTGTAAGTGCACTTAAGTAAGCGTATTCAGCTATGTCTCCTCTAGCCGTGATGGAATGATCTAGTTCAAAATATTCTAGCCAAGAGCATGAAAAAGTTGAAGAAGAAAATAAAAAATGAATAAATAAAAAATTCAGAAATAAAAGTGTTCAAATTTCTCTCTAAATAGGCACATTTTTCTCTCATCTAGTCCCTTTAGAAATAATGACATACTTGCATACTACTATGACTCCGTTCACTTGTAAAATCACGTTCTATGTGATATCAAACATTGAATCGAACAACGAACCCACAATAATATAGGATCAAAAGAAATTGAAGGATCATGCAACCCCACTCACTGGAGGGTTGCAGTTAGATTTTTTAGACTAGAAATTGACACTAACAATTTTGAGATTAAAACTATACTTCTTAATCTTGTCCAACAAAATCAATTCAGTGGTCTACACACTGAAGATCCATCTTTACATGCCTATATGTTTCTTCAGCATTGTGATACTTTCAAAATTTACAGAGTAACATAGTACGTGCTTCACTTGAGGCTCTTTCCCTTCTTGCTACAAGAGAAGGCTAGGGCATGGTTGTACACTATTCCATTTGTGTCGATCACCACATGGGATGAACTTTCACACGCCTTCCTTAGGAAGTTTTTTCCTCTTGTTAAAATTGCTCATATTCACAACCAAATTGCATCTTTTTCTTAACAGGGAGGAGAATCATTGTATAATGCTTGGGAATGGTAGAAGGACTTGATGATCAAGTATCCACACCACAGTTTAGAGAAGTGTCTTGTGGTTCAGATGTTTTATAGCGAACTGAAGTACAATGCGCGGATGATTGTAGACGCTGCAATTGCTGGCGCGTTGATAAACAAAAGTGTAGATGAAGCATATAATCTGATCAAAGGCATAACACAAAATTACACTCAATAGGGAACTGAACGAGCTACTCCATCAACTCCGACCAACAATGTGGACATAGGTGTAATGGCTCAATTGGCCAACCAAGTAGCTTTCTCACTGATAAATTGAAGATTCTTGAATTACCTGCTATATCTTCTATAAATGTTATTACATCCTTATATGAACTGTGTGGCATACAAGGCTACTATGGCCATGCATACCAATTTAACCAATATTTGGAGCAAGTAAATGCTTTTCAGGGTGCACAACAATGGCAAGGTAACTCTATTCTGAATTCTTATAACCCTGGATAGTGGAACCACCCAAATTTCTCTTAGTCAAGACAAAATCAGCAACCACAACATCCTCAACACCATCAACAAAATTTTCAACAGCAACAATCTCACCAACAAAACCACATATTCCAAGCACAGAAGCCGCCATACCAACAACAACATCGGCAACCATACCAGCCACCGAATTAATGACAACTTGAAAAATAGTTAAACATGGAACGCATACTAGAAACCTTCCTAGCAAACCAAGAGAAAAAAGAAGCATCCATGAAACATAAGATCAACTCCCTATAAATATAGATTCGCATGTTTGAGACTCAAATAGCACAATTGATGAATTCCACACTGAAAAACACTAACACTCTTCCTTCTCAACCTATTAATCCTCATGATTCTGAACAAATAAATACTATTGCTTGTTCTAACTCCCTTGAAGGAAATGCAGTGATCCTACCAAGTGGAACAAGCCCACCAGAGCTAACACCACCCACCGAATAACCACCAATAAGTGACAAGACAAACAAATCACTAAAGCAATCGGAGAAGGACAACGGTAAGGACACCACACCAAAAGAAGTGGACACCGTCGATCATCTAGGAGGATCATCGAGTCCTTTAGGTCAAGTTTGGAAAGGATTTGCGACCTTGGAAAGGGTTCACGACCACAGAAACGGTTCGCGACCTCAGGAAGGATTCGATCCCTGGTCGGATTGTATTCCAATCAATATATATATATATATATATATATATATATATATATATATATATATATATATATATATATATATATATATATATATATATATGTCGTTGTATAAAAAATACCTCGGCAGGTTTGATGACGTGCGCAACACGTGCTCCTCAATGCGAGCTGACCGTGTGACGGGTCACCCCGCGTTGGACAATCTCAGAGATTGACACAAAGCTTTATACAGGTTCAGGCCTCAGTGGAGGCCCTAGTCCTGTCGACGTACTCCCGACACGTGTTGGCTAAGGGGATCTCTCCCGGGGAGAGGGTTCCAGAGCACGCCTATGAGTTTTTATGATTGGAGTCAAAATGAATGTCTTGGACACGTGGCGGCCCTCGAAATCAGTGCCTCCCGAAAAAAGGGGGCTCCGGGGGAGGTCTTCCCCAGCCCGGAGAAGGGGCTCCGGGGGGAAGTTCCGCGAGCTCGGAGAAGGTGCGCCGAGGGAAGTCTCCCCCGAGCCCGGAGAAGGGGCTCCGGGGGAGGTCTCCCCCGGACCGGAGAAGGTGCGCCGGGGGAAGTCTCCCCCGAGCCCGGAGAAGGGGCTCCGGGGGAAGTCTCCCCCGAACGGAGAAGGTGCGCCGGGGGAGGTCTCCCGCGAGCCCGGAGAAGGTTCGCCGGGGGAGGTTCCCCCGAGCCTGGAGAAGGTCCTCCGGGGGAAGTCTCCCCCGAGCCCAGAGAAGGTGTCCCGGAAAAGAGGAGGTGCTTCTGGCACTGCTAGTACTTTTCCCCCAACAGAAGCCCCCCGCACCCCTAAGGACATTTGATGTCGTCGCGGGGTGCGATTTGCTCAGGAGAAAACGACCCTCTCCCGGAGAGCTCCCCCGGGCACAACTTGTCCTCCTCCGAGAGAAGGGTGCTATTTAAATTAACCATGTATCGCCTCGATATTCGTGTGGCCCTTGGCATTCACGGCGGGGATCCCTCCTGCTGACACGTGGTAGCCATCGAGGGCATCCCGGTCCCCTATATAAAGAGGGGCCCGCTCCTGGTAGGGCATACTTCTTCTCCTTAGCCTTCATATTCCACCATATTCTCCGGGAGCGAATTCTTCCCCGGCTTAAAAAACCTCTCCGGGAGACAAAGAGATCGCATCGAAGGGGCGTGGGAAAGCATCAAGTGTTCCGGAGGACGCAACTTCTGATTATCTCGGGACAACAGAGTTCTCCGCGGAGGACCGGGATACTCTCGTCTCCCGAAGGATTTTCGCGGAGGGAGACATCCGTGTCCCGGCTGCGGGGGAGGTGACCCCAAGCCCCCGGGATGAGGAGGTGGTGGTCTTCATGGCCTTCATCCAGGCGGGCCTGCGGCTCCCGATTCACCCCCTTCTCCGGGACTTTCTCCGGGAGCACGGGATCGCCTTAAACCACTTGACACCCAACGTTCTTGTGAGAATGGGGTTGTTTTTGTGGTTATGCGAGACCACCGCCGGAGTGGAGGGGACCCTCCGCCTCTTCCAGTACTTCTACCGGGTGGCAGCGAAGAGCTCCCCGGTGGTGAAGCACGGGCCCAAGTCTACTTGCTGCTCAGTGATGCTGAAGTACGCTCCTTCCCGAGCGGAAGAGTACCCAGTGACAGCCTCCCAAGAGCACTGGGAGGGATGGAGCCGGAGATGGTTCTATCTCCGGGCGGGCGACCCGGAGATGATTTATTCTCCGAGGCCGGCGACGCTCGGTCGTCCCCCCAGTCTCCCGGCCTTGACGATGGAGGAGCTAACCTCTGTCGTGAAGATGACGGAGGCCCGCTCCCGGAGGAGTATGCGGGACTTGGAGGAGGAGTTGCTTCTCCTCCGGCTTAGCCCCTTCAGCCGGAGTAGGAGGGTTCCGGGACTTGGCCCGGAGCTTCGACCTCCGAGGTTCCCGGTGTCGCGACGTAAGCTTCCCATTCCGGGAATTTCGCACGTTTCGTGGAAACTGGTTTTGCTGATTATTTGCCTTTTGCAGTTAGGTCCTACAAGTCCACCCGGGAGAAGGCGGAGCACCTCCTCGGGAGGTACTATGACGACGAGCACTCCTGGTGCCTCGCTGCCATCGGGGAGGGTCCTCCCCAGAATATTATCGCCGAGGCCTTCGGGATGACCATCCCAGAGAGGGTTCCACTCCCGACTCCGAGCTCCCATAGGCGGCGGGAGGCGGGGGCGCTCCCGACGGCAAAACGCGCTAAGACCGCGCAGCCACCAGGCGAGAGCTCCAATCAAGCCCACGCCCCATCACCGGCACCGGTGCAGAGGCCAGCGGGGACACCCGGTGCCCCGGGAAGGATAAGACCCGCGGGGCAAGTGAGGTCCTCCCCAGTCAAGACGACTTCAGAGACGCCCCAGACGCCGGGGGAGGTGAGGCCATTGCTGGCCCACACCCCTACGGTGGCATCCCGGGGGCCGAGGGAGGCTGTACCTCCGGCACAAGTGACTCCCCCGGGGGGATCGCAGCCCCTGGAGCCGGGGTACGAGGAGTGCCCCACGGACACAGCCACGTTGGTCGCGCAACTTGATGCCTTGGGGGCATCGGGCGTGTACGACCACGTGGTCGTGGAGGAGGATGAGCCCACCTTCGGGGACTATGACGCCACTCCTTCCCCGAAGCAAGCTCTCCGGGAGGATCCCCCGGGGGTGTACTTCCGGGGTAATGGTGCCTTTGCACGCCTGGACGCACTCTTCGCTCCCGACGTCGTATCTTCCCCGGCGCCACCTCCCGGGGGAACGAGCCATCACGTCCCCGCCGGGGGTCACACCTTGGCGACACTGCGCCCAGGGGGGGAACCCCCCGGACGTTACAGCGCTCACCTTGCGCGCGAGACGGGAGGTCCCCCGCCCCTCCCCCGGGAGACGTTCTCCAAGGCTCTGGGAGCGGGGTTGGTGATGGGGGCTTACCGATGGGAGGTGACCCCCGTTCCCCGGCGAGAGGGGCATCCCTCCTTTCCTCGGAGGAGGTGCGCAAGCTCTCCTTGAGCCTCGTCACCCCAAAGGTGCGGGCTCATGTCCGGGAGGGAGGCATCGACGAGCGCTACGGGGAGGTCGTCTCCTTGGCTTTACAGGTAAAAACTTGACCTCCCACTTTGTCTCTTGCATTGTCACTGACCTATCTTTTTTCTCAGACCACCGCCATAGCCCGCGCTGTCCCGCCTCGCACGGGAGAACGAGGACATGCGGTCGGCCTTGGCCTCCGCGGAAGCGGAGCGCGATGCTGCCATCCGGGAAAGGGACGCGACAGTCCAGGCCCGGGAGAGATTCGTCTGGGAGAGGGACGCGACCACCCGGGAGTTCGAGCGCGTCCGGGCGGAATTGTTGGCCCCCGCGGAGGTTGCCTGGGACACCGCCGTCCGGGAGCAACTGGCGTCCTCCGAGCAGGCCCACTCCCGGGCACTTCAGGAGATGGAGTCCACGGGGGCTCGAGCCCTCATATCGGTGGGGAATCGACTCCGGGCCACGTTGGTTGGGCTCGGGGTCGAGTTCCGGGAGGAGGAGAATCCCCGCAACCCGCTGATATCTTTGGCGGAGGCTCGTCGATTCCTCACCCGGCACATCGCGGCGATCCCGGAGGCCGCGGACGTTCGAGCCTGGGCCTTGGCTTCTACCACCACTGCGCTCGCAACCTCCTTGGTGGAGTACCAGGGGGTCGGGGCCCAAGCTATCGGGCGCCTTGTCCCCCGGAGTTTCCGGGAGTTCTATGAGCCCCGCCGGGCGGCGCTGGAGGAGTTGGCGGGGGCTTTCTACGATCGAGTGATTGAGCCCCCGTGAACGAGGCGTCCCCAGGCAGCCGAAGGGGAAGTTCCTGGCGACGCCTCCTCGGGGGGGACGACGCCGGGCAAGTATGAGCCTCCTGTCCTCCCCTGGATAGACTAGGGGATTCTTTTTTGTGTATAGGATTTTCGTTCCCGGTAGTTCCGTAGGGGGAACCCCGGACTTGTAAATCATTTGACAATGAAATGAAAATTTTTTGCTAAGTTATATCTTGTCATGGTCAGGTGCCCGGGGCGGGGGTCCCGAGAGAGGACGTGGAACTCCTACCAATCACCGGGAGTCCCGCCCCCAGTGTCCCCCGGGGGGACAAGCCTTGCTCCGGTGGTTGCCCAATTGGCACTTGGCGAATTTTGACAACCACTGTGCGGAGTTGCCTAGACCTCCCCCGGGAGTGTGGGAAGCAATTCCCTTGCGAATCGAACCTCCCGCATGGTATGAGTACCGGCCGGAGGACATGTTCAACGCAGCGAGACGAAGAGTTCGGAGCTTATATCGGGACATGGCGAGGGCTTGACGATGGGCTTAGGAGGTGCCAGTTCTCCGCATTAGATGTAGGTAGCCCCCCATATGTACCCCGGGAGTAATCGACTCCCGGTCATGTACCATGTAAGCCTACCGGGAGAGGCTGTTTTTGTTTCACGCCTAGACCTCTTGAGCGGTAGGTGTCGTTTCGGGAGACAATTTTCAGGGAAGTGATGCTCAACCTCCGGGGGAGGTAGTCCGGGGAAGCAGGGTTCCACCTTCGGAGGAGGCGACCCATTCTGGGGGACGAGGTCCGGGGAAGCAGGGCTCCACCTCCGGGGGAGGTGACCTATTCCGCAGGACGAAATCCGGGGAGCTGTCCTCAACCTCCGGAGGAGGTGAACTACTCCAGGGGGAGAGGTCCGAAGGAGCAGGGCTCCACCTCCGGAGGAGGTGACCTATTCCGGGGGACGAAATCCGGGGAGCTGTCCTCCGGGAGAGAAAACGACCGTGTTAGGTCAAAGTCCGATTCCTGTTTCTTGGATTTAGCCAACCCTTTTGAGAAAATCCCATAAGAGTTCCAGATACCTCCCGAAATCAGCGGGGTATTTTATCTCCTCCCCCCGCAGCGGGGGGTGACTGACATAGGCGGCCTGTGCTGGAGCCATAAGAAAAATGCCGGCCGCTCCCTTTGAGGGGGGCACCCGCAAGGGGTTATCCTCGTGCCAGCGAGTGTGGGGATAAAAGATCTATCGGTCCTGCGACCTAGATCGCTCCCGGAGGAGGAAGAGCATAAAAAGCTCTAGAGTGTATGGGGGGGACTAGTCCCCCAAAGTGACTCGTTACCTCGGTTCCTTGGGAACCAGGTTGCCGCTTACGCCCTCAGTCCACGAGGGGATATTGTAAACCACCCAAGGGGGAACGGGGCTCCCGCCGTCGTGACTTTTAAGGCTGAGGTGGAGCCTGTAGCCTCCTCGCGATGAGGGCATCCTCAGGGGGCATCCTCACGGGGAGGGCATCCTTGTGATGAGGGCGTTGCCTCAGGGGCGCTTAAAGAAGTCTGCACAAAACCACATAACAGGGAGAAAAACCATTTGCATTGATCAAAATAAGCTGGTACAACACCTCCACCCTTTGCGGGATCGCAGAAAGGGGGGGCAAAAGGCCTTGAGGCAATTGTTACAACTCGCCGCGCCTTCCCCTTGTGAAGTTGTCCAAAAAGGGGAAGGGGGGAGGCTCGGAGACTAAGTGTAGAATCTGCGGAGCAGGTCGGCATTCCATGTGTGCTTCAGCTCTTGGTCTTCGAGAGTAGAGAGCTTGTAAGCCCCCGAGCCAAGGATCGTGGAAATCCTGTATGGCCCTTCCCACTTTGGGCTGAGCTTTCCTTGGGCTTGAGGGTCGGTGACGCGCTTGAGGACAAGGTCTCCCAAACGGAAGGCTCTCCCCCGAACACGCTTGTTGTAGGCGCGCGCCATCTCACGTTCGTAAATGGCGTTGCGGAGGAGGGCTCTGTCCCGCTCTTCTTCAACGAGGTCCACCTCCAGCCTTTGGTTGTCCTCGTTGGCCTAAAACGCGGCAGCCGAGACTCCCTCGAGGAGTTCGACTCGTAGCGATCGGAAATTGATCTCCGAGGGGAGTACTGCCTCAGCCCCGTACACGAGTGAGAAGGGGGTACGTCCTGTTGCTCGGCTCGGGGTAGTTCGCATGGAGCAGAGGATGCTCGAAAGCTCGTCTGCCCATGCCCCACGTCTGGAGGTGCTTTGCTCCAGGCGGCGGCGGAGTCCTTGAAGGATAACCCCATTAACGCGCTCGACCGCCCCATTGCTCTTGGGGTGAGCCACCGAGGCGAAGTGGGGGGTCGTGCCCAAGTTCTGGCAGAACTCGCGAAAGATCGCGGAGTCGAACTGGGTTCCGTTGTCCACGGTAATCTCGCGGGGGACCCCGAATCGGCACACTATGTTCTTCCAGAAGAACCTCTGCACCGCACGGGATGTGATGGTGGCTAAGGGCTCGGCCTCCACCCACTTGGAGAAGTAGTCCACGGCCACAACTGCGTACTTGTATCCCCCCGACGCTGGGGGGAATGGGCCTAGGAGGTCCATTCCCCACCGCGCGAAGGGCCATGTGATGGGGATGGCCTGTAGAGCTGCGGAGGGTAGGATGGAGCCCTTTGCCATTTTTTGGCAAGCCCCGCAGGCAGAGACGAGGTCTGTTGCGTCGCGAGCAACTGTTGCCCAATAGAACCCCTGGCGAATGGCTTTTGTTGCGACGTCCCGCGGGCCGAGGTGAGAGCCACAACACCCGAGGTGGATGTCCTCAAGGAGCTGAACTCCTTCCTCCCGCGGGAGGCAGCGAAGTAACGTGGAGGCTCCTCGCTTGTACAGTGCCCCTTCTACCAACACATACGCCCGTGCTTTGGCGCGGAGGCGTTTGGCTTCGGCGTCGTCGGAGGGCTCCCCCTCTCCCTTGATGCAGGAGACAAGGGGGTCCATCCAGGATGTGGCCTGGACGATTTCCGTGACGTCAGGGTCACAGGACTCGGAGTCTGGGTCGGGGGCCATCACGGAAGGTTTCAAGATAACTTCCAGGAAAGCTCCCTCGGGGAGGGGCCCTCGGGCGCTTGCTGCTCGCGCTAGGGCTTCGGCGCAGTCGTTGTCCCTGTGCGGGATACGACACGCCTCGAGACCTTCGAAATGACTTTCCATCTTTCTGACCTTGTCAAGGTAGAGGCTCAGATTCGGGTCATGGCACAAGTAGGACTTGTCCATCTGACAAACCACGAGCTGAGAGTCCCCCTTGACGAAGAGGCGTCGAATGCCCAAAGAGCGGGCGAGGTGCAGCCCTAGGAGGAGGGCCTCATACTCCGCAACATTGTTCGTCGCGGGGAACTCGAGCCTGGCTGCATATTCGAGGGTTCTTCCCTCGGGGCTTCGGAGGACTACTCCCGCGCCGGCTCCTGCCAGGCATAGGGGGCCATCGAAGAAGAGGGTCCAATGGTCGTCGCGCGATGGAGCGGCACGCGCTTCTTCTTCCAGCTCGGGGACCAGAGCCCACTCGGCCACAAAGTCCGCAAGGACCTGCGACTTGATTGCGGATCGTCTGGTTAGGGAGAGTGAGAAGGGGGCTAACTCGGCCCCCCACTTCCCTATTCGGCCGGTGGCTTCCTTATTGCGAAGCACTTCCCCCAAAGGGAGGGAGGAGGGCACCGTGATGGAGTGGCCTAGGAAGTAGTGGCGGAGCTTCCTTGCTGCCATTAGGAGGGCATAACAGACCTTCTCCATCTTTGTATATCTCATTTTGGCACCCTGGAGAGCCTCACTCACATAGTAGACGGGGCGCTAATGCCCGTCTTTTTCCTTGACAAGGACCGCTCTAACAGCAACCGAGGTGGCCGCGAGGTAGAGGAGCAGGGGCTCCCCCTGACGCGGGCTCACGAGCATTGGAGGGCTCGTGAGATATTTCTTCAGGTCCTCGAACGCAGCCTGTGCCCCGGGGGTCCAATGGAACCCCTCAAGGCCACGGAGGATCTTGAAGAACTGGAGACCGCGCTCCCCCGAGCGTGAGACAAAGCGACTTAATGCGGCCAAGCGGCCGGTAAGCCGTTGTACATCCTTGACAGAACGTGGTGGAGGCATGTCGAGGAGGGCCTGAATTTTTTCAGAATTGGCTTCGATGCCCCTCTGGGACACAAGGAAGCCAAGGAGTTTGCCTCCGCGGACGCCGAACGCGCATTTTTCCGGGTTAAGCATTAACCCATACTTGCGGAGATTATGGAAGGTTTCTCCCAAGTCTTCGAGGTGGGTGGCCGAGAGCGAACTCTTGACGACCGCGTCATCAACGTACACTTCCACGTTGCGGCCAATTTGATCCCTCAGGACTAAGCTCATAAGGTGCTGGAAAGTTGCCCCCGCATTTTTCAACCCAAAAGGCATGTGGACATAACAGAAGGTGCCGAGGGGTGTTATAAAACTCGTCTTTTCCTCATCCTTCTCTGCCATTCAGACTTGGTGATAGCCCGAATAGGCGTCCAAGAAACTCATCAGCTCGCATCCCACGGTGGAGTCTACCAGTTGGTCGATCCGCGGGAGCGGGAAATCATTTTTTGGGCAAGCTTTATTGAGGTCGGTGAAGTCGACGCACATTCTCCACTTGCCGCTTGCCTTCTTTAAGAGGACAGGGTTCGCTAACCACTCGGGATGTAGGACCTCCCGAACGAACCCCGCCTCCCGGAGTTTAGCGATCTCCACCTTGATGGCCTCCTGCCGCTCGAGGGAGAGATTTCTCATCTTCTGTTTTACCGGGGGGCGACCGGGCATTACTGCGAGCTTGTGCTCGATAACATCCCTGGGCACACCCCCCATGTCCGCGGGCTTCCATGCGAAGACATCCGCGTTTTCACGAAGGAAGTCGATGAGTCGCGTCGCGTGTTCCTCGGGGAGATCAGCCCCGATCTTGATAGTCTTCCCCTCGTCCTGGAAGAGAGACTTCCCGAAGGTCCCCCTCGGGGTGAGGCTTGGGAAGGAACTTCCCGGGGAGAGTGACTGGCACGTCTAGGGCCGGGGAGGAGCTCCCTCCCCCCGTGGCTTTAACCAGGTTAACATCCCCGATCACTGCGGAGGCGCGCTCGTAGAGGGAGCGAGCCACATCCTGGTCACCATGCACGGAGATCACCCCGCTCTGCCCAGGGATCTTCATGCAAAGATAGTTGTGGTGGACCGCTACTCCTAAGCGGTTGATGATGGTTCTCCCCATTATGGCGTTGTAGGAGGAGGGGAGATCCACCTCGTCAAACCGAACCATTTCTGTCCGGTAATTATCTGGGGCGCCGAATGTCATCGGGAGGTCGACCTTCCCCACAGGGTGTATAGTTTTCCCCGGGATGAATCCTTGTAGAGGTCCCGCCGCGGGTTGTAGGAGCTTCTCATCCACCTGCATCTCTTTGAACGCCTCTAGATAGAGGACGTCCGCAGCACTCCCGCCGTCAACCAAGATTCGGGCAAGGCGACAGTTGAACACGGTGGCGGAGACGATCAGCGCGTCATTGTAGGGGAAGCGCACCCCACGCGCGTCTTCGACGGTGAACGTCAATGGGACGTCCAACCATTTTGACGGCCGGGACGTGTTAACGGCCCCTATCACCTTCACTTCTCGTGCATACTCTTTGCGCTGGCGTTTGGAATCTCGCCCGGAGGCAGATCCCCCCACAATGACATTAATGTGCCTCTGGGAGGTTTGGAAGGGGAGCTCGTCGCTCGAGCCTTTTTCCTGGCCTTGCTTCTTACGTCCCCCTAGGGGAGCGGGGAGTGCCGCCAAGGCCAGCGATGGAAGGGGTAAGGAGGTAGGGCCTCCTCCCCCCGGCCCATGTTGCTCGAGAAATGCCGCAAAGTGTTGGAGGTGCGCGTGGCATTCTCGGGTTGCATGGGAGTTAGACTTGTGGAAAGCGCACCATAAAGTGGCTCCAGCCTCCTTGCCCCCTGGCTTGGGGGCCTCTCGCGGACGGGAGGATTGGCTTCCTCCACCACCTTTGGGCTTGAAAAAGGGGCGCTGTCCCCGATTAGGCTCCCGAGAGCCACCGCCGCCTTCGAGGATGAAAGCGTCCCAAGGCCTTGGCTCGCTGAGGGGCCCCCTCCGGGGACGTTTGTGGGAGGGGTCCTTCGAGTCCCTTTCCCCAGGGCCGGAGGTCCCCTGATGCTTCTTCCAGAGGTCGTCCTCTTCGGCTCTCGCGTACTTCTCAAGTACGTTGAAGAGCTCATTGGCAGAGGATGGGCAACTTCGGGAGAGTCTTCGGTGGAGTTCTCCCGGGAGAATGCCACTCTTGCATGCTTCAATCACCGTCGAGTCGGGGACGTGAGCCACCTTGCTCTTGATCTGGGCGAAGCGTTTGAAAAAACTTCGTATCGTCTACCCCGACCGTTGGCGAACGGTGTACAATTGCGACGAATCCAGGGGACGGATGTAATTCCCCTGGAAATTCATGCAAAACTCGCGCTTCAGCTGCGCGAAGGACTTGATGGACCCACTCTTGAGGTTATAGAACCACGACCGAGCTATCCCCGAGAGGTAGAGGGGGAAGACATTGCACTGGACGGTTTCGTCCCCCCCGACCGCCGAGATGGCCGTGGAGTATACCTGCACGAATTCATAGGGGTCGGCCTCCCCATTGTAGTGCTCGATATGGTGCGGCCGATACGGCTTCGGCCACCGAACACGCCGGAGGCGGCGGCAAAGGGGTTGGTTGGCCCCTTCCACTTCCTTTGGGGAGTCCGCATCATTATCCCCCTTCACAGGGGAGGCGCGTTCATTGTCCAAATCGGAGAGAGGTCCCAACGGATCGCCTACCCTCCGGTATCGTCTACGTTCTTCGGGGTTGGTGGAACTCACCTCTTGCACCTCGGGGGGACCTCCGGAGGTGACGGAGGCCTCTTGCATGGGTCTCTTGCCCTTGTCAGTTGGGACGAGAGGACCACGCCTGCATGTGAGTGATTCCTGTCCGCGTCGGGATGGGGCGCCTTCAAACCTTGCCGCGCACATGCGCTCCACCTCCTCCTGGGTGAACCGCGTTTGGTTCACCGGGGGAGCCCGAGGGGGGGGACCCGGGGGAGGGAGCAGATGTGCACCCATTACCGGCGTGGGAGAGGAGTCGCGGGCCAGAAGGGTTCCGGCTATGGAGACGGCCCGTGGCGTGGGAAGACTTCCCAGCGGGGGAACGCCCTGTATTGCGGGAGTCGCCCCGGAGACACCTCTTGAGACAGGCACAGTCCCAGGGAGGGGAATCGCTTCCGGGACAAGGGACGACTTGGGGACGGGAGGGCCCCCGGGGAACGAAAGCCCTCCGGGGGCGGGAGCACCCCCTGGGGGAGGTCCACCGGAGGGAGCTCCTCCCGGGGGAGGGTGTTCACCGGGAATGGGTATGTTCCCCGGGAGAGGAAGTTCTCCGGAGGTGGGAACACCTCCCGGCAAGGGATAGCCCCTGGAGACGGGCGCGCCCCCCGGGAGGGGAAGACCTCCGGAGGTGGGAACACCTCCCGGGAAGGGATAGCCCCCAGAGACGGGCACGCCCCCAGGGAGGGGAAGTCCTCCGGAGGTGGGAACACCTCCCGGGAAAGGATAGCCTCCGGAGACGGGCGTACCCCCCGGGAGGGGAAGACCTCCGGAGGTGGGAACACCTCCCGGGAAAGGATAGCCCCCGGAGACGGGCGTACCCCCCTGGAGGGGAAGACCTCCGGAGGTGGGAGCATTTCCCGGGAAGGGGAAAACTCCCAGTGCGAAGAAACCCCCTGGGTGTCCCATCATGAACGGGGGTGGCATCCCCCCGAACGGGAACGGGTGCTGGTATGCAGGGGCCGGAGGCCGCGCTAGGGTGCGCAACAACTCCTCGAGAGTATGTTGCGCGCGAAGTTGGCCCTCTACAAGCGCCCCGAGCAGCGAATCCCTTGAAGTCGAAGGTACCACCCGGGGGACGCTTGGTCACCCCAAAACGGGATCCTCAC